>OX439244.1:11316276-12566276 GCA_949319165.1 Sialis lutaria
CAGAATGCTTTGATCGCAGCTTGTATTACAGTGCTGTCGGTACTCAAAACCAATAAAATGACTACGAACTTCCTTATGACATACATATCTTTCAAAGAATAACTACTTCAGGAATAATATAGCACATACCAACATATGTATATCTATGTAGATTATAGTAGATTCTACTTCGCAAAGCTTCCAAGACGTAGAACAGTAATCAAGTATCAATATCGAATACCAATGACTTGGTTTTATTGTTAATACAGAATGTACCAGCTTTGGCGAAATATTTGAAATCAATGAATGGATGACTGGTATAATAATGGTGGCACACTCAATATTAGTATTACGTTTAGTGTTGCACGTCGAGATAATACTTTTTTCGGACTTGAACGAACTGAAATCTAAACAAGAGTGCATTAACATAGTATTAGCATGATATTCTAATGAATAATTAAAGAAAAATGTTTGAGATTCGCTATATCAGTGGTTTCCAAACTTTATGTAACTACGCCTCCCTTTAAAAAAATTTAATCTGTGGCGCTCCCCCCCCCCCCTTTATTTCATAAAATTATACAGACATATTTTAAAAAGGTATAAAATGTATTTTATAAAATTTATTTTTAATTCGATGAATATGCTTGTTTATTAGCACAAACTTCATTAAATCTAGGTCTTTTAAGGGGAATGATTTCACTCTGAATTTTTTTATGATAATTCTATCAGTTTTGCTTTTTCAATAATAGTTGTCAGTCAAAAACTACACAGTAACGTCCCTTCCAGAAACAGATATGTATGTATATTGTATATGTATACAAAAATAATGTAATGTGATTTAATTTTCATTACATCTCTTATGTTATGAAAATTAAATTTCTGTTAAACTTTTCGTGCCTTCCTTTGCATTAGTCCGCGCCTCCCAGTTTGGAAATCACTGCGCTATATTAAAAAAAATGATTAATACAAAAGAATAAATGAAAAAAATATACTAAAAATTCATACGAAACAGAGATTTTTCTCGGTTTCACATGACGAGACTGTCGAGACCAAAACATGACAGCCCTAATACGTATTTTTAAATATTCGATTAGTTTATTTAATTAATGCTGTTTTTAGAATCATCAAGATTCAATTTCTTAATGATTGTGATCCATAAAATCTTCATTAACAATAGAGCACTTTGCAGTCTGTAAAGTAATAATCCTGCGACCGCAACTAATAAATAGCATAGGGCAGCGCTGTATCACCAGAAATATATTCGGCATCTCCACATACTATGTGACCTTTACAGATAGCAGCATACATTACCTTTTATTATAACAGCTATACTCAGATCCACTCTTTTATATAATGTACACTGTGACTCTTATTAGCAGCTCTTTTTAGCGCTATTATATATCACCCTGTTCGTTCTCGTACGTATAACATATCCATTACCTCTCTATATTATTATCGTTATTGGAAGCAGTTTCCGAAATGTTTCAAAATCTTGTGTTGAGATAAACCTTCTGAATTCATTTTCTTTTTTTGGATTGTTTTCAGTTCGTCAAAACAATGATATTGTGGATTCTTGGAACTTAATTCATAATATGGAAGACAGAATTAATTAAAATATATATTAACTTAATTTGGAATTTTCAAACAAAAGATTTAAAGAAGAAAAACATAACGATGTCAAAAATGAGGCCTTCATAATCCTATAACTTTAGGATAGGTACTAAAAATTACTATTAAAAAAAAAAAAAAAAACTTATAACATGCTAAGAATACATAGACTATCTATAACATAGCATTTATTATTTGTAATATATATAATTAAATATAATTTGATAGATAAAATAAGATAAAAAGTACAAATTATCATTGTGAGGGTCATATATAAAATAAAAATATTATTTTGTATTTGATCCTCATAATGGTAATTTGTACTTTTTATCTAAATCTTCGTATTTTTAACATACGTGAACATAGTGCAGAGCTTTGCACGTACACGTACAATTCCGTATTTACAAAAATTGTACTTAAGTACAAGTACACTTACCCAACAAAATTATATACTTTAGAATAGACGTTATCAATTGCCAAAACATGCATTTAAGTACAAAAACTTCTTATGTATTACAATTAATTTTATATGGTACAGTTACTTTCATTTAAAAAGTAATTAACTACAAGTACATTAACTTCAAAAAGTACATAAACATATAGTTTAAACTTTAAACACAGGTTTACAAATATATGTATTTAAACAATCTTTCTAACTTAACTTATCGTTATTTGAATTTTTGGACCATATGCTTGTATTTAAGTTGTAGATTTAACATTTATTTAATTAAAATGATATTTTTAATTCAGTGTACTTACAGTTATTTACACATTCAAAAAAGAAAATCTTGATAATTCTAAATATATATATATAACGTATATAGTCGTATATAGGTATACAAATATAAAGCAAAAGTTCTTTATTCCTGAATACAAATATAAAAAGATCATATTTTATTTTTCACGTATGCAACCTATACAGCACGTGTTACTTCAATGTGTCATGTTTTTTGACGAAATATTTCACATGTGAAACATTGTTTTTCACGATGCAAAGAATGTGTGAAAATGCAATAAAATTATCATTTCTTGCACACAAATACTGAAATCTGAATATTTTTTATTTGATTTCGATTTTGTCATAGTGTAAAAAATGCGTCTTCTTTTATCTAGTAAATATTTCAAAACTAAATCTTCTTATATATTTTTCTACAGTTTAAGTAAAAGTGTAAAAAAAAGCGAAATACAAAAGTGTAAATAAATAAAATTATAGGTACTTAATATATTAAACACTTATTTTGTGTTCTAATCTTTCTTACAAAGTAAACAAAATTAAAACCCATTGTTAATATTCCGATTTAAAAACTACCTCGCATGAAAATAACATTTGTAGATATAAATACTTAAATATTCCATTTGAATACACACAGACAATAACCTAAACGACAAACAAAATATATGAAAAGGTTTATTATATATTAACAATAACTAAATAAAAGCAGTAAACATGAAAATGTAATCTTCTTATGATAAGAATTGTTTTTGAACAAAACAAAATAGTATATATAATTTCGAAGATGTATTATTTGTACCCATTCTTTTTTAAGCAAAGATGGGACAACGATTTAAAACGTAATGTTCTTATTAAAGTTTTCCAGAAAATTGTTTACGTTTAATAAATTGTTATGATGGCTTCACGCCAGACTTTTAGTCAATCTCGTCAGAATTTATACAGTCTCGTTTTACTATTGTCTTGTGACCGAGACCAAAACTTTTCTCTATGTCTTGCAGTTTTTTTTGTAGACATATTACATATATATTATTATAAATATAGAGTGTCCTATTTCACAGAATTATTTTGAAAAAAATGCTTTATCAAGAGAAATAAAAGTTGTAGGGTTTGGAAAGGACCGTCAAAATTAGGACTGTACCAGAACTGGAATTTTCGATTCCGGTCGGAATCGGAATTACTGGAATTCACAAAAAAAATCCGGCCGGAATTCCTGTCGGAACCGGAATTTTTTTCAAAAAATTATATTTCAATTAATAATGATAATAAAATAACTAAAATATTAAAATATGCTTTATATACATAGATTATCAACATAAATTAATATAACATTATTTTATATTGTATTTCTTAAAGATTAGGGGGGTAGAGTCTTACATTATATTATAAAACATAGTATTTTCTACATATCTTGTGATTTTTACAGCTTTATAAGGTGTTTTAAATTGCTTATATAAGTAAATATTATAAATCAAAACAGTATTTAAACAAATTCACAATAGAGAAAATCGTATCGATAAAAGAATACCAATTACTCGAAATTAAAGCACCAATAAGCGTTACTTTAGTTCTATAGTGCAATGGTCTTCGAACTATTTTCCGCGGTACCTCTCTGGGGGTTCCGCGAATAAAAAATAAAAATTATGAAACACTCACACTAGTTAAGTAGTATTTATTAACTAAATATAAATATAATTATAGATTTAGAGAAATAACTATGTGAGTCTTTTGAATATTATTATTTTAAGATATATTTTTATATGGGTGAAATAGAGTTCGCCGAAAAAAACATTTTAGTTTTAATCGGGAAATGTTTTTGAAAAAAAACAGGACTAGAGTATTATTTAAAAAATTCAGAATAAATCTTATTTTACAGTTAATATTTCAAAATTTTCGAAAATCTTCAGTTTATTATTAAACAGTTCAATGTCCGTAGTTCGTAATATAATGACTTTTTTATTAATATATTTAAAGTCAATTAATGCTAAAATTTCAATCATATTATGTAAAACAAATAATAAAAAACTGCCTTACTGTTATGAAATGATTTTTTCATTAATAAAATGTTATTTATACCTACATAATTATATTATTTATGATTTTTTTAGTACAAAGAAATTACAAAATTTAAAAATTCTGGCAAACTCGGCCGGAATTTAGTAGTTCCGGCCGGAACCGGAATAAAATCGTGAATTCCGGTACAGCCCTAGTCAAAATGGCTAGCAAAATTTTTTTTACGCCCAAGTTAAAATGGGACAGTGTGTATAAAAGTAAATTAAATATTTATTCATTCATTTTTTAATTAAAACATACGATAACAATGAATTTTTTTTACGTTATATTTTCGAATTATAACCATCAGTGAATTTAGAATTATGTTAAAATACTCTCGTAGACGGACAAGATAAAAGTCTTGTTTCTGTACGAAGACTTAATTATTATTACAATTGTGAATATTTTCAAGATTTACTTTATGTGATTCGACTGATTCGTCAATTTTAAATTTTAGAACCACACTTTTCAAAATGTTCAATGGTTATTTACAACAAGAATCCAGAAGGTAGCTTTATGTTATGTTTTTTGTACTGTTTTTAAATAGGTACAACTTAAATTGCTTATTTTGGTTTTAAAGTTTTAATAATAAGCGCATACTTTGGTTTTTGTCGGCATGCAATTAAAATTATCTATATATGTTCGCACACACTATAAAACAAAAAATTGTTCATCTGAACCCGTTGTCATGTAGCAACAGTTTTACAAAAACACAATTGCTCCATGATTAAAAATTGAATTAGGCAGCTGGAAGAACGACATTGTACGCGTTTACATATGTATATTATTAGTATTGGCGTCACTTGTGCAAGTTTCAATTGTATAATACAACTAAAAATCTATAGGGAGCGCTTATCGTTAGTCTAACATAAATGTTGTATACTGCAATAAAAATTATTAAGATGATACAAATAAAACAAATTCAGAAAGAAGGAAATTGTTAATAACAAGAGACAATATTTGAATAGCGATTTCTAACAAAATTCCGATTATGTGGGGGATAAGGGGAGGGTGCTTGCAATTTGTAATACAAAAATTATTCATCAGAAGAAAGAAAACTGATTTTTTCGTATTTTGTTATTTTACATGTAAAGGACCCCGCAGAATCCTTATGGAAAAGGGGTTTCTGTCAAACTTTTTGAAACTTTGAATTCTGATAGTCCTTGATGAGTAGATTTAAAGTGTCAATGGGCACTAAGTCCTAAAAACTCAAACTTTTAAGATATAGCTCTCTAAAGTTGGGGATCATGCTCGCCTTTAATTTACAATAAAAAAATTTGTAGAACCTTAATTTTCGCACAACTATTTGTATGTGTTCCCAAAGACATATATAATCGATTGTCACCATAAAAAAGTAAACTTTTAAATTCTTTAGCCAATGGCAGTACTTAAATCTTATTATTACGTTTTTTTTATTATAAACCAATTTTTTATTATAACACAATTGGATTTGTTTATAATTAAAAAAACGTAACAATAAGATTTAAGTGTTGTCATTTCTCAATAAATTGAAAAGTTGATTTTTTTTGGTGGCAATCGATTATAGATGTCTTTGGGAACACATAAAAAAAGTTGAGCGAAATTTAAGGTTCTACAAAAAAAAATATAAATTAAAGACAATCATGATCCCCAAATTCAGAGGGCTATATCTTAAAAGTTTGAGTTTTTAGGACTTAGTGCCCATTGACACTTTTGATCTACTCATTAATGACTATTATAATCCAAAGTTTCAAAGAGTTTGACCGAAACCCCTGTCTCTGCGGGGTCCTTTGCTATTTTATGTCCAGTACCAAATATTTAGTAAAAAAATATTTATTCTTTTATTTTCTCTAATTAAAATTTTTATAGAATTTCAAGCAAATTCAAAAAAGGAAATATCAATTTGATATGTATAAACACAATGTGATAAGTATAAACATATTTGCCAGTAAAATTCTGCGTCTCTTAAATATTAGTATTAATACTTGAGTTCTAGTCCACGGTATTTAGATTAAAATTTGCCAAATAGAAGAAAAAAATCATAAAGTTTTGATATTTTGTACACGTACTCTCAGAAGGGTTCGGAATAAGAGCCCGAAAAGTTCCCACCTAAATCGTGGATGGAACATCCCTTTTTACGTGAAAAACTACCCCTAGAGTGAATTTTATTCCAGTTTTTCCCATTTTGCATCCGAACTACCGCTCGGAGAAAAAAATATTATAGGAATTAAAGATTTAACATAAAATTTTACGTAAAAAATGTCATATGCACTATTCGGCTAATCCTCAGCCTACTCTCGCATTCAATGCTCAAAGTGAAGGGTAGTTTTTGGAGCGCAAGGAAAAATCGGTATGACAAGATTTTTCACCGTAAATATTTCCATAACGGTTAATTTTACCAAAAAGTTGATAAGGATAAAAATTGTAGAACTGAATCTCCTCTATAAGATCTAAATATCAGAATTTTGTTTCAAACGTTTTTTTATTGATTTTTTACCTTTTTACACAAACGTTAATTACATTATTTTGAGATATTTTCCATAGAACCCATTGAGTTAAGCTTTTCGCGCATTTTTCAATTAGTGGCTGACCTTCGTCTATTCTACATAAGTCTTGTACATTTTTATTGGTCAGTGGTGGCTTCTTGAATTAATTCTTCTTCAGTTGGTGAATTAAGGCAACCTTCTGTATGGTATTTGAAACACATACATAGTTCAGCAGCGCAACCTTATTTTAACACATTTGTACCTTTCCTACAACCCATTTGGCAGTTGTGATATAAAATTTTTGCGGATGGAAGTTATAAATTGTGCCTCTGCGTTGAAAATAAATATCAAAATGTTCCACATTTTTTTAACCAAATTTTGTAGCACCTATGAGAACTGTCTGTTAAGATTTGCTTTAGTGTAATACTCAATAGTAATGTTGTCGACAAACTGCATATATGTTTTAATAAAATGGCGGCGTGTTTCTATTGGACAACCAACTTATGAAACGAACTATTTTTTTATGGATTTAAAAAAAATTCCTTTCGTAAAGTCTTATACAGTATTTTGTTTTCGAACCGTCGTTTTGAGCAAAATATATAATAAGAATTAAATATACCTGATTAAATTATACGTTAAAAATGTCATGTGCACTATTCGGCTAATCTTCAGCCTACTATCGCGTTCGATGCTCAAAGTAAAGAGTAGTTTTTGGAACGCAACGAAAAATCGGTATAACGAGATTTTACACCGTAAATATTTCCATAATGGCTAATTTTACCAAAAAAATGATTACGATGAAAATTATAGAACTGAATCTCCTCTATGAAATTCATCTAACACAATTTTTTTTCGAACGTTTTTTATTGATTTTTCCCTTTTTTCACAAATGCATATACCATAATTTTACACGAATATAATTTTATAATAAAAAAGTGGGACAACTCCAATTTATATTTAAAAAAAAACTATATTTCCAATGTGTGTGTGTATGTGCTTGTCCCTTAAGTCCTTTTAACGGATATCCTGTATAAAATAATTAAATTCTGAACGAATAAACAGGTAGTTCATACGTACAGCTACTTCTACACCAAAAACAGGAATAAATTTGCAAAAATATACAAGACTTTAGTAGAATAGACTTACGATGGTAAATCACTAAAAAAACGCGCGAAAATGTTGTCTCAATGGGTTTTATGGAAAATATCTCAAATTAATGTAATTTACGTTTGTGTAAAAAGGTAAAAAATCAATAAAAAAACGTTTAAAACAAAATTCTGATATTTAGATCTTATAGAGGAGATTCAGTTCTAAAATTTTTATCCTTATCAACATTTTGGTAAAATTAACCGTTATGGAAATATTTACGGTGAAAAATCTTGTCATACCGATTTTTCCTTGCGCTCCAAAAACTACCCTTCACTTTGAGCATTGAATGCGAGAGTAGGCTGAGGATTAGCCGAATAGTGCATATGACATTTTTTACGTAAAATTTCATGTTTAATCTTTAATTCCTATAATATTTTTTTCTCCGAGCGGTAGTTCGAATGCAAAATGGGAAAAACTGGAATAAAATTCACCCCAGGGGTAGTTTTTCACGTAAAAAGGGATGTTCCATCCACGATTTAGGTGGGAACTTTTCGGGCTCTTATTCCGAACCCTTCTGAGAGTACATGTATAAAATATCAAAACTTTATGATTTTCTTCTTCTTAAATATCTAATTTACTTGGACTATTCGACAGCACTAATATAAACGATAGTGTAAAATAAAAATCAATAATAAAATCTCGACGAACGTAAACTAGGTACTTCTCCAATATAACTTCAACTTATCTGTATGCATATTGCTTGTCGGTATCTATAGGTACAGCATTTTGTATTTCACGCTGCTATATGTACAATTTGTCTACAGAACACCAAATAACAAACAACTGCAAACCGCAGTGCAATATTCCTGTACAATCGTTTCTCACAGGAAGGACGTCTTTTGAATACCATTATATCTTCAGTCTATATATATATATGCTTGCAAGCTTGTTTCTGGATATATGTGTGTATGTCCGCCTGTGCGAGCGGGTGTGCTAGTGCATAAAAAAGTCGACTTGTGTGAATATCGTTTATTAAATGTAAGTGTGGGAAAAAGGTTTTACGCATGACTGGTTGGCATTTTGAATAGATATCCTTATAGTACAAGCAATGAATGGAATAATTGCCCTGTTCTTGGAACAAATTAGGAGTGCGATGAAACTTGGTACCAATGTAGTATACATTAAAGTACGTCTGTACACAAAAGTCTATAGGCCTTGTGGAAATTTTTTTAGAGCCGTTTGAAGTTTAATTTTGTTATTCTTGAATAACTTCAAGACAAATAAAGATACGGAGGCGTGCCATATATCAAAATTTTCAAAATAATTTGCATTTCAACAATATTTCAAAATTTATTCCGATGTGTGCACCTAAATTGCTGAAAAGTTGTCGTGAATCCAAAAATTAGGCGCGTTAAATAAAAAAAATATGTTTAAATGGATTTTTGAGCTCCTAAAACTGATAATAGAAATAAATGACCTGTATGAAAGTTATAGAGAATAAAATTTTACATATTTTTATGTAAACTGCAATATTCAAAGTGTGAATATTTATTAGATATTTCTTTTTTTAGGTAGTCGAAAAAACAAAATTAATTTAAAAAATCATATAAATAGTATGCTATGAAAATTAGTATTACATTGAAAATAACACGATATTATAGAAAATTAATGAAAATAAAGGTAAATTATAATTCTAATACTTCCATAAGACTTTAAATAACATATTATGATTACAATGTACTGAGGTGTACATTGTAGCCCCTCGATTGAATATTATTGTATGATTTAATTGTATTAAATATGAATCTTCAAGATATTTGATTTTATCTTTAAAATACGGATATTAGAGTAGAACAAAATCAGAGTGCCGTAAAATTGTGCATATATGTAGTACTTATATTACTTTACATGTGTGAAAAAGTCCTCACGAATTGGGTATGTGGAAAAAAAATTATAGCGATTTTAATGATGATTTGTTAAATTACAATATATCATAATGTAACTTATTATTACCCGTTTTTTATCTGAATATTTACATACTATGTATCTCTGTATAACATACACATTATGAACACATATATATGTATGTATATAAAGTTCAACGTCTCTCTGTCTGTCTGTCCGTTAGTGCGCTTATCATCCGAGAACCACTTATCCGATTTACGTGGTTTATTTTTTAATTCATAGGTACATTCTCTGGCCAGGTAAAGGCTATATTTTGTTACGTTAGGTAACATAACAACTAAGTAGTGATGATAATATTCAATCAAGTCGGAAAAAAATTTGCCGTCGGCGCGCTATTTTGCAATACGCTGCCTAAACTGTTGAATATAGAACAAAATAATGTATTAAAGAACTGTGTAGAATCAAAAGTACTACAATAAAATCTGCAACACCATATGTCTTACTTTTATATTTAAGCCACAATGACTGCTTTTATGTAAGAAAAGAAAACATAAAATATTTGGGTTCTGTTTACATGGACTTATGACCTGCAAGACTTTAATCCTTATCGAAATAAATGATTTCATCGTCATTAGTATTTAATGTAGATATGATTTGCCTTTTACAGAATCCAATTTGGTCTTTTGGTTTAGGAAATAACGTGAATATGTATATACAATAACTTATTCGTGACAATTCGCGTGAACTATGATAAAGTGTCGTGGGGAGAGGGAAGATATTGCGCTCGGCCAGCAGTTGTTTATTTTGTTTTCAATTATTAACTTTTAAATTTGAACAAAACAAAATTCAACTATATTTTTTTAAATCCTAAACAATAATTCCGTAATCTACGCAAGCGAAGCCGCACGGGCCCAGCTAGTTATCGTATAAGAGACAAATACGGTTTCTATAACGATCAGTAGTATGGCTGAATTTTAATTATAGATCTTACGATTAGTAGGTTTACTTGCGGTAGATTGGTGCGTTTCAGTGATATTGCGCCTAATAAGTAGAATGGCTGAAAATAATGTAGTATTAAAATACCAATCCATACAAGCCTGGTAGTACCAAAAAAGGGCAAATCTTTCGTTGAAAATATGAAGTGTATTCCCGGAAAATAATTGTAGATCTATAGAGATCTACTGAGATCTTGACAGATCTGCATTTTGAGATAATATTATATTTTTCACTTGTTTTTGATCTGTGGAGACTTGCAAAGACCTACAACGGTCTAAAAAGATTAAAAATAATCTTCAAAGATCTACAACGATTTCTGAATATCATTGTAACGTTAAAAATTAATTATTTTTAACGTTGAAAATTCATGAATTTTCAAAGTTTTATCTCTGTCACGATCTACAACGATCCTTGTAGATCTTTAGTTCTTTGTAAGTCATTGTAGATTTTTGCAAGTTTCCACAGATCAAAAACCAGTGAAAAATATAATGTTGTCCCAAAATGCAGATCTGTCCAGATCTGAGTAGATCTCTGTAGATCTACAATTTTTTCCTGGATTGTCATAGCAACGAGCATTAAGTATTATAAACTGGGGTTACTTTAACATTGGTGGTACTTTGACATTAGCATAAATCTGGACTTGAGGAATATTTTGGAAAAAAAAGTTATAGAAAATCTTTATATCATGTATTTTGAGATCGATTTAACAATTTTATGTTTTGGTAAACAACTTCCTGAAATAAGTATGTTTTAATTGCCCATTTGATTATTTTTTAATTGCCAATTTAAAAATGAATAACGTTTATTATATTTACAATATAATCCAGAAATATCCTACCTATATATTAAAATAATGATTGATTTAACTGTTATGACATAACGAAAGCAATTTCTAGTCTAAATGTTTCAATTAGTAATTTATATGGGCAACTGAATCGAAGAGAGGTCATTTTTCCTTGACCTCAAATTAGGAGCCACCTATCTTTTACATAGTTTCCAGAATTTTAACGATATAACCGTAATAAATTTAAAAGTTACAAAATTGATAATATCTTTTATGTATAAGAATAACAATTTCAAATGGAATACAAATATATGTCTCACCTATAAAAATTTTATTATATCAATATTACAACGATACAAAAACTATTATATTATCATAATTTACAATAATAGAATTTCAAATTGAATAAAACTTTTATAGCGCGATTTACCATATATTTATGCTAGTTTCATTGCATTTATTATTTGTGTAAATAAACTCATAGAAAATGTAAGATTGCACACGAGACGAGATTTAGATAAATCTATAATAATAATTATTATTTATTACACCGGTCAACACGATTTTTGGGTCTAACTTCTACATGTTAAATTTTGGTTTCTCCTACGACAAAAATAAGGAAAAAAATTTTTTTTCCGATTAAAGTTTGCTTTTGTAGAAACTAGAACAATTTTTCAATTTTTCGGCGAAAATGATTGATTTTTATGTTTTTTCTACACTTCTACTCTAAATTATAATTAGAAAATATTTTTTTAGATATAAGAGTCTTTTTTATTCAAGATTTGTGATAAACAATAATATATAGATGTAAAATAACAAGAAATTAATTTCTAAAAGTGAATATTTTTCGTATTTCTTTTATGCTCGTATCAACATCATTTTTACACTGTTTTGATGCCATTTTCCAACTGAGTAATACACAAATATAGTTGTTACAGCTGTAATAAACAAGTTAACATTCACTACTGTGCCTCTTACGAATAATAATACAGTTTACTTTCGGGTTAATCAAAGTGCTGCCATCTTTTGTTTATGAAATGAATTAAATCATACTTATCGTTGTAAATCAGACCAAAGCAAACTTTATGAACTAAATATGAATATTTAAGTGTTTTTCAATGTCTAGAATCAGAATTTAAACAAGAGAACAGAAACCCAAAAAAAAATATTTTTTTTGTTGACCTGTGTTATTCATTGCGATCGAGCTAAATTAAAAACGCAATTGATTTATTGGCTATGCCTGCCATATAAAAAAGATATTTTATTACTTCCATACTTACTACCTACATAGATACCTAGAAATATTCTTTTCAAACATTTAATTAATTGAAGTCGAATTCACATAAATCAAATAGTACTATCTCTATAACTTTCGCTAAAAACCTTCTCAATTGTTTGAAATGTTCTTTCTTTTTCTACATCTATATCTAGTAGGTACATAATCTTCGATTTATCTCCTGTATTGTTATCTTCTTCACCGTTATAAATAAAAAGTTCTGTAGTGTCTGACTTTTACTGATTTCATATCACGAAAGCAATTGATAAAAAAAAAGTTTAGCAAAAATGATTACTTTTTTGTTTTACACGTTTTTTTTTATTAAAAATATTTTTTCTCACGCTATCAAGATTACGTATATTTTTAGAAATATTTTTTTTCTTGTAACTGGTGAAATAATTTGTATATATATTTTTTGAATATAAAAAAATCCTACATTCATGTTAGTAAATAAAGTTAGATTTGATAAAAAAATTTAACTGGCTATATATTTTATATATGTAAAAGTAATATACATACATTCTGTGAAACGAAAATAAAAGTTTATTTCAAAAATGTATATGCTGGATATATGATATATGTATATTTGGTACTCAGAAACTTTTTTTGTAATCAAGTCTTATGACAATATTTTAATAGCTGATAAAATCTGTCACCTTTAATTTCGAATATGAATGTTTTCAGAGGTAAACTTTTCTCTTTCATTTATTTCTTTTTGAATCTCTTCTTTTATAAAAAAAAAGTGTGAAAGTCAAATGTTAGTAGAGAAACCCCACGTGTTTATACAAAATTCTTATGTCAAGTTTGAAAAAAGAAGATATTACTGTAGAATCCATATATATTTGAAATCTGAAACGATCACACTTACTTGAAAACACTGAATGTCTTGGTTTAATAAAGATTTTGACTACTACAAACATTCCTAGTGATATCAAACAACTGAAATATTAATAACTGGGTGTAAGATCAACAGAGATAAAAATATCAGATAGGTATTATTAAATTTATTTTAACCCTTTCGCTGCGGAAACGAATGTACATATAGACTAAAAATGTAATGCTTAGTATGTAGTACTATGTAGTAACTATAATTAACTAAAGCTTAACTAATTGTTAGTGCATAAAACATGTGATTATACTTTTTTAAATGACGGTTAAAATCAAAATGTTGCATTGAAAATGTTTTATTTTGTTTTGGACGCCATTGGATGAGGGTATTCCGGGGCATATTTTGCTAGGGAGTTTTCAGGAAAAATACATCTCAGTATGTTCCAGTCAAAATTTGGCACTTCATACATTTTTTAAATTTTGTGTCAAACTGTTATGAATTTGCTTTGAATTTTAGATCAGCGGTAATAAAAACATAATTATATGGGGTACCTTACCTTAACGCGTATGCGTCAAGGTCATTCATATAAACTCTTATCATTAATTATAACTGGGTCAGTTCGCGGTGACGAGTGTGACATTTCAACTCGGATTGGAGTTCATAATTTCTAAATAATACTAGTTAATACCATGGTTTTACCATTTTTCTGTAGATCTTAATGTAATACATGTATATTGAAATAATGAAAGGTCTACGGTTATTTTACAAAAAAATGCCAGCGTTCAAAGCACTGTGACGGGTGTGACGCCAACTATTGCAAGTTTTGCAACCTCTATTCAAAATCTCAAAAATTTAGCGAAAATATTGAAGTTACTTTATAATAATCATACTTTAATATGTTACGAATAAATTATTTTTTAGTTACACAAGAGCATCAGGTAAATACGTAATCTATTTAACTGGTTATTACTCAATAAACATTGTGACGGTTGTGACAGAAAATTGTGACGGTCGTGACACATTGAATAAAAGGATACAATAAGAGTACTATTTGTGTGTTTAATTGCTTATTGATATTATGAACTAATACTTATAACAATTATTTATCAAATACATCAATAGACTAATTAAATTTATAATAAATGCGGTTACCCTTAGTCATTATTGTTGGTGAGGGTAATTTTTTTTTAATTCGGTCAAACGTCTCGTTTGATATGTAATTGTCAAAGACTTTTAATAGTTTGCCACGAGCGTCACTTATTGTCAAGTAAGTTATTGCGATTTTACATTATTTGTTGTCTTTTTCGAAAAAAAATTTAATTTTTTGTAATATTTTGAAAATTAATTAAAATTTTTTTTAATTTTCTTTTAATTATGAAAATTGATGTTAAATAGCCTGTTAATTTTATATTTTAGTATTCATTTTCGTAAAATATTTTTTTAACTATCTGGTATCGATTACCGCGGACTGACCCAACTGTCATTGGGTTATCATTTATATTGAATACCTCTCAGATAGCGTTAGGTTAACTTTTACTTTTGAATAAATACTGGATATAATATATTAATCTACCCTCTTTCAGAATCTCCCATCTATTAAATCAAAACCAATGACAAATACCAAACTAAACCCCTACTTCCAGACTATTTCACCAAATCCCTATACAAAAACATTGAGATCAATAGTTAACTAAACGTGCATATTCTATACAATCAAACATACATTTCAATAGTACCTATACAAATACAGACAAAGGGCGAATGAAAAGTGGCTTCATTATTTTAACAAGTTACCTATACTTTCAATTGGTAGTTGAGTAACTTTACTGATATCAGTTGACAACGAGTTTCTATTTAGAATAGACTTCAATCGTTTCTCTTTAAGAGGAAATCTCACAATGATACCGTTTTGTTCAATAGTCCATAATTAGAGTCTATTCATTCAAACAGGATTGAATCTGTTTGAAAATTTTCGTACGATGCTAGAAAATTAACAAGATTGTTTTATTTAAAAGAATCAAGTATCTACAGGATAGCTGGACTGGCAAGAAACCAGTGACCCCGCTACATAATTTTCAGTCACCTTATCACCTGAGCTACAAGGGTTTTTATTTTTTAGAGGACCATTTTATACTGATTAATTTTAAATTAATCCAAGTGCAAACATAGCCTCAACCATAAGTGCGCCGTACCGTACGGCTACATGCCGGGACGAGATCTTTATAACTGAAAAAAATATTTGTTATAAGAAAATCACACGAGATCAAAAACTTTAGGAGCCTTTACTCACCAAATAATTTTTTCCTATATACATAGTAATTTAAATATCAAAATGAATTTATTATTTCTTAACTTAATATATTTTTAAATCCGGATCTGATAATAAAACTTTCCACCTAACGCTTTTAAATTGAATTCTATGAAAATTGTTTGTTAAAATATAAAATAATTACAAAGATATTTACATTTGGCTGGCATCATCTTATTGGGACGTTACAGGTTAAAAGTTCAAAAATTTCAAATTTTATTATGAGTTACTTTACACTTTACTTCAATGCTATTTATATTTTAAATTGAATGATAAAGTTTTTTCATAAAATTGGATTATTTTTGTTATTGAGTTAGAACAAAGAAAAAGTTTACTTACTTGAAAACTTTAATGTTACTCATAATAAGTAGTGTGTTGTCTGATGAAGTTATAACAGAAGCTCTAACTTTTTAATTATTCATCATTTGTAATTACGATGATGAACATCTATTGAAATGAATAAGGTTCACATAGTAAAAAATAAAGAGTAAAGTCTACTTTACAAACACTATAGAAAATCTTTTAGAAATGATATATTGAAAAATATTTTTTAATTTTCAGTATTCTGTAGGTACTGAAATCAGAAAAAGAAACACTTATGGAATCAACATTGTGTCTGTTTGTCTGTCTGTCTGTATACCTGTCTATGTTATAGCCTGCTTCTATAAACTTAAACGTTTAACATAGAAAGCTAAGATTTGATATAATTATATTGTTGACTTATAAAAATAAAATCCAAAGTGTTTGGCATTTTTTAGGGAGAGGTGGGGTCAAATGGGTTACACCAAAAATTGCGAATGAACTATCAAATTCAAGGAATTTAAATATGTAAACGTTTAGTTATATTTAAATTGTATAATTTTATTAAACAAAAAGTTTCATTTTATATATAACAAAAAATATAAATTCTACGTAAAATAATGTTATTTGAATAATTAACATTCACTTGTTATCAAATATCATAAAACAAGTTTAATACACCTGAATATTTCAGAAAACAAACTATTATTAAATATTACACGTTATTTATGAGTATAATATATTTAATAATTAATGGTACCTATACTAATATATTATTATTTATTAATAACTGGATTATATTGCGGTTCTTTTGGTAATAATCGCAACCGAAAATTAATTTTCTCTGATAAATTATAAAGTTCATATTAAATTATTTTGAACCAATACATTTCAGTCATAAATAATTATTATTTTTGGCCAATGTCTCGTTGTATAGTGGACATCGAGCTGTGAAAAAATGACAAAAAATATATACTGCTTGAAATATATTTTAAACAGTATATTTTTCGTCATTTTTTGTATAATATGAAATGTATACTTTTCATAATATTCTAGTAAATTTATATTTAACCTTTAACTCATCACATCGATGTAATAAATACAGCGATGATTGCTATTACATTTGTTTAAAGCTATATACAACCTATCCTATACTATACTATATGTATACTACCTACTGATGCCCGGTATTATAAAGAAATTGCATGCAAGCAAATTTGTTTCCATGCAAATTTGCGATTTGCAAACGCTATCTACTAGGAGTCAAATGTAAATGACAACCAATCACAGATTGTAGCTTTAAAATATCAAGACAATTTGACTCCTAGTAGATAGCGTTTGCAAATCGCAAATTTGCATTGAAACAAATTGCTTGCATGCAATTTCTTTATAATACCGGGCATGAGAAGAGTATCTATTAATTACGTACGACTTAGCTGTAGAAGGGGGGGAGGCGGTCCTTAAAATCTTACGAAACTTTTTTTAATTTTTGAATCAATAATCCTTGATTTCAAAAATTCTTGATACCTAAAAAAGGAATTGTAAAGAGTCGAATAAATAATTTTATTTGTAAGTCACTGTGTAAAAATTGTTAGTAATGATAATGTTAACAATTATTAATTGAATTATAAGCATCCACAACGTGTTTTGGTCGATTATTAAACGATTTACAATATGAGCTTCGCTTTGAGGACTTTTTGAATAAACCAAAACGCGTTATGAGTACTGTGGTTGTATCTGAGAACTAAGAATGCTTTGTGGTTGATTTTTCCGCTCAATGAGCATTTTCACCTTTCGAGTCTAACATAAGTAGCAAGTATATCTATGCACCGTGCATGAGGTTAAAGTTTAGTTAGTTTATTTATGTAAGTACCAATAAATATTCAATGTAATAAACATTAAATTATTAATCTATATTTAAAAACGATAAAGAAAAATTATACTGCGTGTAACTAAATTTAGAATTTGCCCGTGAATAAAAATACAGCAACTAAAGAAACGGAAGGCATTTTATTAAGAAATGAATTGAATACATGAAAGATAATTCTACGTATAGGATACCTTGAGGTTTATTGGTTAGGGGAGTTAGGTTTCTCTTATTGGATGAAATTGAATTTTGATTCAATCCTATCTGAAATATAAATAAATAACTCGCTTGACGTAAATCAAATTTTCATTTCACAGATTTTCAGAAATCTTTTGAGAATTTAAATTATGGTCTGTTTTTTGTATGAATATGTATGGTTAATTTTCATTTTATTAAATGTAAGGAATAAATATTCTGACATTTGGGTTGCGGTTTGATAAATTATATTTAAATTGACAATTGTGTAGGAGTAAATTCGAATTATTTCAAAATGTATTATAAATTATAATATGGAAGTTCAGTGCTAAAAAGAATCGAATAATCAAAAACTCAGGCTACAATGTGGGATATTAAGGAATGGAGAGTCAATAGTATAATTAAAAAGAAAATCACTTAATTTTAATTTTCTTTATTGTTAGGTACTGTTGCTTCCTTGCCAATATCGATGTCAATATTAAAGGTACAAGAAGCCATGTGATCATTTTTCAAAGAGAAATAAATTTTTCTCCAAATAATATCCAAATAATGAAAATATTTTATGAATTCCATTTTTATTATATTCGATTTATGAACAAATCAGAAATTACCAGAAAAAGATTAAAACAAAATAACTACATTACAAACCGTTGAATACAAGTAATAGTTTTTAAAGTTTCTTATGCACATTTTAAACATCTATAAACATGGAATAGTCACGAGTACTTTTGTATTTCTTGTATTGTGCTGAAGTTTTGCAAATGTTAAAATATACATACAACCATTAATTCTTAGATTGAACTTATTACTGACTTAAATTGAATTCGTAATATTAGTCAACTTCTCTGTTCAAAATTGAGATACGTTCTTTAAAACTTATATCCGATATTATAAAGAATTTTCCCTCGAGCAAAAGCTCTTAAATATAAATGACAACCCACTGACAGTTGTAATCAATGGTATGCAGCAAACTTTAAGCAGTGGTTACACGTTTACATATTATAAAATGTATATCAATTACGTTGTTATATATTTTTTATCACTTTTCTCAAATCTCGAACAAATTATCAACGATTTGACATCTCGCAAATAGCATATCTAAACTTAGTTTTCGCTCCAGAGTAAATTTTTTATAACACCGGACATTATGGTTTTAAATACCTAATATATAAAATTTAATTAACTTTATCTATATCTATCATTAAATAACTCTATTATGTGCCTTGCATCAGTAACCATTATAACTATATATATGTATAATGAAAGTAACCCTAAAACAACATGGCCGTAATTTAGAACATACTTCAGTTGATTACATTTCCACAAAATACTGTTTTTACAATGTACGTATATAAAACAAAGAAATGCAAATTTATATGTAAACTATTTCAAATATTTAATTTAATCTATTACGTATTATTCTAATTTCAGCTCGTCATTATTTTATTTATATTTTGTTGATTTCATAGCAGATGATTTGATATAAATATATAATCATCATCAAATATTGCAAAGGTTATTACAATTTAATGAATAGATACAATTTTATATACGTAATATGAGAAAACATGTAGCTCCCTTGAGATTAGGTGTTAGAGTGTCACGCAAAGGTATTTAATTTCTATTATTCAAATCATGAAATATCAAAATGAAAATCACATATAGTTTATAACATGAAAGATGATCGATCTAAGTATTACCCAACCGGCCATCTTTTGTATTCAAACTATTCATATTTCATGTCCCCATTCCTTCTGTTAAAATACAGACCAATGAAACTATTTTATACATAATACATGCGGGTGAAGCTGTGAGCAGATTCTAGTTTAAAAATATTATTACAAATAATTATTACTATCGCTGAGTTGACTGTCGCCGAGTTTGACCGTTGCCGAGTTGACTATCGGCGAGTTGGATCGCCGTACCCCGACAAAATCAAATGTGATGCATGAAACTTTACCCAAAAATTTTGAATTTTAGATTTCGTTAAAATTATGGTTTTTATATAGAAAATGATGTGACAAGTTGAAATTTTTAAACCGCAGGTCTGTATCTCATAACGTTCTCGAGATATGGCCTCTCAAAGTTTTAGTTTTTTCAAAATTTTGGAGAAAAATGGCTGTAACTTTTGAACGTGTAGTCGAATTTGATTTTTGTTGACATATTTGGAATTAGTGTGTCGAAATCTATATGATGCCATGTATAAAACTCGATAAATATTTTTTAAGGTGTAACTACCCTTTGGAAAATTTTCGATTTTCAGCAATTTTTTTTAATTATCAAGTATTATACATGTCATTATATAGATTTTGACAAATCTGTCGACAAAAATCAAATTCAACCACACGTTCAAAAGTTACAGCTATTTTTCTCCAAAATTTTGAAAAAAACTAAAACTTTGAGGCCATATCTCAAGAACGTTATGAGATACAGACCTGTGGTTTGAAAATTTCAACTTTTCACGTCATTTACTATATATAATAAACATACATTTAACAAAATCTAAAATTCAAAATTTTTTAGTTATATTTTATGTGTCAAACTTCAAAGCACAACATTCAAATTTGCGAATTTCCAATCAATTGCTCATTTTTTTTAGTTTTCATATATTATACAAGTCATTATATAGATTTTGACATTACTTGCAAACCATTCAACTTTTATACCCCTCCTTCTACCTCGTTCCATAAATAGCAATCATTTTTTCTACCAATTAGGTTAAAAAACTAGATTTTGAATTTAACTTCCACTTTTAAATGTATATTTGCTACGACTACTTAAAAGTACTATTATTTATTTTTAACACATCACAGCTGAAAGTTATATATTCAAGATGGCCGATTTACAGGACTTAGCGATTTTACAATTAGAGAACAACGCGGAACATATTTAATAGACGTTATTCAATTTTTAATTTGACTTTTGTTAACGGATAAAATTCCATTCACAAACCTTTTTTTATATAAAAGTTCTATATTATATCACGAGTAGGTACCTACTTGCAGTAGATTTGAAATCTGATTAAATATCCTGTAAACGATGTTGACGTATTATAACAATAGCATTGAATTAGTTTTTTTGTCGTGTCTGGGATTCTTTGTGCCAGTTGTCTATTAAATCAGCATATCGTCGAAAGTATTAGATTATATAGATATGTTAAAGCATGAGTTATATAATTAAATTGGATATCACTATACGTTACTTGTTAAAAAATCAGTTTTGTTTACTTGTTCGTGACTAAATGTATTTATAAAATATCTATGATAATAATAATCTATGTACTGAATATTGAGTTCCCTTTTTTACAAGCTTTTATTTAACTTCACTTGTTAGTTAGTTACTAGTTAGTATGTTAAGATCAAATATTGCAATGAAAATTTCGACTAAAACCAAAAGCACGGGCGCTATAATAAATATATAAATAAGAAATGAAGTATAAATTGATATAAGAGTAGGATGTTTGCACATTAAATCAAATAAATATAATATAGAATTTTTGATAAACTACTTAACAATTTTATAAATACAATAATGAAATAATTAATTAATTAAAAGCTATACATTTACCTTCATAAGCACCCCGCGCTTTTATTGGTTTTAGTTATAAAAACCTGACATTTTTGTGATAGGTAGTTGAATATTTATTTTTAATTTTTTAGTGTATTTTTAATAAAAGCTTGTTTTTAAAAAATATTTTTTTATATAATTTTATTTATATTGAATAACCTCCTGCTTTGCCATTGGTAGTTGAAACAATGTAGATCGCATACGACAATAATTTTACATCTAATTACATTAAATCTTTTAGGCTACTGAATAACTGATAGCAGAAAATAAAAAATATGCCGAAAAATATTTTAATTAATTGATTGTTTATTTTCTAACTACTTATTTACCTTATTGACCCTTCTCTTTATAATATTTAATTCCAAATAAGATAATTAACAACTACAAAACGTAGAACATATTTATTTTACAGTTTCCTATATAGGTATAGAAAAAAAAGCACTTATCTCAAAATTTGGTTGTTTGTATATTTATTTTACACATACATTAATATAAATTCTTATTATTTATACATAATTGTTGTTTATTAGCTTTGATACAAGACAAGAGTAGAAATAAGTGACATACGATGGTAAATAAAAATGTTACGTTTTCTCTAGCGTCTAACGCGAAGAACTACATAAAACTAGATGATGAAAAAAATCACAACTAATCGATCAACATTTGCCTATCTTGCTTACACTATTACATTTTCTGTACAATGAACATTATACTATTATTTATTCTAGGTATATATTATACTCATATTTCATATTTTCATTGCGAATTCACATATTAAAAAGTTAAAAATTATTTATTATAACAATATGTTAAGTAAACAATTTGTGTTGTACAGAAAATAATAAAAATATACAATAAACTTCGCTAACGGCATAAAAATGTATGATTTATTTGTTACATTTTCGATAATAATCGTCGATTTTTTATCAGATATGAACTGTCTGCTATAATAGATTATCATTATTTCTTTCATAACGATTCATTGTTATTACACAATAATACAATATATACACTTTTTGGAATATATGACCATATTTAATATTAAAAGAAATAAACAAATACTTAATAACGTTTAGTAATGACTATTTATGTTTTATTACTTTATACAAAAAATATTTTGGAACTTTTTGGAATATATGACCATATTTAATATTAAAAGAAATAAACAAATACTTAATAACGTTTTGTAATGACTATTTATGTTTTATTACTTTATACAAAAAATATTACGTAAAGAAAGCTTTTGCTTTTATACAGTAATATACAGGATATATCAGGTGAAAGAAACTTGAAAGGTTAGTCGAGAACATGTGTCCGGAAACTCTTCGTGAGGGAGTTATAGACCCTCAATGATTTAGACCAGGAATGTATGGGTCTAGTGGGTCCTTTGATTTTTATCAAGTTTTTTGCTATGACACTTTTATAATGAATTCCTATAACCTTTAAACCTTTTGATCAAAAAGTCACAAATTATATTATACTATACAATTACATCCAATTCAATTGTATACTCTCATTTTTCAGATATTTGAATTCATAATCTTTGACCGTTGTACTTATAAAAACTGTCCATTTTCGGACCTTGTGCCTATGGAAACAGTTATATCAATATTCAACCAATTTAACTGTATCCTACCTAATTTACATTGATTTTGTTTGGGGTCCTTTGAAAAGTAGATTATTTCATTATATTGAATTTTTTTGAGATTTATTATACAGGTGTTATATGTAATATCATAGAAAACATTATTTCGTATAAAATTTAAACGTCAAAATAACGAATATAACATTTTTGATTTTTATGAACTATACTAAAATGTTTGTTATATATATTGAACCATTTTCAATATAGCTGATTCATTATTATACATTTGCATTGACATCGTCTTTTATTGATATACTACGTCGATGTATGACAATCATATGAAACTAGATAGAATACATTCTTTTGAATCCACTGAAAAGCATTGTGCAAATTTATATGGATAATATAAAATAGTATAAGCTTGGAAATAAGCAATATGAATTCAATGCAGATTTGCAGATACAAGTCAAATAAGATTCTTTGATAAAAGAAAATAATAAAATTATAATGTTCATAATAAAATTTCTTAAAAGTTGGAATGTTAAATTAAAGTACGATGTTTTAAAACAAAAAATTAATTAATTAACATTCCCAGTATTATTTAAACTATACTATAAAATATTTAGCAAATAGTTCACTCATATAGTTAAATACATAAGAAATATTGTTAATTATATGGTTACCAAGAAAAACAAGGAGCTCGCAAATTATATAATAGTTTAACATGCTCGCGTGAGCCCCATACAGCTCACAACTATATTTAAATAGTTTAATATTAAATTCAATTGCGTCCACAAGTTGTAGATTGAATTGACATTTTAGTTTTTGTTTCATACCTGTAGACGGTAATAGAAAATATGAATTGCACATTGCTGTTTGATTCGAAATAGTTTGTAGCTGGAACTTTAATAGCGTCAATGGACTTATTTTGCTCAAATAGGTACAGTTTATTCCTGCAATAATATGAACTCGTAACAACATTAAAATATTGGTTATGAATTAAATAACTTTATACGTATATAACTTTAGGAAAAGTTCGTTATTAAGATTTCGTTCGCAGTCCTTTTCAGACAGAAGAATATCTCGAAAACTATATAAGCTAGAAACTTAAAAAATGTAATGAACGTGTAAAATGTCCTATAGACAAAGATGTTGAAAATGTTTGAAAAATAATAATTAAACTATAACAATAATGCAAATTAATTTAAAATTAATTTTTGTAATAAGTCTATTACATGAAACCTGGTTGCAGAAAATTATTAAAATTAAGTGGAAAATGGTAAAATAAATAAATACAAATTCTGATTTTCGAGATACCTACTTTCAAGCTTTGTAAAATTAAAATAAGTAAAATATCAAATATTTTATTTGTATAGTGTTGCTTTGATTTTACATATAGAGTCAGTAATATCAATATATATTTTATGTGTTACTTTCTTTTTCAGATACAAAAAATATTAAAATTGAAATAACCAATTTCATACTCTTTCTATATGCGATGTTATTTAAGTTTGAAAAGGGAAAAGGTGATTGGAAGAATACAATTTACAGAAAGGTTTCATTCCTACAGTGTCAAAAGTTCCATGATAGCTCTGATTTTCTTGACGAAAACTTAAAATATTTATAACATATTTTATTATTTATACAAAAAGCATATCTGTGAACTTCTTAAAATTGAAATGGTGGAAAAAAACGTGAATTTTAAATATATTTAACATTTAAAGTTATTCACTTATTTATATTAGTTCCACAAGTACAAAAATATATACTCATAGATTGACAATAAAGTAGAGTAAAGTCGGTATATATGGACCAGGCGGGTAATATGGACATTTCCTTTCTTACTCCATTTTACATTTTATAAAGACAAAATTAATTTGTACAAAAAAAAAAATAAAAACAAAATAAATTTAAAATACAAATGTTTTAACCACCTAATATAGATAATCCTGTATTATGGTAACAAGAGTGTAATATGAACCGCTGTGGGCCATATTAGACGCACATTTTTAAAGAGGCTGATTTTCGATTGATTTATATTTTTATTTTGTTTTAATTTAAGAATTCTATTTCTACCTGCTCGATATCGTTAAAAGATTAAATTTTCTGTTCAATGAAATGATGTGCTGATTTTAAATAATGTTATTATAGTTTTCTTACCTAAAAACATGAATGGTGTTCCATATATACCGATTTTATAGTAAAAATACAAGTTCTAAAATGATACAGCTTACCACAGCAAATTTTCAAAGATTTTACTCGATGAATAAAACATAGCAAATGTAAACTTTCAAAGTGGATTTGAAACACATTCTTTTTATTTCTAAATATAAAACACACACATAGTTGGAAAAGAACAATGTAAAGTTAATAATACAGTCAAGGTACATTTAAACATTATTTGGTTTAAAAACTTTTAATATTAACTTTGATGTTATATATTATTGATAGTAGTGAAGATAAAGTTTTTACGGACGTGGTGAAAGTTTGTCTGTTTATTGCCAGTTTCGCTGTCATGAAGCTTTTGATGGATATCCTGTTATCGAACTTTTATTTCTTAATTTTAAAATTCATTAAATTTGCGTTGGAAACTTTCTTATAATCTAACTTCCTGCTCTTGTCATTTGTTACTCGCATCTTGTTGATTGTGTATTTCCTGTACTGAATATATTAGAAATATTCACTTAGAATTTACCTTTTTAATTTTCTTGTAGTTTTTTTTATATTATACGACGTACATACATTAAAAAGGTATAATACAACATGTTATTAATACATTTGAATCAAATTACTTCTAATAAGTACCTACATCAATTAATGATATTTGAAATATTGAATGGCACCCGTTATTCCCAGCGAGCTTTTAGCTAGTGTACTATTTTTAGTTGGTAATTTTAACTCTATTTCTCTTGTTTTTTATTTTATATACCTACACGGAGAAAAATTAAGTCGATTTTTTAATAAAAATTACAGTTACATATTAAAATTTTTAATTTCGTATCAAAATAAAACGATCACAAAGCTTCTCGTTTCTTCGATATTGCGAGGAAGCAAAATACAGTAGAAACCGGTTATAAAGACATTGGGTAATACGACGTATCGGTTATAACGACTCAGAATAAAAGTCCCGGCTGAATCCCATATGATTGCCTTTTATAATATACCGTTTATAACGACATCGCTTACAACGAAATACCGCTTTTAACGACTTTCTGTTTACACGACGGACCGACTTTTGTTTCAATTTTTTTAAACATAGTAATTTTTATATAGGCAATACTCTTTGCAATAGTGTTAACATTAATTGAAACAATTTTGTTTTTATTTCATTAATCTTAACGTAAGAATATTATATGTATCCTTTAATAATAATCCGTGATAATTTATTGTGTCTGATATAATTTGTGCTTTTAATTTTTTGTACAATAAAAACTATTGTTTAGTATAATATGTAATACATCATGTTTTGTAGGTTAGGTTTAATTCTCATAAAAAAAACAAATGTGAATTTCAAATATTCATATATAGACCGGGAGCCAGGCTACATTCCGTTTAAAAAACCGTTAGGATTCATAAGAGTTGGTGATTTACATTCAGAAAGATGTAAAGAATGAAATTCTGAAGGTTGCCGGAAAAAAAACTCGGAACTTTTTTTGATACGAGCATTATAACGGAGTCCTTCCAGTTATAAAAAAAGTAGATGTTGCACCATTTTTAATTTTGATGAAAGTTTAGTCAGTTGTTATTATACGTATTAGTTAGCAAAAACTGTAATTAGAAAATTTTAAATGTTCATAGGTTGGAGGTGGTGATCGTTTTACCCTCGTAAGATATGAAGATTTCATCGATTTTTAACGTTTTTTTGACTCGCCATAGCATGCGTTCTAATTAAACAATTATAATGAACTTGGGGTCATTTGAAAGCCTGAAGAGTCTAGCTTCAAAATGATTCAACTCAATTTTAAGTTTAGGTTATTTTCGTTGTAGATATTCGTAATAAAGGCTTTTCAATATCATTAATGAAATTGTCATTTTATCTTTTTTTCAAAATTTTCAGTGGCTTTCTGGTTTAACCGAGAAAGCTGTAATTATGCGTAAGTTATGTTCACATATAGTACTCAGTACCCACAAAAAATCAGCTTGATTGATGCACATTTTCTATTAAAAAAATTAAGTTAAATATCACAAATATCACGGAAACACCAAAAACAGCTGTTTTCGAAGCAAATAAAAGTTATGTGGGGGGCAAGATAAATTGCTGAATTTTTTTTTACAAATGCTCTTAATAATTATCTAAAAAGGGTAATTTGATTCGTTTTGTTATTTTAATTTTTTTAGCTGTCAGAAATTAAAAAATAATAAAAAAAATGTAAAAGCTCCAAAATTAGCTATTTTCAAAGTAAAAAAAATCTGTGAAGGAGGTGAGATTAAAAACTGAATTTTTTTCTAAAGATGCTACTGCCCCTTTTGAGTGACGTAAGTTGCCGCGCGATGCCTATATGACTTTTTAAGTTCACGATACAGCTACATTGGAGTTACTAAAATTGTTGATTTTTATTTTATTTTTAATTTTTAAAGCGTGATTTTGATGTTTTTCAGTCTAATTGCAGGACAGTAAGTGGCTAGAAAAATGTAAAAAATCAGAAAAACACCACATGGCCTTTGAACCTTACTACTGTAAGCATCTTTAGAAAAAAATTCAGTTTTTAATCTCACCTCCTTCACAGATTTTTTTTACTTTGAAAATAGCTAATTTTGGAGTTTTTACATTTTTTTGATTATTTTTTAATTTCTGGCAGCTAAAAAAATTAAAATAACAAAACGAATCAAATTACCCTTTTTAGATAATTATTAAGAGCATTTGTAAAAAAAAATTCAGCAATTTATCTTGCCCCCCACATAACTTTTATTTGCTTCGAAAACAGCTGTTTTTGGTGTTTCCGTGATATTTGTGATATTTAACTTAATTTTTTTAATAGAAAATGTGCATCAATCAAGCTGATTTTTTGTGGGTACTGAGTACTATATGTGAACATAACTTACGCATAATTACAGCTTTCTCGGTTAAACCAGAAAGCCACTGAAAATTTTGAAAAAAAGATAAAATGACAATTTCATTAATGATATTGAAAAGCCTTTATTACGAATATCTACAACGAAAATAACCTAAACTTAAAATTGAGTTGAATCATTTTGAAGCTAGACTCTTCAGGCTTTCAAATGACCCCAAGTTCATTATAATTGTTTAATTAGAACGCATGCTATGGCGAGTCAAAAAAACGTTAAAAATCGATGAAATCTTCATATCTTACGAGGGTAAAACGATCACCACCTCCAACCTATGAACATTTAAAATTTTCTAATTACAGTTTTTGCTAACTAATACGTATAATAACAACTGACTAAACTTTCATCAAAATTAAAAATGGTGCAACTTCTACTTTTTTTATAACTGGAAGGACTCCGTTATAATGCTCGTATCAAAAAAAGTTCCGAGTTTTTTTTTCCGGCAACCTTCAGAATTTCATTCTTTTCATCTTTCTGAATGTAAATCACCAACTCTTATGAATCCTAACGGTTTTTTAAACGGAATGTAGCCTGGCTCCCGGTCTAATACTGGTATATGATTGGTGGAGAGCGTCAAACTAAATTTCTAGTAAAATAACGTTGAGTTTATGTAAATATTTATTATTCTGTGCTTAAAATTTTGATTTTATTTTGACGATATCTTCGCTCACAGACGGCAAATTTCACAAAATTTCAGCATATACTTTTGAAATTTTTAGTTTTTTCGATAAATACCTTAAAAAATCGAATTATCGGTTATAACGACCTAAAATTCCGGTCCCTTCGATGTCGTTATAACCGGTTTCTACTGTAGTACATATCAGTTTTAACAAGTCAATTGAGTAACTTCTACAATCACCATTGTATTTTTTTTAATACACAAATTTTACTATATTCGTAAATATCATTTACATGATTTATTCAACATATTATTCTTAAGTTGAATTATTTATTAAGTATTTTACAAATTATTTAACTTCAATTAAAAGACAATACAATAAATACTACGATTGTGTAAAATTATTAATAGTTTATTTTTTATTAGTATAACAAAATAAACTAAACCAATAATATAGATTTTGATCCTGCACTCAATACTTTAGTAATACCTAGCCTATAGCATAAATTACATTATTTTGGACCGTTTCAAGATTACTACGCCAAATAAAATAGTTTTCTTTAAAAATTGAGTGATTGTTATGAAATATTATCAATTTAATGCATTATTTTGTTGTATAAATATATAAATCCAAATATAGATATTTTTATTTGAACCAATAAAGGTAATTACGTGGAATGGTCACCAACAAAAGTGTTAACAAAAACGTATAACATTTCAGTTAGTGTCTGGAAAATTGGGTTGTTAAGCTTAAATGGGATTAAGCCTATAAATCTTTTGACGTCGAAATTGTATCGTTACGGGTTTTATGTCCCATCGTTTTTAGAGTATAAATTTAATAAATGCCGAATATTTCATGAAATATATTAAAGAAAACCTGAATTTACAATATAAATTCATATTAGTATATATAGTTTAAAATAATTTATCTAACAAAATAGAATACATTTTTTAATGTTAATTATTTTACAGACTATTGTTTTGTAGTATTTAAGCTTTGCTATATACAGGATGTCCCAGATAACTTTTCCAGCATGGGGATCTCAGTAACTATAAGAGAACAGGTTTGGTTAAATGGGATGAATTATTTGTAAGAAAGGAGTAAGTATTACTAGGTACATAAAAAAATATTCATTATTATATGCAGGGAGTCGAACCGAACCCGAACCCGAACCGAAAACCGGTTCCGGAACGAAATTTTTGGTCGAACCGGAACTGAACCTGAACCGAAATTTTAAACATGACGTTGAACCTGAACCGGAGCCGAACCGAAAAACAAACTTTCGGTTACCGGTTCAATAATGTTTAATTTTACCGGTTCAATGAAGTTTAATTTTTCATTGCAAATGTTTTTATATAAATATATTTATTATTCTGTTTCAAATGTAAAATAATTTTTGCAAGTACTTATAATTGGCACCACTGACAAATGGGTCAGTCCGCGGTGATGGGTGTGACATTTCAACTTGGATTGGAGTTCATAATTTCTAAATAATACTAGTTAATAACATGGTTTCACCATTTTTCTGTAGATCTTAATGTAATACATGTACATTATGGTGGGTCCAAATTTTTCACATAACAAGTATTTTTGCCAATGGAACCATACCTCTAAAATCATTTTCGAACTTGCCGAAATTTGTCTGAAGATATTTTCCAAAATACTCAAAAATTGATCTATTTAGTACCTACATTTCGAATATACAATTATTGAAAATGTGTATACCGGGGTTTTTTGGGTCAATATTAAATTTATAATAAATGTGGTCACCCTTAGTCATTATTGTTGGTGAGGGCATTTTTTTTTTAATTTGGTCAAACGTCACGTTTGATATGTAATTGTCAAAGACTTAATAGTTTGCCACGATCGTCACTTATTCTTAAGTAAGTTATTGTGATTTCACCTTATTTGTTGTCCTTTTTGAAATTTTTTGGAAATTTTTTGAAATATTTTGAAAATTAACTAACATTTTTCTAATTTTCTTTTGGTTTAGAAAATTGATGTTAAATAGCCTGTTAATTTTATATTTTCGTAAAATATATTTTTAACTATATGGTATCGATTACCGACTGACCCAAATGTAGCTGTGCTTATATATTAGTAAATTAATAACAAATTTCGATTTTTCTGCGGAATTTATAAATTAATAAAAAACACTCTTTGTTCATCTTTAAAAATTGGCCTGCTACCAGAAAAAGTCATACAAGAAAAAATGGGAAAGATTGAGAGAAAAATGGTATTTTCAGAAATACATGAAAATTGTTATTAAAATACACGTTAAATTAAAATTGCATTGAACATAGTCTAAATATGCATTGTCAATAATTTTATTATTCCGGCATAACCACAATTTTTAAATTAATACAAATAAAGAAAACAAGCCATAAAAAGTATTGATACATACATTATACACAAAATTGGAAAGTAAAGATATGTAGGAAAATATAATTCAAAAATTATAGGGTAGGTTTAATTATAATTTAATTAAAATTATTACATATATTTGAATAATTTACAAAAGTAAAAAAAACCGGTTCGAACCGGTTCGGAGGTACATTGAACCGGTAACCGAAATAATAAAAAAATAAAAAATTGAACCGGAACGAAAACCGGAACTTTATTTTCTGTGTGAACCGGAACCGAACCGGTTCGGGAAATAGCACCGGTTCGACTCCCTGAATTTATATGTGGTTTAGGCGGTATGAACAAAAAACTGAAAATCCGGAATTTCTTTAAATGGCTATAACTTTTTTGTTAAAGTAGATAGATACTTTTTGTAGACGGTTTTTTAAAGCAATTGTTTATTTAGAATCGATTGGAGTATTTAGATTTTTTATATCACTTTTAGTTTCCAAGTTACAAGCCCTAACTTTAGTTTTTCTTATGGGCCACTAAGTTGATTATAACATGTGAACGTGTTTTTTACTCTACTTTACAACGAAATGTCACTTGGCATATTTACTATCGAAAAAAAATTATAATATATTTTTTTAAATAGTTCATTATTTTCAAATATTCATTTGTTATTTTGATTGTTGTTATTGTGATTTTTCTTACAATTTTTGTTTTTCATGGCTCACTTAAATGTTTGTAGTAAAATACTTCATAAATATCACTGGTATTTAGTACTTCGATTTTTTTTTCGATAATAAGTATAGTAAGTGACATATCGTTGTAAAATAGAAAAAAAAAACGTTCAAATATGCTATAGCCAACTTAGTAGCCCATAAGAAAAACTAAATTTAGGGCTTGTAACTCGGAAAATAAAAGTGATATAAAAATTCTAAATTCTCCAATCAATTCTACACAAAAAAATGCTATAAGAAACCGCAAACAAAAAGTACCTATCTACTTGAACAAAAAAGTTATAGCAATTTAAAGAAATTCAGTTTCGGTATACCGCCTAAACCACATAGAATTATGAATATTTTTTTATGTAGTAATACTTACTCCTTTCTTACAAATAATTCATCCCATTTAACCAAACCTGTATCACGTATAGATACTGAGATCTCCATGCTGGAAAGTTATCTGGGACTTACAAAAGGTATAGGAGCTCATGAAATTTTAATTAAAAAAAACAGTATCAAAACTAATTTAATTTATTCTTGGAACATATCACTGTAATTGTTGATAATATCTCGGTATATTCACAAATGATTCCATACAAACATTCTAATTATCGGGAGACATCTTTGACACAAATGTGGCGATTAACCGTAGTATTAAACTGAATGACACCTCATCAAACCTACTGTAACAACGTTGTCCACAAACTATTACCATTCACCACTATTTTGTGATTACCGGTATTCATATACAAATATACAGGGCCGGCATCAGTCTAGTCTTCAGTATGTTGTAATTACACACCAGAAATTGGAAAAACTTTCGAAGAATTTGTCATTTAAAATAATAGGCGTGTGACTTATCTTAGGCCAGTCGCACATTGGATGCGTTTTAGTACGAATTTAAATCGTGCGAACACGTAAGAAAACGATCCCGATACTATGCTACACTGGGTGCGAGTTAGTCGTTACGTATTCACGCGTATAGTTCCGACGACGTCCGAAATCAATCTGAACTTGTTGGGATATTTGTACACGTCGTACGTTGAAATACAAAATGGACATAATTTTTTTTATTAACTTGGTTATTATTGAAAAGTTTCTTTCTTCATGCGTCGATTACCATGAACCAGCTTATGGTCATTATTTACAGGGCCGGATTTAAAGGTCTGGAGGCCCCAGGGCAATGACCTTTTTTTTAGCTTTTTTAATAAAAAAACAGTTAAGACCTTTTTTTTAGCTTTTTAAATAAAAAAAACAGTTACCAATAATTTTTTTCCCGAAGTCTCTATTGTGGGGGCCCCTCTCTTGTGGAGGCCCCGGTTGCCCTCCCCTAAATCCGGCCCTGATTATTTAAGTCTGCCATAATATGATGAAATTCACTGAATTCATCTATCTTTAAAAATATTTAAAACGCCGCCACAGTCTCCGAATCGGAAAATTATTATCTAGAAAATACAGATCATTCATTGCGCATCAAAGATATTATGAATGCGACATCACCGGAACACTACTGCATTTTTGATGGAGAAAAACGTAGCCAGTATGCGCACTAAATTTGTACGACCAGTTTTGTACGTTTACGTACGATGCAAATTCGTGACCAATGTGCGGCTGGCCTTAATTAATGTACATACATTGAAATAATTAAATCATATTTTCCAGCTTAAATATATTAGGCTTACGCAAAACTATACATTTCTAGATTAAAAATTCAAAATAATATATATTTTTTGGATTGTTCAAAATTAATATTTTTTTACCTCAATTCGGGAAAGTATCTTTTGTGTCTATTTTGCGACGTAATGAGTTTTTCATCTACTTCAAAAAAAGGTCAAAAGAAACAATTTCTCACTATTGACGTAACCTATACCGACTTTTTAATAATATTTGTATTGTTGCTTTTAACACTTATACTGTATCGTTTTATATAAACGTTAGGTATTGATTTTAGTATTTTACAATTTTTTTACTCTAGGGCTCTAGGGGAACGGTCTTCTATTTAGGCACATGTAATATCGTTTATTTGTATGTATGTTTATAGTTTTTATTCCTGTATATCCATAAGAAATATAATATTATTAAAATTTGTTGATAACCTAATCCAGGGGTTGGCAAACTTTTACGATAAAAGAGCCAAATTTCTCCTTCATACGATTTAAAAAAAATTGAGTTTTAAATATATTTTTACTAATTTTAAAAATCCATTGCATTATTATTAATGCAAAAGAAGGTTAAATACAAAAAATAAAAAAATAAATTAACTTTCATTTTGCTATTCAGAACCGCATATACGTACCCAGAGAGCCGCAGTTTGCTGACCCCTGACCTAATCTAACCTAACTAGCTAATGGATAACTTACCCAACATATATGTATTTTAATGTAGATATTAATCTATATCTATAAAAGAGTTTGTCCTTAACCACTCACTCATTCACTCACTCACTCACTCACTCACTCATATATCAACGTACAGCCCAAAACCCTGGACCTAGAAACGTGAAATTTCGTAGGTGCCTTCCTTTTATGATGTAAGCCAGAGGTTTCCAAACTTTATGTAACTACGCCTCCCTTTAAAAGAAATTAATCTCTGGCGCCTCCCCCCCCTCTTTTTTTCATAAAATTATACAGACATATTTTAAAAAGGTATAAAAAGTTAACAACATGCTTAACGGATTAACTTTTAAGTTAACTCAAAAAAATGTTAACGCTTTTGTTAACTTTAGTCCGTTACATTGGTTATTTGATAACAAGTACATAAGAAAGTTGTTGAAATAGCAAAAAAAGGCATTCAAACATTTTTGATGGTTAACTTTTAACGGTTAACTTTAACTTTCGTTAATTTTTCGGTTAACTTTAACTTCCGTTAAAAATTCGTAATTTTAACGCTTTAACGATTAACGAAGTTAACTTTTTTATTAACAAATTAACGATTAACGAAGTTAACATTTCGATTAACTGTGCCCACCTATGAAAACTACACAGTAACGTCTCTTTCAGAAACAGATAGTATGTATATGTATACACAAATAATGTTGTTATAAAAGTTTATTTATAATTATATATTTTTTATTTATATACCTTAATGTGATGTTATGAAAATTAAATTTCTGTTATACTTTTCGCGCCTCCCTTTGCACTAGTCCGCGCCTCCCAGTTTGGAAATCACTGATGTAAGCACCCACTAAGAAAGGATTTTTCGAAATTCAACCCCTACGGGGTTAAAACAGGGTGTCAAAGTTTATATAAGAAAATATTTGTTTTGTTCGCATTTAATTGAAACTTATCGAACATACTCAACAATGTAAATAATGAAACAATTATTTAAACATTTCCCAAAATTTAACCCCTAAGATGTTAGGGGGGGGGGGTCGAAAAAATTGTAAAATATTTTTTTTTGTATTCACCGAATGACACATGACACAAGTAGGTACTCTACAAGACATATATCAGTTACAAAAATTCAACCCCTATGGGAATGGGGGAGGGGCGGTAAAATTTTGATATATTTATCTTCATAATTGTTCATGATATTAGAATAAATTCGGACAAATTAATATTCAATTAAAAATTAAAGTTCAACATGCAAGCCCTAGTAGCATGCGACGGGGACGAGAATGGATTTATTTATAGGTAAATTCGGGCAAAATAGTCATGTATTAAAATAAAAATTTCGGCATTCAACCCCTAATGGCGGGTAGACTGGGTCTGTGTTTTTAATATGTTTATCTGCATAGCTGCATGCTTAAGTTATAATGGTGGAGTCGTGCAAAATAATCTGCAATAAAAAAATTCGATATTCAACCTCTAATGGTGAGGGTAGACAGGGGGTTAGTTTTTACAATTTTTAACTAAGATCCGAGATATTTACGATTTTTTAGGTAATGTTCAAAAATCAATATAAAAAAATGTAATATGTCATCCCCTATTACGTATGAAGGGTTCTAATTAGTTTCGAAGTTTACGTGAGCGAAGCCGCGGGATCCCGCTAGTATTACATACATTTTTTATCTTTATTTTAACTTCAAATAACAGCTAGCTTATGTAATTTAATTAACGTCACAATTACCTACACCAGACGTGGATAAAGGATGAGATTAGGATATGCCCCGAGGCGATTAGGGCAGACAACATTAACAAAATAAAAAAAAACCCAAAGGGTTACTTTCTTCGGCATAAATAACTAATGTATTTACATACGCTGTCTGGAAATTAAAAAAAAAAAAAAAAAAAAAAAAAAAAAACATTAATAATACGTATAGGTACGATACTTTATTGATTTTTAAATCAGTTTTTCGATAGATAATTTCCTAATTACGTTATATCCAGTACGCTTAATAAGTTAAAAACATTATTAAATTAACCTCAATTCATGTTTTCATACCGTTTTCTGTGCGAAGTTCAAAATAGGTATTGGGAGCTTTAATTAAGTGGATATCAATTCTAATTGAACATGTTAAAGCTCTTTTAAAATATCCAGTTATTTCTTCTATTGCGTATAAGAGCAATTTTTTTTTGTAAATTGTTTTTTGATTAATTTATAATATATGTAATTTTTGAAATAAATGTATACGTCATTCTAAAAAGGTTATGTTAAGGGGCTGTCTTAAAATACGTACGTAATGAGGGGGGGGGATTAGAGCAAAGGTGGAAGAAAAATTTTCTACATCCAAAATTTGGATAAACAAAAGTCATATATCAATTTAAATTTTAGACTGAACTATATCTTTTACACGTATGTAATAAATATATATAAAAACAGGTTAACATTAGACTCCTTATATTATAAAATTTAATTAAGTTCAACAAATATTCATTTACCAAAAACAAAACAATAAAAGAAGACATTTATATTTTTAATTTAATGTTTTATGAGCATTTATTAAAATTATTTCCACCTAGACAGAAAACTATAAAGGGGATTAAAATTATTAAAAAGCTTGAAAACATTTGGAGAGTAAAACCTAAAAAAAACTGACGTTTGCTTAACAGACCATAAATTTTCTACTCAAAGTACTCTTTTGTGTTATGAACTATGTCACTTTCTCCATCTCTTTCTCTCTCACTCTCTACGAGTATCGGCAGGTTAACAAAAGTTGAAAAATGAATAGATACTTATTTTGAAAGTATAGAAAACTTTTACGACTTTTTTATATATCTATCGATAGATGTAAAAAGTTAGTTGATAATAATAGCTAGTACATTGACATGCAGTAATTTTTCATTTTTTTTTTAATTCAATTTTTTTTAAATAGGTACTTGTTCACATTGTTAAAAATATTATAGTATTAGATGCATAGATCAACTTTGATGTAAGTTTCGACTAATTAAAGAAATTCATTCGCCTTATTGTTGCAAGAATTGCCATTTAAACATCACCGCACAAAATCAATATAAATAAAATCAACTGACTGAAACTGAAGTATGATATAAGTGTGAGTTGTGACCTGCTGATCAAAATTATCTAAAATTTTGTTTTCCTCTAAATCAGTGTTCACCAAAGTGTGGTACACGTACCCCTTGAGGTATTTGAGATTTATTTTTTTACATGAAAATAGCTTTAAAATTGCGATTTGTCAAAAATAATTCCCTCCCCCTGCTCCTAAGGGTACGCCGGCAACACATAACTCTCAAAAGAGGTACATGGGGAGTTTACCTTTGATAAACACTGCTCTAAATGAATTTGAGTTAAAAGTAAACAAAAATAAAACAACTCTTATTTTAGTTAGATAAAAATATTTTTAAAAAAATTTATTTGTTCATACACTAAAAAAATGTAATGTTAATTTTTAACATAAAAAAAAACATGTTAACGAGAAAACGAAATTGATCCTAGAAATTTTTAACACCCGACATGGTAAAATTTAAAAGAACGTCTACTACAATTCAATATACTGTATATCAATTTCTATGACGGCAATAGGCCAGATATGAAAAGTAATATAGAAACATAATAAAATTATAGAGAATGTACGTGAAATTTTCATATGTAAGAAATTAAATTAAAGAATAGCGTATATATATATTACTTTTTCAGAGTAAATAAATTTTAATAGGTACTATGTTAAAATTTACCAGTATGTCATTGTAATTTTTCATTTACTTTATTTTAAATTCTACGCACTTTTCTGTTAATTTTCTTCAGAAGTTCATTCTGTCCTCAGGTTCACAGCATTTTCTGTTAATTTTTAAATGAATATTCTCTCCGTGTACACGGAGAAAACTGGAACTCAGATTTTAGGATAAATTACAATTCCTAAATATAAATTATAATATTTAATTAAAAATTACAGTTCGTCTGTAAATTATTGCAATAAAGATAGTAAAGTTTATAGAATATGAATTTTCATAGTTCAAAATTTTAATAATTACTTGAAGGCTAAGTAATTTTTCTTATCCCACAATAAAGTTATAATAACTATTCGTATGCAGCAGTACATACATTTTACTATACAGCAGATAGTAAAAAGTACAAATAAGAGTATAGTCAAAATATGTATTAAATATTGTGATATAGCAAGCCGCAGCACGGTTCATAAACTGTGCTAGAAATTTTACTAACCGTTTAATAAATTCTTATTACTATCTAGTTAATAATATTAAACTTTGACTGCATTTGTACTCCTAAAATAATGCATGGTACTGCATAGCAACAAATCAGTATTGTTTCGACTGGCGATGTATTCGTTTGTGTTTCGAAAAAAATACTTTTTTTATAAAATTTTTATATTTTATTATCAATATAGCGTGATTTAACGGTCATTAATGAAAGTGATTTCGAATATTAAATGTTGTAACAGTGTTATTGTATATTTATAATATTTTATATTCTTACTATCACGTTCTTCAAGCTTCAACGGTCATTTTTTCTTACAATAAGAATAAAGTGATTTTGACTAATATTACTATGAATCAAGTTGATATAAAGTTATTAAAGTCATGGGATTTATCACATTTAATTCCATAATTTGAAGGTAATCATTAAGCGTTCATGTAATTCGAATGAGAGAGACACGTCTAAGTGATTTCGCATGTTCTAGAAAGAGATGGACACACATACTTGCAAACAGTAAGTAATATGCTTATTATCTGTTGAAAATATATAATTTTTGCTTTATGTTGTATTACTTAATAATTAAAACATACAAATAATATAAGTCCTGTTTTATTATTTGCATCGTTTTATTAATAATTAAATACTTTTTTAGTAATTGAAACGCATAATATATAGTTTATTACAAATATATTTTTCTGTAATAGTAGAAATATATTAATAAGTGAAAACCCATATTATATGTACTTATTTAGTTTGGTGGAAAATTTTAATGCCACTTACTTCTGTCGTTTTTGCTATATCTACTAAACGAAAAGATATTAATAATATTTTTAATAAAGAGAATTTATATTTAAGAGAAAATATATTTCACTAAATTAAATTTTTGTTTTCATCTGACATAAGTGAAATTTTCATTATATTTAAATTTTCTATTTTTATTATTTGTTCATTAATTAGGTTTAATAGTCTTAATAAAATATATTTGTATAACCTACATATTGTATTCCATTTAACCTTTGTTTATTATTTATTTTAAAATATGTACATCACTTATAAATACATAAAGTTGCTCATAAATTATTGTATGTAATAATGTATGTATATCTGTATTTTTTAATTAATTGTAGATTTAGCTTGTATTTTAGTATATAGGTGACAAGAATGTATATTTGCAATATTTTCAATGTTTCAAACAGTATTAATCAATTTGGTTTCATTGACTATAAATTATTTATTGTTATCTACTTACAATAAATAAACAGTAGCCAATAATACTAAATTGTTTATTACTATATGAGGCATTAAAAATATTGCAAATATACATTCATGTCACATATATACTAAATTACAAGCTAAATCTACTATTAATTACTAAATTCAGATGTATATACATTATAATTATTATAAAAAAAAATAATCAAAATTAAATTCTAAAATTGAGAAAATCTAACATTAAATAATAATAAGTTTTACCAAGCAAATAAGAAATATTTATAAATCGAGTGTTAAAAGATATTATTATACAAAGTATAATCATTTTTACTAACTGAATAGTGACATTCAAACACGGCTATCTTTAACGATTACTATACGTCGGTTAGTAATTTATCTTTTGTGCTTCGGATGTTTCGCTAGATTTCAAAAGTGTTTTCGAATTACTATATTTTTAGTAACTTTTTATCAAATGGTACGGCAAAGTTTGTATATATTTCATGCTTCATTTTTCTCCGTGTAGAATACAACGGTGCACTAAAAGATATACATATGCTTTCCTCTTGCAATTAGTCCAAACAATATATATATAACTAAAAAAATTTCCTAAAATACACTGTAGTATTTCCTTGTAAATATCAACTTATTTACACCCTATACTGTAATTAAATAACATATATACATACATATGCACATACGAAACGCTGAAAAAATCTACCTTCATTAACATTATTTGCATTTAAAAAGAAAAACGTTATACATAATAATATTAATAATTTTATTTTTAGTGTATTACACACAGTATAAACTCTGATATATTTTATCCGTATACAAATTACCATTAATTTACGTTTGATTACATTATTTAAGTTGTTTCCAAAACACTCGTAAATGTAATTAAACGTTTGTATGTATGTGATATACTAGAAATTAAATTTGATAGAGTTATCGAATGCGTTTTTGACAGTGTAAATAAACTACACGATTTAATTACCGCCCGGATATTAAGTTTAGCTTGCAAAACATTTCAAATGTTGAGAATTTATATAGGAAATTCAGCAGTTACTAAATAGTTAAAAAAATAAACTAACCCTTTTCAGTCAATTGAATATTCCAGTCAAAATTCTAAAACGTAGCTTCTTCTTTATTTTATTAAAGTTTGTTTTATGTTACTGACAATCAGGAGCATAAAACATAAAACTATGAAAGACGGAACATTACACTCTAAGCAGATGCAACAGGTATTTGTATTAGGGCGTTATGAATTGTTAGGTGTACAGTACACTCAACATTCTGCTATACGACGGCATCGGTAATTCAAAAATTCCACTACACGACGGCTAGAGGGGCACCCACCACGCACCGACTTTAACGTTGATTGGTGAATTTAAACGCGCAGAAATCTAGCAGTCGCGGTGGTATTATGGTGGAGATGGAGGAAGGACGTTGGTTAGAACTGTCGGCATATTGTATAACGGAACGGTCGTGTAGTGGATGATCGTATAGCAGAGTGCTGAGTGTACATCTTATTTTAGGTTTCATCTTAATTTTTTATTGTTAGACAAGTGCAAATACTAAAATCATTTGCATTAATCCGTTAGTGCACTTATTACTCAAGAACCACTTATCCGATTTACGTGTTTTTTTTATTTATAAATATACTTTTTTCCGAGGTGTAAGTATATATTTTATTACGTTAGGTAACAGAAGGAATAAGCAGTGATGATAATAGTAAATCAAGTAAAAACAAAACTTTTCCGCCAGCGCGCCCTTTTGCAATACGATCGTTTAAATCGTTAAATATTGAACAATATAATGTATAGTAAAGAATTTTGTAGAATAAAAAGATCTAATATAAACTCCGCGATACCATATATCTAACTTTTATATTTAAGCGAGTGAAGCCACGGTCACAGCTAGTGTTATGTATATAAAAATGAAACAAGTAATATAAATTAATGATAATAGTTCTTATATAACCTTTTAAAGATTGTTTTGGGTTATTTTCTGGTAATACAATAAAAAAGTGTCTGAATTAAAAAAGAGACGTTGATGAAACTATTTCAAGCAATTTGCTGTAATTATATTATATTGTTGATATATAAAGTCTAGATGTTTTTTTATAGAAAAGAAACACACGAATGGGCAAAAAATAAAATAGAAAGAAACCAGCAAATTAGATTGGCCGTTAATTTTGAACTGTCATTAAGATTTTGATTATTATTCAGTATTTTTATATTGACGCGTTTTTTTTTATTAAACGTGATTAAAGTTAATTAAAAGATTAATATGTGTATGTATTATATTATTATTTAAGTCAAATAAATACTGTATAATATTTAAATAAATGATTCTATAAAAATAGTTACAAATACATTTCTTTCTTTTATCAATTTAATTGTTTTCGTCTTATAAGTATTTCATATACCTAAGGGAATATTTTCAAGAAGGTAAAAAATTACTTGTCAAAAAAATTGAAAGAAACATTGTAATGTCTATTATTTCAAGGCTGTTTGTCTCGATTTTCTTCATGTTTTTTTTAAATATATTTACTTTATTAAATTAATTAACCTGACAACGTAAAAGCTATATGTAATTTTTTTTATATATTTATTTATTCTAAACATGTTTTTTTCTGAAAATAAGAAAGGAACATCCGGAGTAGTCTGAATAAATTACATTTTAAATAAATTCAAACTTATGTATAGTTAGTTTATAATTTTAAGATAAAAACTGGTGGTATTCTTTTCCAAAAAGGTAGTCCTCGGAGTTCACTTTTTCTTAAATATGAAAGCCTCACTCTGAAAATTTTCTACTGGATTGTAAAAGGACAAATTAATAAATAGTTAATTTTTTGATCAATTAATCGTAATCAATACTTTGCACAAACACTGTTTCATTTCGACCGAAGTGAAATTTGGCAACATTGTTAATATTCATGTGATAGAGAGAGTAAGCTATATACACATTTACATGAGAAATTGGAAACAACTGCCTTTAACCTTTTTCTTCTATATGTATTTGCTTTTTTATGAAGATTGTGTCCGCTACTTGTCAAAATTTGTATGTCTGTCTTTCTTTGACAAACATTTGGAGTGAGATGAGTAATAGACAAAATTATCTTAATCAAAATACAAATGCATAAATGTAATGTATATTTAATATTTAACGTTGAATTTAGCCTTAATTAATAAACCATACATTCATTTGAATACTATTATCTATACTCATAGGTGGGCACAGTTAATCGAAAAGTTAACTTCGTGAATCGTTAATCCGTTAATAAAAAAGTTAACTTCGTTAACCGTTAAAGCGTTAAATTTCCGAAAAATGTAACGGAAGTTAAAGTTAACAGAAAATTCGAAAATTTAACGAAAGTTAAATTTAATCGTTAAAAAGTAAACTATCTAAAATGTTTGTGAATACATTTTTTTTGTTTTTTCGACAACTTTCTTATATACTTTTTATCAAACAACCAATGTAACGGACTAAAGTTAACGGAAGTTAACAAAAGCGTTAACATTTTTTTGAGTTAAATCCGTTAACCATTTTGTTAACTTCGTTAATTAACGATTAACGGGTTAAGGCCCACCTATGTCTATACTGTATAATATCTGTAATGTAACAAATATAGATAACATAAAATAAAATTGTGTGTTTTTTGCAAACACAAAAACTTGAACGTGTCTTGTGTTCTTTATGCAGAAATAATCACACAATTTAGAATTATTATTTTATGGTAAAATTCTATTTCCAGCGTTGTGTGTTCGGTAAACGACAACACAAAAGAAAATGTTTACAGTTTGTTGAAAATTTGGTAGAAATTGATGTCCTGTAAATATTGTATCAGTTTAATCTGTTTTTCTATTCATGTTTTACCTACTGTTGTGTTAAATTTAGAACAAAAGTAACCGGGGAATTTGCCCTTGTTGTGTATCTGTTAGTGTTAATAACTGTTAATTTTGGTAGAACATTTAACCAAATTGTTGAATTGTTGTTTTATTTATTTATTTTTTAACTCATTTGTTTTTTATAAATGTTTCATGAAAGAATAGTGTATATATTTATTTACTTATCAATTTGTGTGTGTGTTTATGTGTCTGTCTGTCTGGATATAGAATTTTCTTTCGTTCGCGATAACTGTAATGTAAAATGCATCAATTTGAAAAAAACATTTTTTTGCAAATCGTTCGTCTCAATGGGAACTAGAAACTTTTTTGATTTTTCGTGTGGATCGAATCGAAAGTTTTGGAAATAATTGAAAGTTTCCACATAATATGATATATGTATGTGTCTTACAGGATAACATTGCGATATGTATGTCATCGATTTTGTAGAATCTTTGTGCACTTGTAGTTCAATCGAATCTACAAGAGACACGTATTTTTTATTAAATTGCTGAAAACCACCCTCCGAAGTTATTTTACAAAAACGATCAGAATTTTTAAGCGTGTAAATTGTGACATTATTAATCATTATGAATAAGTATATGCTTTGAAACTTTATGTTTTTGAGCTGCTTATTTTAACCAATTTTTTTATAAAAAAATATCCAAAACCAGTGCTTCCTACATTGCTTTAAAAAAACTTTTTTTCAAGTAATTTATAGGTATTGTTTTTCTCAAGCAATTACTTGCTAAGGGAGCGTTCAAGTATTACGTAACGAATTTGGGGGGGAGGGGGGGGGGTCTTGTAAAACGTTTCGATGCGTTACAGGGGCGGGAGGGGGTTTTTTGAACTACGCGTTACGTAACAGTTTTTAGGTAAAAACTAGGGGGAGGGGTGGTACAGAAAAACGTTATGGCGCGTTACATGGGGGGGAGGTAAAAAATCTCCAAAAATTGCGTTACGTAATACTTGAACGCTCCCTAACCATCGCGTATAATTTATATACATAATTTATATACATATAATATACATTATATGCATATTCTTTCTTAGACTTAACCAAAAAGTTTGAAATTCTATTCTATATGCTTAAAATATTTTTATTAAATGTTTTTATATTACTTATCTACAACTTTGACGATGTATTTATGTATTTATTATTTATTTTATTATAAATAAAAATGAAAACAAAAAAACGCAAGTAAACAAAAAAATAAATTTTCAAACATAGAATAACATCTTAGAAACCTGATATCTGTACAACATCAAAGTATTCCAAGATATTGCGCCAAAACAGAAATGAAAATTCTTAGCATTCTGTAAGATAACAATGCTCTTAATTTTTTATTTGATTTTCTCTTAACATCTACAAGAATTAAATACTATTCATATATGTATCTCCTCGACTAATTCTAATTGAATGTTTAAAAAAAAATTGTGAATTAGTATTTAACGTATTAAAAGTAGAATTAACATAACGAGAGTGTATTATTACTTCTATCTACTACATGCATAATTTTAAATGATTTAACATAATATTACATACATCTACATATTTGCAATTAATACAAATTTAATATGCAACAAAGTATACAATATACTGTATTGTGTCTATATAAACATAATTCTGCTTGTGTGAAATTTGTATAACGCATCCTACCCAATTCAAAACAAAATAATCAAAAACATTGGCCATTATAAAACCCGGACTGTCACGTACATTCTTTACGTATACATTTCACAATTGGTTTCCCAAACACGTTTAAAAAAGTTGATGGTATTTTTAATTAAATATGGCATTTATAAATATAATTAAATGCTTCTAAAATACTGCATATTTTTTATGCGAGAAAACACAACACTTGAATTTTTTATGATGGTTAATAAAATCAGAAAAATGGCCAATGTAATTTGTAATTTTGATTGTATTTAGTTAGAAACTTTAGCGTTATTATTTATTTAATTTGTTAATTAGTTTAACCACTTTAGGTTTTCATTTATATTATTAAATACCATAACATATACATATTGTTGGTTATAGACATAAAAGTATTTTTAATTCTAATATACCAAGTAGGTACGTAAAATTGTTTTCGAACAAAAAAAATACCTGCGGTACTTCAAAGCTAAAGTGCCCTGGATACGTATTTAAATTTATAATAAACAAAATTACATCCAGGAAATAAAAAAATATATATTAGTATTTTTTTAAAATATATATTTTATCAGATTTAATTTATTCAAAAAATATATTAATTAATATTTTATTTTTATTGTTTGGTGCTTGGCGATCAAAAGTTCGCATGAGCACTAGGTTCGAAAATGGACACTTTTTCTTTATTTTGTTAAAGATTACAAATTTAAATATCTAAAAATGAGAGTACAGTCAAATTTATTAAAACTGACTTAAGAGCTCAGATTGGACAATTTGTATAAGCTATTATACTTAACCTAACTATCGTTTGTAAAAATGAACATATAACACAAACCCATACTAACATGATTTTTATCTTCTTCCATAGAACCAAGATGGAGATTAGCAGTGCTATAAGCGCCCTGAACGTGAGCCTGGAACTGCAAGATGACGTCGATGCGGAATACACGCCATATACACAGCGACCGGAAACTTACATAGTACCGGTGCTGTTCGCGTTAATATTCGTAATCGGCGTGCTCGGCAACGGCACACTAGTCGTGGTGTTTCTACGTCATCCCAACATGCGCAACGTGCCAAACACGTGAGTTAATCAGAATTATTTTATACTAAAACTTACCTATCAATCATTTCTAGCGCTTGTGTTTCTCTTTTTTCGACATTTCTGATTACTTTACTCAAAGATAGGTTTTAGAGCAAAAAAATTCAACTCAAAAAATACACTTGCCAATCGATTCGTGAATGAATCCCGAGTCTGACGAGGTACATGAAGCCATATAGGAAAAAAATTGAGGGGGGGGGGTCATGACCGGAAAAATTCCTAAAATGGGCTAAGCCAGAACCACAGATCTACCATTTAGCGAAAACCCTAGGTCTCTAGATGATCAGGGGGCCGAGATCTCTCGATGGAAGACAGACGGGCCGACGGAAAATCGAGCATATAAGCGCTACTATTTCTTGGGTTGCGCTAAAAATATAAAAGCGAAACATTTTATTAATAAATATCAATCACATCTTTTTAATTATTATTCAAAGACTTCCTATGTTATAGGATACTTTTATGTATAATACCTACTTGAAAAAAAAATACTGTTATCATTTTTATGCTTGGTTGAACCAAGCTTCAAATTTTATCCAGTGGTGAATTAGAGTATGATTCCGGTGCAGTTCAAAGACTTGAATAATAATTGGAATTCATAAGATGAAAATTTTGTTTAGAAGATATATTTTCTCCTGCCATAATTCACATACAAAATATATGAGTATGTGTACTAAATTTTCAATTTGACAGTTTTAATATATAGTATGTATCTAACATGTACTATAAACAAAAAATGATTTTATGAATACAGAAAAAGGTCATAATTTATTTTTATAATAAATTTTAATATCATTATTTGGTCAATAATTTTAACTGTAAAGTACCGCCATACATTTTGTCTCGTCTCGTTTTTAGAAACTGAAGTTTCGTTCTCAAATTTTACAAGTCTAAATAGGCATCATTTTATAACCGAATTTGTAAAATGGTCGTTCCCATCGTCTATCATCGAAAGGTAATTTATAAATAATTAATAACATTTATTCAATTTAAATTTCATTTATCTGATTATAAATCAAACAGTGGAAAGATTATGCAAATATTAATTAAACATCAATCAAAACTATTACTTGATTGTTATCTTTTTGACTACGTTTTATATCAGTTGTCAATACTGATATAAATATATGTATATAAAAAATACCTATTACATGAAATATGATAAATGATAAATGTTACATTACTTTTATAATAACAAATTCTTTCATTCGTAGTATTAAATTCCATTTCGAACTTGTGCATCAAAATATAATAACTACCTGAGGAAAATCGAAATGCTTGTCAGCGTTTATGACAAGTATTTCCCAATATTAGATTCTCGTTCTTGTTATATACAATAACGAATGAAAAGTGCGTTTACAACTAAATATTCCAATTTTATTTTTATTTATTAAATGAGAAATAGAATTCAATTTATATTTACTTATAACAATCATTTTAAAAATCTGATGATTTTATTATTTTGATCTATTATATTTTTATATGTCCTTTTTAATAATACACTTATCAAAATATTATAGAAAAACGGCAATATTAACTACTTTTATTTAGTCTTGAGGCTTCCGCGGTGATCTTGATATGGATCTTGGCTTCTGGGTGTAAGCCGCGATTGGTTGGATACTACGATCAAATTGACGCAGCTTACACTCAGATGCCAAGATTCATACTTTTATTAAGGTAAAAATTGATTTTAAATATATTTTATTTTTTATTTTTATATCAAACCATTTCATAGATTTAAATTAAATTTATTTGACGCGGGATTATAAAGTTATAAAACGAATAAAAAAAAGTTAATATTTTTAGCAAATTTTGAAAGGGTGTAAGCTACTATAACCGCTTATTTTTTATATTATATTATGCAAACACATAGAATTTCAGGTTCAAAATCAAAATGTTTTCTTTTAAATTTGAACTACAGTTTTTTTCACGAATTGTCATTTTCATTTTATGAGTTTGTTAAGGGTTTACAAATAATCGTACGACAAAAATTATAGAAATCTTGAACTTTCCCTTTAAAATACGTGTATTTATTTATATATAAAAGTTTGCTTATACATATTTCTCAAATAATTGAAAGAGACTATTTTCTCTACGGGTTTTTTTTATATTTATTCAATTCATAACAATGAAAACCAATACTTGATTTATTTTTGTTTGAATGATTCGAGAAACCAGTGGCTTTGAGTGGCAATTGTTTGTTTGTTTACGATACTAGCAGTAGAGTATGATAGTCATTAAAATATTCTCTAATTAATAAAAAAAAAACTAGTTGCAATCACCTACGTGCATTGTATATTTCTTGTATTAATTAAATACTTTATTATTGAGAATAGTATATTGTGTAGCAAGGGGTGAAACAAGACGATTTTTCTGACGAGGAAGAGAGTTGACTGGCCGAGCGAAGCGAGGGCTGTCATCGCCCTGGTCTGAAATCGTCTTTGTTTCATCCCGTGCCACACACTATATTTTTCATATCACATGTAATGAAACAACGAGTTTTGATTTCTGTAGCCAGTCGAAGTAAGACTATTTCAGACAAATAGCGCAGTAATATCTTATACTATTTTAATAATAGAATAATTCGCTTTTGTTTATTACAAATGCGATTCTGACAGACTTGATATAAAGACATAAATAATAAATAAATGAATGTGCTGGGCAGAAACAACGTTGTTTCTGACTGACACAGTCGCATTGGTCTGAAATTGTCTTATTTCGACTGGCAAAACAGAGATCAAAACTCGCTGTTTCAATGCATGTGATATGAAAATATTTTTTATCAGTTGGTCCTTTTTTTAATAAGTATATCCATAACTAATTATAATAATATTCTATGATGCATAAGAACAATGTCCTTCATTCTTATATAGAAAAAAAAAATTTGCTGCAACGCATAGCATCGACAAATGACCAATAATATATAATTTGTTTTAGATTGTAAGTTTTATTCTAGAATCTAGAACATTTATAACAAATAAAAAGTACAATTCCGTGTTTACACCAAAAAGACAAAACATCAACACAATTATTTTTACAAATTTTAAATACGATGCGTTTTAATAACACTGTGCTGCTGTTTTGTCTTTTTGATCTAAACATAGCATTAAATTTCTTATTTGTTAAGATACCGTCTTTTAACTTTGAGAATCATTTATTACATGTTAATTATAAATCCCATATATGTAAGTTTGCAGATCCATATAATGCAAAATAGAATTCCTTAAGTTTTTATGAAACGGTTATAAATTAGTAATTTATAAATAAAAACAATTTAAAACCATATTTAAAAGTGAATCCCGATTAGAACATTTTTTGCACCATTCGAAATCCCAAATACTTTTATCTTGTTTTAACACAAATTCATGCGTCGTACATTCGGACATTTTTATTTTCTGATTGTGAACAAGATAAGAAACGTATCAGGATTTGTCCTACCAATGTGTGTTAACACCGAGGAAAATAAAAATGTCAACAGTTTCCGTTTATTTCTCTATAATAATCAGCGAACTGCAAATAACAAATCACTATAATATTTTTATAAAAAAAACATAGATCATATACAATATACATAGTTTGTATACTAAGATACAAAGTCCCACAATGTTACCAATTTAATGTAATAATTCAATCTAACAATAAGTGCGCATTATTTTATACCTTTTCATCATAAACTGTATTGTTTTTATGCAGTAACATTTGCGTTCGTTTTGATTCTTTTTTATAATTTTTTTTTAAATATTTCTCATGAGAGCCACGAGACTTTCTTATACGTAATACTGACAATGAACGGTGTACATGATTCTTATTTTATTAAACCATATTTCTGATTAACCCATTATTTCTCAAGGGTAGAAAATAAAATTAATTTGATGTTTTAACTGCATTTTATTACTAAATAGGTATATACTCAAATAACTGTTTTTGAAGTAAAAAAATCATGTTTTTTTTTGTTTTTTCAACATAATGTTGCGTTTGCGAAACGTTGGAAAAACAAAAGTTATTACTTAGTGTGGAAAAGTTTAAAACAGTTTGTGTAACGATGTTAGCAGCAAAACGTCATTTTATCAATGAGATATTTGAAAAAAACATTTTTTTTAATGTTTCGTTTACGCAACGTTGGGGATTAATGGGTTAACTGATAGTGGCATATCTTCGAAGTCCAGGGTCAAACTCTGATGAAATTTATATGGAACCACTTTGGGAGTAAACTCTTTCAAACAGACAAAAAACGTCCAAATTGGTGCATCTTTGTCGCAGTTATACCGGAACATACATAAGAAATTTATATTGATTGAATTGAGAACCCCCTCCTTTTTCGAAATCGATTAAAAATTGAAATAGCTGATATGCTTTCCATGGTTCATAGACCACTTAAATAACATCCTTTCATTTTTAATACTCTGCAGAAAGCTTTTGGTTAAGTTTTGGTCTAGACGAAATTCTTTATAACATTTTATTACTGAACTATTTATCTAAATGATATAAATAAATAAATAATCAATTTATCAATACAATAATAGAAAGTACTGCAATTAAACACAAAATATATATAAAACTTTATTATCTTCAACTGGCAGCAATAAAATAACATAATTTGTGATTTTCACAACACTGACATTTTAATTACCAATAAATACACAATGAATAAAACAAATTCAATAATAGAGATATAAAACTTATTTTATTTATGCTACACATTACCCTGAATGATCATTGTATAAGATAATACAGTGACGTACACAAAAATTACCTAAAAAAATTATAGGCAAAGTAAATTTGTTGTACTAAAATTTTCTTCACCAGGTTTATTAAAAAAAAATCATTTATTTTTGTATAATACTTAAAATACAAAAAAATTCAAGTAATTCAGATATCGATTAAAGATTAATAAGAATCTAAAAATAAATTTCCTGAATGGAGATGGAATAATAAAGTTTAAATTAAAATAAAATTGTACATAAATCATTGACTTAAGTCAAGGTATATAAAGACAAGGTAGCCTGGTTAGCTCCTTGACCAATCAGCGATGGCACGGGAATTGACGTCACGACGAAGTGATATTCAAATGTCATAAATGTATAATTGAATATAAATTACTTTATTTATTCTTGTTTTCGTATTTTTGATATTTTATCAACACATACCATCAAGGAGTACAAATTCGACATTGCAAAATCATAAAGAAGCTGTTTCAGACAATTTGGTCTTTTTGGAAAACGTCATATTTACTATTCTTAAGTTGGCAATACGTTCTGTGATTCTGACAGCTTTTAATGATTTTGCAATGTCGAATTTATACTTCTTTGATGGTATGTGTTGATAAAATATCAAAAATACGAAAACAAGAATAAATAAAGTATTTTTTTGTAATTTATATTCAATTATACATTTATGACATTTGAATATCTCTTCGTCGTAACGTCAATTCCCGCGCCATCGCTGATTGGTCAAGGAGCTAACCAGGCTACCTTGTCTTTATATACCTTGGACTTAAGTTAGGTTTCCACATGCTGATATTATTGGCGCCATTATGGCGCTTATTTTGTAGCATATGGAAACATCAAAAAACTGTCGCCATTTTGGTCAATCCATTCCCCAATGAAGTACAAAGCTAGTGTACTTTTTGGCAGAAATCTTATTTTATTTGAATAGTCGCTTCAATTTTTCAATTTAAAAAATTTTCCAAGTTTAAAAAATGACAAAACTAACAACGACTAAGTCGAGTATTAGAAATAATTTACTCTATAGTTTGTTTCATTTTGTTTGCAGTGGTTGCCGGGTGGCTTGACGGTATGAAACGTGAATCGTACCGTCAAATTCCCCGGCAACCACTGCAAACTTAAATGAAACAGACTATAGAATAAAAGCTAAACTAACGATATCAGCTAGGAGTCAAAAATGTATTTGGGTTGATGCCATGTTAAAAACTTTGCCAATTAGACATATAAAACAAAATAAAAACAATTGAAATCTACATTTGTGTTGTTTTGCAAAAATTTAAAAAAATATAATGGATAATTACTCTACTTGACAACATTTTTTACAGGGAATGTGATAGGTAAAAATATATAAATATCAAATCCGATATCACCCAATTAGTTCGATTCGAATGCAAATGATCGTAAAAAGAATAGTTAATAGTCTCATCATGTTGAATATTTTTTCACAAGCTAATCTTTTTATGTCGACTTCAGTTTTTATATAAAAAGCAAACACGTTATAACTAAAGAAGTAAATATCAAATATTTCTCGGAATCTAGTGAATGGGTGAACCATTTCAAAACTCATTTTATTGGTTTGAATCAAAAACAAAAAACGATTTAAAAAAGCTTCCATGGGTGTCACAATATTATTTTATACCTACGCAATACTGAATGTAAAGTGATAAAATATAGAAAAAACTGAACGAGACATAAATTTTTTTTTATAATTTAAAAAATCCTGTGGATTATTCTTTTTACACAACCATATCAATTAAACTATTGGAAAACGGAGAAACTGTGGTTTCATAGGAAAATTAACTAAAAATGTATAAAACATGTCGGGTATATTTTTCTATTGTAGTTTATAGTTAAGGTATACCTATATATTTAGTAAAGTGGTATCAATCCAAAAAACAGACAAAATATCAAAAAGTGACATATCTGCTTTCCCCATATAGAACTACAGTATTATTAAATCAAATTATCAATTCTTTGCAGCCCCGCTACTGAACTATATACATAATATAGTAAAAAGTAATTACTTTATTTTGGTTTTTATATACAGCTGTACGCATATTACACTTTATTCTATATTTTCCGCAAGAAATATCGCGTTTGGTTTTTGCTTAGTCGATAATAGGTTTAACTGATTTTCTGCACTATTTGAGAAAGATGAAATACTGAATTTCAACATAAAATATGTTTTCCTTATATACATTCACATGTGTAGATCTGTGCATGGGATTTTTTTAATATCTGACATTAGTTAAATATGTTATTGATGTTTTAAAAATAGGTGAATAAATTTTTATTGCTTCACGTAATGTATCTACTTGAAAATATGATAGATACAAATAAAATAATTACTTAATGTTAGTGCATAAATAACTTTAAATAAAAAATAATAATACATTTTTTAGTACTTGTAATTAAAAGTTTATATCTGTATAAAAATATATTCTTATACTTTCAGGAAACAAATCTAAAAAATTGGTATTGAAATTCAGAAAATTCATTATAAAAGAAAGTAGGTAATTCTTTTATATCTTTTTAAACCAATCTTCTTATTAAACTTAAAATCGTGAACAATATTAAGAAAATTTTGTTGTAGAATAACCAGTGAAATGTGTTCTGAATATAAATAAAACTTTAAATACAAAAGGTTTTCAAATATTGTAAAAAAACTTAATAATACAAGTGTTAGTTTCAACAACTGATAATATAATTTAGATTTACTTATCTTTTTCACGTATAGTTTTTTTTATAATAATAAATGAACAGTAACTAATTCATATTTTTATTATCTAATAAAAAAATGTTTGATAAATTTTCCACTCAACAAATATATATTTTCTACCTTTCGAAAAATATCCTGGCGAGACAAATAGATGCATTATTAAAGCTTACTTATGCTTTTAATGAGTAAAAATTAAAATCAATACTGTAGTAAAATAACTTTCAATACCTAGTAGTATTTATTTAATTATACGGATTTTACAATATATTCTCACACACTCAAGTAGTTTGTGTATACAGAAACCGTCTCTTAAGGAAACCCATTAATAACAATCGCTAACTTCATCAGATTAGACCCTTGTAAGTATTTTACAAGTACAAACTTTACATTGTATTCCTAAACTATGCAATTTCAATTAGGTCGAAAAGTTTGTTTATTTTACCAACGGATATTGAATAATTCGGAAGAAGGACCATGGATAATATAGAACTACTGGAAGGATCAATGTGTTTCTATCCGGTACACACCAACACACCATGAATAGTTTTTGATCCTTAGCATATATCAAGTACTGTATTTATTTCCTTCGATAATAGTGGAGCATGTCTTTATTAACAATAAGACAAATAAAATATAACACCACAAACACTTAATACACTATATATTTGAATTTGTAAAATAATATACAACTCAATATGTGCAAACAAGAACACTTGTTTGCATCTTCACAATAAATGAAATACACTGCTTTATTGTGAATATTATTTGCAATAATGCCAAATAATGCAAAGGAATGTTTCACTGAACTACAATGTGTGAAAACTTATATAACACTCCTTTGTTTTCATAACAAACATAAATAATAATTGTTTCCAACGCCGCCGCTCTAACATATAGGCTAGCGTTGGAAATAAAACCATAACAAAATAAAAAACATAACAGACCTAAAAATATATATACATTTGAAATTGCACAGATATATCTAAAAATAATACATGTATAAATACAGAGGATTTAAAATATGTAAAAGTAGGATGTAAATAAACCTTGAAACTAATAAAGCTTGATTTTTTTCTCACGTTTTCTGAAGATTGAAAAATCTTGTCTGAATATAGTTGGATTCTGTACTTAATAATTTTTATACAAAATGCAAAAAAAGCATAGTAAAATTTACTATAGAAAATCAGATTGTTTTCCTATACAGCATTGTAAATTTTTAAATAATTGAATTATAATCGCAAAATATAAAACAATTTATTAAAAAAACTAGTATTTAAAAGATTATTTTGTTTTTAAAATTTAAATTATGTGTATTAATTAATAATATGCATTAGATATATTTTTGTTTAAAAGCATACAAAAGGAACATGATGCATTTAACTTGAACAGAGGAAATACTTGAAGTCATTATAGTGTCGTATTACACTTCAAACTCTAGTGGTTATCTTGGCTTTAATTTCAATCTTAAGGAAGGAATATTATTTAGGAAATAATTGCTAAAATTTAATATAAATATTATCTTACATATATGAAACAGTATACTGCAATGTGTGTTACCGATAATGTAAAAGATCATTCAAAACAGCATTTATGTAAATATACAAAATAATATTTGTCACAGTACAATTTATATTACTTACTTAAAAAAAACTTTGAATTTTTGTTTACAATAGAGACAAACTTTTTTATGTTGATCCGTACCAAAATCGGCAAAACACAAAACAAAGACAATACCGAGACGAAAGTAACTTTATCATCGAATTTTAGTTATCAAGAAATACACGATGAAGAAGAAGTATTACATTTAAAACAAAATATTTTCACATGAGTAATTAAATCGATTGATATAATTTTTTAAGTAAAAAGTAATTCGATATTCGTCTGAATTATTATTAATTTATGTATGTTCTATATTGAATACTATCGTAAAATATTCTATTGTATACTAAACAATTCATTGTAAACATTATACATAATACCCTGTCATGAAATGCTTTACATATTTGAATAGATTGGTAACTTTGATGTCGAAGGATTGAACCACATCGATCATTATCAATCGTTGCAAAGTAAATCTGAACTCTAAAATAATAATAAAAATACAGAATTTGTATATGGGACTAAAATCCAGTTGTAATTTTATTTAATTTAAATTTTCTTATATTATATTTCAAGACAGATAGGTATATGTAACTTATTTGTCTCAAACATCGTTTTTCCTAAACTATACTCCGCTTGCCGCATCCGACCCGAGAACTTTTTATATTTGACTCATACCTCATCTCAATTCTAGAGCAATTTTCTCTACTCAAGTGACATTCTGCTAGGGATAGATTTATCTTTATTTCTTTTCTATTATATTTATTATTCAATAAAAATTACAAGAATAGGTACAACTCGGGAGTATACTCTTTCAAACAAACAAACAAAAATGTTTAATATAAAAATGGTAACTAAACTGTTTTAAAAAATAATAATGTTTAATAAGATCGCAAAACTGGTTATAACGACATCAAGGGGACCCCAGTCATATTAGGTCGTAAAAGTCGATAGTCGTAAATATCGGTAAAAAGACAATTAGACTCGGACTTCTATTTTTTATTAACCGATGTCGTTATAACCGGTTTCGATTGTATTTATAACAACATTAGTTTTGCTTGGGGATATGGGAAACAAACATTAAAAAATAAATAGATGTATTCAGTGCCGGCTTTAGGGGGGGGGGGTGAACCAGGGCGACCGCCCGGGGCTCCAAGCCAGGAGGGGCGGCGCACGGAAGGCTACAATTAGAATCAGATTTAAAATAATGAATGAAATTAGGTAACTAAGAAAAAAAAGAAAAATGTCTTCGATCAAAACCTTGGGGGGCGGCGAAAAAAAATTTGCTAGGGGCGTCGGAATTGCAAAGGCTGGCTCTGGATGTATGTATACGTAAAATATTATTTCGTACAAAAAAAATTAGAATACTGTTCTAATTTTAGAACGATTTTAGAAAGATTTTAAAATATCTTTTGTTTTGTTTACAGTCTAAAACATTTTATTTTATCAATATTTACTTTCGAAACAATTGAATAAAGAAAATGTCGTTTTCATGTCGTCTTCTTTCTTAATAAAATAATCCTAAAGAGTACGTTTTACATTATTTTTTATTTTTTTATTCAAAGAATTCTATTCTTAAACACAATTCGCTCAAAATCGTCAAAACGATGTTTTTATAAAAAATACATATAGGCATTTAAAAGACTTGTTATCCAATTTTTGGTAAATAAATTAAATATTATATCTTGTAGGTATTGTATTATCGAAAGGATTTCTGAATGTTTTTTTTTGTAAATGGTAGTGACTTTGTTAACGTCGAATTGTTTATGTAACTATTAACGCTGACAATGAAGAGAATAATAAACAGTTAATCGTCTTGTGACTTAAGTTTAATCGTAGTCTATATTTTGAATCGATAGTTAATATCTGGTAAGTTTTTTATATTAAAGTAATAATTATTATTATTTGTATAGAATCGAACGTACATCATTTACACGGAAACTATGTATTTATTTAACAAATAACTTTTCATCAAAACCAAAACTTTCGTAAAGTTTATAGTTTTCTCGTTGGAAAGAACTTATTCAATCATAAAATATTAATTAACTATTTTATTTTATCAAATTATGTCAATTATTCTATAAATGATTAATGAATATTGAATCTTATACATTTAAATAACTATAAAAAAAACTATTTCTCACAATCTGTTTATTTTCTTTGCAGTAAATGCATTAGTTACTTATCCCAGGGAACCTTTTTTTCTTATGTTGGTTTCTGTACTCAAAACTAATTAAAATAAATATAAAGTATATAATACTAAAAGTGTTTGAAACTTTCTAATAGTATTTGACTAATTAAAGTTTAAAATCGCTCTACAGGCAACTCACGATGTCAAAAGATTATTAAATGTCTTTTAATTTTAATCTAACATCATAAATTACATTACGAAGAATTGGCATATTTTAACTTATGATATTAATAGAATTCTAAAAGCGACCTAACTTGTTATTACGTTTTAAAAGATTCAAGCACTGTCACAGAACAATCGAATTTGTTTTTATAGCATTTGCTGTAGATGAAAATAAAATCTGAATTGAAGTGTTGGGATAATAAAAACGAACTACCAAATTGAATATCAATTATATGATTTGGTGAGCTTGAATCTATATACTCTAAAAGCTCACTCATTGTCAGTTTTATTGGTATTTTATACATCTATTAATTTTTTTAGTACACAAAAATAAATATTGTAATTTATGTTTGTATAAAATGTTATTTTATACAAAACTAATATGTTAAAAGTTATTTTTAGTCTGTTCTAAATATCGTCTAACATGATGTGGATAATCTAATTTGAAGCATTTGTTTAAGTAAAACTTTGAGTTCTTTATTTTTTTTTTATATTTATTAAACTATTGGTCTAAGTGGGCTCTCACACCGGAGCAATATAGCAACTAGCAACTTATAACTAGCGATATTATTGCTATCGGTCAATATACATTGAATCGGACATATTGCCTCACACCAAAGCAATATGATATCGCTATATTGCTATATAGTTGCTAATTGGTTATTACTTTATTGCTGTGTTGCTATACTGCTATATTGCTCCGGTGAGAGAGTCCACTTATAGTCTTATCACAATAAATTAGCACAGTACATTTGCGTTCTTTTTGTCGTATATTTTTGCATAGTTGCCCAACAAAAGAAAATTTGAATAAAAAAAAATAAAGGTAAAAAATAATTTACTTTATATAACCTTTGTATACATATTGTTATCAGTTTATACTAAAAATCGATAAAATTTATTAATTTTTTACCGGCAAGTATCAAATTCTAGAAGTATATTATACAATATTTCTTCAAATAATAGTTTTGGGTATACATTTTTGTTAGGGATTTCTAACGAAGAATTTCGGATACATGTTTCTATAAAGTTTGTTGGTTAAAATAACATCCTTGATGTTAAAGTCCTGAATCATCCTGTATATATTCCGCCAAAGCAAGAAAATACATTATTTTTGAATATAAGTTCAAGACGTACTTAATTTGTTTCTATATCTACAAAAGTAACGTTTTTCTTTTAAAAATTACATTCTAAAGTCTTTATGAGAAATGAGTTTTGTAATAACTTCTTATATAAGTTGTACATAAGAATATAAAAATAACATTTTAAAGAGCATAACTTTAATAAGATAATTTTTATTTGTTTTTAAATTACACTCATTAACAACAAGAATTAAATAACGTAACAAATAAAAGCAAAAATAAATAAACAAAAAAAAAAAAACATACTCCTGTAAAAAAACTAAATAAATGTTAACTAAATAAACCAAAAATGAACCAAGTAACATAATCAATACAAAAATACATTAAATAAGAAGTTAAACCTATCTCGACGCAAGGGAAAAAATAACTATTAAAAAAATCGGAAATGTCGATTTAATAAATATTTTAGTAAAATTGACATATTATTAAAATATAGGAGGAGTCATATCAGGTGGAACTAGTTGATTAATATATGATCAATGATCATATGTAGGTAACATTGACTTCAGAAGTCGTCTAGCACCCTAAAAGCGAGAATCGCTTAAAACAAATTATTATCTGAAAATATATGTAATCTATAGCTACAATTGCGAATGGAACGTGTTACTTCATATATTTTTATAATTAATTTTTATTATCTTATTAGTAATTATTTTTGAGACTGTAAACTGTAAACTGATCAATGTCTATACTCTCTATATTTTCAGCCGCATGCTGTTTTTAAAAATCGACCCTATCTTTACAACGCAACGTTCTGTTGATTCGAAATGGCTTCTTGTGATTCCATGTTTTCTCCAAGGGAATGGTCGGCTAGCCACTTAACATTTTCTCTGTTTAATCTTTAAAGTGACTTCCAGACTCTTTCATCAAAGTTTGTGCCACTTCACATGTGAACACTACAATGTTGAATCTACTACTGACCAAACTTTAAAATTAGAGTATAAACTCGTTCTTTTGACTTGTACTTTTTTTATTCATATAATATTTAAGTACAAACTCTTTAGTTGTTGTTTTTTTCTCCAACTTAAAAAAACTCAATTTTAAGTAACAAATTAATATGATACAGTGCATAAAGTATAAGTTGTAGTATAAAACTCAAATCTTTTTTATGATATTTAATACATATTTGTTATTAACATTATAATATTTCTAAGCTACGCTTTCAACGTAAATACCTATATTGCAACATAGACATAACATTTTCGCATTTTCTTTTTCTTTTTGGTCACATACTTATTTCAGGGTGTGAATAAATACAACAAAGCCTACAAAGAATCTTCTAACAATAAGCTTTAAAAAGTTTTTTTTTTGCAAAGTTACGTTACCTACTTTGACAAACTTCCATTTTATAAATTAAAATCAGATAGAGGATGATCAAAAAATATATTTAAATGTTATTGTAATAAAAACAGATAAAAAATAATCGTACAATTATTAAATACAAATACAGTAGAAACCGGTTATAACGACATGGGAGGAACCGGTCATATTGGTCGTAAAAAGCGGATAGTCGTAATAACCGGTAAAAATGCAATTATATTGGACTTTTATTTTGAGTCGTTAAAACCGATACGTCGTATTAAGGGGTTATATAGTCAGAAGGCCAAAAAAAGTTTTTTTTTCAAGAATTTTTGTAAAAATTTGTACACATTACTTTTAATTGTATTTTAACATTTTTTATTTGTAAAAATAATAATTTCGAATGCTGCTACAGCTGATCTCCAGGAGGTTCTCTCCAAAAAGGCGCCTTGCGGTAACCACGATATCTCTGGACTGGATCATTTAAAATAAAAAACCGAAACGGATTTCGTTAAAGTAATGTATAATCTTGTACTTAATCGAAGGAAAAGGCAAAATAAAATTTTTTGAAAAAATGGCGGCTTCTCAAAAAAAATCGATTTTTGACAAAAATTTTGACCTTCAATTGCTTATAAAAAACAAAATATTTATCGGTGAGAAAAAACCTTCGATTAATTACTGAAAAATATACTTAAGAAACTTGGTTCAAATTTGAGACTGATCGGTTCAGCCGTTTCCGAGGAATCATGGTCACCGACTTTAAAAACACAGATTTGAGAAAAACGCACTGCCGCTCCGATCTCCTACGTTCAAACGCTCTTAGATGTCTATACTAATATGCGTGTAACTTCGAAAATAATCGCCGGATTGACTTGAAATTTTCTGTGTGTGTACTTAAATATATGAACATTATGAAAATGAAATAAAAAAAATCGATTTTTTTTTAAATTCTAACTGTATATAACCCCTTAACTGATGTCGTTATAACCGGTTTCTACTGTATATTTTTGATCTCTCTTCCTTTGTGACACTACACTTTTGGATTATAAAAGATAGATAACATTGTTTTATTTTACTAAATAAACTTTTGCTTTTGTAAAACTCACAATCAGATAAAATACATAGATTATAACTTTTTTAAAGCAAATATTTATACTTATATTTGTTCCTTTTTATAATACAAACATATATACAAACACAAAAAATAAAACATTCGAATTATTTTATGTATTTAATTTGGAATATCAATCGTTCTTTGTATAAAAAATATATAAAACTTCCGTACAAATAATAATCTCTTATTACTTTTCCATATATTGTAAAATTAGATACTGCAAATAGAGTAGGGAATCTCAAACGGTGTGATGTTAATTTAACCCTAGAAGGTTAATAATATTTTATAAGATCTCTATCCAGATCACCGCGGAAGCCTCAGAATTTGTATAGTACTAAAAAGAATCTTTATCAATTTGATGTTTATGCATAGGTATAATAAAATACATATGTATTATTCATATTCACAAATAAGGTGCTCATTTAAGTAGCTTATTTATTATTCAATCTATTCAACGACAAACCGAAATCTAACTATAGTTCCATCTATTCACGCTTCATTAAATATGTATTAAACTTACCCTTTTCACTAAAGACGCAATACATTGTCTGTGTAAAGTGAATTATCTTAATTCATTAATAAATTAATATTAAACGATTTTCTATTTAAATATTGTATTTGACAATTAGTATTTCTCATCTATTAATACCTTATCAAATTAACGCTTATCAATTTTAGACTAGATGTTATCGTAATAGTTTAAGACTAAATCAGAAGATAACATTTGACAAATGAAATCATAAATTTTAAAACTTTCTTCTTCTTAAAGGAGAAAGAAAGAGCAAGGTTTTTCAATTTCTGTTACATTTTTGAAATTAAATTAAAATTAAAATGAACTCAAAACTCAATTTTGTACTTTTAAACATTCTTCTCTAGCCGACATAAATTCATTTCATTAGTCAGTTAAACATTCTTTTAATTTTAATAGATACATGATACAAATGGTTAACGAACTTCGTTGTTGAAATACTAATTATTGTTTATCTCTTAAAACCAAAACCTAAGGCTTTTAATATTGATACCGTCTCGTTAAAATTTTAGGTACTTTGTATATTTTGTTGTCAATCTTGAACCTTCCCAAAAATAAAGTCCTTCATAAGAATCTATGATTTTGTTTATAGTCTAAAATTGAGCAAAGAAAGCAAGAACAAAAGGCTACTTGTTGATACAGAGGGAAAAGATAGATGTTTATTTTACCTTAATAAAAATCGTTGTCTTTATATTACCTTACTGACTTCCATCATATGAACTAATATAAAACAACTACGTTATTTCTATGATATTCTAGGGTAGGACTTTTTGAATTTCATTCTTTTGATGATGGTATCCCCATAAAAATAAGTCGTTTGTGGCATCCTAATAATTTTTGATGAATCTACAAGTTTACAAATCATAAAGCTGTTTATATAATTACCTTGGGTAATGGGTATATGAATTTAAAAATATATAGAGCAGTTACATTAATATTTTCAAATAAAAATTTAAACGATTATAATCAATGAAAGTTATTCCGACTCTTTTTAGAGTAGCCAGTTGCTCTGACATTCTTTTATTTTGAAATATAGATGAGCAGATCCGTGAAATTAATCAAGATTAGTCAATCAGTTATTTTAAACCCAACTCTAAAAAACAATCATGGTTATGATACATTTTATAAGGTCAAAAATTATCTTATTCGTTTACAAATTGAGATTAAGTTTAGAATTAATTTTAATCCCTGATTGCAAACAACTGATTAACTGATCGTGGTTAATTTTGCTTTATGTAACCCAAGGTTAATATTTTTTTTAGAATTCTACTCAAATCTTGCAAGTAAATAAGGTGTCATACATCATTATACCATATATTTATGAACTCTGAAATATGTTGACGTTCTTACACATGTAATTTTTTTTTATATCACTTCTACTTGACTTACATATTTATGTATGCATGTTTTCACAAACGTGCCCTGAATATGTAGCCTTAATTCAACATACAAGAAATATATATTTGTATATTCTAGTCAGCAAAATTTTTAGAAAAAAATCAAATCGACATAAATATTTCGTTACCCCTACTCGTTTTTTTTTCTATATCTACATTTTTTTCTTCAAATAATTAATAACTATGAAAAAATTATGTACTTTATTGGCTTCTATGCGAAATTACAGTAATCTTACATTGGTTGGAAATTCTTTCATTTGTTTATTGACAACTTTAAGACCTATGACAATAATTAGTTATTATTTATTGGTTTAATTAAACATTACAACTATTAATGGTTATTGATTATTTTGATATTTATATAAATTTTAAATTTTCCTGAAATGAACATGCCTTATTTCGATTATTATATAACCTCAACTATTCTAGAGTCTTAGTTTTCCAAACAGTGAAACTAACATCAAATTCGGTTCAGTAGTATTCGTCAAATCGATTTTTTTATAAAATATTATTTGTATAGTTTCCTCAATACAAATCTGCCTTAATTCAAATATCAGTAAATCTAAATTAGTTTTGGTTTTGGGATCTGACAGTGAAAGTACAATCAAATTCGTTTTATCAGTTTTTCTATCAGGTTGGAACAAACAGACAAAAAACCGTAGAACTGAAATTGAATAACGATTTTATGTACAAAAAAATATACTTCATTTTAAATGCCTACAAAATATGTGAATTAAAATAATTTTAATCACACGAATTTTATTTTTCATTACAGCGCCTCCACCATAAAAACTTATAATTTGTATAATTTGTAGTGTTCTGTACTAAAATTGAAAAAAAGAACACATGGATCCAACACTAGGTCTGTCTGACTACCAAAGCTTGTTAGTTACTAAACATTTTGACTTGTAATAGAGTTATATTGGGTTACCAAATATACAAATTTTCAAAAAAAATCATAAAAATATTTTGTCCCCTTGTTCTGAATATATTAAGAGTGAAAAAATACAGAAAAAAAATTTGCCAAGATGAAAAAAAAATTATCTGCACTCATATGTATATTTATTAAAATTTAAAAAAGTATATAATACAATAAGAGCCATTTGTTTTCTAATAAACGAATTATTAAATTATAACTATATGTTCTAAACTTTCTTTAAATTAAATTAAACTATCATAATCGAATAAATTGAGAAAAACAATACAGTACGGGACATTAGTACGCTAGACTGGACACGCAATTTTTTGTAGAATGAAATATTCAGAAACAAAACGAAATAATACTGATGGTAATGATAATGATGATGTTGATGTGGCGTTAGCTGGATTGTTCTTTTTCCAACAGCTCAGTGGTGTTTATTTATTAGTGTTATAACTTCGTGTATATTTTATCATTCGTATAATAATTCTGAAAATACAATAGTGGAACCTTATAATTTCACAAAAATAAAATTATTATGACCAGATTTATCCAATGTTTGAATTTACAATATGCAAAAAATATGGAACTTATTATATTTTAAATTTTCATTTAATATAATAATATTTTTTAGATATTTTAAAATTAATTTTGATTTATTTATCATACACGAATGATTCATTACAAAAATTAATTATTTTGATATACAAGTAGACTAGATTTTAGTGTTACAGTATCAATTAATATTAATAATATATTATTTTATGTATCGCTAGTCGCATGGTTTAATATCATATCGTGTTTATTAAATTAATCAATTTTCAATTACTGTGGTATTAATTGGAATTAATTACAGTTAATAATTTATTATAAATTCGTCTGTAAATTAGTTGCAATCAATCACATGCGTAATTAATAATTTTAGTTTATTAGATTTGTAATTGTTTTAAAATATATTTTGTTCAACTAAATAATTCGTTGAATCAAAAAAATATTTATAATATTTAATTAGTATTAAAATTATTATATTATAATTAATAATTCAAAAAACAAACAATGTTAGACAATTGAAGCGGTACCTTTACAAGAGCGCCGCGCCACGGAATACTGTAAAAGCTTCTTTTTTTTCATCCATCTCATTAATATAATGTAAATAAATAATTTATAAATGAATGAATTTATTGAATAATGCACTTGTTCTTTAAATATTGTAGTGTTATACATAATATGTCATACTTATTTGTATCTCTTATTTATGAGTAGTCATTTCTTGACTTAGAGAAGGGTGCCATGGGAAAACCTTTGTTCAAACAAGGCGCTGTAAGTCGAAAAAGTTTGGGAATTTCTACTCCCATGTACAGTAGCGTACGCAGGGGGATGTTAGGGGGGGTCAGACCCCCCCCCCATGATATCTGTGATCTTTTTTTTAAATCAATATTAATATTATTCCCAACAAAATTTGCAACATTTATTTTGGAGACCGTTTTTTTTTTAGTCATTACCGTTCACTTTTTTATTCTGATGATTTTTTTTTAGTCATTACCAAATCACTTTTTTATTTTGATGACATTTAAAAAAAAAAAAATTTGGACCCCCCCATCATAATGCATTAGAGAGCTACGGAGGAACAAACTACTAGATCAAACGCATAATCTTGATATTCTGGATCCAAAACTGACCCGAAATGATGTTCGGCTATCAACATAACAATAAAATTTTCAAATCCATTTTACTCTTTATTTAGCCCTATAACCATCAGGGAAAAATCTATTTTCGTATATTAAAAAAATGCATCGAGGTGCATTAAAATGAACGATTGCAAAATATAATCTCTTTTTTGGATAATTTAAAAAAATTTAAACAGAAAAACTTTTTTTATTAAAACATAGGTTGGTGTTAAAAAGACATTTAGTCCAAGTAAATTAGATATTTAAGAAGAAGAAAATCATAAAGTGTTGATATTTTGTACACGTACTCTCAGAAGGGTTCGGAATAAGAGCCCGAAAAGTTCCCACCTAAATCGTGGATGGAACATCCCCTTTTACGTGAAAAACTACCCCTGGAGTGAATTTTATTCCAGTTTTTCCCATTTTTCATCCGAACTACCGCTCGGAGAAAAAAATATTATAGGAATTAAAGATTAAACATTAAATTTTACGTAAAAAATGTCATATGCACTATTCAGCTAATCCTCAGCCTACTCTCGCATTCAATGCTCAAAGTGAAGGGTAGTTTTTGGAGCGCAAGGAAAAATCGGTATGACAAGATTTTTCACCGTAAATATTTCCATAACGGTTAATTTTACCAAAAAGTTGATAAGAGTAAAAATTGTAGAACTGAATCCCCTCTATAAGATCTAAATATCAGAATTTTGTTTCAAACGTTTTTTTATTGATTTTTTACCTTTTTACACAAACGTAAATTACATTATTTTCAGATATTTTCCATAGAACCTATTGTGTTAAGCTTTTCGTGCATTTTTCAATTAGTGGCTGACCTTCGTAAGTTTATTCCACATAAGTCTTGTATATTTTTATTGGTCAGTGGTGGTTTCTTGAATTAATTTCTCTTCAGTTGGTGAATTAAGGCAACCTTCTCTGTGGTATTTGAAACACATAGTTCAGCAGCGCAACCCAATTTTAACACATTTGTATCGTTTCCTGCAACCCATTTGGCAGTTGTGATATAAAATTTTGAGGATGGAAGTTATAAATTGTGCCTCTGCGTTGAAAATTAATATCAAAATGTTCCACATTTTTTTAAACCAAATTTTGTAGCACCTATGAGAACTGTCTGTTAAGATTTGCTTTAGTGTAATACTCAATAGTAATGTTGTCGACATACTGCATATATGTTTTAATAAAATGGCGGCGTGTTTCTATTGGACAACCAACTTATGAAACGAACTATTTTTTTATGGATTTAAAAATATTTCCTTTCGTAAAATCTTATACAGTATTTTGTTTTCGAACCGTCGTTTTGAGAAAAATATATAATAAGAATTAAATATACCTGATTAAATTACACGTAAAAAATGTCATGTACTATTCGGCTAATCTTCAGCCTACTATCGCGTTCGATGCTCAAAGTAAAGAGTAGTTTTTGGAACGCAACGAAAAATCGGTATAACGAGATTTTACACCGTAAATATTTCCATAATGGCTAATTTTACCAAAAAAATGATTACAATAAAAATTATAGAACTGAATCTCCTCTATGAGATTCATGTAACCAATTTTTTTTCGAACGTTTTTTTTATTGATTTTTCCCTTTTTTCACAAATGCATATACCATAATTTTACACGAATATAATTTTATAACAAAAAAAAATGGGACAACTCCAATTTATATTTAAAAAAACTATGTTTCCAATTTGTGTGTGTATGTGCTTGTCCCTTAAGTCCTTTTAACGGATATCCTGTATAAAATAATTAAATTCTGAATGAATAAACAGGTAGTTCAAACTTAAAGCTACTTCTACACCAAAAACAGGAATAAATTTACAAAAATATACAAGACTTTAGTAGAATAGACATACGATGGTAAATCACTAAAAAAAAACGCGCGAAAATGTTGTCTCAATGGGTTCTATGGAAAATATCTGAAAATAATGTAATTTACGTTTGTGTAAAAAGGTAAAAAATCAATAAAAAAACGTTTGAAACAAAATTCTGATATTTAGATCTTATTGAGGGGATTCAGTTCTACAATTTTTACTCTTATCAACTTTTTGGTTAAATTAACCGTTATGGAAATATTTACGGTGAAAAATCTTGTCATACCGATTTTTCCTTGCGCTCCAAAAACTACCCTTCACTTTGAGCATTCAATGCGAGAGTAGGCTGAGGATTAGCTGAATAGTGCATATGACATTTTTTACGTAAAATTTAATGTTTAATCTTTAATTCTTATAATATTTTTTTCTCCGAGCGGTAGTTCGGATGAAAAATGGGAAAAACTGGAATAAAATTCACTCCAGGGGTAGTTTTTCACGTAAAAGGGGATGTTCCATCCACGATTTAGGTGGGAACTTTTCGGGCTCTTATTCTGAACCCTTCTGAGAGTACGTGTACAAAATATCAACACTTTATGATTTTTTTCTTCTATTTGGCAAATTTTAATCTAAATACCGTGGACTAATTGTTTATTTTGATTTTACTGGGTATTAATAAAAAATTAAAAATAATACACTTCGAAACCATATAAAATAGGTACCTACCTATATATAATAAATAGTATAGATATATGTTTGTACAAGTACATATATACAAAACTACAACTTGATTGGCAGTAATTGAAATGATTTCATGTCTGACTGCCCTCATGTTTATATCTATCCATAAATATTAATCCCTACACGCCAAATTTAATTATTGCATAATATCAAAACACTTTGAGTTATAATTCTTCACATACGATCACATTATACATATTTATTTATACTCTATTTAATTTACGCAGTATCTATTTACGCGGATTCACTTCTACGCAGTTGAAAAAGTGTGAAATAAGGGTGGAAAGATTTAAAAAACACAACGTAATGGAACAATTCCTTTACTCTATTTACGCATTTTTTTAACACGCTTTTTTTCATGGAACCAATTATCAGCGTACATATAGGGATTTCTGTACTTTATTGCATTTAAATCAAATATTATAGAACTAGTGAAGATTGGTATAAATATTGTGAATTATATTTTATTTATATTTATACCCATCTTTATATTTTGTGCAGACAAAAAAGGATATGGATGTGTCATAAGCTTACTATCTTACACGCAAAAACGATTAGTGTCATTTCTTTCAGTAAAAGTAAATACTGAATGACATTTTGCGAGTTTTTGGGTCGACGACGTGAGAATTTTTATAGATTAAATTACTTTGTAACATCGGTGACTAGATATAATTGAAATAAAAGTATGTTATAAATTCTTTACGTAAGAATGTATTATACATACATATACCTACATGAAAATTAATTAAATTAGGAGGTACGTTAATCCATGAAAAATTTCATGTAAAATCATCAAGAAGCTGAAGTTGTATTATTTTTAATGTTGATGAAAGTTTAGTCAATTGTTACTATACGTATTAGATAGTAGAAACTATAATAACGTGACTTTTTTACCTTCATAAAATAAAAAAATATCGTCTATATTCAACGTTTTTTTTTAAATCTTTATAGCACGCATTCTAATAAAGCAATTATAATAAGCTTTGATTTATTTGAAATTTTAAAAGGTCTTGATTCAAATGATCTAGCTCAATTTTGAAAAATAAAGAAAATGACATTTTTATTAATAAACTTTAGAAGCCTCTATTTGTAAACGAAAATAATTATAACTCAAAATTTTGAAATTATATTTTTAAGGCTTTTAAATGACATAAAACTCATTATAATTGCTTTATTAAAACACGTGATATAGCCAGTAAGAAAACGTTGAAAATAAACGAAATCTTCACATCTTACGAGGGAGAAAAGGTCACCACTCCTAACCTATGATCATTTTAAAAATTATAATCACAATTTTTGCTACCTAATACGTCACTGATGTCCGGTATTATAAAGAACCTAGCAAATTTACAAGCTCGCTAGCACTCATAAATGAGGTTATTAATTTTGTTATAGTATCTATGGATTAGTTATGGAATTTAGAGCAGTGATACTTCAACGTATTGTAACAAAGTTGGCGACTCTGACCGTATAATTTTTTTTCATAATAGCACCACTGTTTTAATACCGTTGGTGTTTACATACAACGCTTGCGCGAAAGTTGTCAAAGTCATCACAAAACTCCAAGAAAACTGTCATACAAGTTTGATATCTCATGTGAGAGTGCAAGCAAGCTTGCTTTGCTAGGTCCTTTATAATACCGGACATGAGTGTAAAAAATATACACCCTAACCAGAAGAAAACAATATCACTTGACGCGTGTTTCCACTTCACAAGAAGTCCTTATTCGGAGCCTAACAGACCAAACATTAATCAAAATCAAAAATGTTGCAACTTCTACTTTTAACTTTGATGATTATTATAAATAAAATTACTCATAATGAGTCGAATTAATTTTCGTATAATTAATCTATTTAAAAAATCTAATTTCTAATAACCTTACGTACGTAACGCTTTTGATTATTGAAGTACTTTCCAGAAATTTTAACTTCTCAGTATTGTATATTTGATATTAATATACATTTTAAGATAAAATTTTAATACATAGCTGATGGAATTGGGTAAATGACAAAAAAAACTCAGAATTAAAATATACCATGGATTAAAATTTATTATGCGTCACGTTGTGTGTATGTATATCCAACTTACACGTAGCAGATTTCCACAAAACAAACCACTAATTATTGAAACAACGTATATGAATGTGATGTAAAATTCAGTATTTATGTTATTATTACCAGATTCAGATTCTACCGCTTATTAACATGAAATCAACTAATTAATAATGAACAGAATTGTTACAAAAATATAAATTAATTAAGGATTGTGTATAGATTATTTGTTCAATCAAAAAATAAATTAAATCGAAATTCAGAATACACCACATGCATATTTTTTTATTGAAATGTAAAATTATATTATTTTATATCGACAAACAATGTCTTATAATTACATTTTGTTGATTCTTTATTAAACATTTCTTATGTAAATATCAGTGGTTCCCAATCAGTGTTTCGTAAACTTGTCACAAATATTCTGCTCATTATAAAAATAATACGTAAAAATTTTTCAAGTGTGAGTCGAACTTTGCGTTTCAGTTTATTCGGTTGAAAACCGTTATTGGTATTTAATTATTCGGCTATTGGAAATAGGTGGTTTGCTTGATTTTGATGAAATTTGGGAGGAAGATAGCTTGCATCTTGAGGAAGGATATGAGCTACTTGTATCCTGAAAAAAAAACAATTATTCTGCATTTAATGAGACTATATCGCTTTAATTCGCTTTATACAAAATTGATTTTGGTGTATTTCAAAAAAAATGTGATTAAACTTAAAACAACTTTAAGAATCACTGGTTTAAAACAATATTATGAATTGAAAATTTTCTTATATTATTTAAGTTCGGTTATGGATATTGTATATTACTAAAAAATATATTATTTGTTGTTTTCACTGATCATAAAATGTAAACTTATATTCCAAAAACAAATTACACTCGAAACTGAGAAATTGATATATGAGACTCAGGTGTTTTCAAAAAACCAATCAGGTGTGTTAAATATAACATTACACGAAAATTCCAATTCTTGCTTTATCAGCTTTCGATTAATTTCGACACATGTTTCTTTTTATCGGATATTATTTAAATTATTAAAAAATATATAAGTAAATTAAATTTTCTTTAAATAGATATTATTCATTAATATCTGACATTATAAAAAAAATCTCTAGAACGATAGCTTAGCTAACTCTATCTGAAATATATCAAATCATTATGAATTTGCTCATGATTTTAGAGCAGATTATGATATGTACTTTTGTCGCCATTGCTGACTTCTACTTAACGCGTAAGCGTCAAGGTCATTCATATGAACCTTACCATTTATAAGAAACATCAGTGGGCTGTTATTTATATTGAATACCCCACAGATATAGTTAGCTTAGCTTTTGCCCCAGAGCATATTCTTAAAAAAACGATATAATTTACTTTAAAATACCATAACATTAAATTAAAATAGAAAATCAAATTTTCAGCAACAAAAATCTGAAACTATTTTGATTTAAATACAACAATTACCAAGAATGCATAATGCTACAAGGAATTTCTTCGCAAGCAAAATCCAATCATAATATTTTTGCAGAGTACTGAGTTTTTTATGTTTTGTATGAATTTGATTAAATATTTGACGTAGTTGAAAATATTTATTTCATAGAAATATCTTGTAGATTAGATTAATATCAAACCAAGACCATCGACGAGATTTATAAATAATTAGAATCACGTGTACTGTTCACTTTCTATAAGAAGGTCCTTTAGCTCCCATGGTAGATATTTTTAATCTTTAGCTTAATATAAAAGTATTTTTTCAAAATGCAATTGCAATTTGTCATTAATGAACAAACTTACCTATAATATATTTAAATCTAACTAGATACTATTATTTTAAGTGCTAACTTATACTATTATACCACTAGTATAATGGTATTTTTTTGTATACATGTCTGTTACTTAATGTAACTAATTGTAACATTTTATAATATATGATTTTATGCACTAATCTTTTTTGTTAACATCGTAATGCTTTTTGTATGTATAGGTATTGATTAGACGACCAGAACAATGACTAGTAGCATTAATCTCTGTCAAAATGTCCATGTAGATTTAGAAACACGATCATATGTGTCCGTATTACACCAGTTTAATGGGTGTCTATGCAAAATGTTTCAATAATGTTTTCCATCAATAACGTACATAATATACATATATTATAAAAATGTATATAAAAAAAATATTTAAAAAAAACTCTTTATAAAAAATCTAGAATTTCAAGTGTTAAGGTAATCGAGCAAATAAAAATGGAACTTAATGTAATGGTTTTTAAATTCAATTTTGAATCTATAACTCGAGATATGGTCTATAAAAGTTTCAAATTTTTCATTAATTTTGTAGAAAAATGGTCGGATTTGATTTTTGTTAACAAATTTGGAATCAGCGTCACAAAATCTATATAATGACATGTATAATACTTAAAAATTCGAGGAAAAAATTTTCGCAAAAAATCGTAAAAATTCAAAAGGGTATACCTTAAAAAAATGTCGATTTTTGACCAAAATTTTTTTGTCAGATTTTAAAGTATTATAATAGATATTTGTGTATCTAGGGCGTAAAGTGGCTGTTTTTCGCACGAGTGGGAATGTTTGTTAATCGAGGCGTTAGCCGAGATTAACAATCACACGAGTGCGAAAAACGCACTTTACACCCGAGGTGCACACAATATTTTTTCTAAAACCTTATTATAATATTAAGAATAATGTAATATGATTTTTTAATTAAATAATAATAACTTGTCATATTAATTATTAATATTGAAATTTAAATCAAGTACTTAAATTTTGAAAAAACAAATGAATATTGTTATTGTTTGATATTTATATTCAGATTATTTGTGGGTTATTTTCACTCACGTATTTTATTCTGTGATTTTATTATTGTAATTTTATAATAATATGGATAATATGGAAAGTGATAATGAAAATTGCATGCCGCCAGAAATATCGGAAGCTGCAAAATCGGTAATTTCAAATCTACTACCGACAAAATCCAAATTAATATATGAAAATGTATGTGTTACTGTTACTATAGAAACACTTTTACGCTCGCCGTGCGTAAAAGTAACTTTGTCGCACAGTGAGCGCAAAAGTACTACTTTACGCACTGAAATGACAAAGAAAAAGCCTACTTTTTAGCACGGTTGTAGAAAAATGTCATTATATAGATTTTGATGAGCTGATTCCAAATCTGTCAACAAAAATCAATTCCGACCGCTCGTTCAAAAGTTACAACCATTTTTCTCCAAAATTTTGATAAAACTGAAACTTTGAAAGGTCATATCTCGCGAAAGTTTTAAGGTACAGATCTCCGGTTTGAAAATTTAATCTTTTCACTTCATTTTCTATAAAATAAACATACGAAATCTAAAATTAAAAAAAAAAATTAGTCAACTATTATTTGGAGTTCTAGATTCAAAATTGTTGGGGTTAAGAATTTCTCAAAGGAAAAACTACATTTAGCTACTTTATGGATGTCACGTATGCCGCTTTTTTGTATTTATGGTTAAAGTAAATGATTCATTATTTTTACAAATAAAAATCAATAATAAAAATACATTAATTAAGTTCTATGGATAGGATTTGACAAAAACCGTAACCTTACCTAAAAGATAGTTTTTTTGATTAACGATCTTTTATAAAACACATATACTACAAAGAGATATGAGTTTGTTGTGACGATCTCTAAGGTTTTTTATTTATATATTTTTTTATAATTTTCGTCGAATTTCTTTTGTATGATACCTACATTATTTTCAAGATAATTGGATGTTCGCATAACTAGTTTCATCTTAAAAATCGCTATTAGAAAGCTGTAGACTGTAGAAAACTCATATCCGTATATTATCTATAAAGTTTCTACGTGTACTCGGTTGTAAGAAAAACTATATCAAATAAACTGATTTATTATTAAAACAGAAAAGTGTATTTATGCTCGGTTTCACACTCAATATACTCATACTAACATATTTCTTTTCCTACTTAATTTCATTGTTGTTTCTTCCTTCCTTGGAGCGCCATAGAACGTTAGATGTTTAATTCCGTAGCAAACTGTTTGTCATAATCAGTAGAACTTATTGTTAGCTAGTTTTTATTTTAAAATGGTGACAGCAAAGAGCTTTAAACGCATATGCCTACCGGTTGTAAACATTTTAAAGATTTTTTGAACCGGACTTACAGTTTCCTCCTCTTACAGTAAGTCCAGTTCAAAAAATCTTTACAACCGATAGGCATAATGCATTTTCGAAATATTCAAATTATTCTTACACCCCTACTTATTTCTATTTCTATAGCCATAGACTGCAATTCACTGCAGAGACCCCTTATAAGAATAGATAGGGCAAGGTTACTTAAGTCGTACTACCGCCTATATCGTACCCCGTCAATATCTCAGCATGTTTAGTTTCAACGGCGTCTCTACTGGTTGTAAAGTGTACTTCCCAGTCGACCATTTTAGTGGACATTGAGAATCGTTCAGTTAGTATTTTCATTTAAAAACTATTTAACAAATAAGTTTTTTTACATGTTTCATCTTGTTTTTTAACTACATTCATTAAAGTTTTTAGTTCATAATATGGTGATAAAGACATTTTTAATGTTCACTACGGAGTTTTTGTTATAAAATGAATCCACTTGCAGTTTTTAGGTTATGTGATTATGATTTTTTAAATTTTAATTAACATGTGTCTTAAGTCGTACCCCTACAAAATTCGTAAGTCGAACCGATAAGACTTAAGTCTATGTGGTAAACTTCCAATTACATTTTTTTTTTAATTTTACTATTCTAGATCAAAATGGCTAAACGAAGTATTAAACAAGTTACGGAGTAATAATATAGAGTTTAATGAAGCGCATAAATTATATAATATTAAGAAAAATCCACCCCGCGACGTATAATTTAATTTAATATTATTTAACACCAGTGCCTTCTTTTTTCTGTTTGTTTTCTTGGTTGCTTCTACCAAGTTGTTTATAATTTTGTTTATTATTGTTTATTATAATAGAATTTGATTTAATTTCTTTTATAAATTACTTAAAAGATGTTATATGCTGTTCATTCTACATAAGTACGACTTAAGTTATAGGTAGTACGAGTTAGGATACTGGTTTCCTAAGTCGTACCGACTGCATTTTTTTTAATTAATAAAATTATTAAATTTCGTTCTTTGTTCTAACAAATAGATACATAAATAATCAAATTTACAAATAATGCATACACATGTGTTTTATCAATCAATCATTCTATATCCATTTTCCCTTATGGGGTACGAGTTAAGCATCCTTACCCTAAGTTGACATTAATCTTCCACACTCCAGTAAAGAGAGAAGTTATATCTCCATTACTTATATTCCCCAGGTACATCCTGTCGCTAGCGCTAGCTGACTTGCTGGTGATCGTAACGTGTGTTCCGTTCACGTCCACCGTATATACTCTGGAATCGTGGCCATGGGGTGCGGCCGTGTGCAAGCTATCCGAAACCGCCAAGGATGTCTCCATTGGAGTGTCGGTGTTCACTCTCACCGCACTATCCGCCGAGAGGTACTGCGCTATCGTCAACCCGCTTAGGAAATTACAGGTTAGTTAATAATGCGTTTGTCGTGTTCGAAAAGTTTGTAAATATCTGTTAAAGATTTGTTTTTATTGAAAACTGTTTAAACGACAACTATTTGCCATTTATATCTTTTAAGAAAATATACTTTAAAATTTCACTCAATAAAAATTCATTTTTTTATAATTAAATCAATAACCGCCGGATGAGGTAAAAAAACACTGTTTATACATAAATACATAGATATTATATATACACAAAAATTACACTGAAAAAAACATCCTATATTAAAAATCTCAATGGAAATGCGATAATACATATGTATTAATATTAATACGTATTCTGAGAAATATATCAGTATTGTAATACATACTAATATTAACAATATACATAGATACTTACTATATTTCAAACATATGTGATACAAATATAGTCAAAAAGATTGATGAGATATTAATATCCATTATCCAATGCATCAATAAATCATAAATAAATATCCGCGTAATTATCTTCACCGTTCTTGCACATAGTTAATATCATTGGTGGGCACAGTTAATCGAAAAGTTAACTTCGTTAATCGTTAATTCGTTGATAAAAAAGTTAACTTCGTTAATCGTTAAAGCGTTAAAATTCCGAAAATTTAACGGAAGTTAAAGTTAACCGAAAATTTAAAGAAAGTTAAAGTTAACCATCCAAAATGTTTGAAGACCTTTTTTTTGCTATTTCGACAACTTTCTTATGTACTTATTATCAAATAACCAATGTAACGGACTAATGCTAACGGTAGTTAACAAAAGCAATAACATTTTTTTGAGTTAACTTAAAAGTTAATCCGTTAAGCATTCTGTTAACTTCGTTAATTAACGATTAACGGATTAACGAGTTAATGCCCACCTATGGTTAATATCACTGATTTTTATGTACATACATATTAGGGTGTGCCAAAAAAGGCGATATTTTTTTTTCGCTCTCAGCCCAAAATATCTCAGGAAATGCCCAAACAAAGCTCCTGTTAAAAGCGGAGCTCAAAATTCCAATTTTAAGAGGTCCTCCACGGAAGTTGAAGTTTTCCCATCTAAATAACATGGGAAACGGGTTTTTTTAACAGTTTTTTGTCCTGCAAACTGTGAAAAAATTATTTTTGAAAAAAATGAATCAATGGATCTTTTTGAGTATTAAATTTAGTACAAAAAGTCCCGTTGAGTCAAATTTCTATATTCAATATTTGATTTTTGACAGAGCTTTGAAGTTCAAATTTCCGCATTTTTTCGTGTTTTTGCATTTTTCAGCTAAACTATCCGAGTTAGGGCAAAATGTTAACTAGCAAAATTGTAGTACGGTTGACATTCTATAAAAAAGCTTCCATCGACTTTTTTGTATTATGAATAACAACAAAGTTATATAAATTATTGGAACCAGCCTAAAAGGGATAAAGGCTACGACATTGTGCTTTTTATATTTTAATAATATCTGTCATGTTTATTGTTAATATATTTCATAATTTTGTGGAAAAATCATAAAAATATGATTAAATAAGTCTGTAACTTTTAACTACTGATAATACAAAAAATCTTATCCAATTTTGTTCCAAATTTGATGTACTAACAAATTTGCATAAAATTCTTTGTTCAATTATCGATATTTTAGTTCATAAAAGCGAAAATTTAAAAAAATAAATGTTTATGGGTCTATAACTTTGTTGTTATTCATAATACAAAAAAGTCGATGGAGGTTTTTTTATAGAATGTCAACCGTACTACAATTTTGCTAGTTAACATTTTGCCCTAACTCGGATAGTTTAGCTGAAAAATGCAAAAAACGCGAAAAAATGCGAAAATTTGAACTTCAAAGCTCTGTCAAAAATCAAATATTGAATATAGAAATTTGACTCAACGGGACTTTTTGTACTAAATTTAATACTCAAAAAGATCCATCCATTCATTTTTTTCAAAAATAATTTTTTCACAGTTTGCAGGACAAAAAACTGTTAAAAAAACCCGTTTCCCATGTTATTTAGATGGGAAAACTTCAACTTCCGTGGAGGACCTCTTAAAATTGAAATTTTGAGCTCCGCTTTTAACAGGAGCTTTGTTTGGGCATTTCCTGAGATATTTTGGGCTGAGAGCGAAAAAAAAATATCGCCTTTTTTTGGCACACCCTAATACATATATATATATTTCTAATACAGAGGGTGTCTAATATCCACCCTACTTCCCTCTCCCTTTTAGATCCAGTTTAAATTTTTATAGGTTAATAAAAGCTAAAAAATATTTCTCTCAAATCGTTCATGTTTTAAACAAATTCTTATTTTCCTAACGATAATAAAGTAGCAATTACCTAGTACAAAATACTCTCGACAATTGTGAATATTACTAATGAACTGTACAGAAGGAGTTGTATTATTTCATGAAATTACACGCATAGATGATTCTACTAAAACTAGAAATAAAAAACAGTAACATGTAGATATATTGTATAAGGTATAAACAATTTTATTCTACTTACAATATTTAACATTTTTAACGAAATTAGAAACTGTTGAAATAAATTGATTGGCGTAATTATTTTATTTAATTTATAATCATGAACCTTCTCACATTTCAACCAAAACCCTTTTCTTGCAATTAGATTAGAATTATTTAACAACGAAGCGGTTAAACCGTACCCATTTTAACCATATAGCTTTATACGCAAATTAAAAGAAACCTCAATTCTAAAACGTATGAAAAGTTTTGTTAACTCTTAATGAAAAACGAAATCTCTTTATAATATATAAACCTGAGTGGTATTATCTATACAATGTGAATATTTTAGTTTTTTAGTCTGTTTGTTTGTTCAGAGTTTTAAACAAGATATCCACGCTATTTAACAAGGAACTGAATGCACTTGAATAAAACGTGTACAGAGAATTAGTAAATTATTGGTATGTACGATACTAACACCCTATAAATGTTCCAAAAGAAAGGAAATAAAAATTTGAAACGTTTTATTTTCAACACCTACTATACATACATATCGTCACCTCATAGCATAAGTGGCAGAACTCAAAAATTCTAACAATAAGTAGGTACCTATTGGGAAACCACGTTTTTAAACTTACATAAGTATATAACTGAATGCTACTTTTTTTTGATGATTTAAAAAAGCGCTAGTGAATTACACGCTTAATAGTACTAACGTTTGAACAAATTTAAAGTCCTTAAAAGCTTTGAAAGTTATTCATAACATTTATTTATCAGATTTTACTCCCTGGTGGCCACACATGGAATTAACAGTTGTAAAACTCTTGCATATAAATCATTACCAATAATTACCATCTTACTATTCTTCTAATGAGTTTAATACAAATTCGATATTTTTTGAGTTGTGTCACTCTTGCTCTGAAGTGACGATATATTCTTTATTTCAATAGATTATCATCGATGCACCTCCCCCCCCCCCCCCCTTTAAAATATCAAATGGAAGGGGAACTGAGTTTGTATTTTGAACAAAAAGGAAGGCACGTCATAAAAAGTTTGCGAACCCCTGATCTACACCACACACCCACACACATAGATATTTATATGTCAATGAACACGACTCAAAACGGTTGATATTTATCATGTAAACACATACTGCGGTTACAATGCGCTCGTATAAGTTCTAAACTCAAAACAGATGCGTGGTTCGTTAGCTCCGTAGGGCACACTCACCTCCCGTTACCCCATTTCACTATGTGTCATTCGATCTCTAGTACGTTTGGATCAAATACGCTGTTATCGCTCGTCGCCCTGTTTATCCATTTCCACGGATAAACAAAGGATTTCAGGTAAGCGAGCGTGGAAAATGTGTATGTACGAAAAAAAATGTTTGTATGTGTATGCACATAATGTTTACATTTTGTATTTGTAAAGAATGTAGGTTTTACGTGGGGTTTCTATAAAATGTATTCTTAATGTAAGGGCTTAACCCATTGGTTCCCAAAGTGTGTAACGCGGCACCCGCAACGTTTTTACAGGGGGGTCGCAGAATATTGCAATAACTATCATGATTATTTTTTTCTCATCTATCCATTAATTTCTTATTAATGAATCAATAATAAATGAATGAATTTGTTCAATAATACAGTTGTTTCTGGTGTTATACGTGTTTTTTTTTATTTTTATCTCTCACTTATGATTAGACATGCTTTGACTTAAGGCGTGGTTACACAATGCGAATTGCTGACCTGACAGTGGACAGCTACTGCACCTGTATACTTGCATGACAGTAGCTCGACTTGCATCGCCCGGTCATGCGAGCTGCTAGCGTGAAAGTGGACACCTACTGCACCTGTATACTCGCATTTTAGTAGCTTTCAAAAATGTTACTGGCCATTTAGATACGCCGAATACAGTACATCGTAGTGGTGGGGAGTACCACACAGTTTCTATTCATTCGCTCGCTCATTTCACAGTACTCGTTCCATGTAAACTATAGGCATTATAGAAGGACACCATGAGATAACCTTAGGTAATTCAAAAAGGGCGCTGTGAATCTGAAATGTTTGGGAACCTCTGGATTAAACTTTTCACAACGTGTGTAGTTAACAATAATAATTGGATTGATCATATTTCCAATCTTATTTTTTTAAATAAAACTTTCCAATCATAAAACTATTGATTTTTAAAAACCATCTATCAAAAGGTTGTTCAAACTTTTGATGTAAAAAATAATTTAGATATTTTTTCAATTTGTAGGTTTCACATAAAACAGTGATAGTCGATCTAAATTTTGTAGAACTCGTACGTTCCGCAGGACTTTAAAAAGATTCCGTGAAAATGTACGAAATCCCAGTCCTCCACGAGATCCCAGCTAGCGCCTCGTGCCCCATATTCAGATAAATTCACATATTCATAATCAGTAACACTCATTTTGAAGGCTTGAAAAATCCCTTTGTTGAATCCTTTGATACATTTTAATTATAATACATCTAGATACTCTAAACATTACATCAGCACAGTCCACATTAAAAGTAAGAGTTTTTTGTCATCAAATATTAAATGAATATCCTGAAATTTTTAAGTTAAGTATACTAGTAAAACACTGAAAATTATTAATATTAGAAAGTCAGAAATACATTAAATACAGATAATGAGTATATTATGTAATATGAATATAACAACAATTATTCCGGATATTTATATTACTTATGCCCGGTATTATCAACCAATTTAAAGCTCCTTTAGCGCTAAATGCTCCTTTAAAGTAAATTTGGTGTATTACAAATGTGATTTAAATCAATATTTAAGCTCTCAATGAAAAATAGACATAATATACGTTGTAAAGAAATACTACAGATAATTTAAAATCTATTTAATTAAATGTATTATGCTTGCATCTGTTGATAATTAATATGACAGTTAGTTAATGGAGCATTTAGTTAAAGTTGATAATACTGGGCGTTATAATGAAAAACAAGCTCATTGTCAGTGTAGTCGTTGAGTCCGTTTTTATCAATTTTATGTAATGTTGTTTAAAATAAAATTGTAGTTCGTGAACAAATGTTTTTTGTTCTTTATATATATTATTGAATTAAATCATTAACTAGAACGATTCTAAATGTCATGGAAAATTGAAGTCTTAAAGGTCACTGATGTAAATTAAAGTAGGTACTCTAAAATTGAATTATAAACAAATAAATAAGGATTTTCTAAAATCAAATCTTAAAGGAGGAAAAATAGTTTATACTTTATTTGCATAACTGCATACTAAGGTGAATTTCATGCAAAATAGTCTTCTATTCTAGGGGAGGATCCCAATACCTTACGAATTTTTACTTGGGGTAAAGGGAATCCAAAGCGTTAATTATTGTAAAAAAATATTATAACAAAAGAATTTTCACGCATCTGAGTTGTTAAAAATTCTGATTAAAAAACCTTACCTAAGAATAGGGGAGGGAGTAACCTCATACTTACAAAACCTTACAAGGGTGAGGGAGGGGTCAAAAATCATCCTTACATAATTAATGGGCAACTCCCTTATGTGGTTAAAATGTAGTAGCGTCACTTTAACGTTATCAAGTACCTATAGTTTTCCATTTCTAAATAAAGTATTACATTGTGTTTACGTAGAATTTTCAATAAAACCATACTCCATAGTCACGTCACAACGTTATTACCGATAACCTTCCTGTTTTACCCCTATGGTCAAAAAATTCATACAAACCTCAAAAATCACATTCCCATCACATCGTAACCAAAAACCTGCAAGCGTTTAGATTTCGTTTGAAATGACAGTGTGCTATTTTTCAACGTCCAAGATTACTCGCACGTAAATGCAATGTCTTGAGGGTATTTGTGGTGAGATTCTACATCGTGTAGTCCACCTGATATAGCAATCACTTCGAGATAAGGGTTGCCGCTTGTGGTAGCACACGGTCCGGAAGGATTAAACCAAAGGGAGATTGTCGGCGAGTGTGAAGTTGATACCGGTCAACAATCGTTATGTTATTGTTGTGTTTATTTATTTTTACTTTTCGACAATATCGTATATTGATTTTATCTTATTGTACACAGAGAAAAGTCATTTCAAAATGTATGCAACAAAAAGTATAATTTCGTCTTGTTAATAATAATAATGTATTAATTTCATTAATTTTCAAGGACCCAATAAATCACATTAAAATATAAAAATTTATCAAAACCCACACGTGGGTGTTGCTTTGCAACCCAGTTGGCACAACTAAAAAAATATCCTTGCCAATCGATTCGTGAATCAATTCCGAGTCCAACGAAGTACATGAAGGGGGGGGGGGATGACCGGGAAATGAGCTAAACTAGAACCACATATCTACCCTTTAGCGAAAACCCGAGGTCTCTCGGTGGTCAGGGGGCCGAGATCTCGCGGTGGAAGACAGACAGACGGACGGACGGAAAATTGAGCATATAAACGCTACCACTTTGTGGGTTGCGCTAAAAATTTGAAAAAAATAGTTTCAGGGTTTTGATTCAAGTTTATATTGTATATGTCAATATATACATATTAGCTCGTTCGTTGTGAACAGTCGATATATACATAGGTAGGTAATTTCATTTATCATTTGATTTGTTTTTAATCTTTCCAACAGCGAGTTTTTCAACAACACATTAAACTAATTAGAATTAATCACGTATTATTTTGTTGAATTGTAATACCACATTGTAAAACGATACTACCTCTCATGAGGTAACCGAAAACTTATACAGGTATTATTATTTATGTATCTTAATTAAACATATTAAATTCATTTGTATCACGAACAAATAGTCTGATTAGGTACTATAAAAACGACAGAGGACTAATTATGTTTTTTACAAAGGTACTTCATTAAATGTATATAAACTTTCTTATAAATTCGCTTTTTTGTGTAGCGTATATATTTGTAGATTTGTTGTCAATAAGATGTACCTTTTTAACATTTTAATTAGGTATATACGTGGTGTTAAAAATATAATTGAGTCATTAGTTTTTGAGTTATAAGAAATGTTTCAAACGTAGGTATCCCTTTTATTAGACGTCTCCCCTATATCCACTTTATACCCATGAAATTCATAATTTACATAACCTATATATGTATGTAAATTCTATTAACACATAATACACGTATATGTCGAGCCCTAACCATCGAATTATCGTAAGCGATAATTTTGCTGAAATTAAATTTTCTATCACAAACGACGTTAACATAATATAGTACATAGAATCTTGATCGAAATTCTTGTAACCCTGAGATTTCCCGTTCAAAAGTTAAAACAAAATAATTTTATCACAAATGTTTAATATTTTAAATTTTGAATACACAAAAAATTGTATAGTAGATGTTCTTTACTGTTAACCCGGTTATAGCATGGTACTTTCTATGCTCGATGGCCCTTATATATTTGTATAAGTATACCTCTCACTTATATTGTAAGGAATATACTATATTTTATAATATAAGATATAAAACACAAAGTATCTCTGACTGTCCGTTAATTAAATACCTTTTACGCAAAATTAGGCTTTTGTCGCTTACAATAATTCTTCGATTAGGGCTCAGTAAGAGGAGCCAAACTTATAGAATTAAAATATAAGGTTATGCATGATAAATGTTACTATTAATTTTTCATAGCAACCATTATATATTTTTATCTTTTATGCAAATTTTTTCCAAGATCTTTTGCGACTCCCTATATTAATGTTTAGATTACAGTGTAATATTACAGTATTCAGGACAAGGTCCTTGTTAAGTATTCATGAATTTCGTCTGAAGGTTTTTGGATACCTACGTCAAACCTTTCTTCAGTTGCACAGTTAATATTCTAAATGTCAAGTTTTGCATATCTATATTTAGTGTGCTTTTTGACATTGTCTCTGGGAGAATGCTAAGTGCAAGAATAAAATAAAGTCTGTTTCATTTTTAAGAAACAATGAATTTAATCATTGAATGAAGTCAGATTTGTATTGAATGTTTAAATGTGGTGTTACAATGGGTTTTATACGACGCAGTAACTAAAATCTTATAAATCTAAGAAAATTAAGTTGTGAAATAATGTAGGTGTAAAAGGGACAAGAAATGTAAAATAGTACAGTCTTCAAACTTAAATATTTTACTAAACCTTTGTAATTCAACAATGTGAGGTTTTATTATTTGAAATACAGAAGAAAAAAGATATTCCAAGTATCACGAAAAATAAATAAATAGTATTTGCATTAACTTAAGGTTTTAATAGTGAAATAATTGTAATATGAAGATGAATACTTACTGAAACAATTTTTACCCCAGTTTTATCAAAGTCTGCTATTTGTAACAGCAAAATGAATCAATCAGATCAATTAAAACCCAACATTTGCTATTTTACAGATGTATACCAAAATGTCAACATAAATAAACTGATAACATAGAAGAAATATTTGGAATTCTACATCCTCAAATCAATTTTGTAATGTTTCAATTACTATAATATAACATGATTTGCTTTCCTATAAATTTACAGACCTTTTTTTAATAAAAATGTATCTTTCTTGTTCTACAATCATTTTTCGTAGTAACTAAAAAAATAATAAATAAAGTAAACAGTTAAGTTTATTGTGGTATGTGGCCCATTGGGGAATTTTAAGAAACAAGAAAAGACAAAAAGGGTAAAATAACGTTCCCATTATTTTGTATTATACAACCAGTTCTAAATAAAACTTTTAGCTAGTTACTGAAAATATGTATATAACTTTTTCATTCTCTCTTGTTATTTGGCGAAAGTTTTAGTTATCTTTTTTGTTCAAAATTAATTAAACAAAACTCATAAGGTTACTATTTAACAGAAGCTTAAAATATTAAAAATTCTATTTTTCATTTGAAAAGTGCAACCACACAAATGATATAAAAAATCCCTATATATCGGTTATATTAACACAAAAATTACTGTTTGATGCATGTAACCTAACCTAATTTAACCACATAAATGATATGAATAATCCCGATATATCGGTCATATGAACACAAAAATTACCGTTTGATGTACGTAAAATGTTAATTTTTTCTCCTTACCATAGGTGGGCATTAACTCGTTAATCCCTTAATCGTTAATTAACGAAGTTAACAAAATGCTTAAGTTAAGTCAAACAAATGTTAACGCGTTTATTAACTTCCGTTAACTTTAGTCCGTTACATTGGTTGTTTGATGACAAGTACATAAGAAAGTATGTAACGTCCGTTAAATTTTCGGAATTTTAACGCTGTAACGATTAACGAAGTTAACTTTTTATTAACGAATTAACGATTAACGAATTTAACTTTTCGATCAACTTTGCCCACCTATGATCCTTATATATTTAAAACGCAACGTTTATGCGCGTATCATTCGAAAATCACTTATCCGATAACCGTATTTTTAGTGTATATTTTATTACGTTAGGGAGCATAAGGAATAAGCAGTGACGATAATAGTAAATCAAGTAGGAAACAAGTTTGTCGCCAGCGTGCTCTTCTGCAATAGGTACACTAGTAACTTATTGTTCAATATTTAACGGTTGAGACCTAATGTAGTAAAGAACTGGGCGAGATTAAGATCTCGAATGAAAAACTCGAATCGACATATTCTCGAGTGAGCTCGAGAATAGGGGCCCTGTGTAGAGTAGAAAGATCTATATTTAAAAAAAATCCAAATCCAGTATAGCGAATTTTATATAAATCGAGATTCGTCTTGTCTCATCTGCAGCCCTTGAATAAAAAAAAAGTAATATATACATACAACGAAAATGAACAAAATTAAAACTTAAAAGGTTTTTTAAACCAAATACTTATGATCAAGGTCCCATAAAGGAGGGGCTCTTGCCTAGGGGGGGGGGGGGAGTCAACAAACATTTTTTGGTCCACCTGAAGCCCGCGATAAAATGTGATGGCCAATTTTTTCAATAACATATCCCTACTGACTTAAAATTAATTTTATATTGATTTAAGATTTTTGTTTATTAATGTTAGTTAATGTTTCTACCAATTTCGCGAATCACTATAAATCATAGAAGTATGTATGTCATTGTAAGTACGATAATTATTTTTAGTAGTAAACAAATATAACATAAATTCATAGATGGGCACAGTTATTCGAAAAGTTAACTTCGTTAATCGTTAAAATTCCGAAAATTAAAAAGTTAAAGTTAACCAAAAATTTAACGAAAGTTAAAATTAATCGTTTAAAGTTAACCATATTATGAACTAGTCATCAAACAACCAATGTAACGGACTAAAGTTAACGGAAGTTAACAAAAGCGTTAACATTTTTTTCAGTTAACTTAAAAGTTTATCCGTTAAGTATTTTGATAAATTATATATTTTAACTTTATTTGTCAATATGTCTCGTACCTATTTAAATTATTACTAAAAACAAGAATTACGGCCAGAATATTAGCCCACCATTTAACCTTTGGGGACATTTTATCCGTGTGTTAGAATAGCATCATAAACATTGCGACTACAAATGGGATTTTAATGTAAATTATTGTTTACACAAACAACCCTTCTTTATGAAACCTCCGTAATACGGCAAACTACATTTATTAATAACGTTATCTAAGATAATATTATACAATACAATCACTTTATATTATGTACCTACATATGTATGTATATGCGGATTGAACAAAGAGGTTCAAAATTAAATTGCGATTATTGTTATATTTCATTTTTAGAAGAAGAAGAGGAACACTTATGGAATCAACACTGTGTCTGTTTATCTATCACAGCTTTTTTACTACTAAAGGGGCCAACCAGTGTGAAATTTTCAAATTTTTTTTTGCCTTTTTGGAGAGTTTATAGTTTCAAGAATATTCTGTGAAATTTTCAAGGCCGTATCTCTAATACTCTTTAAACAGCAGCCTTCTAAAAAGCGACCGCTCGCAGATATGAGATAGTTAAAAAGGGGCCATACCAGTGTGAAATTTTCAAAAAATCATTTTTTTGCCTATTTTTGATTGGATGAAAATTGACGATTTGGCATTAAAAATACGACCATTTTTTAGGCAATAAAACAGACTTTTTTTCATAACTACGCCATTTTTGTTAGATTTTGATGTTTTTCGAAAATCGTAGGTCATCGTACAGGAAATACCTTCCACTTTAACGACATTTTTTTCTTTTTTCATTTTCAGCTATTCCATCGTCCGGAATCATGGCCGCAATGGAGGAAATTTTTTTTAGAATCTCCGAAGACAGCGCATAAGTCGCTTAGATATTGATATTTTTACGTGAAAAAATTATAGAATACACCTCTAATATAGCTAAATATATTCTCAATTTTCCAAAATATTTCATTGAGTATTTTTCTTCCAAAAAATTTCCGAAAATCACCCAAATTTCCAGCGTTCACACTGGTATAGCCCTTAAAGCGTTTGACCTAGAAAGCTGAGGTTTTCCAAAATTATAGTAAATAATGAACCAATAAAATACACGTAGATATGAAAATAAATATGTTTATCCACGACTTATATCTCTCAGAGGGAATAATGAAAAATGAACTGATTGGTGCATCAGAGGGAATAATGGTCATTATTCCCTCTAAATGCTCCAATCACAAAATTTCTCAAATTAAATAATACCATGGAAACAAAATACACAAATTCTAAAGTCTAAAAAATTTATTTGCGACTGTCAAATAAAACACCTAATGTTTGTGTATTTGTATTAAATGGATAAAAATGAAGAGTCTATTACTTGTACACCTCCCGAAATTGTACTACAAGCTGCAGCTACTGGAAAAATCAAAATGCATAATTTATAATAACAGAGTTTGTATTTTATTTCCATGGTATTATTTAATTTTTATTAATTTGAGATTAGAACAAAAATTTTTGTATTGAAGCTTGCATTCCTTGTATTCAGTTGTGTTTATGAAAGTAAATAAAATAGTCGTAGATAAAGTACAGTATACTACTCGCAATAATGGCTATTATAACCTCGGAATTTTTTTTCTCCCTCGCCGCTACGCGGCTCGGTTCGAAAATTATTCCTCGGTAATAATAGCTATCATTATTGACTCGTGGTATAATATACTATTAATTTTTGGCGCATTTCGAAGGAGGCAAATGGGTTAGAATATATATTTTTTACTCAATCCCGGCGAGTGGGATATCAAAAGAAAGCAGATGATAATTCAAGGAATTTAAATATGTATATTAAGTGTTTTTTATTATTAAAATCTTCAATTAACAATTTAAAACAAAAAAATCGTAAACATGTTTTTTCCATATCGCATTGGCTCTTATACAATTTTAAAATTATGTCTAAATATAGGTAATTTTATTTCCACTTTACATTTAATATGTTTTCGACAAAATACAGAAATACAGATATCATAAATGAGATAGATATTTCAATACAAACTAATTTTAAATCCAATAAATTAAATATCCATGTAAAAACATCTTGAACGTCAAACTTATTTACATTTTCAACAAACTGAATATAATTGTTTTTGATGTTATATTTTAAGAGACACCGTGGGATGTGAGTAATCAATCATAATTACGTTTGTCAAACAATTCATAAACTTAATGTTAATATAACATTTAACATTATGGTGTAGAAGTAAAATAAATATTTAATATTGGATCAGGAAAGGTTAACATAATATTACAAGTTGAGGATAATTTGTTTAAATGTAAAACTTTAATTAATACATTGTTGTAAGTTATATAATTTAAACCAGTGGTGTGTAACTTTTTCCTTTTAAAAATTTATTGAAATTGAAGTATACAGGCCAAGGATGGATCAAAAAGATTTATTTATTTTCATTTTTAACATTTTTTACCTCATTTTGAAGTTGCCACTTTTGTAGGTTGTGAAAATTATTATTTGTGAAATATATTATTTGTTGATAACATATACATATAAAGTTTTTTTTATTATTAAATAAAAATTATAGCTAAATTCATCAAAAGAATCAAGATAGATTACTTTAAATTTTAAATTACAAAAGAAAGTTTTCTAAACTTTACAGGAGCAAAAAACATCTAAACAACTCTGCTTTTGAAGAAATATTTTTCATTTTCTATGACTAATCGAGCGTATTACTATACAGGGTGTTCGCGGGAACCGAGTGACCATTGCTAACTTTGTTATTATTGGAGCTAGAAGATCGGTTAAATGGACAAAGTATCAGTATTTTTTCCGGGATGAATAATGGCGGTGTCAAAAAAACAATTGAATGTCAAATTTCAGAGATATATTGAAATATAACATTTTTTTAAATGGAACACTCTGTATATTATTATGGAATTTTGTAGCTGAGGATGTTCTCTTTATAAAAGTGTTATACATGTATGATGGTAAAATTGATAGAAAACAAGTTATAACAAGTATAAAATTAATAGAAAATATCGAAAATCAGTGTGCTATGAAGATTTAATAAAATACAAACAAATGATAACAAAATTTAAAACAATAATTTGTGCCTTATTTCGCAGATTTTTAACATTTTTGAGCATTATTCATAAAAAAATATAATTAATTATAATACATATTTTTTTTCGTTATCAGTTAAAATCAAAAGCATTTAAAATTTGCGAACAAATGACATAAAAACCTTAAACTATTGTTTTAAATGTTTTAATCATTTGTTCTCAATTTATTTAAACTTCAAAGCACACTGATTTTCGATATTTTCTATTAATTTTATACTTGTTATAACTTGTTTTCTATCAATTTTACCATCATACATGTATAACACTTTTATAAAGAGAACATCCTCAGCTACAAAATTCCATAATAATATACAGGGTGTTCCATTTAAAAAAATGTTATATTTCAATATATCTCTGAAATTTGACATTTAATTGTTTTTTTGACACGGCCATTATTCATCCCGGAAAAAATACTGATACTTTGTCCATTTAACCGATCTTCTAGCTCCAATAATAACAAAGTTAGCAATGATCACTCGGTTCCCGCGAACACCCTGTATACTACCTTCATTTAGAATCATGTGCAAAATTCAAAGTTTTATAAAATGCCAAAAAACGTGGAGGAACATTAAATTACGTTATCTATTCATCTGGTTAAAAAAATATAGAAATTAAAAATAATATTATATTAAATTTAAGAATATTATTATACAATAAAACCAGCTTTAAGGACGAAAAAAAGTTTATCTAAATCGAAAACAAAATCCTTTATTATATTTCTTTTCCTTATCTTTAGACTTCAGCGACATAAATTCGATAAAGTTTCTTTAGTGCTGTAGTAAAAACTTATATCATAAACAAAAGTACTAACTCAGCAACATCTTTATACTTACTGTATTTTAAAATACTATTTGTATTCGTTTATTTTGAACATTAAATATAAATAATGTATTTTTTAGATATTGACTATACAAAGTTTACCTAAATCATTCTTTTTAATAAAATAAATAGTACTTATACTGTGTTTTTGGTTTTTTAAGGGTGTTGATAAAAATGTGTCGTTAGTTATAGAAAAAAAATTTAACCAGAGTAAACGATTTTTTATTTAAGATTAAGAACTTTAAAATAATTTTTATAATGAAAATTATCTCTTTAATTCCTTAATCAAATCTATTACACTTTTTATACTAAAAAATGTATATGCAAAACATGATAAGAAATGATAACTTTTTTTATATTATTATTAAACACCATTTTACTTTTTTATAAATACATACTTATATGAAATTTACTGTAATATACATGTAATATGAATCATGATAAAATTCTAACTCAATATTTCAACAGAATCACACGTTTTGAAAGTTCTTGAATCACGTACGATCATTATCCCAATGACGTTTGTGTGTCTGTTAGTTTGTGAACATTCTACAACCAAAATAGTGGAAAACGTACTAACATGGAATTTTAAACTTGAAGTTCTTATATAAAGTAGATGAGCACCTCATTTTTAAAGAGAAGCACTAAACCGAAAACAAATGTTTACTCTCGTCTAATAATTTCATTGCGTAATAGGGAAATTGTTTGAAATAAAAATTAATTATTTAACAAACCGACTTTTTTTATGATAATAAAGTCAAATATCTTGTGTGGTCACACCAGTTTATTTATTTTTTATTTTTATTATCAAATACTTATTCTATATAAAAATCAAATTCATAGTCAACTGAACTACTCAAATTCCTAAAATTATTTTACAGGATAAAATATCCATTCTTGCTAATCCAAGTGGTTAAAACTTTTAGTTAATCCAACCCAACATCATTATTTAATATCCCCTAACATTTCAAATCGGTTAGTACCACTTAAACATACAAAAAACGCAACTTATTCTTGTAAAAAATATATATAAAAACCAACATCTAAATAAAAAACAGTTTTATACATACACATTTAGTGAAGCGTGTTTATTCAACTCCAATTTTGTTTTCTTTGCACATGGAGTTGTACACTTGGAGAGAGTAGGTACTTCACGTATTGTTAAAGACTGCTCCGTTATTATTTCATTCCGTATTTGATCGTTAACTAGATTTCTTTACATTATTATCTCGATTTGTTTCTTCTTTTTCGCACTTTCTTAAAATTGTTTCAATAAATGTATAAATAAATTCTACAACTTTAAATACTAAAATATGGTGGAGGCGCGTAAGCACACATGTATGCATCCTTAATATATATAAAGCTCAACGTCTCTCTGTCTGTCTGTATGTATGTCTGTATGTCTGTCCGTTAGTGCGCTTATCACTCGAGAACCACTTATCCGATTTACGTGGTTTCTTTTTTAATTCATAGGTACATTATATGACCAGGTTATAGGCTATATTTTGTTACGTAAGGTAACATAACAACTAATTGTAAGCAGTGACGATAATAGTAAAACAAGTCGGAAAAAAATTTACCGACGGCGCGCTGTTTTGCAATACGCTGCCTAAACCGTTGAATATAGAACAAAATAATGTATTAAAGATTGTGTAGAATCAAAAGTGCTACAATAAAGTCCGCGACACCATATGTCTAACTTTTATATTTAAGCCACAATGATTGCTTTTATGTTACAAAGAAAACATAAAATATTTGGGTTCTATTTACATGGACTTATGACCTGCAAAACGTTAATCCTTATCGAAATAAATGATTTCATCGTCATAAGTACTTAATGTAGATATAATTTGCCTTTTACAGAATTCAATTTGGTCTTTTGGTTTAGGAAATAACGTGAAATAAGTATATACAATAGTATTATTCGTAATAATTCGCGCGAACTACGACTATGTAGACGCTGCGCTGGGCAGAGGGGACAGGCTGGTATTCTTTTGATTGTTAATTGTTTAAATTGTTTTCAATAATTAACTTTTAAATAATCAACTATATATTTTTTAAATCCTAAATAATAATTCCGTAGTACCTACACGCGAGCGAAGCCGCGCGGGCCAAACTAGTTGTTTAAATAAACACAAATACGGTAATCCCACTTCCAAATTTACGCGGTCTCCATTTACGGGGATTCACTTTTATGCGGTTGAAAAAACACAACATAATAGAGCGTATTTTTGACGCACTATTTTCAAAGAACCAATTAATCGCGTACATGGAGGGATTACTGTGTATTATGTATCGATGTAATCACATAATAATTCTAATAAATATCAAAATATTTATTACTCTATTTTTAATAATAGAAAGTTTGTAAACGAAGTACCATGCAGACAGTTAAAAGATAATCACAAGAAGTTTTACAATCGATGTTCATATCTAAATTACTGACTTGATATTAAACTAATTTCTATAATTGTAACCAGGGGCATAACCACATTTTTTAGGAGTATTTTGAAGTAATTTTACGTGTTATATGAAGCATCCGTATTAATTTAATGAAATTTTGCAGAGGGGTCATTCCGCGGTAATCGATACCAGATAGTTAAAAAAATATTTTACGAAAATGAATACTAAAATATAAAATTAACAGGCTATTTAACATCAATTTTCATAAACCAAAAGAAAATTAAAAAATAAAGTTTTAATTAATTTTCAAAATATTACAAAAAATTTTCGAAAAAGACAACAAATAATGTGAAATCGCAATAACTTACTTGACAATAAGTGACGCTCGTGGCAAACTATTAAAAGTCTTTGACAATTACATATCAAACGTGACGTTTGACCGAATTAAAAAAAAATTACCCTCACCAACAATAATGACTAAGGGTAACCGCATTTATTATAAATTTAATGAGTCTATTGATGTATTTGATAAATAATTGTAATAAGTATTAGTTCATAATATCAATAAGCAAATAAACACACACATAGTACTCTTATTGTATCCTTTTATTCAACGTGTACACGACCGTCACAATTTTCTGTCACAACCGTCACAATGTTTATTGGGTAATAACCAGTTAAATATATTACGTATTATTTACCTGATGCTCTTGTGTAACTAAAAAATAATTTATTCGTAACATATTAAAGTATGATTATTATAAAGTAACTTCAATATTTTCGCTAAACTTTCGGGTTTTTGGATAGAGGTTGCAAAACTTGCAATAGTTGGCGTCACAACGGTCACAGAGCTTTGAACGCTGACAATTTTTTGTAAAATAACTGTAGACTTTTTATTCTTTCAATATACATGTATTGCATTAAGATCTACAGAAAAAAGGTAAAACCATGTTATTTACTAGTATTATTTAGAAATTATGAACTCGACTCCAATCCGAGTTGAAATGTTACGACCGTCAACGCGGACGAACCCAGAACTTTATTTTTTTCGATATTTTTCGTAAGAAGTTTATCCTATGACTATGACAAATGAGCAAAGTATATTTTTACGTATTTAGTGTCATATTATCTTAAATAAATGCCCAATTCAGGATTGTCTATTAAAGATTGGCTCGCTAGTTCTTAATCATCCTGAAAGATTATGTTTTTAATAAATAATTTTGATTATTTTCACCATTTTATTCTAACTTTTTTCATCACAATGTTTGTGTATCTGTCAGTCTGTAGATGCCTTAACTTAAAAACGAAAAAAAATAGAATGGTGAAAATTAATAATATGAATAATACTAACCTCCTATTTTTTAAATACAAAAACATAAAATTAATATTTCTCGGTTTGCACGAAATGTTAGTTTAAAATAACCAACATAGGTGTCAAAATTAAAATTAACAATAACTAAGGACCTACTACACAAAAAAAAATAAAAACTATTATATTACAATAACTTCACAACTACTAAACATCCCACCTATAAACAAGTGCCTAAGTAAATCCTAACACATGTTTCAGTAATTAAGCTGTCATCTTCAGTCTGAAACTTTTAGATTAATTTCATCTTCAGTATCAGTTTTTACTTACATGTTCGTTTGTCGTCAAAGTTCTTTGTCCTGATAATTTAATTAACTTAATTGTTAAAAACGGGCGCCACTTGTGACGTTTACGATCACAGATCCATCATTAAGCACGCAAGGCTAGTTTTATGACTAGATAAACTGAAACTGTAATAATTTAGTATATACTAAAGTGAATAACAGTTCAAAACAATCGTTTTTATAAACAGACTTATGGGAAATGAAGTATGAAGTAGGTACAAAAAATTTATACAATTTATTGGTGTACTAAATAAATGAAATAATGTGCAATTTATTTTATTTAATGTAGTTTTTTTACTATATCTGCTTCACTAATAGAGTACTCGAATGCAGTTAATTGCTTTGCTTTTTTAATGATTTATATTTTTTAACTCGTTTTTTATTACTGTTATTTAACTAGACGTGTAAACGCGAAAAAAATAATTTGTGAAAAAAACGCGTGATTTTTTAAAGGAGCAAAATAATCAGGGAAAATTTTTTGAGTAAATTTTTAAATAAAACTACAATAAAATAAAAAACTCATTTTTAAATTGAATATATAAATTTTAGGTCTGCATGTATGTAGTATCTATTTATTAATCTAAATTTGCATAAATTGATAATGTAATTTTATAATAACATCCCTTCAGACCAAAACGTGGAATCTAATAAACCTTTGTAAACGTAAACATTACAGAACAATTCATAATATAATAGAACCATCAAGTAAATGCGTTCGTAGAGAAGGATTTTATTTATTTATAAATTTGTTTTGCATTAGGATAATGGTCACATAACATGAGAATATTTTAAATCTGTTAAACAAATTAATAAACAATTATTTTTTTAATATTTTTACATTTAAATGTATGGGTATATGTTTGATATTTTTATGTATCAATTATTCAAGCTTTGGTAAATCAAAAACAAGTTTTTTGTTTGATTAAAATTTATATATCCCATGAAACATAAAAATGTTTATATTAAGTAAAATGTTATACGATTTTTGTTAATTAAGTGAAATGTTCTAACGTGAAATTTTATAAAAGCACAACTGGGAATACAGCGAAATAAATATATTCATTCGTAAAATGCGAAGGCAGGAAGATTTTTAAAATAAAATTTTGAAGGTATATTTCATATTGTTTCAACTTATATAAATACACGTAATTGAAATTAAGTCGTGAAAATTTGTATTCCGTTAGTTTAAATCGGATTCAAACTGAAATCGGACACTTATGGAATATTTTTGTTCTATCTCAATTTATTTGGGTACTTATGTTACATATGTATGCGAAATATATATGATACCTACTTAGTATTTTTTTAATTGTTTTATTTTCATGAACTTTTGTTCGGAATTTTTCAATTTAAGAGGAAAATTGTAAGAGTTAATTTTAATGTGTGGTGAATTTTTTCACAATTTTTCAATTTTTTGTAGACAGTTGGTTTTTTGAAAAAAAAATAATTCTACAATACAATGATGAAATAAAAAAATGTAGAGCCCTGCTTAAAAAATAATGTTGATCTTCAATTAAACATTTTGCTTTTCTCCCTTCAAACCACACAACTTTAATTGCATATATTATATAATATGTAGAATTACATAGCTCTCAAAGTATTATTTTGTATCAACTTAAAATTTACACCCTGTATATTCATACATATATTTCGTTGCAACTATCGATTTTAAATAAATATACAAATACTTACTGGTTTCAGATTCCATTATTAGAACCATATAATTTCAATACAAGCAATATAAAGTTACTTAAAACTTTTCTTACAGCGAGTTTTTCTTTATATAAATATATATATGTACGAGTATATATATTTCTGTATACAATGTACACGAATCCACCATTAGTTTTATAAATAACTCAACTATACTCTGTCATCTGTACTTTCTCTAAATGTATAAAAACAATTTACTGGAAACAATTGAACCGGCGACTTTACTAATGTTGGGTAAATTAACCTATTAGAAGCAAAAACATCTAACTTCGTTAATAAATAATTGAAGACAAATATTTGTTTTTAAATTCATGTGGTTTTAAATAAGGGATATCAAATGTTTTTCAGTTCAAGAGTGGAAAAATTTCAAAGTAATTATAATATTCGGTAGTTATCATGCTAATTATTCCGCATGGGTTTGATTCATAAAAGTAATAATCTATGATTTTTTTCTTTAAGGTATATATAAAGATAACATACTTTAGTTTGAATCATTATTTTTTTATTACTTCATAACAAATTATGTTCACACAATGAAACTAGGTGATCTTATTACTGTACTGTCATAATAAGAACTGTAAAATAGGTGATTCGCTGTAGTATGTCAAACACTGACAATCAGGGGAATCCCGTAATAGACGAATAAGTTAAATTACTTGCTCGTACATCTACACAGAAAAAAAAACTGTATTGGACCAAGAAAACCTTATTTTGTATATAACGAAAACAATATTTTCTTAATATAAGAAACATACTCTTAATCCAACTACATTATTTCTTCGTCCAAGAATACTATAGTTGGTTTAAGAATATATTTCTTATCTTATGAAAATATTGTTTTCGTTATATACAAAACAAGGTTTACTTGGCTCAAGTAAACCTTTCTACCTGTGTGCGTCTAGACTCTAGGGTGATACAAATTCTCAGTTCTTTAATTTTTTTTAGAATTATGTACCATAATTTTAAATAATCATCATAATAATAAATATAATACAAATACCTAAAATCAATCAATTAAAAAAATCGAAATCAATTTTGTGTACAAGACAAGATTAAAATTTTACCCATTAACAATCGCCAAATTGATTATTTCGCGTCACCCCTGTTTGAGAGCCACTGCTTTTAAAAGTACCTATAGGTATAGATTATAAAGTTTAGCTATTTTTGAAGTATTGCATATTTTGTGTGTCGTACAAAGTTTGTTACACATATAAATTTTAAAAAAAGTTAACATGTCCGAAATTAGGAATTAGGTCATATCCAGACTCCAGAGGGAATAAAATATAAAATAAATAACTTAGGTGCTGGCAAAACCTTTATCATCAATGTTTTTGATACTTACATATTATTTTTTATTGATGCATTTCAAGTTATATAAATTATATCATTGTCCCAACCGATAAATGTCAAAATAATGTTATATTGTTTTTTTTATTTTTATAACTAAACTGCTTACAGAAAAAAAAACTTTTATAACAGCTTGTATATGGATAAATATATTCATTTACTTGTGAAATATGTATATGTTATCAGTTTAACTAAAATGTTAAATACATGAACTAATGTTTTCAATTAAAGTTTAATTTATTTAGCTCGTTAATAACTGCATCGGTTGTTATTATATTTATATATCTGCATTGAACATATTAAATGGAATCACATTTTCAAATACATAAAGATCACCGCAAATAAACATCAGAATAAAAATTTATACACAAACAGTTGTCGACATATATATACACAATATACATATGACTTCATATAAATAAACTAAAATATCAAAGCTCGTGTGTTTTATATCACAAATATAACGATTAATAAAATAAATACTATGGGAATCAAATTTAAAGTGGGAATAATTATGACTATTTGTATTTGTGTATAACTTTACCTATTTATATTGAATACTAGCTATGCCCGCGGTTTCGCTCGTGTGGATTACGGAATTATTGTTTAGAATTTTTGAAAAATATAAATTTTTTATCCTACACAATTATTTACATACTACACTATATTGATCAATACAGTAGAAACCGGTTATAACGACATTGAAGGGACCGAAATTTTAGGTCGTTATAACCGGTAGGTACGTCGTAATAACCGATAATTCGATTTTTTAAGGTAATTTATCGGAAAAACTAAAAATGTCATGAGTATGCTAAAATTTTGTGAAATTCACCGTCTGTGAGCAAAGATATCGTCAAAATAAAATCAAAATTTTTAAGTAGAGAATCAGAAGATACAAAAAACATATACGAATATACGAACGATATATAGAATTGGCTCTTATTTTACTGGAAACAGAGTTTGATATTAAATACGAATATACGAACGATATACAGAATTAGCACTTATTTTACTGGAAATAGAGTTTGATATTAAATACGAATATACGAACGATATACAGAATTGGCTCTTATTTTACTGGAAACAGAGTTTGATATTAAATACGAATATACGAACGATATACAGAATTAGCACTTATTTTACTGGAAATAGAGTTTGATATTAAATACGAATATACGAACGATATACAGAATTAGCACTTATTTTACTGGAAATAGAGTTTGATATTATATACGAATATACGAACACGAACGATATACAGAATTAGAATTGGCACTTATTTTACTGGAAACAGAGTTTGATATATACGAATATACGAACACGAACGATATACAGAATTGGCTCTTATTTTACTGGAAACAGAGTTTGATATTATATACGAATATACGAACACGAACGATATACAGAATTAGAATTGGCACTTATTTTACTGGAAACAGAGTTTGATATATACGAATATACGAACACGAACGATATACAGAATTAACACTTATTTTACTGGAAATAGAGTTTGATATTATATACGAATATACGAACGATATACAGAATTGGCTCTTATTTTACTGGAAACAGAGTTTGATATTATATACGAATATACGAACGATATACAGAATTAGCACTTATTTTACTGGAAATAGAGTTTGATATTAAATACGAATATACGAACGATATACAGAATTAGCACTTATTTTACTGGAAATAGAGTTTGATATTAAATACGAATATACGAACGATATACAGAATTAGCACTTATTTTACTGGAAATAGAGTTTGATATATACGAATATACGAACGTTATACAGAATTGGCACTTATTTTACTGGAAATAGAGTTTGATATTATATACGAATATACGAACGATATACAGAAGTGGCACTTATTTTACTGAAAACAGAGTTTGACATGATTCTGATTGGTTACTCTCCACCAATCATATGATTATCTGGGAATTAAACCTAACCCAAGGTCAAGGTTAGTAAATGTACAGGTTTGCTTACTTGTCTTGACCAATCAGCGAGGACGAAATAACGTCACCACGAAGTTCTTTTCCACCTTTTAGATTTCAAATGGTTGCCAACGCTGTGTTTAATATTATGACAGTTAACAGCGGCGTAACTATACCATCTGAGGCCCGTGGCAAATCCATCGGATGGGGCCCCCGCCCAGTGGCGTATACAAGGGGGGGTCAAGGAGTCATGACCCCCCTTGTACAAAAAAAATTGTTTTACTACAAACTTTTTCCATTCTACCAACTGTAATTATTTTATATTCAGAAAAATCTTAATTAATAAATAATTCAGTTTTTTTTATTAAATTTAAGGTATAGGTACAAACTTTTCATAATAAAAAAAATTATATTATTCTTTAATGTAGTATTTTTTTCGGCTTACATCAAGTATATGCTTATTTCAAGACAATTTTTTACTTGTTTCAAGAATAAAATTAGAGTTGATTTAAAGCATATCGCAAAAATCCCGAAAATATACTAAATTCGATAATACTTTTCTAACAGTGTACCTAAGTTAAATTTATTTAAATTCATATTTAATAAATTTTACAAAATTTCGTAATAAGTGTTAGGTTCCTCTTTTGCTCACGGACTCTCGGGCGGGGGCCCGTGGCATTTTGCCCGCTCTGCCACCCTATTGTTACGCCACTGACAGTTAAAATCATAGATAAATAAAAAAATCAAGAAGGTAGAAAAGAACTTCGTGGTGACGTCACAACTCACAAGTAAGCAAACCTGTACATTTACTAACCTTGACCCAACCTAACCTACAAAACATGATAATATCATGTTTTGTAGGTTAGGTATTTTGCACATAGGAGATATTAAAATGACAACGACGATATATTACATCTATTACATACTATATAGGCAAGGTTATTAAATATACAGGTTGTACCATCAGCTTGTCAAAATCAAGACAGGAGAGAGAGAACTACGTCATTTCGGGTGCCCAATCATAACAAATCGCTGTCGGCGTCTATGTCACCCGGTGTGACGTAATTCTCGCCGGGCGCTGATTGGTCAAAAGCGATGGTACAACTCAAGGTTAGTAAATACACAGGTTGTACCATAACTCTGTTTGTGAGGTGGTGGGGATGGCATGAGAGCCATGAGAGGAGACACAGAGGGGAAACACAGATGGGAGATCGCGTCATCATGAGGAACCTTACAACGTTATAAATGGCCATGGGCGTAGCCAGAATTGTATTTAGGGGGGGGCAAAATTTTTTTTATGTAACATATTTTAGTTTAAAAAAATCAGATCAAAATTAATTTCCGTGGATCTTTATTCTTTTTATATTCACAGCACTTTAACAAAACAATTTTTTAAAGACTTTCCAGCGGATTATTTCCAAAATAACGAATTTTCAGAGAAAATTTGTCAGACAAAAGTTTCATGGCTTTGAGGGGGCTATACCTATATTGACAACATGTGTTGACCTTGAAAAGGTCACCTTTATGGATTTTTTAGGTTATTTTTCAAATGTAAACCCATATTTTTTGTTACAGATTCGTAATTAACTAGGGAAAATAAGTAACTTTTGTCTGAAATATTTTTTCTGAAAATGTCAATTTTGTATGATATGGAGCAAAACAAACAGTAATTTCTGGATTTTAAATAATTTTTTACTCGAAAACTACCAATTTATAAAAAAATATTACAAGAGAAAAGAAATGTTTAGATTTCGGCAAGGATTTTCAGAATTTTTTTTAAAGTAATTATTAATTAAAAAAAAATTGTTTTTAAAGAAATTTTTCGAAATAAAAAAAAAACGAATTAAAAATAAGTAAAAATTCTCCGATAATTCTTGTTGAAAACTAAGCACTTTTTGCTTCTTGCGATTATTTAAAAAAACAATAGTTTTCGAGTAAAAAATTATTTAAAATACAGAAATTACTGTTTGTTTTGCTCCAAATCATACAAAATTGACATTTTCAGAAAAAAGTTACTTATTTTTTCTAGTTAATTACGAATCTGTAACAAAAATATGGGTTTACATTTGAAAAAGAAAAGTTGAACCTAAAAAGCCCATAATAGTGACCTTTTCAAGGTCAACACATGTTGTCAATATTTAGCCCCCTCAAATCCATGAAACTTTTGTCTGACAAATTTTCTCTGAAAATTCGTTATTTTGGAAATAATCCGCTGGAAAGTCTTTAAAAAAAACACCCGGTATGGTCTTTATTAGATGTTTTTATTTTATTTTTAATTTTCCCTGAAATTTTAGTTTACATGTAAAAACAAAAGATTGTGATTAAAAAAAACTTTGATATAAGATTTTCTGGATCCAAAATATAAAATTACGTTCAAAAATCCAATGGACATCATAGAAATCTAGAAATATCCCTGTTGAGACAATGTACTGATTTACTTATTACTTTTTTCCACAAGCTAGGGGGGGGCAAGCGCCCCCCCCTGCCCCACCCTGGCTACGCCCATGTAAATGGCTATCATTTTTAAAACTGTCAGAGTATACTTATTTAAGATATTTATTTTTCGCATATTAAGTTATTGTTTTAGTGCTTATTATATAAGCTTATTCATTGTAAGTTGTTTTTAAACTATTATTAAATATTTTCATTTGATATTGATAGTGTACTGAATTTAAAACTACGTTTTTATTATATTATTCATATAAATTATAGTTTTAAGCAAGTGTTTGTTTAAGATAGAGAAACATATTTTTTTTGGTCGTCACATCGAGGCTCATAACTTTGTAAATATTTAATATTTTTCAATAAAAATTGATATTAAATAAGTTGAATATACACTTAATAAAATGTCCTTTACCTGATTCAAAAATAATTAGTTATATCTGTGAAAAAAATTCCCAAACATTGACAATTTTTTTCTATATTATTAATAAAGTGTTTTTTTGAATATTAAAATGATTTTTTTTTTAAATCCCCCGCGACCATGACCAGAATGTATCCCCTGAGGAACGGAGTTATTTGTATTTAAGATAGATACATATAATAAATGTACATACTCTAGTAAAAAAATGTTTCAAAGTGCTATTATTATTTTAGTGATACTAATAAACTAGTATGTTTAATATATGATTATTTATAATGCTTTGTGCTTCTGTGATCGATAAAATTTATTTTTTATAGTTACAAATCTCCAAAAAATTTAAATAATACAGAAAACAATGTTAAATAAATATGTATTTGCAAGCGAGATTACTTTAGTACATTTAAAATGTTCCTCATAGTGACGTAGGTGACGTAGGTGACGTATTTCCCGCGCGAATACCTTATTGGCCAAAAGTTATGGTAAAACCTGTGTATTTACTAACCTTGGGTACAACTTACTAACCTTGCTATATAGGTATTATGTACTATGCCAAACAATATTTTTTATTGTAAAAAAAAAATGTACAAATTATGTCAGACACAATAAAACATCACGGATTATTAAAGTATAAACATAATATTCTTACGTTAAGATTAATGTCATAAAAACACAAAATTGTTTTAATTAATGTTAAATAACACATGTGCAAAGAGTATTGCCTATATTGAAAATACTAATTTAAAAAAAAATAATAAAAGTCAGTCCGTCATACAAACCGATAAAATTCTCCGAAAATATTGAAAACAGAAAGTCGTTAAAAGTGGTATTTCGTTGTAAGCGATGTCGATATAAACGGTATATATATTATAACAGGCAATTATATGGGATTCAGCCGGGACTTTTATTCTGAGTCGTTATAACCGGTACGTCGTATTAACCAATGTCGTTATAACCGGTTTCTACTGTATTTAACTTATGTTACCTAACGTAACAAAATATGTAGTAAAACCTGATCAAAGAACATATCTATGAATTAAAAATTTATCAAAACCCACACGTGGGTGTTGCCGCGTAACCCACTTGACACAACTCAAAAAATACCCTTGCCAATCGATTCCTAAATCAATCTCGAGTCCAACGAAGTACATGAAGCCATATATGAAAACTAGCGGGATCCCGCGGCTTCGCTTGCGTAAACTTCGAAACTAATTAGAACCCTCCATACGTGATAGGGGATGACATATTTTTTATATTGATTTTTATACATTACCTATAAAAAACGTAAATATGTTGGATTTTAGTTAAAAATTGAAAAAACTAAAATTATTTTGCCCGAATCCACCATTATAACGTAAGCAGCTATACAGATAAACATCAAAAACACAGACCCTGTCTACCCCCGCCATTAGGGGTTGAATGTCGAAATTTTTATTTTAATAGATGACTATTTTGCCCGAATTTACCTTTATAAGTAAAGCAGGTATGCACATAAACATATTTAAATCCATCCTCGTCCCCGTCCCATACTATTAGGGCTTGAATATCGAACATTATTTTTTAATTGAATATTTATTTGTCCGAATTAACTTTAATAGCATCAACAATTATGAAGATAAATATATCAAAATTTTATCCCCCCCCCCCCCCCCCCATTCTCATAGGGGTTGAATTTTCGTAACTGATATATGTCTTGTATAGTACCTACTTGTGCCATGTTTCATTCGGTGAATACAAAAAAAATATATTTTACAAATTTTTCCATCCCTCTAACACCTTAGGGGTTAAATTTTGGGAAATGCTGAAATAATTGTTTCATTATTTATATTGTATAGTATGTTCGATAAGTTTCAATTAAATGCACGCGAACAAAAAAAAAATTTTAAGTAAATTTTGATACCCTATTTTAACCCCGTAGGGGTTGAATTTCGAAAAATCCTTTCTTAATGGGTGCTTACATCATAAAAGGAAGACACCTACGAAATTTCACGTTTCTAGGTTCAGGGGTTTGGACTGTACGTTGATATATAAGTGAGTGAGTGAGTGAGTGAGTGGTTAAGGACAAACTGTTTTATAGATATAGATTATTGAGGAGGGGGGGGGGGCTTATGACCGGAAAAATTCTTAAAATGGGATAAACTAGAACCACAGACTTACCATTTAACGAAAACCCGAAGTCTCTAGGTGGTCAGGGGGCCGAGATCTCGTGGTGGAAGACAGACGGACGGACAGACGGGAAATCGAGCATATAAGCGTGGGTTGCGCTAAAAATCCACACTATAGACCGATAAGAGATTAGCTTATATTTATATGATAATATCTTGTAATAGAATTTAATTAATAGTTTCAACTTTTGAAATCTACTAATTAGAAATCCTAAATTTTATCATCAAGTCAACTTGTTAAACTAATCAAAATTAAAATCAGTATTCACCTAGATATCGCATAATCCGTTGAAAAGACTCTTCCTCGGAAAGCAATCTCATACTTTATCAGTTTAATGAATTATTATGTAGTGTCGTCTTTGGGCCATGCGTGTTTTCCTTTGCTCCAGACCACACCAATTAAAATAGGCAATTCTCTTAATACATACGAAACCCGTGTTACAATTAGAGAGCAACGATCCTTATTCCTTATGTACTGTTGTGGTTTCAATCTCATTTAATCTCAAAGCTAGATATTCTGAACTATGCACTAGGTCTTATACATGTGTATTATCTATGGGATGACGAATAATTGGGCTGCTATAAGTTGAATTAATTATTCTCTGATTGGGATTAGCAAAAAGTTTAGCTGATTTCTTATTAAAAAGGATCAAGAAATTCGAAGACTCTAAGGAAGACAAAGTTTTGTTTCGGTTTTCAGTTAATAGTTCAAGTAATATTTTAGAATTTATGTATTTTTGTAAAATTACAGTTACATAATTTCGTATTTAGGATAATTTTGCTTACCTGAAATTTTTCAAATTCATGCGCTAGTACGGCTCGACTTATTTCTCATTATCAATTTTATCTACATATACTGTGATGCTTCGCATAACGTACGTAATTCCTTCCAGGAGTAAGTTCGTTATACGAAAAATTCGTTATGTGAAACGCGTCAAGTTCGGGCGATTTCGTGATACGCAAGAGCGTTCGGGCGGCAAGATGAAATACGATGCAGTCCGTTGTGTGAAGCGAGGTTCGTTGTGTGAGTCGCGTAATTAACGAACAGAAAATTTGTTGCGCGCAGCGTTCGTTAACGAGACGTTCGTTGTGTGAGGCATCACTGTATATTAGTGTATATTATGTATATATCATAATATGTATGTATATACAGGGTGATTCAGCACTGTCGTGCCAAACTTGAACAGTAGATTGAGAAAAATATTTTAAGCAAAAAATTTCCTATAAATATGTGTCCGGAAATTTTTCCTTAGGGAACTACAGGACTCCAAAGATTTTACTAAAAATGAGTTTTTATTTAATATCTAAAGAACCCTTTGTGATAGAATTATGAAATTTAGTATTTGGTTTAGTAATAATATGTTATCAATTTCTAATATTAACCAATTATATTTTAGACCAGGGCTGTATGGGGCTAGTGGGCCCATCGATTTTTATCTAGTATTTGTTTGTCCCTTAATTTTTTTCCTGAGTTAGCGCTTTTATAAGATTATATGACACAAAATACATAAAAACATACTTTGCTTGTTTATCATAGGATAAACCGTTTTTGAGAAATATCGATGGAAAAGAAAGCATGCAGAATTTAACATAATACGGATGCTTGAAATTATAAATAATAAATTTATATTCTTGTTCCATGATAAAAATAAAATAAAAAGTTTATATAAATATAACTCCGAAAATGCATCCATATCAAAAAATAGCCATTTTTAGTTTGTTTTTTAGTCATGTTAATAAAGTACATAATACAGTAATAGAACTGGCTGTAGATTTTACAGATTTCATATTAGGAGGTTTATTTATATGAACTTTATTCTTACCTTTAATCATAGAAAAAGAATATAAATTTATTTTTTATAATTTCAAGCATCCGTATTAAGTTAAATTCTGCATGCTTTCTTTTCCATCGATTTTCCTCGAAAACGGTTTATCCTTTGATAAACAAGCAAAGTATGTTTTTGTGTATTTTGTGTCATATAATCTTATTGATATACCCACTCAGGAGAAAAATTAAGGAACAAACGAATAATAGATAAAAGTCGATGGGCCCACTGACCCCATACAGCCCTGGTCTAAAATATAATTTGTTAATAATAAAAATCGATAACACATATTATTACTAAACTAAATACTAAATTTCATAATTCTATCACAAAGGATTCTCTAGATATTAAATTTAAACTCATTTTTAATAAAAACTTTGGAGGCCTGTAGTTCCCTAAGGAAAAATTTCCGGACACATGTTTATTGGAAGTTTTTTGCTTAAAATATTTTTCTCAATCTACTGTTCAAGTTTGGCACGACAGTGCTGAATCACTCTGTATAGTGAATAAAAATAAATAAAAACACTACAATTTGATGGACAGTTATAAAAGCTATTTTTTCGATATACTATGTATCTCATAACTACGGGTTGATGAAACCGCCCCCCCCCCCCACAATGGGGTAGAAAAACTTTATGACGCGTGCAAACTGACATGGGAGCGATTTTTTGCCGGAGACGCAGCGACCTCTAGCTACGCCTCTGTGTATTGAAAATGATCGATATACATAAATTATCATAGTTTCTCAGGAACTATGAAACACTCAAACTTCAAATTTAAATTCATACGGTCACAGAATGAATATAATTAAGAAGTTAGCGTGACTGTTGTAACAGGTGTGTTTTTACTCACAGGTTTATGGTTTGGGATGAGGTGTTATAATCAAAGCATTCATTGTTGTCTGATACATCTTAATTAATAAACAATCAAAAATACACATCTGTAGGTCATTTTCAAAATATATAAATCATGTTCAAACATATAAGAAAATTATAAGCTTAGATAGAACAATGTGGAAAATATCATAAGCCCGAAAATATGTGCATTTTAAAATCGAATACGTATTTTTTACTATATTTAACATTAAGTCCATTCAATATGTTCTTTCATATTGCAAAACTAGACGTCAGTTCAGTTAATGTTTTGTGACAAATGGGGAGACAATAGGTCGAAAATAACAAAAAAAAGAGCATGGCGTATATAGTTTATGAACAGCCTCTAGGCAGAAAATTTTTAACAATGGGCTCAGAGTTTCGAAGGAAATCTTTTAAAATGTGACACAGAATAATGTATTTTTATCGTGAATTTTTAATATATTTTTTTTCAACGATAATAAAAAAATATATTTCTAAAAATAACCTAGTTAAAAGAAGAATGACAAAATTCTAAATAGTATTGGATGATCCACATCTTAAATCTTCCACTGTACAAGTATTAAAAAACCATAGATAAAAAATAAACATAATATAACAACAATAAGCCAGAGTTATAATGAAAGAATAAAAAATCTTACTGCATTTTAATTCTTACAAAAATCACCGATTAGAAAATGTATGATTTGTTATAAAAGTTTTATAACCAATTTAAGCTTAAGAGAATCTGCAGGTCGCAACCCACCCCCCTCTCTCCAAAAAAGTTTTTATAAACTGCTACAATAAAAAAGTATTATTTATATTTACTTTATACTTCTATTATTTACAATGTTTAAAAAAAATTAATTCAACTTTATTATTTTAATAAAAAGTCTTGAGCCGCGTCCGCATTAAAGGGTTATATGGGTCACATGTTTGACATCTCTGATTTAAAAAATGAGCAATCGTGTAAAAAAATAATGCATTTGTATTTTTAATGTCAGAAACCCCATCACCAACATTAATAACTTTTATACCACTCGTTACTCATTAATATTAAATATGTAAATGAATATTTAAACATGAATCTAAACATATTAAAGATCAAATTGAACTATACGAGATAAAACGAATTTTCTAGTTGCAATTCTCATATATTTGAACAAATATTTCCATTTCTGTATATATGTATATATTCTGTCGCATCCGAGTAAGTTTTTTAAACTCTCCACACTCTGGGAAGATTACAGTTGACGCTCTTTGCTGCATGGATTTGTCTACATTATAATGCAATTACTTTTATTAATAGCTGCCTTTGTGTACTTCGTGTTACCCTTTCTGAATTAAGTTGAAATTGTTTAGTTTAGTTTCATTTTACATGTTGTACGTATGTATACAGAGTTGATTCAAGATTATTTGTCCTCATGTACATTTATACTGGCTGTATATATAGATAGTATTTAAATACGGAACAATGCTATTTCAGATATGTATATGTAAATATTTGCTTTCCTGTTGATATTACGACAAACTTTTTTCTTGTTAATTTGAAACTTGATTCAAATGTATCATTAGTTGTAAATTTCGTCCATAAACATCGAATAGAATTCTTATAAAATTTATTTTTAACGAATTGCAGAAAATTGATGCTTTCGATTCTTTATTTCTTCCACAACTTTATTAATTTCATTTGGGCATTTGATAAATACGTTCCATACTGTTGATCGGTGAGCCTAGAAGCCTGTCAGCCCCCCCCCCCTTTGTTGGGCCCATGGTTTTGACAGCCCAAATCGATTTTTGATTGATTGTAGTATTTTCTAATTTTATCATTAAATATACTTTATGTTATTAGTTATTACATTATGTGTGTTCAATTTTTATTTTTTATGTTTATCTCTAAGTGAGGGTACGGTACTCTGTTAATTTTTTTCCTACTCCTCAAAAAAAACCTCCCACATATACTGGTAACTGTCACTTAATAATTGATGACACCGACGTGCGACGCCGAAAATACTTATAATAAATAAATTGGTCAGCAAAATCAGAAGTGTAGTATACATAATAATACATATAAATAATACGGAACAAAGAGGTTTAACATTATATAAATCATTTAACATTTCGGGTATTTATGACTTGTTTACATGGAGTAAACTCGGCCGAATGCTCGTCCCATGTAAACACAAAGTACAGTACTCGGCCGAGTGAAATGAATGAGCCAATGAATAGAAACTGGTGCTCGACCGAGCAGCATAACGAGTACCTCGGCTGAGTACTCGTCCCATGTAAACAAGGCATTACAGTATGGAATGTGTAACTGTATTGTTAATAACTGAAAAATTAACTTCTAAAATAATTTATAATATTGAAAATAATAAAACCATATGTTTTGTTATGGTCAAAAAATAACAAAAAAAATCTTAGTATATTCATTTTGAAAGCCTCCACGGGCCGTGATATTTTTTTTACCAAATGTAATGAATGTATTATATTTTGTAGATCAGACTTTTCAATTTATTTTTTGTATCGCTGTACGGTCTTTTTTGACCGAGGCAGTGGTCAAACCAAAGCCCCAGGAGTGTTTAATCTTATGTTTCTCCATTCCTAATTACTTATGAAAATAAAAAATAAATAAATATGTACTACCATTAACTGTTAATAAAAGAAATTTAGACGAACTAAGTTTTTCGTTTCTGAAATTTCAGAATAAATCCATTTTAATTTTAAAAAAATCTAAAACGGGACTGTATTTTTCAATACACTCATCGCTTTAATTACCGGCGTTGTTGCGGTAATTCAACCGCTTGAATTGCCCACGTAAAGAGGGGCCCCCACCACCGTGCCAACCTCAACGTTGATTGGTGAAATGAAATTTCGCGCAGAAACACAAATCACGGTGGTATTATGGAGGGGATAGGAGAAGGTTGGCAAATCGCGCGTTTGGCCCGCCGGTAAATCAAAGGTCGGTTAATCAAGCGATGAGTGTAGGTGTGTGTAGTGCGCATGCCCAGAACATCAAAATCTATGTCGACGATCTGTCAGTTGTATTTGCACAGATTATTTGTTTTAATTTAAAAATAATATATTTGAAACAATATTCAAGACGAAGTATATAGCTATTCGAAGTAATACAAGGACAAATAATAGTTTGATGATTAATATGTTCACTGTTGATTATCACAAAAGCATACAAATATGTACGTAACATGGAGTGCATGAAAATTACAAGCAATGGATATATTTTAAAAAGACTTCATTCGTTTAGTTTGGGTTTGATAATTAAGGTATACTATCATTTAAATATGTATGTTTTAAGATCAACTAATGATTTATCAATACACTAAATTTATAACCTAAAATCAACCAATGGAGTGTTCTTCCCTCCATTTCAATAATTATGATAATTTAGTATACCTACTAAATACTATCAATATTTCTCGTTATGATGTTATGATACAGATTTAATAAATACAATTGCAATAATAACTCAGCTATGTATGTAAACAATAACATTTGATGGGTTTTCATGATCCGCTGAATTTTTCGCAACTCAAATTGAAAAACCACTATAAGAAATAATTGTATTATTACATTAAATGATTGATTTTTGAAATACAGAACTTAAAATTGATTTTTTTACATTTTAACTGTTGTTTCAGGGAAGGACAAAAATTTGAAAAAATGTAGAAGTTTCAAAAAACTAGCTAAAGATACATTAAGAAGTAGAAAGAAACCTTTATAAAATATAACTTTAGTGCCTTGTGTATAAAAATTACTATTTTCAAACAATTTTGAAATATAAAAATACAAGTGGAGTGAACTTCATATCTTGTAAATAAATTAAATAACTTTGATATTCAATTGAGTACAACGTACAATAAAGAAATATTACAGTTATACAATGTCTGCAGAATCTGACTTTGATATAAAACTTGAACCTGGAGATTTAGTTGAAACAGAACTACTAGAAGAATCCGACTCACAAGAATGGAGCGTTGATAATGTTGACATTAAAGAAGAATCGTTAGATAATGAAAACAGTGAAACAACCACCGAACGGAAAGTTGTAAGACGTAAAACTCGTAAGAAAGAACAAACGTTTAAATGCGACATTTGTTTTAAAATATTCAACAAGAAAAGTCATTTCCAAGAACACTGCAAAATCCATACAGGTGAAAGACCATTTGAATGTTACATATGCCTTCAGACTTTTTCTCGGCAGAGCCACGTGAACCGACATATTCTAATACACAGTAGGAAACAGAATTTCAAATGCAATACTTGTTCCGAAACATTTTTCCTCAAACGGGAATTAAAAAGTCACTTGAAAACGCACATCGTCAAGCAATATGTATTCGAATGTGATGTATGTAAGAGGAAATTTCATAAGAAAAGTCATTACCAAGAACATTGTAAAATACATACGGGAGAACGTCCGTTCCACTGTGAAATTTGTTCACAATTGTTTACAAGAAGAAGTCACTTGAAACGCCATTCATTGATTCACACGGGGAACAAGCCGTATTCTTGTTCGATATGTAACAAAAAGTTTGCAGAACAGAAAGACTTGAAAGACCACATAACAGTTCACAATAACGAACGAGCATTCGAATGTGACGTCTGTCTTAAAACATTTTCACGACAGAATAATTTAAAGCAACATCTGTTGATACATAAAGGAGTTCGTCCCTATGAATGTGAAATTTGTCACAAGTCTTTCTTACGACAGACTCACTTAAACCAGCACAAAAGAACTCATGATGATATAAAAGCATACGAATGCGAGGTGTGTAATAAAGCATTCAAGTTACGATCAGATTTGAAACGACATTCTATCATACACAGTGACGAGCTGCCATATGGATGTGACTTTTGTGAGAAAATGTTTGCAGAGGAATCGCAATTAGATGAGCATGTTTTGATCCATAGAGAGGAGACTACACATTTCTGTGATATATGTTTTAAGTTGTTTACGCGTCGCCAACATTTAGAAAAGCACCTTCGTGTGCACACCTGTGTGAAACCTTACGAATGTGTGACGTGCGGTGATACTTTTGCCAGACGTGCAGATTTGACTAGGCATTACGTAGTTCATAGAAAAATAGAAGTAGATGGACAACAGAGTGAAGATGCATAGATTTGTTTTAAATTATTTTTATTTAATCATTGCTAATATGCAAGACTTGAAGCTTCTGCAGTAATCTGAAAAATTCTTGATTTCTAGATATAGATTCACGTGCATTGTGTAATTCAAGCACTAGTTACAATAAATTGTAATGAAATAACTAGAAGTTGAGAATTGTAGCAAATATCAACCATTTATCATCAATCACTTTATAATTTCAATATACTAAGGAAATGAATGACATAAATTAAGTTAATATTTGAAGCTAGCGTTTGATAATATATTATATGCAGATTTTCAGTTGGCAACATATTTGTAAATAATTTTTAGTTCAATTGGAATTTTCCTTTTAATAATTTATTCTAAGCCATACATATTTTATATAGGAATAATAAATTATTTTGAAATGGTTCATATGTGGCAATTTTAAATAAAATAATTTAACTTAAAACTTTATATTTTATATACTAAATATATCACAAAAATAAATAAATCAATTTCCATAATATTGTTAAATAATTATGTACATATACAATTATTTTATTAATAAATAAAATTTATATTTACTAAATAATATCCATAACAGTGGTATGTATATACTGTAGGTTTACAATTTGTATGCTACTAGCATGAAACATATAGAACTGTTGGCAGCAATTGTAGCTCCCTTAAAAAATGAACCTTTAATATATACAATACTATAATAGTGCTTGAATTGGAAACATTGATTACTGAATGGAAATAATTTGTTTTTCTTTAAAAAGGGTATATTCAAATTCTGCATTCTTTCCAATTCAAACATTGATATTATCTATATATAATATATAAAAACGACTAGATTGTGTAAACGTCAAACATTTAATGAGAAAAAAATAGTGCAAGCTTTCAATTCACAGAATCATCTTCAGGCTATTAATAAGGAATAATGTGAGAGCGTTGTTGTTATCTCAACAATATTTATGTAGCTATATAGTATTTAATATAATTTTAAATTTAGCTAAATAAATATTGAGATTTTATTCCTTATTAATAGCCTGTGAATCGAAAGCTCACGCTATTTTTTTTCCTCATTAAATTTTTGACATTTACACAATCTAGTTGTTTTTATTTATTATATTTAACGTCACTACTTATATATTATATATAATATATATTTACTTTTTAAATATATTAATTTTTATTTTAAATATATCATATATTAAATAACTATCATATTATACACCTCACCAGAATTTCAAAGCATTATTAAAAGCCAGATTTTCTGGTGAGAAATGTGATATTAATTAATAAATGATTTGACGGCTTTTGCTGTTAAGATGCCAATTGTATAAAATATATTTAAGTATGTTATTTAATATTAAGTAATGTGGTACAGAGTTGCATATCGAAATGTTCATATTTTTTAAATTATAACATGTATTATAAGAGTATAGATATTAACAAATGATTTACTGAATATAGATTTTAATAAATGAGTGTTTGTATTTTTTTGTACCTTCTTATTTAATATCTACTACTATCGCTGTTTAATTAGTTATCGTATCTGTCCAGATAAATTATCATCGACTGGTGGAAACCGCATTCAAATCGGTTCGGTAGTTTTCAAGTTTATCCCGAGCGACAAAAAGCTGTTTATTCAGATTCAGAGAATGAAAAAGTATCATTGAAATTATGATTTTAAATAATGAAATAGAAAAGCGAGATTAATATAATTTTTGTTAAAATACAAAATGCAAAATACAGCAATCCGCTATGTTAAACGAAACACCAACCAGAGCGAATGATGTCACACATCAGCAGGCCCGGATTTACCATGCAGGCAATGTAGGCAGCTGCCTATAGCGGCAAATTTTTGGGGACGGCAAATTTTGGCATGAAAAAGAAATGGACATGAATTTGACCAGGAAGAGCTAAAAAAAAAGGTCTTCAGAATTATTAGTAACTTTTTTTTACTAAAAAAGCAAAAAAAAAAAAAAGTCTTCAGATTTTTTTTGATAACAAAATCTTAACTTTTTTATCAAAAAGGGCGGCAATTTTCGCAACTGCCTACGGGCGGCAAATTTCTAAATCCGGCCCTGCACATCAGTAAACATCAAAAGTGATTGATCATAGAATAGTTTTTTTTTTAAATTAGGCATCATGCCTATTGTGAGTTTTAATTAGAAATAAAAAAATATCATTACGCGCGCTATTTAGAAATTTTACTTTATTTTGAATTTTGCTCATCATAATATGTATTTAAATATGCAGCATTTCTCCGCCCCCTTGGCTTTGCCACCCCTAGCCTAGCTACACTTCTGATTAATCACCTAACTTCTGGACACCACAGTTTTACCCACTGTAATCATGTAGAAAATTAAATATGCATTACAATTTCCTACAAAACTACAAAAAGCGATCAATAATTTTTAAATAAAAATGAATAAATTGATTAAACGTAAAATTTTGCGTGGTATATGTATACATATTTAAAAGTTGATAAACATGCCATTTCACTGTTTTAAATAAATCACCTATACGAAGCGGTTGTGTTTCCAATTAATTCATGTAACACAAAACATAGTTGTTCCGATCGGGAATTCGGCGCGCCAATTAATCACAATATTCAGAGACGTTTGATTTTGGGTTTAACGGATTACAGATTTTCAAGTGGAGCTATTCATCATGTATGCGTCTATTACTATTTCAAAATCATTCGTTATTAAACAATTAACGATAATTAGTATTTGATATTCGATATAAATTATAAAATTACCAGCCTCGTGACTGAATTTACGTATTTATATAAACTAAATAGTTCTTACAAGGGATTACGTAATGGGGATAACAGTCAACTTTAGAGAAGTGAAGCTTTACTGAAAATAAGATGACACGTGTTCTAAATGCCATTGCTATATTAATAAAGATATTTGAATTTAAAAAAAAAAATTTTTTCATTTATTTTAATTTTTTTTATTCAATAACCCTCAAAATGTGTTATTCCATTGAAATGCGTCAATATTATAGGTTTCCTCGGAATAATTTAGGGATGCCGCGTGTTTTTTGAGAATTACTTTACTTTGCTTGAAATGTATCAATAAAACATTTTTTGTTTCATTAAAATCAAATGTCCAGTGTCTTAAACAACGATGAGGAGCGGGGGGTATTATAATTTAAAACATACATATATAAACGTGTTTTAAATAATCCCTCCCTCTAATAACAGTACTTAATAATGTTTAACAGTACTCCACTGTTAAACATTATTAAAATTGAGTAGGGGAGGGGGTATAATATGTATTAAATTAATATGGTCTATATTATAACTGAAACAAATAAAAATCTTTTTTTCTACAAAATTGGATTTATACCACTTTCAAAAAAACGTAAAAGGGCGTTCTCGAATAAATGGTTAGTTAACATAAAAGCTATTTTTTAAATAAAAAAGATTTTTTGCGCCTCGAGCCTTAAAATGTATAAATACGGCCATATCGACCAATACTATTTACGATTGCATGTCTCTGTCTTTCAGAATTAATATCTAATAACAATATTTATTTACAGACTAAACCTCTAACTGTAATGAGTGCCGTTTTGATTTGGGTACTCGCCAGTGTTTGCGCGCTGCCAGCCGCAGTTGTCAGCAATGTGCAAGAGATACCTCTAGAAGGGTACAATAGAACCATCTACATATGCTCACCGTTTCCTCCAGGTGCGTGTAAACTGCTTTCTATAGTTTGTATGGAATTTATTTTATTAATTTATGCACATATGTACTCGTATATGATTGTAAATTTAAAGTAAAATTGGTGTGTAAAATAATCGAGTGTGTGTGTATAAATTTTTAAATAATTAAAGTCACCAAAAGCAATTACAATTTTAAGAAAATTATTCCATGTCAGTATTTTTGATGTATATGTTACCGGCAATGAATGGAATCCGGAATTGTATAGAATTCCTAGGTATTTTATAGAAAGCCTTAAAATCACCAGGCAATGTATGAAATGAATTTAATTATATACATTTCCTAGGATTTGTATAGACTAGAAATATAAACATAAATAGGGTGAACAAACCAATTTTGTTTCAGGCACAGATATTGGCTTACTTTATGTAATAAAATACTAAAATACGAATTATTATTTATACTTAATACTGGCCTAATATGTTATTAAATGGCTAAATAATATCTAATATTTCTGTATGTTTTTAATTTTAACAATTTTAAATCATATACTTAATATTCATCTGAATTAATATTTTATTTTATTTATTATAACAATAAATAAAAAATATTTCATACTTTGCCTGAAATCGTTAGGCATTGTATAGAATTCCTAGGAATTATATAGAATACCTGAATTTCATACATTGCCGGTAAGATATACATGATACTATTATTATTATACTTTACTTAAATAATTATAACTTTTGAACGTCCGGTCCCTTCGAAATAATTTAATATAAAATGTAAAACGAGTCATTCTAAGAAGCATTTAAGGACCATTCCGAAAGTTATTTATTGCGGTTGTCGCCAAACAAGAGACTTTTATTTCACCTGGTATAATGTATGTTATATATGCATATGTAATTTGTTACAATAAATATTATACATAAATAATGCAAGGTGCTGTGAGATGGTAATAGCAATATTTAAAATACAAATCGTATTACTCCGTATCCCTTTCTACTCCCTTCCCCCTTCATTCTTATTGTATTTACCACCTGCCACATTCCTATAAATAATAATTAAATTTCTTAAAGATACTTATATTTAGGATTTAGGTACACATGTTTATATTTACTTTTTTATTGATATAAAAATCATTCCTACAAATAAAATTCGTTTATTTTGCTTCTTCAGTATTTCAATAATAAAACACATCAAAAATCACAATAAACAATGTGTCCAGTACCGGCTTTAGGAGGGGGAGATTACACTGAGAAAAAATTAGCTCAAATTCTAGTAAAAATTATTAATTTAAAAAAATACAATTATTGTCTATACTAGTTTTCTTTACAAAACATTGGAAATTTTACTACCATTGAGTAGTTTAAATTCCGAAATACAGATTTAAAAAAATCTCTCTCAGGGTGCCAAATAAGGTCGGTCCTGAATACACTCCCTAAAATGTACTACATTATCTCCTTTCCAAATGATTGAGTGCGTGCTTTATTATGAACCACTGAACTTGTTTCTTATTTGGATCTATTAACTAGTAGATGAGAGGCAGGTTGGGGTTATGCTATTTTTTCTTCTTCTAAATATCTCAAGAATGTCGCATGTTACATGAAAATTGTATAGAATCATTTTTGTAGAGCATTAAATTTTCTATAAAAAATGCAAATACAATTTTTATAATGTATTCGAAAAGGTTATCCTTTTGCATAATTTAGCAAAAGTAAGCGCTATTTTTATATATTACAATTAATTATTTATTTGTTACAGATGAATTCAACGTGACAGCCAGTGGTGGCGGTACATACACGCAATACAACGTGGTGTTGAAAGCAGTGTTGTATTACGTGGGGCCGCTATGTGTGATCGCGTGTTTCTACGTGTTGATGGCACGCCGGCTGCAAACAAGCGCCCGTGACTTGCCCAGCAGCCTTGCTGGACCACAGAGTCTCGCGCAAGCTAGGGCTAGGAGGCACGTCGCACGTATGGTGCTTGCTTTTGTTCTTGGTAAGGTATTTTTTATTTTATTTTTTGACATGATACCGAATTTTCATTTATATTTAAACAAATTAAAAATATCGACGAAAAAGTTAAATTCTAAAAGTCTGTTAATAAAATTTATTAAATAATTAATACAAAGAAGATAATCTGTTTGCTATTGTTTATTTATTATTATTTATATTATTGTTTATAGATACTTCGTGAATCCCATTTTTTTGGTAAAAACTAAATAGAAACGTTTACTTCTAATGTCATTCAATTTACTGCATAGTAGTAATGCAAGTATGTACCTTTGTAAAGTATTTAACATTTTGGTAAATAACTAAATAGTTACCATACATTTAACATAACTTTGACATTCCATATTGTCAAAGGAGTATATAGTTTCTGTATAAGATAAAGTTGTGTGACAAGATGATACGTACTTGTATGTACCTACTCAAAAAATTAACATCCAACTCAAATACACTCGTTAATTTTTTTTGTATTTTTTTGTATTTTCCTAAAAAATACTCAAATAGCTGCAACTTTAATATCTGATCACAATGAAATTTTTCAAAAAGTAAATTGTAGCTTGAATATTTAAATATTATTTATATAATTATACAGGGTGGGGCATTTACATTGGAAAAATATTAAGAACAAAAAAATACTAGATAAAAATCAAAGGGCCCACAGGCCCCATACATCCTTGGTCCGAATAATTATTGTTTGATACTGGAAATCGATAACACGTATTAATACTAAACCGGATATCAATTTTCATTGCTATATCACAGTGGGTTCTCCAGATATCAAATAAAAACTAATTTTAGGCAAAGTCTTTGAGGGTCTGTAGCTCCCTGACGAAGAGTTTCCGGACACATGTTCATATGAACTTTTTTGCTTGAAATATTTTTCTCAATTAACTGTTCAAGTTTGTTCCACCTGATATGACTCACCCTGTATAATTATTAAATAAATAAAGATATTTTATTAATTAAAATATTTTTTGATTACATTTATGAAGTGATATCAGTCTAAGTAATGTGCTCGTCATTAGAGATACTCATAGTAAGAATCCTGACAGCCCGAATCGATTTCTGATTGATTGTAATAGCCAAGTCTCACATACAGCCATATTTTCTGAATTTATCAATGATCAATATCATTAAATATACTTCATATTATTTATTACATTATGTTCAATTTTAATTTTTTTGCTTGCTTAAAAAAATAACATAAATGCATTTTTCAATAACGCCAGTTTGGCTTAAAAGGGCGACACTGTCACAACTCTTACATAAGTATCTCTAATCGTCATCAGTGCCAAATCTGCAGATTGGTTTATACAAGAATGTATTTATATTTCAGTATTTATCGCTTGCTTTTTGCCGTACCACGTTTTCATGCTGTGGTTTCATTTAAACCCAACATCTAGAGAAGAATTTGATGAAAATTGGCATGCATTGAGAATCGTCGGATTTTGTCTCAGGTAAGTAAATTAAACACATTTTAATGAAAATTTAGACCAGTGTTTCTCAAAATTATGACATTTCCGTACCACATCGTAAATGATTGAACTGTAAATGAACCAATTATTTAAAATTATAAAAAAAAATATTTTTATTTGAAAACTAGCTAAGTATTTCAGCAGTCAAAAATGAATAAACAGACCCTTATAAAATCATTAATCATGTAATGGATAGATCGGGTACCCTAGCGAGGTTACGTATGACAACCTCTAAGTCTCAAAGGGGGTAAAAAAGTTATAAAAAGTTTTTCTTATATTAACCAGCGAAAAATTCACTTTTAATTTTTTACCCCCATTATACACAATATCTACAATATTCTTCTCTTATATAATTTATTTAATGTCAGATGCAATCAACAATCATTTTTATTAATAAAAATAATGTACTTGAAATCTTTCATAGAATAATAACAATCTTTATTGACCGTTTTGTAATGCCAGCTGCATAGGAAATCTAAAAACAACTATTTATATATCTATTGTCATCCATCTTACACTTGACTGAATTGAAACACGCGGACAATAAAAACTCATAATCAACAATACAAAGCTGTTGGAGGAAAAGTTCATCTGACAGACAATAAGATACTTGTATAGCAAAAAAAAATGGGAAGGAAAACATGAATAACACATATTTATATCTCTATTTCTAAAGATAAAACAACAAAAGCAGACTTCTTGATTTGAAAATATCACATTTAAGAGAGAAAAATAAATATTCTGTATTAATTGTTTATCAAATTGATTTTTTTTATATTTTCCTCACATAAAATATTATTTTAAATATGTTCCATATTTTTGGGCCACTTAATTTTTTTAAACGTTTATAAATAATTTAAGTTTTAAATATTAAGCTTTTCGCACACTAATGTGAGATGAGGAAAGCGAACTGTTGCCATTTAATCGCTCGTTAACGCGATTTCTCGCACGTTATTAACGTTGACTTTTGTATTAAAAAAATCAATATCAATTATCATTTTGAGTTTTCTTTGATCAACAACATTGTCTCTCCCAAAATTATTGCAACTCACGCGCCTGTTCGCTCAAGTAAGAAAACTATAAGCAAATCATGCCCAGCATCCCGTGCGGAATTTGTACCAATTTAAGAAATTCACAAAACAGTGGGATTTTTTTTAATTATACATTTTTTTTTTCATTTTACTTATTTACACTATACTACATATAAGCCTTGATGGTTTTCATATTCATTAAGGTCTAAATACTGATACAATATTTTGAACAATTTATTATGGTTCAATATCAATTGTTCTTTAGTGTTGGCAAATTTTTTTTACTTGTTGGCATAAATGACATGAATCCCTTTAATTGGATTCAAAGTTTTTTTCAATTGATGTGTTTTGTTTATATGTACAATGTAGCCTGAAAAAAGGCTAAGATATCGCTGCACATTTCTTACAGTTTCCTGAACTCATGCGTGAACCCGATAGCCCTATATTGCGTAAGCGGCGTGTTCCGGCAGTACTTCAACCGGTACTTGTGTTGTCGGAACCCGCGACGTGTCCAGCGCGGATGCGTACCATCCGGAGCAAATTGTGAGACCAGCTTCAACTCTACTTACCGCCGATATACACAGGTATAAATAACTACAGTATTAATATTATATTTAAAATATTTATGGATCGCCAACTGGTGCCCGTGTATTTTGCTTTCACGCCATGTTTAAAAGATAGGAGAAAACAATTTCTGAAACAGAATTTAAAATGCTTATCTACGTTTTATGGGCCTCTTTAATTATTAAATAATTGTACTTTAATCACCTCTTATCATATACAAATAAAATCCACAGAGACTGAAATAATCAACCCTTTCCAAATTACACAAGTGTTTCTAACTCAGGACACGTGCGTTCTACCGGAGCGCGGCCGGAGCGTGTACCGGAGCACGTGCGTCGTGCGCCACCCCGTACACGACACCATACCCGAATCCTACATCAAGAAAGACAACGGCCAAGACTTCGACACCCGAAAAACAACACTCACTGTACAGAACGTCATCAGGAATGCCGATTTCGAGAACTCGTCAAATAAAGACACCGAAGTCAGTTCGTTTGGTAGTTGAAACGAACCTAACCTAACATTGAATGAAAAGAAAATGTTGAGGTTTGATGATCTCAGAACAGGAAGCGGTGTCAAGAAGAGTATCTTGAAGAATGGTTCGAGTGGAGGAGCAGCTGGTGGAGGAATCAAGTTCGAGATGAAGAACGGGAAGCTGATATGCAGGTTCGATGTAGATAATGATAATAAAAATTGCATTGATTATAAATAATATATTTATTGTGATGTTGATTATATCCCTAAATATTTTTCCAATGCTAATTATAAAGATATAGACATGTGTGTAACATGATCCAATAAAACAAGGTCTGCTTGACAGCTCATTTGTTTTATACTGTGACGTCATCATCACTAAATTTTTGTAATAATGAATTTGTGAAAAACGAAATATAAATAAAAAAACGATAAATACAGTTTACATAATATTTTTTTCATATTTTATAAATTTATTCAAACTTCTAATTCTGAAAAACATTCTACATCTAAAAATTAATGTTTTTACATCAAGTGGAATATCTACTTTATCACTTTACGTGGAATTTTAAACAATCACATTGTGATTTAATTCCTGTAGTATTTATAGAAATGAAAATAAAAATACCACAAGCTTTAATCCACTTTTTTTTTATTTCGGAATTTTTTGGGAAATGAAAAAATTTAATATTTGTATTATTTGTCTGCTTCCAGTTGAAACAATTTTTACAACACAGTACCGCATTTTTTTATAACCAATATAATGTCAACAGTGTCTATTTCACTTCAGACTTATATTTTCTTCAAATCTAAATTTAATAATTCAAACTTAATATGTACAATGTCAATTTTTAATTTGTAAATTTTTGGCCGATGTACTACGTCATCAACGCTATATGTAATAATGGCGACTGTCAAAATAATCGTAGTAGACCTTGTTTTATTGGATCATGTGTGTGTAAAGTGTATATAAATATAAAAAATAAAATTTATAGCGGAAATATTCATACCTAATTTGTAAGTGGTACTTAGTTGCGCATCGATTTTTTCCGTTGATACAATAATAATAAAAACCAATCTACTGTCAATAAAGGGTATTTCCCTGTCTCGAATATTTGTATTAACTTATATTCTGTATAATAATTTATGGTACGTCTTAACTTAAACATTTTACCAAGCAATTTTAGGCGAACACTCCAAATAAAATACCCTTTATGTTCACCACTGTTCTTACAATTTGTTTGATATTAAAAATGGATTGGATAGTTGCTTTTTTATATAAATTGCCCGGCAACTAATTGTAAGACTGAGAACATATATATACTCTGTACATTTTACCTCGCTTCTATTCTTTTATGAATTAAGTATTGTAATCTTATGTATATACCTGTTCTGCTTACTTTGCTCATCATTCTATATGCAATCAGAAAAAACGGTTACTCGAGTCAATTTCATTCGTATAGTTTTAGTAAGAAGCAAAGTGAACTGAACATTTTTCTGTGTAATACCCTTTCAAACTGCTAGAATTGAAGTAAAAAGCGCAGGTTTTTGTATTACCTAGTCTAAAGAAATGTTTTTACTCCATACTGGTTTCATGTAAACTAGACTTTGTGATCCAGGAGATCGATAATCATTTTTTTTTAATTTTATTAGCGACTGAATTAAGAAACTTTTAATATTTCTTCAGCAACAAAAAGATTTAGCTTAAGTCTAGAATATATACGTAAGTATGACCAACTTTTTCTTAAAAAATAACTACATTGTTTTTTATCATTTTAACTGCAATGCAATACAACTTTCATAATATAGAAATAATGTTTGATAACTAAACATTTTTATGCAGATTACAAGTTATGTTATAGTTACGTTACTCTAAGTGATTTCCTAATTTGCTTATTAATTTCAGACAACTTTGTGAAGTTCGGATTCATGGTATTATACAGTCGAACTAGGTAAAATTGAACACGAATATAAAAAATATATTATATTAATTCTAGCTTAGTTTACGAGATATTTTGCTGTAATCGGAAAGGGTGGACGAACGGATGATAAAGTAAAATTAATATGGTTTCTTCGGAGCCCTAAAAATGTATAAATTATAATATATTTTTACTATTTTATAGGTTACCTATTAACATTTGAGAAATATCTCCTTATACCGGACAACAAATTAAAATCTGAGGCTCATTATCACCGATTTTGACTGTATATATATTTCACTTGTTCAACGTACTGAAATCAAAACAGTTTTTTACCTATTTGCTCAGTTTAATGAATATTTATGTCAATAGTTACGATAATATTCATTTGTCATTATCAAGATATTTAAATAGTATATTAATTAATATTAAAATGCAATAAAATTTTATTAAATATCATTGATGTGAAACCGTTTACAGATCAATAGATTTAACTTCTTTTTATCTTAAAATGCAAAAATTAAATAAATATGCTAAATTAATGCCTCGAATTTATCTTTAATAAAAAATATAATAATCGAAACCATAGAAAATTACGAATTCTGATAATACAAGTAAATTTTGATCTTTAATAAATGTTTTTATTCCTCTTTTTATATAAAGGGCACAAATGTGCAGTCAATCAATTTTTTAAAATAAAATATACGATACAAATTGTAAAAATATTTTTGTATTAATTGTACGTAATCATTGTAAAGATAAATAATATATCGCTGTATTTGTAAAATTTAAATCTATCTGGGAACATTACGTTTATAATTAATTATAAGAAATAGATATTAGTAAATTTTGTAAATCTGTGATGTTGTCAATACAATGAAATAAATCATCTTTATTAAAAAAAAGACAAGTGCAAGCTACTCGTATACTTGTAAAAATAGTGTTCCATTCCATCAGCCCCCCACTTAAATTATTAAAAAAAATTAAAAACGTCTATGGGCAAAAGTTGTTCCTTACATCGTGAGAAATATTTTTCGTCGTAAAACTTTTTTCTCTGAAACCAATCGGTAATAAACAATTACATTGTTCATAACAATATTGATCGTGCCATATTTTTTTAATCTGGATAATTTTGACTCAATCTAAACATTATTTTCAATGTGATTTTCTTCATATTCAAAGTGGGGGGCAGGAATATTTAATCGTTTTCCCCGAAAAATGTTTTAAAAAATGCATCGTATTATTGTTGAATTGTATCTTCAATAAGCTTTCCATTCACCATATTTTGAAAAAAATCCATTTCCCAATTTGCCCATAAAATTATTCACCAAAATTAAACTTTTTATTGTTTTTATAGTATCTATAATTGGGTCACCACACCTCTATTTCTGTGTTAAATTTCAAATTTTATGTCGGATAGTTTCAGAAAAAATCACCTGTGACAGATGGATGGACGGACACCGCGAAGTATTTTCACATAACATTAAAAAATCGTCTGGTTTAAAATAACATGAAGTAGTCGTTTAAGAGAAAACGGCTGAATATTGTAGGTTAAATCAGACAAGTTTAATTTGTTATCTGCTCTGGTTAAATCGGCCAGGGGTCATCAGTTAACGGACCGACAAAAATTTTTTGCGGACCAATTCAGATCAAGTCCTAATAATTGAATGTTTGGATTAAATAATACGAAATTTTAAATCAGTAGTTCCGAAACTAGAGTACCTCTATGCAAGGTTGTTTTATAAAATTTCAGAAACTCTGGTTTAAATGAATATATAGTTTAATAAGTGGACTTCATTGGACTGGTAAATTTAAATAATACCAGCAAGTTAATATTTTAAGTGACATTAAAGTGAAATTCTTATATGCCTAATACGACTATATAAAAATTAATAACAGTCGATGAGAAAAATTAGCGATTGCTAGTAGCCTAGCTTCAGAGGAGTCTGGTAAATATTGTTATTATATTCAGTTTTGAACGTTATTATTAAAATAGTCTTTTACATGCCTCCTCAGTAAAAACTTTGCTTTAATATTAATTCTTGACGAAATTCACTATGTTCAATAAAATCGTATAGAGATTAAATGAAAAAATATTAAGATCATAAATTATCGGTGCTTAAAATTTCTTATATGAAAATGTATGTATGTAAAAAGTCAGTATTAACTGTAAATATCAAATATATACATATAATAGGAATATAAAATATTTGTATATTTGTTTTATTTTTAAGATGCGTGTAATTTTATGATAAATGTAATATTTTGGCTTATACCCAAAAAATCTTACCTATAAAAATTAATAAATATGGATATAAAATTCATTATGATTTTTTTATCCCATAATTTTAGATGATTTGGTAGCAGGTATGTATTTTATACATTATTACTAAAATTATTATGGTAACACTACTTATGTACATTAAATGTGAACACAAGTATAGAAATATTTCATGTACACTTCATATCGAAAAAAATATTAAAATTAGATTCAATTCCTTCAAACCATATTAACAAGACAGAAATGTCATACCCTATATCAAAAATGTTTAGAAAAAATCAATATTTTAAGAAGTAAACATCCGCTTCCGGTTTGGTACTTCACATATACAGAATCTAGGCTTCTCAAAAAAAACATGCATGCACCATAATAATTCAAATGATTGATATATATTATATCACATTTAAAAAAGATGGAAGGGGGGTATTTTTGCCCCCGACTATCATAAGACGCCACTGTATGTATAGGTATCATAGAGAAAAATTGCTTGTAGTTGCTATATGTATTGCTTATTGTTTATTGCTTATACTTTTTCAACAAGATTGTAGTATATTTGTTTTCTGGAATCATTCTTTTGAAATTTTTTTTTCTTATCTTAAAGTCGATGTTTCTATGACAAATAGATATTTAGTACATGATAATTACTATAAAATTTTGAATTTTAGATTTCGTTTAAATTATGTTTATTTGATAAAAAATTATATAAAAAATTGAAATTTTCAAACCGCAATTCTGTATCTCAAAATGTTCTCGAGATATAACCTTTCAAAGTTTTCGATTTTTGAAAATTTCAGATAAAAATGACCGTAACTTTTGAACGTCGCGAATTTGATTTTTGTCGGCGGATTTGAAATAAGCGAATCAAAATCTTTCTGATCACATGTATAATACTTTAAAGTTAGAAAAAAAAAATATTGTCAAAAATCGACATTTTTATAAACTCTGGAATTTTTTCGACTTTCGCGATTTTATTGTTTAATTTTCAAGTGTTATACATGCCATTGTATAGATTTTGACACGCTGATTTCAAGTCCGTCGACAAAAATCAAATACGACCCCACGTTCAAAAGTAACAGCTATTTTTCTCCAAAATTTTCAAAAATCGAAAACTTTGAAAAGCCATTCCTCGAGAACGTTTTAAGATACAGACCTGTGGTTTGAAAATTTAAACTTTTCACGTTATTTTCTATAAAATAAATATAACATAAACGAAATCTAAAATTAAAAATTTTATAGTAGTTTTCATGCACCAAATATCAACTTGTCATATAAATACATATGGTATATCGACTTTAAGATAAGAAAATAAAAATGAAAATCATAAATTATCTAAAAATGTAAGGGGGTCTATAAAGAAAATCATTCTTTTAAAAGAGATCTATGTAGGAAAAAGGTTGGGAGCCCCTGAACTAAACTATACCAATAATAGGTATAGATTTCGATACTGCACGTAAAAATTAATACTTATTTCTATTATAACTTTATATAGTAACACGTAGCTTAACAAAAATTAAAATATTTTGGACATTTTCAAGATTACTACATATTAAGTAATATTATTTAAAAATCGAGTGATTATTTTAAAATATTTTTCTCCGCATGTTTATATGTTATTCCATGTGTATGCATTAATTTCCTGTTCACCATTCGAATGATTTCATCTCAAATCGAACTGTATTGATGTGGAATTTTATACACGAATGGATTAAAAATATAAATAATGAAATGTTTTAAATAAAAAACATTCTGTTTGTACGTACTTACTGTCTGGTGTTGACAACTTAATGAGAATGTCTAGAATCATTTATCCGTATGGAGTAAATAATGTTACACTTATTTCTCTGTAAAATAGTTGTTGCTGACTGTCACAGTGTCACATCCATTCCAAGTTTTGTAATTTAATTACGTAAATATTCACAGAATTTACATAACATAACACTGACATTATTATCATTACGTTAAAATTTTAATTATCGATGATTTTACATATTTATTTTGCATGTCCAATATTTTATAATTAAAAAATTAAATTTAATCTATATATCTATTAATAGCTGAACATCGAAAATTATCGCACCTTTTTTTCTATTTATAATAAAAGGTATCCAATTGTTATCGATTGTCTATGGATTTAGATATGTTCAAAATAAATTAAAAAACGCCATAACACAGCTGTCCAATCATCGGTTTGATGTTGAATAAATTCTATGCATATAATATCAGGCATAACCCTAAGATTCTTCAATTACAGTGTTGTCAGAAAAATAAATTCTTCCGCTAGTCCAAATATAATAATTTTACTGTAGTTATGTTTATTTATCCCCTGAGATCAAATTTTTCATCCATAATGGCCCTTCCCCTTCCAAAATGAAAATAATAAATATAAATCAATACAATACTGTTTGAGCTTATTTGCCCTTTAACAATAAAACAACTCGAAGTCAAGAAAATTAAAGAGGGTAATTAATCTACAGAACAGATAAACGTACTTCTTAGAAGAAAATAACTCTCGAGGCCAATAAACAAATCCCTTACTCTCAGAAGAGCGATTTTTATCGAATCTTCCCTTTCTAAATGCTCTTATTCGATAATTTACCAAAATAAAACGTTTGCTGTATCTAACGCTGGAAATTTATAACATGGGAATAATGTTTAGTTATACTGAATATATCATTATAAAAAATTTAAAAACAACTAACTTAATTATCTTTTTATTAATTTTGTTGAAGTGCTTCCTCTTACTAAATTCGCCAAAAGGTAGTTCATTATTATTATTGAAAATTTTAATTGATTTTCATTTAATTTTTATACTTACAATTTTATAAATATAAAATATTAATTCGAAATTTTTCATTGTACGTGCTCTTTGGTTATATTTCCATATATTTTCGTAATTTTATTTAAAAACTAAATTCTGCAATCGAAAAACAATTGACAATGATTTGAATTTTAGGAGTCAAAAGAAAATATATCTTCGTATACAAAAATGTAGCGACCTTTTTATAATAAATTAAATTCTCTACAAAAAAGAGTCTATAAAATATTCACGTAAGTTATATCGTTTATAAGATGTTTTGAAAAATGTATTAGCCAGATCTAACCAACAAACAAAGTTTCTTTAATATCTGTTCAGCAGTGTTTCATCAGTTTTACACTGATTTTACACTGACTGAAACGTTTATATTAAATGCACAGAGAAAAATATTTCATAACAATCACTCAATTTTTAAAGAAATATTACTATTTGACGTACCGGGTGTCCCAGATAACTTTTCCAGCATGGAGATCTCAGTATCTATAAGAGATACAGGTTTGATTAAATGAGATGACTTATTTGTAAGATAGGGGTGAGTATTACTACACAAAAAAATATTCATAATTCTATGTGGTTTAGGCGGTATACCCAAAAAACTGAAAATTCGGAATTTCTTTAAATGGCTATAACTTTTTTGTCAAAGCAGATAGGTATTTTTTGTAGACGGTTTCTCAAAGCACTTTTTTGTGTAGAATCGATTGGTGTATTTAGATTTTTTTAATCACTTTTAGTTTCCGAGTTATGAGCCCTAACTTTAGTTTTTCTTATGGGCCACTAAGTTGGCTATGACATATTTGAACGTGTTTTTTACTCTACTTTACAACGATATGTCACATGCCATACTTATGCCCGATATTATCAACCAATTTAAAGCTACTTAAGCGCTAAATGCTCCTTTAAAGTAAATTTGGTATATTTCAAACGTGATTTAAATCAATATTTAAGCTCTGAATGAAAAATTTACATAATATACGTTGTAAATAAATACTGCAGAAAATTTAAAATCTATTTACTTAAATATATTATACTTGGATCTGTTGATAATATGACAGTTAGTTAAAGGAGCATTTAGTTAAACTTGATAATACTGGGCGTTATTGTAAAAAAAAATTATAATGTATTTTTTTTAAAAGTTAATTGTTTTCAAATAGTCATTTGTTATTTTGATTGTTGTTATTGTGATTTTTGTTTACAATTTTTGTTTTTCATGGCTCAATTAAATGTTTGTAATATAATACTTAATAAATATCACTGGCATTTAGTACATTGACTTATTTTCGATAATAAGTATGGCATGTGACATATCGTTGTAAAGTAGAGTAAAAAACACGTTCAAATATGCCATAGCCAGCTTAGTGGTCCATAAGAAAAACTATATTTAGGGCTCATAACTCGGAAACTAAAAGTTATATAAAAAATCTAAATACACCAATCGATTCTACACAAAAAAGTGCTTTGAGAAACCGTCTACAAAAATACCTATCTACTTTGACAAAAAAGTTATAGCCATTTAAAGAAATTCCGTATTTTCAGTTTTTTGGGTATACCGCCTAAACCACATAGAATTATGAATATTTTTTTGTGTAGTAATACTCACCCCTTTCCTACAAATAATTCATCTCATTTAATCAAACCTGTATCTCTTATAGATACTGAGATCCCCATGCTGGAAAAGTTATCTGGGACACCCGGTATAGCAATCTTAAACGGTTCAAAATATTGTAAATCTTGGTAGGTCACGTGTTAATAAAGTTATAATATGAATTAGTAATTTTTGCGTTCGGGATCGACATCTATATTATTGGTATAGTTGAATTTGTTATACCAATTAAAAATATACTAGGTATTAATATAATTAATTTTCCACAATCGTAGTATTTATTGTGTTGTCTTTTAACTGAAATGAAATAATTTGTAAAGTACTAATAATTCAACTTAAGAATAATAAGTTATTAATGATATTTACGAATATAGTAAAAATTACGTATTATAAAAATTACAAAGGAGATTGTAGTAGTTACTGAATTGAGAGTACATACATGTTAAAACTGATTTTTTTATACAAAATTGAATTTTTTAATCGAAAACTGTAGTTCTTATTAAAAAATCGACTCCATTTTCTCTATGTGAAAATTTTGAGCAAAATAATTTATACATCATTATAATTAAAAATCATTTAAAATTAATAAATGACCTTGTTTTATTAGTATACATAATTACATGGTTGATGAATCTAAATAATGTCGTATACGAATAACAAAAAGATTGCGTGAACATTGTCTCCTAATACAAATTATAAATTCGTCGACACGAAAAATACTCGAAAACTCTTCTTTATATTCCCTAATTGAACAATTATTTTGTACAAAACATGACAGTACATAAGAGCCTTGATAATATTTGACGCCCATTCATTTTATTGAAATACTTATTTTCAATGGAAAATCTCATTTAAATTTTCTGTTCTATATACACCGAAGTATTCAAATGTAAAAAAAAAAAACATATTGCATATTAATATTTTTGTTTGCGTTCTATTTTAATAAAAAATATTTATTGAACAAGTAAAGGAAGAAGCACAATTTATTTTAATTGTAACTAATTTATATATCGTTATTTGTATATAAATAATTTAACTAATCGAGATATTCGAAGATTTTATTGACGTGTCCTAATTTAACTGTATGAGGCAAATAAGACAGCGTTGTAACGTCACGGCATCAACCTTAATAATTCAAACCATGTAAATAAATGAGGATGGCATTTAATTAAACCAGTGCAGGGTAATGTTTTTTCATTCATTTACACGGTTTGAATTCTCGCTATAACGTTACAGCGCTGTCTTATTTGTCAAGGCTTACTCTAGTAAGTTTAAGTTTTCCTTGCAAAATCTCTTTTGGCATCTTAATTATTTCTCTTACTAATAAATTATTGTTTTAAAATACATTAATTAGGTACCTATGTTGAAAAAACATTTTTGATCAATTTTAAGTTTTAATAAAATAATATTGTTAAAAAATTACACATTTTCACGCATCTGAGTAGCTAGAAAATACGATATTATCACTATTGTTGGAATTATTTCTCGCAATCGACCCTAAAATTACGTTCAATATACGGTTTAAATCCATACTTATATTAAAGTAAATGCGAATGTTAGTATTATCTGTTTGTTTGTTATCTTTTCACGGCTAAACTGCTAAACCGATCTTGATTAAATTTAATAGGGAGATAGCTTGCATCCTGAAAAAAACATATGCTACTTTATATCCCGCAAAAATTGATAAGATAAAAAAATCCACGCGGGCGTCGTCGGGTAACGAGTAGTAATTGATATATTTTAATGTACAATCTTACTGTGGTATTTCAAAACACTATCAGGACCATAATTTTAGCTGTCCCCTATTTACCCCCCCCCCCTCACCTAAAAGTCTAACATTACCTTCTCTCTTTGATAATATATTTATATATTTTATAGAAAAATAACTCATAGTTGGAAAAACGGCTCTGAATAAATTCATAAATAAATAATAACAATTATTGTAATTATTATTACAATTTGATTGTATGTACCTAGTACTTACATACACACACACACACATACACTCACATAGTAGGTGCAGGGGTGTGCACTGTCTCCGTAAACACTAGAACAGCTGCTCTTTGGTTAGACATCTGCCGCGGTTCGCTCCAGTGTCGGAGCGAGGCGGCACACGCACGCAACAGATGGACGACATGTGCAATGCGGCCCTACGCCACCCACTGTACTAGCACAGCAATATTTGCTGGCTTTGGGGTAGTTTGAATTTAATTCAATCGTCATTTGTTTGATAGTAATTTATTTGTAAATAAAACAAAATTTTCTTATATCTGGTATTAAAAAGGAGCTTGCAAATTTTATTAACTAACAAGCACTTTAAACAAGGTATTAATTATTTGTTTTATCTATGGATTTGTTTTAGTATCAGAAATTTGCTTGCCCTGCAGTGTTAATTATTTTTACGTACCTTACCTATGTTAAATATGATCAAAAAGTGTTTATCTTATTTATTTAACGATATTTTATTACACGCGATTTAGAAAGGTATACACAAATAAAATTAGTATTTTAATTTAACAGTTATAATAGACAATGATATACTTATATCGTTCATTATTTTATTTTATTAGTAAATTTTATTTACTGTGGTATAACATAAATATTTTACTATTTATTAATTATACCTTATGTTGTTTTTACACCAAAAAAGACAAAACAGCAACACATTGTTGTCATTTTGTAAAAAAAAAAACACTTGATTTGTCTTTTTGGTATAAAGACATTATATTTAAAATTACCAATTATTTCGAATATTTTTTAAATACCTAATATAATAAAAAGTAACGATCCTTTTTAATATCATCAATAAATAGTTTAAAAACTAAATTAAAAATAGTATTAAGGTTTATGTGATGTTCTTAAGTTACATATTCATAATTTTTCTATAAAACATAAAAAATAAATACTATTTTATCTTCTGGGTTAAAATCATGTCATTTTCGTTGTATTTTTCAGCCACTATTTCACCAATTAAAAAATATTTTATACAGCGTATGACAAAAGCCTTAAATTGCAATTTTATTATTCTAATGTATCTCAAAATATAATTTATAAATACTTTCTAATATTTTTATATGTATAATACAAATAAGTATACATGGTACGTTTTATATAATGCATGTGCCGCTTCCTACAGATTACTGCGTCCAAAAAACACGTATGTCGCGGGTTCCGATCCATTTGGCATTCGAGTTTTGGTTGTGATACGAAATAGTGATTTGATTATTGTTGTTGTGTAACTGACAAATATGAAACGAAAAAAGAATAGAGACTGCGAAAATACTGACAACGCTGTGAAAAAAGCCAAAAACGGAATTTCCTCAACAAACGATGACCAGGTAACGAAATTTGATTTTTTATTTGAATTAACTAAACAATTATTATAGATATACTAATTATAGATATACTTATATAGGTACTAAAAATATTATATGTATTTGAAGTTTCTACATAATTTATCTATTTCTATATAAATTATCATCCAGGGTTTAAAAATATATACTTAATTAATATAATTAAATAATAATAATAATAATATATAATATGTAGATACATACCTACTTTAAAATAAAATTTTTAATCCTTATTTTATACAATAAATAAATCACTCTCAACGAAGTGAGCAGTAAAAAGTCACGTGTGTTATTTTTTTTATATCATAGTGAAAATAATTAGTTAATACATGCATTTGCATATATGTGGAATGTCAGGGGTGTACTCGATTTTTTTTACTCAACTTTATATACATTCATTACATTATAATAAAAACAATAATATATTCCATCCCCCCCCCCCTTAAAAAGCGTCGTAAACTTAAAATTGTCTATTATTGATCGTACATTGAATATCATAATTATACAAAATCTCAGCTTTCTAGATCCAACAGTTCAGTAGCTAGAAGGCTATGACAGACAGACAGACACAGTGTAGATTTCATAATCTCTCCTTTTTCTGATTTCGGTACGAAACACGTTTTAATTTTGATGATACGAGAATGTGTATTGGTTATAATATCCGAGATAAGAATAACATTTTTCATCAACAAATATAATTTATTTTATTTTTCAAACCCTGTTTTATTAATAATCTTCTATTGGTTATCAGGTTATGTATATTACTATCAGCACTGTATGCACTTTTAATTTAAATTACTGTAAAACGCTCATAATTAAATATAATAAATATATCACTAGTAACACAAATAATTAATAGATATATGTATGTTTGCCTTAATTAGTGATTAGAACGTATTCATTTATTTAGTATAGTACTAGGCCCGTATTCAGGAGGTTACTGTGCTACCTTTAATGTATAAATATTTTTGTTTAATAAACAAGACAATATTTTCTATCTGGTTTTCAAAATATAATAAAAAAGTTCGAATTAAATTTAAAAATTTAAAGCTAAAGCTAAGTTAACACCATATGTATGGGGTTTTAAATATAAATTTCGACCCACTGGTAGTTCTAGTTTAGTTCTCAATAGTGTAGTTTATTGAATGACCTAGATGCATACGCGTTAAGTAGAAATCAATAATCTTAAAGCGGGGGTGACAAATGCACATAATAAAATGCATATCATTTAGATTATCATACATTTATTACCACTGCTCTAAAATCCTGACCAAATTCTATAGAATACTCGATATTACAGTTTTTGTGGTTAGAAAATTTGTATTTGAAAGCGCCAGTGGCGTAAATAGCTTTTTGCGATGGGGAGGATATGACAGTATTAAATTTCTTAAAGTTTTTTTTTAATATAAAAATCATCTTTTATCGGATGCAAAGTACAAAAATTGACATCATGGGGGGGATTGATCCCCTTAATCCCCTCCCCCTATCTACGCCACTGTGAAAGCCATACACATAGTTTTTTCATTTTGTTTATTAGTAAATGTTTTTTTTTTTCTTATTGATAAATGTTTATGACAACAAAATTCTTAGAAATAATCATAGCGATTATTCATATTTCAGATAACATATACTTGCTGCCTGTTACATATTTCTGTATTTGTTTATTTTTCAGTTTAATGCATGTTGTATTTAATACGCGAAGCATAAAATAAATAAACAATTTCATATCTAACTTGTAAATCACGTCTTGGTGTGAACAGGTATATTCCTTTTATCACAATGCGATAAAAATATAGTTAATTATTTATAACAATAGTTAGGTATGTTCAATCGTACACACATTGTAAATTCATGATTAAATATTTTAAAATTCTAGATAATAATATTTACAAGTATACGAAATAAATACCCCCATTAATTATAGAAATTATTATCAACAATTTAAATATTTCAATTTTCGTTTTTTAATTTAATACATTCTATATAAATTTCAAATAAAATTAATAACTGCAAAACTATTAAGCACACATTGTAAATTCATATCTATTGACTCAAAAATATTTTAAATACTTAAATACTCAGCAGCAGTATTTTTTTTTAATTTTAATCTGCATCTTGGTAAGTTTCATACTGATACTCAGATCCCCAAGATAATTGGAAAAAATATGAGTTGACTGTAACCAGGTGCCCCCACCCCCCTGCTTTTACCAGCACTTATTTGTTTAGAACAGCCGGCCGCAGTGGGAATTCACTATTTTCGAAATGCATTAATTAAAAATACACCTATCCCCCGATTTACACGGCATTTGTTTTACACGCTTTATAAATTGACAGTTTTCAAAAAACTAGTAAAAATGTTTATTCCGCTCCATATACGCCTATACAAAAATTTAATGGCATTTTTGATATTTTTTTTAAAGAAACGATTGATAGTTCAAGAAAGTGATTAAACTTATAATTAATTTTTAAGAGTCTTTTTTTAATTTTTTGTTCCTAATGTAAAATAAATTAAATATCTACTTATATTACTTTCATATGTTTGTTGTTTTATGAACTAAGAACAATTTTGAGTTTTCCAAGATGTCTGAGTTTTGTTTTACTTAAATAAATTACTGGATCATGCACATTTTTTTTCGTTTCACATGATTTTACTTTACTACCAAGATTTCAGTTTACACGGTTTTGTGCAGAACGTATCTACCGTGTAAATCGGGGGATAGGTGTATAATAAATTTATAAATTTAATAAAACATTTTGAAAAGCAAAAATTAAGAATAAATATTCCAATTTACATAGATACACATTTTGACAAGCACACGAACATTCGTACATACTTGAAACAAACACACACATACATAATTCTAAAGAAACTTATGATCAACAGACGACAGAGCTACTGAAAGCGGCCCTGCGACAGGTGTGCGCACTGCAAGCGGAACTTGCCGAAACGTCGGATATCGAGGATGACGGGCAGACGGATTCGGAGAGCGCGGGGTACACAGCATGCGCGCTAGAGACCTTCAACTTCCTCGCAGAGCGCGGGTTCCACCTGGATCACCCTATTGTCAGACAACTGTCAAGACACCTACTCGGGAAGGACACCGAAACGGACTTGTGATTATTTTGTATTGTTTGGGTTGAAGCCAAAGCGATTAACTCCATGAAATAGTTGAGAATGTCGATTATAGATAATTTTAGTTTATTTACTGCTGATTTTTGGGGAGAGACTAAAATATACAATAGAGAAGATATTTTTATAAATTCTGCAAACAAATCATTATAAAAATATAAAGGCATTAGAATAAATTGGAAGAGATTTTATGAACATCCTATTTTTCAAGTATTTTATAGAAAAATGTATCCTAATTTTGTCTAATGAAATTTTTAGTTGACATCGTCGGATTAAAAGTTATTAGACAAAAACTAGACTTTTTTAGATTAAAAAAATCAAATTTTTTAATTTGCGTTTCTATCTCTAGACAAATTTTGTTTTTTTTTTTCGTCTATATTGAGAAGACGTACTTCATAATTATTATATAGACAAGGAAATTCAAATATCTCTTTCAATTTAATGACAAATTAATGAAAAATTGAACAGTAATCCAAATAAAAAGTGGTGTTAATCGTTTTGACTTTTTAACTCGACAGTTCGAAGTACATTATGTCTAAGAGTGGAGAATTAGGTATATAAAAACCACCGCGAAAGCCTTGAAAATTTCATATAGCGTGATATTTTCATAGAATGTAAATACAGGGATGTAGTCATTTTTTTCAGGCATAAAAATTATTTAGTTTTAAAATAATTTCAACTGACCTGAGTAAAAAAATGTTTTATGACCAATTTATAAAACAGAACAATTGATTTTTAGTACCTATCTCCATGGATAAATTACTGAAGGGATGAGTACGTCTACGTCTCTGACAATGAGTAGATATTTAATTTTTTGTAAATATCGATTTATGATATCGAATGCTGCTTTGAAATTCAGTTCATTTAATAAGAAAAGTATTTATTTTAAATTTCTTATTGTTATTAAACGAATTAGATTAAATGCAGTATATTGATATTCAAGAGTGATTTCTATAAAAGTATAGTTAATGCAGAAAATACATAAATACATGTTAAATAATTAGGAAATATGTAATGGAAGATATAACAAATTTTCTAGATATTATATTTCTCAGAATTTCTAACGGAAAATAATCATTTTTCTGCATTAACCAATTTACTTAATTATTATTTATTTACTTAAATATTTCTAGTCATTTATAAATCTATAATCAGAATACAATTCTAGTCAAATATATGTATTATTTATACACTTAATTAATAATTTATTTTTAATATTACTACATTTTATTCTTTGAAATAAATGACATATTTTAATCATCTATCATAATTTAATAATTCAATACAGTTTTTTATATTGATTATTGTAAACTATATTCACATAATTATATGGGTAACAAAAACAATGAAATGTTGACAATGATTAATAAGTATGTGTTAAGTAATTTTTTTTATTGCTTTAACACAAATATTCCATATCATTATTCAAACATTTTTACATTTATAAAATCTAGACACAATAAAAAGGATATATAGGTAAATTATGTTCAATATTGTTCTATAAAGAAAATGGAATTCTTAAATTATAAAATTATTTTCTGTGACCATTTTATTTTTATTATTATAATTCTAAATGGTAAAATCAATAAATAGATTGAATATTATATTTAAAAAAATTATTCATCAATGTACTTACCTCATACTAAAGCCATTATTAATTCTTCATATATGCAGTGGCGTAACTAGCGGAGGGTGCAAGGTCATTTAGTTGCAAACAAGTAATTTGACAATAATTGGTAAAAAATTTAAAGAATAGTGAAAAAAATGTTTTATATTTTTCCCCCTTTCACTCAAAAAATCTTTATTACGCTATTGCATGTATACAGAAGAAACCTATTAGTTTTTAATTCAAACTTTTATTATTAATTACGTATTTCGTTTGTTTCGATATAATTATCAAAGCAGATGACGACAGTAGAATTTACCTTATCTTATTTTTAGCTAACAATAAACCAATCAACATACTCCTCTGGTGTTAGATCACCTGTTACCGCAGGTGTATGCTTATTTATTGATATACAAGTATCATTCTTAACATATAGGGAAAAGTTTAAGGGGCGGGGCGATTAAATGGGTATACATACGCTAAAATTATAATAATGAAAACTCGTAAATATATGATCAGTCATTCATTACTTATTAACAAATATTATTTTAGCAAAGAAAATATAATTACTTGATGATTTTTTTAAATATAACCCTACGGAAATATGTTATTATAATTAAACTAGCTGATAAAAAAATATATTCACTGCTGAGCTCTTTTGAGCGATAGTGTGACGAAATGAATACTATAGCATATGTTTCATCAAAATCGGTTCAAAATACTTTGAAATACACACACAAACTTTTTCTCTTTATAGTATTAAAAGTTTAATACATATAGGTATGTACATCGGTTTGAGTTTATATCAAAAAAGTTAATAATGATTTTTAATTTGTTAAAATATTCTTCAAGAACTATCAAAATGTGAGATTATAAAAATTGATTATAATCGCTATTTGTAAATCGTAAAAAAATATTTAAAAAATAGGTCATTTTTCTATTTTTTTATTCATCATGTAACAGTATTAATTATAATTCTGTATAAAAAATAATTTATGACTATATTGTCATTGCCATAAAATGATAAAAATTCTGAAGTTTTTTTATTAATACGAGTACTATCATTGATATTTGAAAATATTACAGTATGACGAATGAAGTTTTCCTACCATATAATTTATGTTTACATATTTATATTTTAAACCAATCAATAAAAGTATAAATACATTGCCATGATGATTTATTCATTACCATAGTATAATCCATCTTCAAAGAATTAAATGTACTATTCTTTAATACAGCGACCAACCAAAGGTTTGCGAGCCTCTAAATAATATAATGTAAATTATACTAAAAAATAAATCAACTAAAACATCTTGTAATAAGAAGAGCACGAAGACTAATGCAGTGTTTACATCGGAAAAACAAAACAGAAACATCGTGTATTTAAAATACTTCGTATTTAAAAATGTATAGGGTTTATTGCTTTTTTGTCATGTTTCTGTTTTGTTTTCTCGGTGTAAAAACTAAAAACCGCATAAGACAGGAGAATAAACTCGATTGGAAAGGGTATATCAAAACACGGAACCTCGAGTGGGCGGTCCGCATTTTCAGACCTCTGTGCAGAAGTAAGAAATTTACTTTGTACGCAGTCACTACTCTGTTCATTTTACATTGCGGTACGCACACAACTATACGGTTATACAGTCAAGTACTGCGCACAGGTCCGAGCACGAGAGACCATCCACTTCAGGGGTCATATTTTGACACATAAAATTGTATTACAGAGATAAAGAGTTTACTCTTCTGTGTCTAATCTTCATGAAGAATTGATTTTACAACAACTGAAGTCATTTAAGAACTAACAATAAGATACTTATTATCGAGGTTCGCGAAATAAAATGTTGGGACTGCTGTTGTAATGTATTACTTATTGTATTTATTTATTTATGTATGCATATACATTAGGTCTGACTAAGTTAATATGATTTTTTTATAAATATTTTACTAGTTGATTTTTTTTTTATTTGGAAGATAAGAAATATTTGTATACATTGAATGATAAACTTTTCATACAATAATAAAAAATATGAATTGAATTTATTTTGTTCATTTTATTATCTATTTCTTTTTTAACGTCTAAATATGTACAATGTACATATCTACAATCTATATCTTATGTGTTATTATTATAATTTATTATTATATAACATTAATACGTAGCTACATACATGTTGTATAAATAAAACCATTTGGTTCCATAATGATCAGGCTCATTGACAAGGAAGACAAAGGTACAGATATAACCAACTATGAAGGGAGGCTAGGCCTCCCTGGCCTCATCGTTGGTTACACCATTGACCCAAGCTTTGAGGATGCCATTCGAATAGATAAAGAATTAAATCAAATCAAATATAATCTATCCGCGTTGAAAAAAATTAACACGATTAACACGCCCAAAGATTTCTGTTGCCGGGCCTGATTTTTACAAAAGGCAAATTAATATATAGGTACATAGGGTACATACCAGTGGCATTTTTATAGGGTATACATGCTGGAACCCCCAAACATCCACATTATCGTCTTCAAACAAATTTTTCACATATTGTCATTATAATAATTGTTCTTACAATTAGTAAAAATACTATAATCAAAAATCCAGCTCTGTCGCTTAGCGTTGCTAATTAAAATTAATTTTGTGTACAAAAATTGATCTGATAAAATTATAATTTAGACTGGTTTGAAAATAATAACCCATTTAAAGCATTATTAAAAAGTGTATTTTTTTAAACAGCTATTTAGTAGGATTAAAATACCTTCCATATATTTAATTTATTAGAATTCGTTTTACTCTATCACAAAAATCAATTACGATTGCAATAACCACTTACTGTTAATATTTATAATGCACCATACCTATTATTGTATTAAATGTAAATTCTACTTTAATTTTTTTATAAAACGCAAAAACGATATTTCACTAATAAACTATTGATAGAAAATACAATAATGAGTATATTAGATATGATACTTTATCTATACGATAAATTATATACATTTTATTTAAAATGGTAGACATAACAAAAATAACGTTTGTGTGCATTCTTTAAAAAACCGCAGGTAGATAAAAATACGTATCCTGTGTTGTACATAGTACTCTGGAACTATAAATCAAATAAACTTCAAATTAGTCTTAAATTGAAAGAAAATTTCTTTATCTAAAAAAACGTCATTTGTTAGGGACCTCTTCTCTTTCCCTATCCTAGGTACCATCTCGCGATTTACCGACCTTTGATTTACCGGCAGCTTGATTTACCGACGGGCCAAACGCGCGATTTGCCGACTTTCTCCTATCCCCTCCATAATACTACCGTGATTGCTATATTTTGCGCGAAATTTAAATTCACCAATCAACGTTGAGGTTGGCATGGTGGTTAGGGTGGTCCTTATTTTTGAACTTTTGAATTTTGAACTCCGTACCCCCCAAATTTGTTCGTTATCATAAGACTTGAATTCCTGTTAAATTTGGTCATGATCAAACAACCCCTTCCCGTGCCGACTTAGGGTTGAAAAAAGTCCAAATTGGGTAGTTTTATAGTTTTTTGCGTTTAATTAAAAAAATAAAGCAATTAGCATAAATATGTATATAACATTTATTATAGAGCGTAAAATTGTCTATAAAAAATATTCTCATAGTATACCACGAATATCTATTATTTTCCATGAAAAATAATATATTTTATTTGAAAAAAGTTATTTGTTTACGGTAACGTAAATATATGATATGAATGGTAGTCCAGTTAAAGAAGCATTTTGACAAGAAATTTTAAGGGACAAGCAATGTTATTGTTGATTATTATAGATTCTGGTGCGGAAAATTCGAAAAAAATAACCAGGACTAGAAAAAAGTGATGCAACACCCTTAAAAATGGGGTTGAAGGGTGAAATCCCAATTCCACGTGTATTTTCAATTTATTTCAAAATCTTAAGCCACAATAGTGTATTTTTATGGTTGATATTTGTTGGGGACACTGAGATGAATCAATTGAGACCACATGTACTGAATTTGATCCAAAGTCACTCCTTCTAAAATGTTTAATATAGGTAAAAATGCTTATTTTTGGTGAAAATAGTTAAAATTAATAACTTCTGTTAAAATCATCCAAATGACTCGAAATTGGTCTCAAATTGTTCCTGAAATTCCAAATAATAATGTTCAACTATAATTTAAAAACATATTAATAGTTTAAACAATGAAAATTGTTAATATTAAAGGATAAGTGAAAAATTGTCATTTTACTAAAATTTAATTAAAAAACATAAGGATTAAATATTTTCTTTTGTAAAACTAACGTAAATATCTTCGATTTGTATATACAAACAAAATGAGCCCCTCCCAAAAAATATTTAATCCCTTGAACGGTTACTATTCTACACAAAAATTCACCGATTTTTTTCGTTTTATTGAAGTAATAATTTATTTTTATGCACTTTCGCATACATTATTGTGCACTCATATGAATCTTTATTAATGCATAAAATTTACGTTAAAGCAAACATAAAAGTATGTTTTAATCATAATTAACAGTTTTATTTAAAAAAATGTATTTTATTTAAATTGTATACAACAAAAATGCGATGCGTTTTAGTGTGGAATTACACCCGTTCAAGTGATTAAATATTTTTTTTGGGGGGGAGGGGGGTCTCATTTTGTTTATAATTACAAATCGAAGATATTCACATTGATTTAAAAAAAAATGTAACCTTTATGTTTTTAATTAAATTTTAGTAAAATGACAATAATCCAAAAATTTACGTCGCTTACCCTTAAATATTAACAATTTTCATTGTTAAAACGATAAATATTTTTTTAAATTATAGTTGATCATTATTATTTGGAATTTCAGGAACAATTTGAGACCAATTTCGAGTCATTTGGATGATTTTAACAGAAATTATTAATTTTTAAACTATTTTCACCAAAAATAAGCATTTTTACCTATATTAAACATTTTAGAAGGGGTGATTTTGGATCAAATTCAGTACATGTGGTCTCAATTGATTCATCTCAGTGTCCCCAACAAATATCAAACATAAAAATACACTATTGTTGCTTTAGATTTTGAAATAAATTGAAAATACACGTGGAAATGGGATTTCACCCTTCAACCCCATTTTTAAGGGTGTTGCATCACTTTTTTCTTGTCCGGGTTATTTTTTTCGAATTCTCCGCACCAGAATCTATAATAATCAACAATAACATTGCTTGTCCCTTAAAATTTCTTGTCAAAATGCTTCTTTAATTGGATACCATTCATATCATATATTTACATTACCGTAAACAAATAACTTTTTTCAAATAAAATTTATTATTTTTCATGGAAAATAATAGATATTCGTGATATACTATAAGAACATTTTTTATAGACAATTTTACGCTCTACAATAAATGTTATATACATATTTATGCTAATTGCTTTATTTTTTTTATTAAACGCAAAAAACTATAAAACTACCCTATTTGAACTTTTTTCAACCCTAAGTCGGCACGGGAAGGGGTTGGTTGATCATGACCAAATTTAACAGGAATTCAAGTCTCATGATAACGAACAAATTTGGGGGGTACGGAGTTTAAAATATCCAAAAAAATTTCCTTCACCTATAAATAAGGACCACCCTAATGGTGGTGGGGGCCCCTCTCGACGTCGACAATTCAAGCGGTTGAATTACCAACAACGTCGGTAATTCAAGCGATGAGTGTAGTTACTTAATTTGTAACTATACTCGCATCTCTACTTCCTTTATTAGTACTCGCTTGGGGTCAATGTAGACCCCATTGTCCCCATTTTTTAATAGATTTTAATTATTTAATTAAAATTAGATTTTGTAAATACTATAGAATCGTTATTTACACTATTTGTTGATAAGAAAAAAAAACTTTTAATAACAAGACATTTATTATTATTTTTATCAGTCAAATATTAAAAATATTTTCTACAAAAAATTGGTTTTAAGTTTTAACCATACAATTTATAAAAAGCTTCTCGTATCTGCGATATTGCGAGGAAGCAAAATTGTCTACAAAAAGAAACAATACACTCAGCACTCCGCTATATGACCATCCACTACACGAACCAACGTCCTTCCCCCATCCCCACCATAACACCACCGTGACTGCTATATTTCTGCGCGTTAAAAATTCACCAATCAACGTTAAAGTCGGCGCGGTGGTGGGTGCCCCTCTAGCCGTCGTATAGTAGATTTTTTTAATTACCGATGCCGTCGTATAGCAGAAAGTTGAGTGTATATTCATGAGTATGTTCACTACTATTTTAATATCATTGTTTTTTTTAACTTACTGCGCGTGCGCTAAACTTAAAATAAACGTCATGTAAATGTCATATCATCGTTGCGCGTGCCAAACATACGATGTGATATTTTTCGGTTAAAGAACTAGTCAGAAATGCTATGTGCTATAATGCTCCCCAAAATCTAATTAACAGTAAAGTTGTAAAATCTGTTAATTGTTAGTCAAATTATACATCTATGCAACAGCAAATTTGAGTTAATTCTTTGTAATATCGGACATAAAGATTAATAAAATAGTAAATTATATTATAAACAATTAATTATCAAGAGTAAATTTAATAGCTCGGTTTTATAACCATTAAACATATTACAATTAATTTTAAATTAAGATTATTTTCCAATTAAATCAATTAATTCCCAAGTATATATTATATATCATAAAGAAAATTAAATAGAGGGAGCAACTGCCCGCGGCGCATTCTTAGAAGGGGCGTTAAGTGCATTACAAAACAAAAACCATTGACCTTCACCATGGACGAAGTAAGCAAATATCTTAAACAGGTATTAATACTGTACTAAATGTTCAGAATCAAGTATTTGGATTTTTTATGTGTGTACAAAATTACTCATTTAAATTCACTTCCAAATATAGTTAAATTTTCGAGCTAAGAATTTAAAATATGCAGTACGCAAATTAGGCAACGACATTGGGCCCGGTCACAGGAGAGGGGATGCTTAAAAGAAAAGCCCTATTTATTTTAAAAAAAATAAGGATATTTCATAATTTTTTCAACAGGGCTCCAAATTTCCAAAAAATCCTAGAAATAAGAGTTTCGTGGTTTATGGACTATCCATTAGACAATATAATAATGGTTCACACATATTTTATATTTTACCAATGTTTTATGTGCTTTGAGGGAGCACAGGAATTCCAAAAATTAAAAAAGATTTCAGTAAATATTAATCTTCATATAGAAATCAATATTAAAATCTTATGTTATAATATTTTTAATTAATTTAATCAGTACCTACTGGATACTTAGTCTTAAAAACAAAATTAATTTCTCAGGGACTCAAACTAACTTTTAGCGGCCCTGTATGTACCTACCTTAAACTAAAGGAAAGTGTGCGCCTGCATACTTACAACAATAGCGGGTGAAAGTTTTACAAAAAATCGCTCTGCATCAATATAATACTTTCAGATAGTGATCTCATAAAAGATTCGGAGATATTGTTCACATTATACTAGACATAAACATTAATCATAACTATACATAAACGTAATTTAATGTTTGCAGCATATGATTTTATTGATCAGATATAGTAAATTTTACAAATTAAAAAGCTGCCATGTGTGTCGTGAAAATTAAAAAATTTACAAAAGTAAACGGTTGTAAGATCGTTTTCAAAAATAGGAAATATCCATCCTTGACGAAAATTTATACTTAAAAATTTATACATAAAATTTCACCTTTCTATATTATATCATTTTTTAAATTACAGCGTCTACAGACAGTAAACATTATATCAGACATAGACAGAATGAATTCAACTTACAATTAATAATACTTATTTTTATACTACACTAGTTATTCCCGCGGCTTTGCTCGCGCGGACTACGGAATTATTGTTTAGTATTTTTTTAAATTTTAACTCTACACAATTATTCACATTATATTGTTTAATATTTAACGGTTTAGACAGCGTATTGATATTATCGTCTACTATTATCGTCACTGCTTATTCCTAAACAAAATATATACTAAAACCTGGGAAAACATATCTGTATGTGAATTTAAAAAAGAAAAAAAAACACGTAAATCGGATAACTGGTTTTCGAGTGATAAGTGCAATAACGGACAGACAGACAGAAAGACGGACGTTTTATAATATAAATAGATGTATATATATTTCATAAATAATAATATAGCTGTATAAGAAATTATGAATATGATTCAATTCGTATTTATTAAATCATCAATTTGCTCCCACTCTAAAAATATAACTATTGTTCCCCTCTCCCCTTACTCTTGATAAAGGAGCGTTCTGCAACCTCTGTTGAATTATTCTAATTTTACGAGGACATGAACTTTCCAAATATTTTATGTTTTTACTACAGACTGCATGTAAAATGCATTTGCATGGCCATGATGATTACCAGGTAAAAACCGATATTATGTCATCATTGTAATGACGTACTATAGCTGAACATTAAACGTAAAAATAAATCACTTATTCATATTCACAGGGCAAAGGATATATCCATATTAAAAATATATGTTCATAAAAGTAGATTGGAAAATAACTAGGTACTAGGTACTAGGAAACTGAGAAATTATGGATCCTTCATAGACATAGAAAAATGAGCAGCGTATTCTGTACTACTATTATGTGTAAAATTTAGTGCACATACCTATGTAAGTAAAGATAAAGATATAACCCAACCAATAGTCTGTCTTTTTTTAACACTTATATTTTAAAAAAATAGAAGTTTAGATCCGATCTTTTGTAAAGACTTAATTTTTGAATCAGATACGCAGTTCATGCTTAATGTCTATGGCGGGTATTAATCACTAAAACTAAATATGTACACCTTAACCACGATAAAAATCACTCGACACGTATTGCGAAATAAGTCCTCAGTCTGGTATTACAAGACTCCTGATGAGAACTTCTTGTGAAGTCAAAACACGTGTTAAGTGACATTGTATTATTGTGGTTAAGGACGTTATAGGGATCACATATTTATTTTAAGTAGAAAAATTTTAAAAAGGTTTATCGAATTTATTGATATACAATAATATACATATAAGAAAACATTTTTTTTTATAAAGTGCCTCAATAAATAGTTATACATATTTTTAATATACATATAAAGTGACTTATACTCCCAAAATTTTTATTTCCAAAATACCCACATTAAAAATTCGAAAAACTGAAATTTCTTCATGTTCAAACTCGCATTTGTTGTAATTTAATAAATCTAAGTTGATAAAACATAAAACTAAACAGTTATTGTTAAAAAAATGTACTTGGGAAACACGTATTAATTTACTTAGAAATTGCATTATGTAACAAATACTGTTATAAAAAGAACAATAATATTAAATCATAAATATTTATTACAAATAACACTAGAATTCCCCGCAAAATCGTCTGCGTGTATTTCAAAATCGTGGAATGCCCACACTAAAAACGTAAGCACCATTTCTCCAAACAGTGCGTTATGGTTTTTTAGTAACACATCAACGTCAGAATTGGCTTTAAGATTTTTTCTTTTTATTAGAAAATATCAAATATAAATTTTTCTTGATACAATCCTGCTGTAAATCAATGTTTTATAACCTCAACTACTTCTAGGATCTTAGGTACTCAAGCAGTGAAAGTCTCATCAAAATCAGTTCAGTCGTTTTTATACCAAATCGAAACACAGAAAATAATTTAAAAAAAAAATTAATTTAAATTATCCGTAAAACGATAAATACCATAATATTTGCATTATACAGATAATATAATATCTTAATATTTATTTGACTTTTTTTACTTAGGACTTAGAACTTTAAACAGCCCAAATTGATTTTTGATTAATTGTAGTAGCCAAATATCACTCAGCCATATTTTCTAATTTTATCAATTAATATCATAATTATTTATAGATATTATTATTACTTTATATTCAATTTTTATTTTATTTTTTATGCTCGTTAAAAGTAATATGTATATAAATAAATTGCGTCACCGACGGTTTGGCTAAAAATGGCGACGCTGTCAGAACTCTTACTGAAGTGACTCTACTAGCTATAATCAAACGTGGTTTGCATATAAGTATGGAAGGTACAATATACCCTTATAGAGTTATCATACATTTATGGATAAGCTGCATGTAAACATTACAGCCTAAATTAATATTAATACAGTTTCAAAGAGTAAAATACTTTCGCTTACTATCCGGGATAGGCAGGAAAAACTGTAAATAAATTCATGAGACAAAATTATCAGCACTTGAAATACGTACGTTTTTTTTTTAATAATTCAAAATAGATTTTTTATAGTATAGATAGGTATTATATATTTAGAACATTTAGAGCAATCTATTTTCTGATAGGCGAACTATTACTGATTTTTAACATTATAAAAAATTAAATTAAATTAAATTGAAAAACTAAATGCTACGGGACACTAATACGCGAGGTTCAACCCGCACTTGACAAATTTTATTTCTTTAATAAATAATTAATATTTTTATTTATTTATTATCAAATAATACATTTCAGAACCATCAGTAAAAAAAATCCAAAATTCCATTCTTCATAATCATGTCATCATTAATCACAGAAAAAAATATACACAATCAAATTATTACCCCCCCCCCTCTTCCCCTACCAAATATTATAGACAACTTGTTGACAACCCTAGGCGCCTGTCACTTACGTTGTTATCATTCTTATACGTACGAAACTACTTTATTATTTATTAATTTAAAAACAAACAGCGTGGAGTTTAGTTGTATTTGAGAACCCGCGGAGTGCTGTTCGGCTACTAGTACTCCCGATCTCAACAATTCTATGTACGTAAACACTACATTATTCTGCATTGTTAATGAAGATTTGTATGTGAATCAACAATAAGCAATTAAACTATATATACGTGTATTTAAAATTTATTTTTGTTAGTAAATTTAATAGTATAATGTTTGTAAATAGTGTTATTGTTTATCAAAGAAATTAAGACGTTTGGAACCTGATATATTAAGGGTAAGATACTTTTTTTACGATGAATTTAATGGTGAATTTTAGAGTAAGGTAAGTCCCATCACGGTTTTGATTTTTACCATTGGTAGGCTCGTCTGAATCTGATCTCGTGAAAATTTAAGTCCATTTCGAGATAGTCTCGTACACGTGAATAAGACTGATACAAGTTTAAAAAATGATTTTTTCATTTATTCTTATAGAAGCCCCTTTTAATTAAGTGTGGTGATTGTAACCACGTTTTGACATAATTCAACTTTGATTTCAAATTGCCAACTTGTTATTACTGGTATAGTTCAGAAATTTCTCATGTATAAACATGGTATAATTTTTGGCCCTTCCCTCTTCTTAAGATTTTGGCCCAAAGGGGTCTGACAATACAAGTAATCAAATATTTATTTGACAACACACGAAAATAGCTGTCTAATGACTCTTAATATTAAATTACTAATTATAGCATGAATATTTACAAATGCAATTAACTTTATTTGTAACGTTGCGAAAACATAATTTATTTATATAAAATTAATAATAAATACTTTTAAAACTATTAAGTAATTGTAATTTACAAAACTAGATAATTTAAATTAATTATTTTTCATTAAAAACGCACTCAATATACCTACATGAAACAGAGTCCATGTGTGTCTGTATGTGCACGATTTTATCAGTAACTGCTGAACCGATTTAATTCCGGTTTTCACTAATAAACAGAGTATTTTACGAGAAGGCGTATATGTGTATAGTTTGTGTTTTGTGGATATTTTATGTAAACTTTCACTTATAGAGAGGTATCCTTGCGTGCGCTGCGTAAATAATTAACGATAAGTGAAGATTATCTTTAATTCATTATTAAATAAATAATTAATTATTAAATAATTCGGATTTATAGCCCCCTCTATTGGCACATTTAGAAATATTAAAAGAAGGAATATGAATTGTTTTTACAAAATCAATTAAAAAAATTATCTTCGTAAGATTTTTTCATTTTCACACTTTCTTACTTTGAAAACTCTCATAAATTTTCTTTATGTGACACAGGGTTCCTTTAGCACTTAAGATCCGGGGCGGTTCACCCCCTTGCTCAATCTGTCTGATTCTTACGTAACATCAGAGAGAGGTAGTTTTAGATATGCATATAAGACTGGTCACGAACAAATAAATTATGATTGTTGATAAACAGGAAATATATCAATTCATGAGTACGCTCAAAAATCATGTTTTTTAATATATTTTTTTTAAGTTGCAAAATTTTAACCTTAAAAGTAAATCCTGTTACAATCACAATCAGCCGAATCTTTTGCAAATTAGGTACTAACTTGTGTCAGATATTTGTTGTGTTATCAAGTATGGTAAATGTAATTTTGTTTGAAAAATTAATTAGAAATTATTTGATAATTCATATAGTACCCAATAATAATAATAAACTACAGAGAAAAAAACTCAATCTTATTGAGATGGAAAAATGCTTAATTTTATCTTGTTAATATAACAATATTTCCTCAATATAATCATAAAAAAAATCTTATTGAGGATATTTTATTCATTTGAAAAATATATCTTCATGTTTATCGAAAAATCTTTTCATTTATCAAATTAATAAATAATTTATTACACCAACTAACGAAACTCTCAAATAGATTAAACATAATAGTTGTATTAATAAATATTTATCAGTGTGAATATTTTTTACAACACCCAACTAGTGAAAGTGCAATTTTCGGTATAGTAAATTCAGTGATGTCATTTATAAATTTTTTTTGTATTTAAAATATATACTTTCATTATACGAAACAAAATTTTCACCGTGATAAGAACATTGTTAGTAATAATATAATTATTAATAAGATAAACGTGGATATTTCCATATTGGTAAAAAATTATCATATTAACAAACAACCTCTATCGGAGCCAAATCGATCACGGATTTTTTACATTGATCACAATTTTTAACACAGACAAATTATGTTTTCTGTGTAAGTACTCTTACTAAAGAAACAAAAATTCGAAAAAAGCATCTTAATTTTCATCAAATCATGGCTATATTTTTATGTGATAGCATTGAATTTATCTTGCAAAATTAATTATTTATTTATAACAATTACTATTTAAAGCGTAAATTCCCTTCATAGCAAAATCTGTTCGAAATAATAAATTGAATGCAATAAGAATTACTTTTTAGATTCTTTGTCAACTTTATTTTTTTTTATTAAAAATAAAGTAATGATTTCGGAACTCATGTCTGAAATCATGTATTCTTTTACATGAAATATAACAATTATAGCTAGTTAGACTTTAGTTAGTTGTCATCAAGGTAAAAAATAATAACGACAATAATAATAATTAATAACTAATAACTGTGTACTTGCAAAACCTTTTTCTCCGCTAGATAGCACTACGTGAGACCGGAAGTAGTCGATTGTCACAAAATAGTTGCACATACATATATGCATGTAATTAGGTGCTCAATTATCGTCCTATGTCTACTATACAGTTCTTATTCTCGCTATCAATTATGCTAAATCTGTAGGATAACACCTACTATGATTTAAATATAATAATGCGTTCAACATGAAAATTGAGAACAATGTAAATATAGTCTCAAAGTCAAAAGATATTCTTTATTCTTATATGTATTATAAATAAGTAGCTAGATTACACAGCGATGCCCAAATAAATGTCAGAATGTCACCTCGTCTACTAAACAAGCGAATCATACTTGTCTAATGTCAGGTATTATAAAGGACCTAGCAAATTTGTTAGCTAGCAAGCACTTTCAAATGAGATATCAAATTTATATGACAGTTCTCAGTAAGTTGGTTTTTCCGTTTTTTTACGCAAGGTTAGTAAATAAACTTTAGTAAATATACTTTACATTACTTTTTTTTACTTTCTATGTATGAAACTATCTATCTAAAACTTCAAGAGAACTGTCATATAAGTTTGATACCCCATTTGAGAGTGCTTGCTAGCTTGCAAATTTGCTAGATCGTTTATATATAATACCGGACATTAATATATAAATACAATAAATAGTATATGTAATGTATACTGTATAGTATTATAGTATAACAGTTAATGTTAGTCAAGCTTGCACCGAATTTTTCTTTACTGCAAAAATTGAATGATTATTATAGAACAGGGATTCCCAAACTTTTTCTTACATAGACCCCTTTTAAAATAATGATTTTCTTAGAGACCACCTTACATTTTTAGATAACTTACGATTTTCCTTTTTATTTTCTTATCTTAAAGTCGATAAATTGATATTTGCTGATGATGAAAATTACAAAAAAAATTGAATTTTATATTTCGCTTATATTATGTTTATTTTATAGAAAATGGCGTGAAAAGTATAAATTTTCAAATCGCAGTTTTGTATCTCAAAACGTTCTCGAGATATGGCCTTACAAAGTTTCGATTAAATTTTGGAAAAAAATGGCCGTAACTTTTGAAGGTGTGGTCGGATTTGATTTTTGTCGACGGATTTGAAATCAGCGTGTCATAATCTATACAATAACATGTATAATACTTAAAAATCAGGCAAAAAAAATTTGGCGAAAAATCGAAAAAATTTCAAGGGGTATTTCTTAAAAAAATGTCGATTTTTTACCCAAATTTTTTTTTCGAATTTTAAAGTATTATACGTGTCATCAGATAGATTTTAATACACTGATTTCAAATCCGTCGATAAAAATTAAATCCGACCACACGTTCAAAAGTAATTTTTCTCTAAAATTTTCAAAAATCGAAAACTTTGAAAGGTCATAATTCGTAAACGCTTTAAGATACAAAACTGCGGTTTGAAAATTTCAACTTTTCACATCATTTTCTATAAAATAAACATAATTCAAACGAAATCTAAAATTCAATATTTTATAGTAATTTTCATGCATCCAATGTGTCTAATAACGTTTTAAACGTTTCTAGAAAATGTCACAACTATAGAAAATACGATAACGTTTTTTATCATGGTAATTTTAAACATAATAAAAATGCATTGTCTCATTTGTATGCATGGGTAAGTATTATGATATTATGTATTAATAATACTTGTAGAGTAAATACTTGAATGTACATATTTCATAATTCTTTTGTATTTAATAAACTTTAAAATGTGTCCTTGGCATTTACAATAATCTTCTATTTTATTTATTTTAATAATAAATCAGTATAATTCTTTTTTTACAACTTTCGAGTAAGTATACCTTTATAACAATTACAAATAAAAATAATCCACGAATCCAGTGGTTCTTAAACTCATACAGTCTAGGGACCCCCTTTTAAACAATTATTTTTCAGAGACCCCTCCCACTCCTGACAGAAAAACAAAAAGGCCGATAGTCGTTAGATACTAATTATAATCACTAGTAGACACAAGTTTTTAATTTCAATTAATGATTTTCAAGATTCACTAAAATGTTTCATGTCACAATGCATTCTGTTTTTTGCGATCTCCAATTTTTTTTTTCAATTTTACAATTAGTATTTTTCTATCAATAACATTTTTTATTTTTTTATAAATTTTAGATTCAGCGTATGTCAGTTATAGAAAAATCGAACAACATTGAGACACTTCCCATGCCTAGGTATGGAAATAAACAAAAATTAACTCTGACGTCCCTCCCTACATCTCTTAAATTATTTTGTTGACTATAGTATTGTTATGTTATAGCTACCGTGATAAAGGGGAAGACAAGATTAACAATTTGAAGCCAATGGAGCTATCTATAGGCTCCATTTTTGAGTTTATCAAAAATAAGAAAGAGTCAAATTTTTGTGATTAAGATCTTATTTTTATATATAGAAAATTAAAAAATTAAAATAAATTGTATTTTATTTACAACCATTTCGGACTCATACTTTTCTAAAGAAATAATGTTTCTGAAATATCTAAAAAATGATTAAATGTATCCTTTTCCAATTTGTATAAAGACAATGGCAAATAATCGCCCCAAAAGAACAAGGCAAATTAAAAACCTGTAAATGGTGTAACCAAAGGGTGGTTAGGAAGACCTCCCCCTTAATGGTTTAATTAAGTAGCGAAGGGTTAGATAGTTAGATATAGTATAAACATTTTTTTATTTATATTTTTTTAACCGCCCTCTTGAAAAACCTTCTGGTTACACCACTAAAACCAATATATTTCATGTACTACAATAATAATCACATTCATATTTCCTTGCAGATATTCCAATGGCCGCTACGCGCACGGTCGTCCTCGCACTGCTAGCAAGCGTAGCGTGCGCGTCTCCGATTACCAAATCTAGCGACGATTTCGAGATGCGTATCTTACATACAAACGATATGCACGCGAGGTTCGAGCAAACATCACGAATGTCCGGGACTTGCTCGAAACCGGAAGCCGGATGCTACGGAGGCTTCGCCCGCGTGGCTCACATCGTGCGCACGGCCAAGGAACAAGCCGGACCTCCAGTGCTGTTCCTCAATGCAGGCGATACCTACACGGGCACTGTGTGGTTCACAGTTCACCGATATAAGATCGTGACGGATTTCTTGAATGCACTCAACCCAGATGTTATGGTAATTTAATTTTTTGTTTTTCTAAAATGTATCGCTAATTCTAATCATCCTCATGTTTATTATGAAACAATTGCTTTTATTTCAGAGTTTGGGAAACCACGAATTTGATGATGGCGTCAGCGGCCTTTTACCATTCATCAATAATTCAACGAGTCCAATAGTGGCCGCAAATTTAAATTTTGAAAAGGAACCTTTACTTGCTGCAAGTAAAATAGTACCGTCCTTCATTCTTAACGTTTCAGATCATCAAATCGGTGTAATAGGATACTTAACACCAGACACTAAAGTCCTCGCAAGTCCTGGAGAAGTCATATTTATGGATGAAGTCGAATCCATCAAACGAGAAAGTGAAAAGTTGAATGCAAAAGGTGTTAAAATATTAATAGCTTTGGGCCATTCTGGGTTTTATACTGATAAACAGATAGCTGAAAAAGTACCTCTGATTGATTTAGTCATTGGTGGTCATACTAATACTTTCCTTTATAATGGACCTGCTCCAGATTTAGAAACGCCAGAAGGTCCTTACCCAACTGTTATTAAACAACCAAGTGGTAAAAAGGTACCGGTTGTTCAAGCTTATGCCTACACCAAATACATAGGAAACTTAACTGTTACATTCAACAGTAATGGAGATTTGACTTCGTTTCATGGACAACCAATTCTTATAGATTCTAAATTCCCTCAGGACAAAGATTTCCTTGAAAAACTAGAATTATATAGACCAGAAGTAGAAAAAATGAACCATCAAGTAATTGGAAAAACATCAGTTGTTCTCGAAGGTGGAGCAGAAAACTGTAGAAAACAAGAATGCAATTTAGGGAACCTGATGGCAGATGCAATAAGCGCTTATTATTCCACAAAACAATACGTTGGTGAGTGTTGGACAGATGCCCCTATAGTATTGTTCAATGGTGGAGGAATTCGCACATCTATAGACGCCACGGATGTTGACGGGAATATCACTGTATCTGATTTATTAGCAGTTATACCTTTCGATAATCAAATAGTCGCTATGACAGTATCCGGTGCAGTTCTGAAACAAATATTTGAACATTCCGTATTGAAATTTGAAAAAGAACCAAGTGGTGGGTTTCTTCAAGTTTCCGGTGTTAACGTTACTTACGATATATCAAAACCTGTGGGAAAAAGAGTTGTTGAATTAGAATTAAGGTGCTCTTGCTGTGATGACCGTGCGTTGGAACCTTTCAATGTCCAAAATAACTATAGGATACTAGTTCCTAGTTTCATTGCTAATGGAGGTGATGGTTATAGCATGTTAACTAAAGGTAAAAATAAAATTTCGTCAGATTTTCATGATGCAGAAATTGTCTCATGGTACATACAAGAAAATTCTCCTGTACATCCGATCATTGAATATAGGATTAATTTTGGAACTGGAAAAAGTCCTTCCAATGTAATATACGTAAATACTTATTTATTTTTCATTGTCTGTGTTGTTACATTTTACAACTGGCATTAAGGTAGTTATAAGTTAAATAAATATTAATAATAAAAATGTGTATTTGTATATAATAAATTTATTTGCATAAATATAATTATATTTTTAGAATACTTTGTTAATGTTTAAAATCTAAAATACATGTCACTTCATATCATTGGTTTCTCTTAAATTATCTCTCTTGTGTTTTGTTTTTAAGGGGGGAGGGGAGCAAACTGTGCAACTAGTATTTATGAACATTAGATATTTATAAAATATAATTACATTTGATTTGTTAGTTTGGTACAATTTTTAGTCTTACATATTACGGTTGATTTTTTTTAAATCGCAATACATGTGAATTTTTATTTTAACTTTTATAATTCAAACTACATATGCGAATATATTTTTGAAAAGGAACTTTTTATGGGACTTTCACGTATTTAAAAATGGGAGAGAGGGCATACCCTCCAGACCACTTTTTTAGTGACGTTACTGTCATTGAATAATTTAAATTATACGAAGTACGGGATTGTAAAATTTATACTTATTAAATAAAAATTTGTGGAGAAAAGAATCTCTCCTAGGACACCAGACTCTGTAAGACTGACTCTTGCTAGGTACTTGTATACCAAATGAAATGCAAACATAACTTCCATATTTATGTTTAATGTTTATTTACATTAACAGATAATTTAAAAAAAAACGTGAGTAATGATTAATGATAAAATAGTATTTTGTAAAACCAATGTTCAAAAGTCAATTTAAAAAAAATTAATTAAGCAAGCAATTATTTATTTTTATCAGAAAAAAAAACAAGAAAATAATCCTGATAAAAGTTAATATTTTAAAATGATAATAATTGTGGCGCAAAATAAAATTACTGTATGATACACGATGGTGCAGCTAGGGGTTGGCGAAAACGGTATCTATGGGGGCACCAAAATGGGGCAGAAAATAAATATGAATAACATGAGTACTTAAAAAAAGGATTTCAGAAACTTCGAGAGGGCGAAAAAGTAAGTTTTAGGGGCGGTAAAAATTACAAAAGGGCCTTTTTCCGTTTTCACCGGGGGCGCAACACCCTCTAGCTACGCCATTGGTGATACAACTGTTGTTTAATTAAAAAATATTAAATAGCATACATATTATAAAAACATAGTCATAAATCAAAAAAACTACTTTTTCTTTGATCTTCTCTTTCTTGAAACTGGTTTTCTTCTTGTAACTTTTTTTTTACACTGAAAGAAAATCAAACAATATTTAATCCAAAAATTTAATAATTCAAATGAGGCTAAACTATTTATTTCTGTGTAGGTATAAGTTCAACTTTTGTCCAACATAGTATTTACCCGCAGCTTTGAGATATCAAACTAATCAAATCAATATGATTAATATTTTTATAGTGAAACTTGGTTAAGTGGGACTTAGATAAGTGGGAAATTTCTATAACTGGAATTCATACTGAAGTCCCGTTACATCTGGAAATATATCTAGGATATCTGGATAAATGGGAAACCTCTTTAAATGGGATAAAATAACTGATCCCTTGAGATTTCAGTTATCCAGGTTTCACTGTATTTGATTTGAGCACATGCCTCAAAATTAAAATATAAAATTCAATAAAAACTGGCCTATAAAACATGTTCCATACTATGAACTCCCACTCCTTGAAAATCCCTATATATTTGTACATTTGTCATTTATAATAGAACAGATAGCACCAGCACCGTTCATATCATGGACATTCACAGTAAGGAACATCAACTTTAGTAAGTAACGTAGTTAACGATTTAAAAAATAACTTATGAAAATAGGTACTTATTTGCGACAGAAACAAACTAACCCGTAACATGCTATCTGTAAGTTGCAAATCATTGTTATACTACCATCCTAAACAAACTGAAGAATTTATGTTTTACTTATTACTTACATCAATGTTTTATTACTGTACTTAAAGATTTTATAGATAAGTCTTACTAAATATGAATACAGTAGAAACCGGTTATAACGACATCGAAGGGACCGGTCATATTGGTCATAAAAAGTGGATAGTCGTAATAACTTGGACTTTTATTTTGAGTCGTTAAAACTGATACGTCATATTAACCGATGTCGTTATAACCGGTATCTACTGTATATTTTAGTTTTTCTTGCAGAAAAGTTAATTTGATTATGAAAAATCATTATAACCACTCTCCAAAGCGTGAAAGTATACTGAGTCATCTTTAATCAGACAACTTCAATTATTGGACGCTAGCGTGCAAAATAAATGCCCAATTACTGTGGCCCTTTTTTATATCTATGTTCAATAAATTCACTCCTGACAGTAGTAACAATAATGGAATTTTAGTACTTATATAAAATTATACATCTTCATTGTCTAAACACAAAAATTTACTGTTACGCTTTTAAATACAAAGAGCATTTCTAAAAGGTAATAATTTTAATACCACCACCACCACCCATGCAATTTTGTTGATATATTTTAATTAAGTTGAATATTGTAAATTATTTGAAAAAATTATTACACCTGTAATAATAAATAATTTGAAAATAAAAATAAAACAATTTAATAATATTTTATATCATGTATTTATGGCAAATTGTACATTGATATATACACTATCAATACAATTAATTTTTCCTTGAACCTCTACGACGCATTGAAGACAGACACTGTGGACAATACCATTTACCCTTCGGGGGTGCAGTAATACCAACACAAGGGTAGTGGAACCATTCAAACGGACACTGAAAAACAATCACAATTTATTTTAAATATATTTTACATGCAATATAATTTGAACTGTTCAGAAACCAAAATTACTTTTCAATTGTTTAATTTTAATAATTGAGTATTTAATTATTTCAGTGCTTTTTTGTACACAATACATTTTTAGTTATATAACTTCATTGGCTTCGGAACAACTCATTTATTATAAAAATAATTTATTGTTTGGTATAAGAGAAATATCTACCAAAAACCAAATATAAATTTTTTTAAGACATAATACTGTATTAATTTCAGTCAAAAATCTAAAACTATATTTCAACATTATGAAAAAAAATCAAAGTATCAAACAGTGATCCATATGTATATCAATAACGCCAACATAAATAAATTGAATGACTGCATTAAAAAAATCCATGAGATATTTCAATTAAAATCTTCGATAGAAGTTGTTATCAAATTAGTCCCCTTTAACGGTATTAGTTATTTAATTTCTAGTTTGTAGCATATATTTATAATTGTTAAATGTGTTATCTTCTCCCAAGTTACTAAAGTAGATAACATAAACATTCAATAACAACTGCATCATAAAACCAATCTTTTTAACACACAAAATATCCACAAATACAAAAACAGTACACTTTTTAACATTATACATTATCCACAAATACAAAAACAGTACACTTTTTAACATTATACAATGATATTTCTCTCTAACTACAAAATAAAATATCCTTACCGATTCATTATCGCATGCCACCATGTCACCGTACGACACTTGGTTGCACACGCAATATCTGGGCTCATTGGGATCATACGGCCAGTCCGCTTCTCCCGATCCTCCATCCACATCTGCAATCACGTCTCCAGCAGGGGGAGTCTCTGGGGCAGGAGACGCGGCCGCTTGTACTTGTGATAATGTTGCTTGACTAACCACTGATGAGCTGCTCGAGTTTGAACTGCTATTTGTCCATTTTCTAAACAAAACATCACGTTATTATTAACAGTGTTTAATAATATCTAGTAATCTACAGTCAAACTTGAAAGAATCAACAATAAGTAGAATTAACTTCTTTAGCTTCTAAACTATTCATTTATTTTATAAAATTTAACTAATTATATTACCTATTCACAGATTTCTTCTGACGTTTATAATTGGCATGATCTTGTTGAATAGCTTGAAGTGCGGTTTGGGCAGCTCCAGCTAATTCTCGACCAATACTCAACTCATGTCCATGAGCTCCGGTATTAATAGCTTCATACGATGCCTTCAAACTAGCTGTTCGTCTACCCTGCTGCATCTAAAAACAAGAATTCAATAAATTAAAGTTTATTAAAATATACGGTAAATTCTTTTAATATCTCAGGGTGAAGAAACATAATAAAGACAATTCTAAAAAGTTTAAAAGTACAGCTGTTTGTTGTATATTATTTACGTAAGCATTTATATTTATTTTAAATTCAAAATATTCAAGAATGTACTAAAGCAAGATTTAAGTTTTACGTTAATTTATTATGTAAAATAAATAACTATTTTTTAGGGACACATATAGTCATACCTTGTTTAACAAATCATTTTACAAAATAAAAATGAACACTAAAAAGAATATCTTTCATTTTGAATTTCTTCCAATTTAAAGAGTAAATATATAAATTGACTTTAAGTATTACAAACATATATATTAGTTAAGAGGGGAATATTCTAGTTTAAAGTCTTAAGGATATGCATACAAGATTTCATGTCGAAATTCAGAAAAGGAACTGAAGTTCCAAGCCATTGACGGACTTAGAAAGCTGGTTTAAGATATAAGGTACTGAACATTAAATTCTGTTTACTTGAAATTACTAATTTACGGTTAGCATGATATCTATGATACAACCAAACTGTTGGTTACAGTTTTGGTCTGCATAGCGATAAATTATATATTACTATATACAAGGTATGACTATATTTATTTAATAATGTTTATGTAACAAACACATGCTTGTTGTGTGGCGGCAATAGCTTGAGAAGCAGCAGCAGCAATTGCATTTCCTGCTCCGAACCCGTAATTCACCGCCGGCTGAGGTGTTGCAACTTGTAATGAAGCAGCGACAGCTAGAGCTTGTGCGTTGACTGTAGCTGGTGAGTTGGAATGTCGCACATCTGGTGTTGGTACAATAGACGGTACTAAGCTACTGGCCGTTGATGATAATGAAGGTACACTAGCGATGCGTTTTTCGTGATTGCTTGATGCAGAACTATCACGTCGTCTTTCACTCCTTGGTCGATACCTAGAAGAAAACCTATTTTATATATTAATAAACTAGATTATTACTTTTATAAAAAAAAATTGCTATGAACATGCAGAAAAGATTGTTTATTGTTTTAGCGCTCAAAATTATTTCATGCTGATATAATACTATAGTAATATTCATACATACCTATTTTCTTTTTGAACCTGACCACTAAGCGAACTTTGATTGGCGATTTGATTACCCTGTGGAACATCCAACTCTAAAGATCGCTTTTCAAGTAACTGCGTAATACCCGAATGGTCAGCTTCTAGTTCACACTTAAATTTATGTAACTCAGTGTCTAGACGCCTTGAATATTTGTCCACAAGATCATACATTAAATTCGCTAAATGTACTTTTTCGTCAGCCTCATCGAGTGTACTATAATAGTCTTTTAATAGGTTACTAAATTCTGTATCTGCGGTTGCAGGTTTTTCTCCGTTTGAAACAATACTACGTCGGCATTCACTAAATAATTGGTTTTGACGCTTTTCTAAGGAATCAATGTTATCTAAAAAAAGTACGTATTGTTGTATTATACGTGTAAGTTTACATCTTTTTTTAAGGTAACAGTCACATGTACATATAAATCCAGAAAGTTAAAATTTAACTGGCCATACAAGCAGTATTTAGTGTACACATGGACAATTAGAGTTGAAAACATTGGATTTATTACAAAAGCAGTACTGCATGTACAAGTAGTACATGTGACCGCAACCTAAAACAGATAAATATCTACTTACTTTGAACAGATAAATCTAATTCACGCATTTCGGTGAAACGATCTCTTAATTCTTGAGGTAGATGCTCGATCACTAAAAAATATAAATAACAATTTAATAATTTAGTTGTTGATAAATGTTCCATATAAAAAATTCAAAAATTTACAAATACTTACTTTCGAGATAATCTTCTAAGTACAACATTTTGAAGTGTAAAATGTATCAAAACGAGTAATATAAAAATCTAGTTTAATATAAACTACAATACTAATAAACTTATTTTCTTAAAAATGTATATTGACTAAAATCAGTATGAGACCACAGCTGTCAGTTTGACAATTCAGAAGTTCATACCGACAACGTACAAAATCACAAATAAATATATTTATTTTAATATTTTTAAGTAAGTCACACAACTAATTAATGTGATATGCATCCACATCAAATTTTATTTTAAGTGAAAATACTAATAGTTATTTTTTATTTTAGAGCACGTGCGAATTTGTTCATAGTGAACATAACCTAACAACACGAACGAGTCTACAAGAATAAGTTATCCTTAATCCTCGAAGATCTAAGAAATAATGATCCGTCGTCCACCAACGAGTATAGAATTAAAACTAGATGACCTGCAAGAATATGACACAACTAAAGAAGAAAGGAAAGCTGCAAGGTTACAATCAAAATCGGAAAAGGAAACAAAGCATCCCCAAAATGATCCTCCATCTTGGAATCCAGCCCCTAAATCAAAACAAGAAATTCATGAACGTATTGGATATATCCCTGGGAGTAATATGAATACATTTTGATATTAAATATATTTGTAATTGTAAATATAATATAATTTAATTAATTAATAAAACTTTTTTACATTTAAATATTATTTTCTGTTTTTATAAAAACTGTTTATTGACCTACCTATACTTTTTTAAATCCTACAATCCAACAATGTCTAGGTATATTGAGAACATAAATATGTATATTTAAAATTGAATTTAATAATTTCTTTGTCAAAGTTAACAAAAGTTCTAATGTCAAAAATAAACAATTTTTTATAATAAATATATCAATTAAATCACATTTTAATGAGAATATTAACATAATTTATTATCTTTAGGATGATAGACTTTCAAATTTTCAATATAAAAATTATTTACTTCTTATCATAATAATAATAAATACCTAATACTAAAATAACAGAGGGATGTTTGGAAAAATCAATATAATATTTGGAAATGGATGAAAAACGAAAAAAAGAAAATTCACTGGAACTTACAAGAAGGATAAGTATGCAAGTAAGGTTTTAATTAATAACAAGTATACAATAATTAATAACTTATCAGGGCATGTGGCATATTCACTGAGGCCAAATTTTTAAGGATAGTAAAATCAACTAAATCTACAATACTGTACTAAAAAAACTATAATTTTTAAATATTTACAAATTTTAAAACGATCACAAAGCTTCTTGTATCTTCGATATGGCGAGGGAACTTATTTAATTGATATATACTATATATAGGTACCTATATACAGCGTTGTGAAATTTGCTAATGCAATATTTTTCATTATTCATTATCAAAACAATGCAAGTAATGTGCATTAGTCATTGCCTGCATTACTTAAACAATTATAATGCGAGTTGTGCATTACTCTCTCATAGAAACAATTGTAATGCAGATTTTGTGCATTATGCATTACTTTTAACGAACAATGATGAAAATAATGCATTATTTTAAAAATTTCGTGCATTACCATTAATTTTTCTATTGGGAAAAAAGTTCACAAGTATTAAGTAGAAATCTAAGAATGTAGTTACATATATTTAATAAATTTATAAATTTGTTCCGACGTATATCTTCGATATAATTGAATTAAAAAAAATGTCCAGAGGTGTATTAAGTGATATTTGAGGCCCCTACTGTTAAAATAACATATTCACATAAACTGTATGGGACACCTCGGATATAATTTAGCCAATAAAAAAAATTGTCCAGGGGCGTATTCAGTGATATTTGAGGCCCCTACTGTTAAAATAACATATTCACATAAACTGTATGGGACACCTCGGATATAATTTAGCCAATAAAAAAATTGTCCAGGGGCGTATTCAGTGATATTTGAGGCCCCTACTGTTAAAATAACATATTCACATAAACTGTATGGGAAACCTTGGATATAATTTAACCAATCAAAAAAATTATCCAGACGCGTATTAAGTGATATTTGAGGCCCCTACTGTTAAAATAACATATTCTCATAAACTGTATGGGACACCTCGGATATAATTTTGCCAATAAAAAAAATTGTCCAGGGACGTATTCAGCGATATTTGAGGCCCCTAATGTTAAAATAACATATTCACATAAACTGTATGGGAGACTTTGGATATAATTTAACCAATAACATTAAATAGTCCAGACGCGTATTTAGTGATATTTGAGGCCCCTGCTGTTAAAATAACATATTTACATAAACTGTATGGGACACCTCGGATATAATTTAACCAATAAAAAAAATGTCCAGAGGTGTATTAAGTGATATTTGAGGCCCCTACTGTTAAAATAATATATTCACATAAACTGTATGGGACACGTTGGATATATTTTAACAAATAAATAAAATAGCCCAGACCCGTATTAAGGGATATTTGATGCCCCGACTGTAAAATAACATATTCATATAAACTATACAGAAAACCTTGGATATAATTTAACAAATAAAAAAAAAGTCAAGACGCGTATTAAGTGAAATTTGAGGCCCCTACATTAAAAATAACATATTCACATAAACTGTATTTATACCTTGTATATCATTTAACAAATAAAAAACAATGTCCAGAGGCGTATTAAGTGATATTTGAGGCCCCTACAGTTAAAATAACATATTCACATAAACTGTATCGGACACGTTTAATATAATTTAACAAATAAAAAAAATTGCCCAGATACGTATTAAGGGTTATTTGAGGCCCCTACTGTAAAATAACATTCACATAAACTATACAGAGACCTTGGATATAATTTAACCAATAAAAAAATTCCAGGCGCGTATTAAGTGAAATTTGATGCCCCTACATTAAAAATAACATATTCACATTAACTGTATGGATACCTTGTATATCATTTAATAAATAAAAATATATTATCCAGAGGCGTATTAAGTGATATTTAAGGCCCCTACAGTTAAAAAAACATATTCACATAAACTATACAGAAACCTTGGATATCATTTCACCAATAAAAAAAGTCCAGACGCGTATTTAGTGAAATTTGAGGCCCCTACGCAAAAATGTTATATTTGGTCTAAGCGCAAATATTGGGAAGTACAAACGTAAATTTTATCTTATTGAATTTTTAGTGCTTCTTTTCTCAATTTTTTATTCAAAACATCATTATTTTATCAACATACTAAATACTTACATTTGTTTATAGTTGTATTTCAAATCAAGTGGTAAGTTAAGTTCTCCAGTACAATGAAACATTTAGTTTCCGTTTGAGGCGTTCCTGCATTAAACCGGATTTCAAATTTCATAACTGTGTCACAATGAGGTCTCCAGATAATAAATAAAAAAGTATATTTATCAAAAATTTTGGGGGTCTGTAGATCCCCAACGAAAGTTACCGGACACATTTTTTCTTGAAATATTTTTCTCGATCAACTGTTTATGTTTATTGTGCCTAATATGACTTACCCTGTATCATTCTTAAAGATATGGTAAGGGTTAATATTCAGTTAAAGTATAGGACATTATAATTACATAATATTTCACACCTCCATTCACTCAGCAATTAAAAAAAAATTACTAATGATAATTTGCTATTAACATAAACCAGAATTCATAATATATTGTTTAGTATGTATCTGAACTATTTTTTTATAAATAAAATCCATATTGTACATACGCAATTGTATTCTTTAAATGATAAAATAACATCCAACGTTTTCAAACTATTATTGAAAATTTTTATAATTCAGTCCTCAAATTATAATTAATATGCGTATAATTTTATTTATTGGATAAATTATGTCTAAGGTTTCCCTTACTCTTTATGTGAATATATTATTCTAGGCCTCAAATATGGAGTATATTTTCACTAGTTAAATTATATACAATATCCCCGCACGGTCAGATTGAATATGTTATTTTAACATTAGGGGCCTCAAATATCAGTAAATACGCGTCTGAACTGTTTTTTGTTATTGGTTAAATTATATCCAAGGTGTCCCATACAGTTTATGTGAATATATTATTTTAACAGTAGGGGCCTCAAATATCACTTAATACGCCTCTGGACATTTTTTTATTGGTTAAATAATATCCGAGGTGTCCCATACAGTATATGTGAATATGTTATTTTAACAGTAGGGGCCTCAAATATCACTAAATACGCGTCTGGACTATTTAATGTTATTGGTTAAATTATATCCAAAGTGTCCCATACAGTTTACGAAAATATGTTATTTTAACATTAGGGGCCTCAAATATCACTGAATACGCCCCTGGACAATTTTTTGTATTGGCTAAATTATATCCGAGGTGTCCCATACAGTTTATGTGAATATGTTATTTTAACAGTAGGGGCCTCAAATATCACTGAATACGCCCCTAGACAATTTTTTTTATTGGCTAAATTATATCCGAGGTGTCCCATACAGTTTATGTGAATATGTTATTTTAACAGTAGGGGCCTCAAATATCACTTAATACGCGTCTGGACAATTTTTTTTTATTGGCTAAATTATATCCGAGGTGTCCCATACAGTTTATGTGAATATGTTATTTTAACATTAGGGGCCTCAAATATCACTGAATACGCCCCTGGACAATTTTTTTTATTGGCTAAATTATATCCGAGGTGTCCCATACAGTTTATGTGAATATGTTATTTTAACAGTAGGGGCCTCAAATATCACTTAATACGCGTCTGGACAATTTTTTTGATTGGTTAAATTATATCCGAGGTGTCCCATACACTTAATGTGAATATGTTATTTTAACAGTAGGGGCCTCAAATATCACTGAATACACCCCTAGACAATTTTTTTTATTGGCTTAATTATATCCGAGGTGTCCCATACAGTTTATGTGAATATGTTATTTTAACAGTAGGGGCCTCAAATATCACTTAATACGCGTCTGGACAATTTTTTTGATTGGTTAAATTATATCCGAGGTGTCCCATACAGTTTATGTGAATATGTTATTTTAACAGTAGGGGCCTCAAATATCACTGAATACGCGTCTGGACAATTTTTTTGATTGGTTAAATTATATCCGAGGTGTCCCATACACTTAATGTGAATATGTTATTTTAACAGTAGGGGCCTCAAATATCACTGAATACGCCCCTGGACAATTTTTTTTATTGGTTAAATTATATCCGAGGTGTCCCATACACTTAATGTGAATATGTTATTTTAATAGTAGGGGCCTCAAATATCATTTATTACGCCTCTGGACAATTTTTTTTATTGTTTAATTAAATTATTATATAAGGTATCCATACGTTGAGACATTTTTTTTAAATTGAGTAAATATAATTAGAACCTTAGATTTCTGTATTGTACTTGTGAACTTTTTTCCCAATTTTTGTTGTGAATACAAACCTAAAAAATTAATGGTAATACATGAAATTTTTGAAATAATGCATTATTTTCACCATTATTCATTATCTTGAAAGTAATGAAAAATTGTGATTTTTGCATTATTATTTTGAAATCAATGCATAATGCATCCATATTTTCATTACCGATTGTTTTGGATAATGCATAATGCGCATTGCCAGATAATGCATTACTTTTGGTAATGCCATTACGAAAATAATGCATTATTTACAACGCTGCCTATATATTATATAGGTACCAGGTACCTATACCTAGATAATAAACTAATACAATTTTTCAAAGGTACACATCAATTACTTTTACTTTAATATTTAAATACAGGTATATGATTGTGTTGATTCTGGAAAGACCACAGTAGGAGGTAGATAATTTTTAAGTAAAAACCATCCTTGGAAAAGGTTTATTCACAATGCCGGATTATAGGAGAAGCCTCTTATTTTTAGGAGAGGTACTTACAATCGTACAAAGTGAAGATTAATGATGCGTTACTATTTTTTAATACAAAATAACTTGAACATGTAGGCCTAGAATAATTATCAAATATTCAGCAGTATTTTTTTTTAATTTTATATTACAAGTGAATTAAGGGGTCACTTTATTGGCTAGTTTCGACGAACTTTAAATTTATGAGTAAGCATCCACTTAGAAGGGATTTTCTGTAATTCAACACCTAAAGTAATGGGGAGGGGGTGTTAAATTTTAGCTATTTTTCAAATAATAGATTTTAAAGTTTCTATACACCACTCAATCTGCAGGGCTAATTTAGAAGGGCGGTAGAGTGGGGGTAGATCAGGTACTGTTCTGTATATATAATCGCCCCCTGCTAATTAGATGTCAAATTGGATGGTTTATAGCGGCCTTTATAAAATATATAACTGTGTTGATAAAAACTAAAAATATACCAAATTCTATTTTATAGTGAACTTTGTGTTATAAGGCAGCAAATAATTATGGATTTTTAACAGTAAAAATTTGAAAACTCCCTAGAAATTTATGCCATGAAATATCTCTTTCAAAAGCTCAAAGTGTCGTTTAACTGGCTGTTTATGAATTATATTTTTACATTTTTTTCTTTCAATTTCAGAACACAATGAAACACCGGGGTTTTGTGGAGAAAAAAGAAAACCTTTCATTTTTATTATCCCAAAATATCGGTACGTTTGAAAAAATGGTTGTACAAGCTCGAAGAAAATCATCTACATCAAATGGTAAAATAATACTAACAATAATTATATACTTTATATTCTTAGGCCTTAAGAAATATACATTCAGGGAGGCACAAAAACAATTCAATCATGCAGAATGCAGAGTCGTATGTTTATCCTTCCTCATGACCTCTAAATCCTACTACGGGCCCGTACAGACTGTAATTTACGGCGTACCCCATTTTGCAATAAAATCTAATTAATTTTTTTGACAACGACAAAAAAAACTTGTTGACTCACCGTGCCTATAGCCCTTTACTTACTTTTTTAGAGGTTTTGCGACCCTGGGTGAAATTATCGCTAAATGAACATTTCCATTAAAATCTCGAATTCGAAAAAAAAACTTACCTACTAATACTATTATGCAGTGGCGTAACTATAGAAATGGGGGGCCCAGACAATTTATCAGAAAGGGGCCCTTTCCAGAGATTTTTTTACAATATTTCACTCCCCCCACAGTAATACTTTAGAATTGCTTAGAATTTTGAAGGGATGTATTTGAGACGTTTGAAAAAAAGTGATTTATGTAAGAAAAAATATTTTGATGGTACAATACCAAAATGGAAAACAGCCAATAACTAATAACACGCCAAATTTTCAAGTTTTCGAGAATTTGATATTCAATTTTAATATTTTTAAATAAAATAAAAACGTAGAAATATAAAAGCCTGATAACGGAATATATGAATAAATGAAAAATCAGCTTTTTTTGATCGTTTCGATTCTAAAAAAAATTAACACAGCAATTAAAAAAAAATCTTCACCACTTTTGGGCCCCCCGAGATGCTCGGGGCCCCGGACAATCTAACCAGTCAGACCGGCGATAGTTACGCCACTACTATTATGTATTTTATACGAAAGTAATAAACCTAAACAAAATTTAAATATTAATAACTACATGATAACAAAACAAGGGTAACAATTACCATGAACAGATTATAAGAGTAATTAGACACATACCTAACAAATTCGTATTTATAGCAGTAAGTTGAACAATTTGTTATTTATTTTTAGAATTTGTATTTTAGCCTCCTACATTGAAAGTATGTACGTATGTATGTACACAAATAAATTATTTGGGGCCTGTATGTACTAAAATATACGAATACAAAAATTTACAACAGCTTGTACTCAAAATAATTGCAACTTAAATTTCAATATTCACAACAATTATCAATATTAATTTTAATGGACAAGAAAAAATTATTTATACCTATTTTTTTTTTATTTACAGATGAAAATTTAATTGCAGGCGCTCAACTTGGAATCAGGTGATTATACTTAAAATAAAATAATTAAATCAATTATAAAAACCTTAAAATGTATGACTATCCTAGCAATTGAAATAAATTTTATTCATGATAATATTTAGGCTTCACAATTTCAAAACGAAATTTGATTAAATTTTGACGAGACAAAACCAAAGTCGAGAGTCTAGGTGTTAAGGCATTATCAATTATTCTTAAAAATTACTATTTGATATGAATTTTTAAATAATCATAAAATAAAATAGATTCATTATATTTAAAAATTTCTTTCTTATCTGAAAATACATAAATGAGAAAACTATTTTCACATGTAAGAGTGAATTTGAATAATCTCGACAGATTTTAAAATTCGACACGTTTTAACGATGAAACGCTAAAGAGTATGCATTGTATATGTATAAGAAAAATATGTATGAATAACGCATGTGTACAAGTCACTTTATGTCGGTTATGCGTAAAAAAGATAAAGTCAGTTTACGTGTTTTGTTTACGGGTTTTGTGTTAAAAGCTTTAATAAAATAATACGTTTGGTTATTAATTTAAAAATCGTTTTTTTATTCGCACGATTATTGAAAACAAAAGAAGTTTTACTTCAACTGTACGCTTATGTGGGTGAGGCAGACACCACTCTTTTTGTGTGTTAATGGGGACACTGAAAGAAATATCGTTCAATTTTTTAATGAAACGCGTTCATCAAGATGAATTCATAGTATTAATGAAGAAATTCATTATTATAACGTAAAAAGTCATTCCTTTTTATTTATTTTTAATGCACTGTTCGTTGGTACAATGAATTGATGTTCATTAATTTTGATGTACTTACAAGTTCATAACATTTATGTTCTTGTTCATCATTACTACGAACGGATTACACTTTTTATGAATGTGTTCATCAATACTATGAATTGGTTGGTAATATTGAAGAAATCTATAATCTATCTTAGTTTTCATATGAACAACTGCTTGCATCAAATTGATGTACAGGTCAAAGAAACATTATGCACAAGTTCATAACATTTATGTTCTTGTTCATCATTACTACGAACGGATTACACTTTTATGAATGTGTTCATCAAAACTATGAATTTGTTAGTTATATTGAAGAAATCTATTGGCTTGTGTTTAATTTTGATGTCGTTATGCTATTTCAGTGTAGTAGCTCAGTTTGTGTTACATAATATTGCAGTGTTGTACATTACCTTAAATGGTTTAAAAGTATTATTTCATATTTTCCTTCAGAAAAAATAGAATGCTACAGAATAGGAAAAAGATATATATAAATTATTGTAATTTAAAAAGATCTTCAAAAGCATTAGTTGTAAAGAATACCGAAGAAGAAATTGGAAAGGAAAATATATCACGACAAAATGAAGTAGGTATACCAAAATTAATATTACGTACATTACAAATTACAAATCATTTAATTTTACATATTTTTTTTACATCCGGAAGCTGATGTTCAATACTGTATTTAAAAGTTTAAAATACGACAACTTATCTGTAGAAAAATTTGAGAGCATGTGGCTAGCGTGGAGCCAATACAGACTTGATGAAATTCTGAATAAAAGTTCCTCTCTTAAACTGGATCTCGATTTTATTAATACTAATAATTATATTATTACTGTGATTTATATATAATAATTTGACTGAATTTATAAAATTTTTTTCAGATATATAGTTCCTACACAAAAATACACCAAAAATGATAACGGCAAAAAAATTACATTCAAATATACAATAAAGGACTTCCAAGAAGCTTTTAAATTTTGGTACCCTAATGTATATGTATGTATGTATGTATGTATGTATATAATGTATATTTAATATAGTAAATAAAAAGTTTTATAAAAATTTTCCATAGTTCACGTTTAATTTTTTAATCCGTTTTTGTCCTAAACATTTTTCTCTACCTTACTTTGTTTTTGAAATATTAGTCAGTTAAATATGATGAAAATGTACATGTGTACTGCTATCTTCAATTTTGTAAATTTTATTCATCAATGTAATGAACTAAATATGTACAGGTATACCTATGTACCTATGTACATATGTATTATGTATGTATTCATCAATAATATGAAAGCATTTATATTATTGACGAATGCATTAATATTATTGTTAAATACATTCATATTATTGATGAATACATTCATTTTATTGATGAATGTATTCATATTATTGATAAATGCATTCATATTATTGATAAATGTATTAATATTATTGATGAATGCATTCATATTATTGATGAATGTATTAATATTATTGATGAATACATTCATATTTATTGATTAATCCATTCATATTATTGATGAATGCATTCATATTTATTGATGAATCCATTCATATTATTGATGAACATTAGTTCATAATAATGATGAACAAAATCATCGGCTCAAAAATGATGAACTTTTCATCAATATAATTAAATTTATTGTTGTATATATGTAATTTTTGGTTCAGTGGAGAGGTCAATTGGCATTATTCTCATCATTTATTCAATGATAAATCAACTAATATGGAGATACAAATTACTAATAAATATATGTGTTAATTCTGTTCATAGTAGTTCAGAGAACAAAATTTCATAATCCTTTTTCAGATAATTACTAAATTTTATTTCTTTTTTTGTTATTCTATATTCTTTATTTTTTTAGACCAGTAAATAATGTACAACCATCTACAGAAATCAATAATCTTAAAGGAGAATCTAGAAATTCAGTGTTCAAAGCTCTTGATGCAATCATTGAAAATATTCAAGAAAGTGGCAGAGAAGTGGTAGTAATAATTATATTTTTATTTCTAATTGGCTCTAATCGAGTAAAACATTTTTTTTCGAAACTAGAACGATGAAAAATCATTTGGGCTCCAAACGAGACGAAACAAAACTATATAGGTTTAAATAAGTATCGTATCGTCTTGTATACGCGACGAGACCGAGAAAAGTATAATCTCGGCGTGAAGCTTTATAAAATACTGCATTTTTCTGAATTAATTTGTAACCAATAATCTCAAAAAGCGAGGAATCCTGTATTTAATAAAGAGACAAATATTATTTTTGCATCGAAGATCGTAATGAGCTTTTGTAAACGTATTTTAGGCCACTTAGTTAAAAAAAAGAATTTATAAAGATTATAAATATAAAAAAAATATTTTTTTATAATATATGAAATTCGACGCTACTAATTTAGCTGCATTTAGTTTTTACACCCAATGCCCATTACCAAAGTTGTAAAAATATTTGAATTTTTTTGGCGAACCCTTTATTAGTCTGTAACATTTTAATATGTACCTGTATTAAAATAAAATTTTAAAGAAAATTTTAAGTAACGATTTTAAGCTTATTTTTTTATTAAAAAAAAAAACAAGATGCGGCGAACACTACCTACTTATGATTGGTCGATAAAAAATCAAAAGATGTAAACAATTATACAATGTTGATGTGTTGAACAATAACGATGAACAGACAATAACAATACGGACAATAATAAGGTTTTACTGTAATTTACAATGCACATTTTCAAAAGCTCAAAGTTACAATCTCCATTTATAAGATATGTGTTTTTATTTCAGTCGGGCTCAAGTCCAAGTAAATGGCTGCTAATGTACAGAAACTCATCTACGGAGCCATTGATTGTAAACACAACGAATGACAACAAAAGTAATAACACAACAATGAAATCTAAAGAACTAGCATCTAGTATATCTTCAATGAAGTGAGTATTATTTAAGAACAGTAGATTGAACGTAGATCTTTCAAATAATTATGTCGTAATGGACGTATTGTCTATAATATAGGTACATACACTCATCTCGCGATTTACCGACCTTTGATTTACCAACGGGCCAAACGCGCGATTTGCCGACCTTCTCCAATCCCCTCCATAATACTACCGTGATTGCTATATTTCTGCGCGAAATTTAAATTCACCAATCAACGTTGAGGTTGGCACGGTGGTGGGGGTCCCTCTCGACGTCGTCAAATCAAGCGGTTGAATTACCAACAACGTCGGTAATTCAAGCGATTAGTGTACCTACATTATTTAAATAGACGACGAAAGCCGAACATGTCTAATAACAGTAATTTTAGTTATACTCTATTCAAACAAAAAATAATAATAAATAGTATGTTATATTCATTTATGTTATAAGTTCATTTTTTGACGTATTCTTTGGTGCTGAAAACGATTTCGTCAAAAATATAATGAAAATAATTTTTTTAACCAAAACTATATTAAATTGTTTTTGTAGATTAGACTTCTTTCTTCAATTTTCTTTTTGTATCACTGTACGACCATTTTTGGTCTTTTTCTGTGGACCTATATAATTTTTTTTTACATTATGAAAGCAGGTTTAGTGCAAATAATGAATATTAGGAAAATAAGTTTTTTTAGTGAGATTTAATATTCCGATATTAACATTTTATTTCACTGCTACTTTATTAGGTTTTTTTTTTAGAATTTATTTTATATATTATAGTTGTTGGCCATCGAGCGGAGCCCCCCTACCAGACATAAAAAAATATATAATTGTTTTTTTTTTTAAATAAACGACTGTTATTTTTGTCACTGCAAAGAGAAAAAAATCGCTAATGATACAAAATATGACGTACATTGTCATTTGGATAAAGGTTCAATGATGTCATAACTATAACTATGCAGTCATAAAGAAAAAATAAACCGCATCTAAAAAATGCGCTTTTATTTCCCATAGAACTTTTATCAAAACATTTTTTGATTTTTTTAAAACCTGAATTAGACATCAATTTTTCATTGATTTTAAATACTTAATATTGATCATTTTTTTATAATTTTACTTGATGGTCTTATGATGTTGTGGTAAATTTTGATTTACTTAACGGACATTAATACCCCTATAGAAGTTACCTAAAAATTAACTGAAAACATTAACTGCGCATTCTGTATAACCGTAATGTGTCAAATTAACAATACCTACTCTATCTTCACTTATATGTACCAATGAATACTTACTCTATCTTTTTTATACTCATGTTTAAACAAAGAGAAAGTTAGACCCAACCAACGCACTCTCTTTCTTTTGTGACGACCCTGTTTTCGAATCAGATGCATGGTTCCTGGGCCCCTTTTTTCGAGTTCGTTCCACTTTTTCTCATTCGAGATTACTAAAGTAAAACTAAAAGTCACTAACAATAAGTTATTTGCTAGAATCTCGATTGTGTAAATTATATCGTATTCTCGAATCTCGATGCGACTTTTTTCTAGAAATATTGAATGAAAAATCTCGAACGAAAAACTCGAATTGATATATTCTCGAGTGAGCTCAAGAATAGGGGCCCTGGACTGAAAATTAGACCATGCGTTTAGAAACAAAATTAAATAATAAACAAGTCGATAATATCGTTATTTTGATCAATTGTTTTTACACAGGTAGAAAGGTTACTTCAGACAAGTAAATCTTGTTTTGTATATAACGAAAACAATATTTTCTTAAGATAAGAAATACATTCTTAAACCAACTATAGTATTCTTGGACGAAGAAATAATGTAGTTGGATTAAGAGTACTTTCTTATATTAAGAAAATATTGTTTTCGTTATATACAAAATAAGATTTTCTTGGTCCAATACAGTTTTTTTTGTGTGTATGATATGTTTTTTTATCCCAGTCAAAACACCCAAACATCCCACGAATCCGAAAGCAAAATATCAGTGTTAAGCGTATTGCAAAAGAAAAGTTTAGAATCGTATACGTTAACTGACTATATTAACACCACAACAATGACAATGAGGCGGTCAAAGTGTACGGCGTGTCTGGAAAAATGGCGCAAACCTCTGCCGGTACCACGGACTCCCACTCTTCAGCGGCGCAAGGCCAACTCCAGCCTGTTCATGAACAAGATATACGACAAGAAAACACAGGTCTTGACGAACCTCATCAGTGATATTGTTGCTAAGAAGCAAGTGTCGATTCAAGCTGAAAATACAGCTAAAGTATAATTTTATTCTTGTTTTTGTAGAGTTCAGTTATCGTATTATGTAAAACACTTATTTCAATTTATTTATTTATAACTTTTGATAACAAAAGAAATTAAAATATAAATAAATACATATTACCTAAAATTTTACTTTTTTATTTGTTGATGGTTTTATTACAAAAAATCACAGTAAAAATATTATTGACGATAAAATACAATTATTATTATCAACTGCGAGTCGAGCCCAGGGTTGCCAGATTTCTAAAATATTCAAAAATAGCACCTAGTAATTAACGCTCCCGTGCACCATAAGATAGTCATTATTTTGTTGTACAAAATTTTACATTTTTTTTCTACCTAACATTTTTTTATTTAACACAAAATAATCATGTGGGTATGAAAAGAGCCCCATAAGTTTAGCGTCGAGAATATATCGATTTGAGTTTTCGTTCGAGATTTTAAATCTCGCATGCCTAGAGTTTTTTCATACGACATTTCTAGAAAAAAAGTCGCATCGATATTCAAGAATATACGGTATAATTTACACAATCTAGATTCTAGTAAAGAACTTACAAGGAAACCTTTTCAAGTCGAAAGTTCGTATCGAGTTTAAACTTTGTATATAGTTAGAGGAGGTCAAGATAAGTAAGAAAAAAAATATCTTAGCTGCAATAAAACGGTTCAAGGGGGTGAAACACCCCTATGAAAATATGCGAAATAATCATATTACTTCAAATAATTCTGAAAGTAATAAAAATTTAAAAAAATCTAGAATACAAAAATTTGATGATTTGTTATGCTCTTTTGAATGCGATAGTCAAAATTTGAAAAAAATAAACCTATGAAATGTGGGTGGGAGGTGGGAGTTAACGGTTTATTTTTTTCGAATTTTAACTATAGCCATTCGAAAGAGCATAAAAAATCATGAAAATTTTGTATTATTGATTTTTTTTTAATTTTCAATAGTTTCAGAGTTATTTAAAAAAATATGATTATTTTGCACATTTTCATAGGGGTGTTTTACCCCCTTAAACCGTTTTACCGCAGCTATGATTTTTTTTTTTCTTACTTATCTTGACCTTCTCTAACTATATACAAAGTGTAAACTCGATTCGAATTTTCGACTTGAAAAGGTTTCCTTGTTAGTGACTTTTATAGTTTTATAAATAAAGAATAGGAAGAATAGAATAGGGGCCCATGACTCTGAGAGGTATACTTATATACTGAAATACGAGATTTTTAATGGTATTATGTACAATACATCCATTTCTTTCGAAACATGGAAAGAATAATGAATTTCTTATCAATGTTTCGAGGAATGATATATCTAAATCTTTATGTTTATCTAAAGAATTTCTGAAAAGTAACATTAGTTGTGCCACCCCTGCTCGGAGCCTAGCAACATATTTATCCAATTTCAAATGGAAACAAATGTTCCCTAAAACTAAATATGGACAGTAACTGAATCCACCGTTTAATAATAATATTATATAATATTATTTTATTAAAATTTTTAATTTAATTTAAAAATATTTCTTATATATTCCCCTTCACATGCATGCACATAATATATAAGTCGGTGTAACATTCACGGGTTTAATATTTCTTCAACTTGTCGCCGAGTTGCTATACCAGTTTAGTTCAGTGCAAATAAAACAAACTGTTCGTTTGTGTATGTAAACATATGCAACACATTTCACATCAGTACCTTTATTTGCTTATACATTCATAAAATCAATATGGCTTTTTATTATCCGTCAGACAAAATATATTAATTATTTTATATTTTTTGTTATTTTTTAAATTATAGAAGTCTATGGGTACTCAAATATAAATAAAAAATATTTGGTTAAATTGTGTATTTTCTTTTTTTACAAGCTTTTACTTAACTTCACATGTATGTCACTATGTCCCGTGGTACAAATTTTCCGACCGTTTTTTAACTAACTTCCCGTCGTACGATTTTCATCAAATTTTCAAATATGGTGTATTCTCCGTGACAATGCACTTTTTTATCATTTTTATATAGCTATGTTATTTTATTATAAGGTCTTTTTTGATGTATCTAATATAATAAAATAACTTGCCTTCGTGATCAAGTATTATTTCATAATTCAAATTATTGCGTAACCATGGTTTGCTTCGACAATAACATTAAATTATGTTTTGTCAAAATATTTTGCAATATAATACTCATAATACAAATAATTCATAATAATAGAAATGATAATTATTATTGAAGATTATAAATTATAAATTGAAGAAAATTATTGAAAAATTATCGAATTTTATATAAATATCAGGTATGTATTATAAATTTTATTTGTAGTGATTATATTGACATATAGAAAAGATTTAGCCGTTTTAGCTTTATTTCTTCATTTAAATGTATGTATACATAAATATGTATTATAGTATCTCATTTTATTGTTATTATATCATCCTATATGCATACATGTAATGTATATGTATTATATTGTTATGGCATTATTGAAAAATATTAAATATAAATTAATTTATGTTAGTGTAATTTTGTAGATCTAAATAGGTAGGTATTGTTTTTCTAAGAGACGCGAGTCTAACTTTACAATGGAGGAGGGGGTCATGGTCTGTGAAATAGACAAAAAAATTTACTTTAGTATATTTAATAAGCATTTTTCTATTTAATTTGCTTTACTTTTTAGGTTTGTGTGGGGTGTCATTTCACCATGCCCCCTCCCCTGGATCTGCGCTTCATTTCTAAAGAAGCGAATATACAATCAAAACGTTAGTGTTCATTTTAAAATAAAAACTAAAGATTTTTTGACGTATTGTAATAACAATACTTCCATTTCTTCGAACATGGAAGTAAAAAGGGTTTTTAGTCTTATGCAGACCCTGAGAGAGCTTCAACGTAAGGACATTCCAAACAACTTTCGTACTAGTAAAATTCTTGTTTCTTCCTGATATTATTTAGTATTAAAAACCGTGAGGTTTTTTTAAGTAATTTTTCTAAAAGGTGTGTTTTTTTGTAGTATATTTATGTTTTTTAAATAATCTCTATTAAAAATAGTATTAGTATCATAAAATGTAAAAATGTAAAGTATAAATAATTTTCGGGACGCCGAGGCCCCTGATACCAGGACCCGGGCCATATGGCCCTCCTAGCCCCCCCCCCCCCTATCTGGGCCTGGTCTTATGATGCAATGAATATAATATAATATAGTAAAAAAATAAATAACTTTAGACTAAAAATGGATAAAATAAAATTAGAAAAAAAAATTTTTAAAAACAAGCTTTTACATATGCACTAAAAAGTAAAAAATAAGTTTTTTTTTCACAAAGTCTTCCAGAATTCGTATGACTAAAAAAGCTTGTGGCGTTCATTTAATATTTAATGTAATATTTAGAAATATAAAAAATGTCGAAAATATCAATATTGGAAAAATCTATAGTAGATCAAATATTAATGTAATGTTGATACTAAATAAACCTGAAACTCAATGTATGTTAATGTTTTGAAATATGAATTTATAAAATAGATAAGGTAGTATTTCTTTTCGGTATTTCTTAGCCCTTTTTCATATGATAAATCTTGAAGCCAAAATATTCCTGTAGTTTATATCAAATTATCCAGGAATTTAATGTACAATTAAATAATATTAATTGAAAATATTCATTTAGGTTGAATATAATTTCAAAATATTCACAGGATATAATATTTTATATTATATTTGATATAAATTATGTACATACATGGAATTTTATGGAATATTTCGAAATATTCATTGAAAGTAGCTAATGTAGTTTTTCCGTTGAGAAACTCTTAGCCCTTAATTCTATTTTGAATCTAGAATTCCAAATATTTCATGTAATATTTTGAAATAATAATTTAAGGTAGATAAAATACTGTTAAGACTTTTTTCCTATGTTGAATCTAGATTACTAAATATTTCTTTCATGTGCGATAAATTAACCAGGAATTTAAAATACTAAATTAAACTAGCAAAAGGTTCTTTGTCCTATTTGAATCTAGATTTCCAAATATTAATGTATACATATATGATATGTATACAGGGTGTCCAAGATAAGCGTGCAATGCATGGGGATATCCTAAACGGTAAGAGATACAGATGTGGTTAAATGAGATGAATTATTTGTAAGAAAGGGGTGAGTATTACTACACAAAAAAATATTAATAATTTTATGTGGTTTAGGCGGTATACCCAAAAAACTGAAAATTCGAAATTTCTTTAAATGACTATAACTTTTTTGGCTAAGTAGATAGGTATTTTTTGTTTGCGGTTTCTTAAAGCACTTTTTTGAGTAGAATTGTTTGGTGTATTTAGAATTTTTATATCACTTTTAGTTTCCGAGTTACAAGCCCTAACTTTAGTTTTTCTTATGAGCCGCCAAGTTGGCTATGTCATATTCGAACGTGTTTTTTACTCTACTTTACAATGATATGTCACATGTCATACTTATTATTAAAAAAAAGTAAAAACCTTTTTTTTGTAATGGTTTATTGTTTTTAAATATGCATTTGTTATTTTCATTGTTGTTATTGCGATTTTTGTTTAACAATTTTTGTTTTTCATGGCTTACTTAAATGTTTGTAATAAAATACTTTATAAATATCACCAATATTTAGTACTTCGACTTATTTTCTATAATAAGTATGTCATGTGATATATCGTTGTAAAGTAGAGTAAAAAATACGTTCAAATATGATATAGCCAACTTGGCGGCCCATAAGAAAAACTAAAGTTAGGGCTTGTAACTCGGAAACTAAAAGTGATATAAAAATTCTAAATACACCAAACAATTCTACTCAAAAAAGTGCTTTAAGAAACCGCAAACAAAAAGTACCTATCTACTTTGCCAAAAAAGTTATAGTCATTTAAAGAAATTCCGAATTTTCAGTTTTTTGGGTATACCGCCTAAACCACATAAAATTATTAATCTTTTTTTGTGTAGTAATACTCACCCCTTTCTTAAAAATAATTCATCTCATTTAACCACATCTGTATCTCTTACCGTTTGGGATATCCCCATGCATTGCACGCTTATCTTGGACACCCTGTATATACATTATACAATATTATACATATATGCATTTTAACATAATATTAATGCAATTTAATGGAAGATTTGAAAATATTAATTTATATTAGAAAATGTAGTTTTTCCTATATTGATATTTTCGACATTTTTTATATTTCTAAATATTACATTAAATATTAAATGAACGCCACAAGCTTTTTTAGTCATACGAATTCTGGAAGACTTTGTGAAAAAAAAACTTATTTTTTACTTTTTAGTGCATATGTAAAAGCTTGTTTTTAAAAATTTTTTTTTTCTAATTTTATTTTATTGTAGGCCAGGCGCCAAGTCGATAAAATATACGAAATTCAGAAATAATTCAGATTCAATTTTCAGCCAAGCTGGTGGTGACTCGATTTATTGAACAATTTATTTATGTAATATTTTTAGCAAATACATATAAAAAACAAAATTAAATTAAAAATGAAATCTAATTAATAATATTGATTAATAAAATCAATATAGGCTACTATAACCAACCAAAAATCGATTCAGACTGTCTGAACTCTTATTATGAGTATCTCTAATTCATACTAGATTTTTTTATTCGTATAAAGTGTCACCAAATTATTCTGAAATTTCCCCCTTCCAACGAGATTGGCATCACCTCCTCCTGGATAGGGGAAGGAACGAAAATAACTTTTTCACCAATAAAATCAAGGAAAAAAATAGTTTTAGTGTGTAGAATTTAAAAAAAAAACATATTCATGGCTCCCATAAAAAGGGGGAGTTGGCAGGGCTCTAGCGATTCAACAAGCTTTTTTTTGATCGTCATCAAAGAAAATTATTAGATTTCTTAGTTGGAAAGGGCTTGTGAACTATTCTAGCTTTTGAGCCTATGATAGGATGGGGAGCCCTAATATTTTCGTACCTGCCCAGCATTAAGTCACGAATTTCATCATACTTCAGTTTCAGTCAATTTGACTGTATGTACTCTCATTTTTTCAAATCTTTGTATTTCTAACATTTGACCCAGAATAACTAAAAAACTTGCTATTTTTTTATCTATAGTCTGTTTCATGTTAATATACAAAACTCTTGGTGCGTATGTACCAGTATAATCATCAGGCCTAAACTACTGGACGTATTGAATCCATATTCACACCATATATATTTTTTTGGTGCTCGGGAAGGTTTATAGATTTTTTTGAACCTGGTATGTGACTGGAGTCGAGATATTTAAGAAAATGATAAAAACTGTTCAATGGCTACTATGTTTTTATATAAATAACAGTGACTGAAAAATTATATATCTATTGGTGATAACCGAATTGAAATCGGTATGTTTTGTTGTATTTCTTAAATTCAATTGTTTTCTATTATTTTATTTTATCTAGTCGGTACGTGGGACACGTGTTTTTAACATAACCTACGATACAGTTTATTTATATTCTTAAAATATAGTGAAATTTTACAAAAATGCATACACGACAACGTTTAAACATCGGTCGAAATACTCAAAATAGTCAAAATACACAAAATAACCCTAACAAATTTAACACCATAACAATGAGAAAGAAAGAGCATGCAAATTATCTTTTGGCAAAAGTTTTGCCAAAAGATAATTTGCATGCTCTTTCTTTCTCATTGTTATCAACGGCAAAACAACGTTTGCTGGGGCAGCCAGTAGTACTCATAAAAACTTTTGATCAGCAAGTCACGAAGTACACAATACTTTATTTTCAACCAATTTGACTGTACTGTAATTTACATTGGTGTTTATTTTAGATGGGGTTGGAGTCCTTTTAATTTTTTATATATTTTAATAATATACAATACTAGAAACTCATATTACTTCCAATCTTCCATCTCGAAAAAAAGATTCTGTAAATCAAAAACAGTTTTTAATTGAAACACCATCGAGTTACTGACCCTTGAACTCTTTTATAAAGGTACTGTTAGTTCTAAAAAAAACGAATTTCCCCCTTGACATATTATGTTTGTTTCGATTTAAACATTTAAAATGATGTATGCATGTATGGATTCATTATTATTCCAACATCAGTATTTTAAATTATGAATTTATTCGTTGGAATTATTAAATTCTCAAATACATTTGCACCTAATTGTAGAGAAATATGTTATACTATTTTCATCACATGCATATTTAATATGGCATGTTGTAAACCACCATTAGATTTGTTTATTTATAGATTCGCGCAAGACATATGCAGTTTGTAAGTTGTGCATATGTGTGTTGCAAAACACATTTACATATCTTGACGAAATACGTTTATTTATTTGTAAATATATGTATATACAATTTATACAATGTATTTTGTGTATTTTTTGCCTTAATACATTGTTTACTAATTGATATAAAGCCAGAATTGAAAAAGAGGTAAAACTGCACACGAAAGTTAAGCTCGTTTCGTGTCGGTTTCTGTACACTGAAAAAATTTAATGTTAATTTTTAACATAAAAACATGTTAACGGGAGGACGAAATTGATCCTAGAAATTTTTAACAGCCGACATGGTAAAATTTAAAAGAACGTCTACTACAATTAATATACTGTATAGCAGTTTCTATGACGGCGATAGGCCAGATATGAAAAGTAATATAGAAACAGTAAAATTATAGAGAATGTACGTGAAATTTTCATATGCAAGAAATTAAATTAAAGAATAGCGTTTATATTACTTTTTCAGAGTAAATAAAATTTTAATAGGTACTATGTTAAAATTTACCAGTATGTCATTGTAATTTTTCATTTACTTTATTTTAAATTCTACCGACTTTTCTGTTATTCTTTTTCAGAATTGGATTCTATCCACAGGTTCACACTATTTTCTGTTAGTTTTTAAAAGAATATTCTCTTCGTGTAATAACAGTTATTAAAATTCCTTAAGAAATCTATAAAACTGAGATCGACAATAATAATTAATAGTTTATATCGTCTTGGTCTCGTCTCGTTCAAAGTTAAGTGATATTATCAAATAGATAAAAGTTGCTGCGTTACCGGCGAAAACTCAAAAAGTGCCTTTTTTAGTCCTCATGTCACTTTAATTCGCATAAAGTATTTCTACCCCATTTTGGCACCTCCGGGTGTCGGTTTCGTCAAATCCTAGCTACGCCACTGGACATCGTCTCGTTCGAATTTTAACTAATCTCGTTTTTGTTTCAAATTTCTTCTCGGCGTGCATCCTAAAATAATCTCTTTATGCGGTGTTTACACCGAAAAAAACAAAACAGAAACATCGTGTCTTTAAAATACTTCGTATTTAAAAATTTTCAGGGTTTATTCAAGGTATGTAAAGTATAAGGTAGCCTCATGGCTTGGCTCGAGAGAGGGACATACATCATCTGGGGTGCCAAAATGAGGAGAGAGGGAATGATGTGTCCAATCATAACACGTGTAGCCTCTGATGACGTCATTCGGGGTGCCCAAGCTGATTGGTCAAAAGCTCATGAGGCAACCTGTGTATTTACTAACCTTGGGGTTTATTGTTTTTTTGTCATAAAAACACCGTGTTTCTATTTTGTTTTCTCTGTGTAAACACCGCATTATAGAGCTGGACTTATATTTAATCAAATTTTATTTTATTTCTTTTCACCAAGAATTTTGTAGTCCTTAAAAAGGTTGTTTCAGAAAAAAAGAATTGATCGGAGTTTTATCAATGTACATATACTTTACATGATGGCAGTTTAATTGGAGATATAAATCTGTTTGTCAATTTGATGGAAAGTAAATGAAATACTGAATTATTTTGTTTGGTAAAAAGTGTTAAGAGTTGTTTGAAACGCCAGATTTAAAAAATAGTATAATATACAAGACGAAACAATCCGAAAATATGACATTGTTTTTTTTTTCATATTTTGTTATTGGTAAAAATTAGCAAATCAACAAAAAGATCCAATTAATTATATCTGCAAGTTTTGATATCTTTTGTATACCTGAATTATTATTTATATTTATATTGTGTGTATATTTTCATATATGTTTAGAAGTAAAAAGTAATTTCTTGTTTCAATCTAAAAAAAATGATTATCAATTTAATTACTATATAAATAAATATTTCTGCTAACAAAGTATTTACACTTAATTAATAGATAATCAATACTATTGGTAAATTTATAGACTCTGTTTGCACAATAAAAAACGTATTTTGAGTCTGTTTCTAGTCAGTTTGGTGAAATTATAATGCAGCGTTTACACCGAGAAAACAAAACAGGAACACGATATTTTTATGACCAAAAAGCAATAAACCCTATACATTTTTAAATACGAAGTATTTTAAAGACACGATGTTTCTGTTTTGTTTTTTCGGTGTAAACACCGCATAATACATTTTGTCTGCATGCTTATTTGTATCTACTTCACAAAAAAACTATTGAACCGATTTTGGACTAAATATATAAACATTAAAATAAATCAAGTAATTGAAATAATGAAGTATTAAATCATTATTATTACCCCCAACTTGGGGATACAATAACAATGTTTTGAAAGCAGTTTGGGCATTAATTTTGAAAAAGATGCGGACAATATTGTGGGAAAATTGTTATAAATAATATTAATACAGGGTGTCCCATTTTAATCTATCACCCCCCTAATTTTTTTTATCTATCAATTAAATCAAAAAATGCTTCAAATAAAAGTTGTTTGGTTTTGAGGGGGACCCAAAATGGCGTTATTAATTTTTTATTTTTTGGACGTCTTCATGGTCAAATAGGCCCAACTTTTTTTTTCAAATGGAAACCTATATTTTTTATTACAATATCTTATTGTTTGGAAAAAAACAAGTAGCTTTTGTTTCAAAAAATTTTTGTATGACTTCATTTTTTTTTTAATATTCAACAAAATAATTTTAGATTTTAGTTTTTTAATAATTTTTCACTCGAAACCCATTAACTTTAGAGGAAAAATGTAAAAAACAAAAAATGTTTATTTTAATCTGATATAACTAGGAAAATTATATCAGGATTTTTTGTTAACTTTTGCTCTTCAAAATATTAAAGCAAATAAGAAAAAATCTGAAATAATTTTCCTAGTTATATCATATTAAAATAAACATTTTTTGTTTCTTACACTTTTACTCTAAAGTTAATGGGTTTCGAGAAAAAAATTAGTAAAAATCTAAAATCTAAAATTATTTTGTTGAATATTAAAAAAAAAAATGAAGTCATACAAAAAATTTTTTGAAACAAAAGCAACTTGTTTTTTTCCAAACAATAAGATATTGTAATGAAAACTATAGGTTTCCATTTGAAAAAAAAAAGTTGGGCCTATTTGACCATGAAGACGTCCAAAAAATAAAAAAATAATAACGCCATTTTGGGTCCCCCTCAAAACCAAACAACTTTTATTTGAAGCATTTTTTTATTTAATTGATAGATAAAAAAAATTAGGGGGGTGATAGATTAAAATGGGACACCCTGTATAAATATAACAATGGATAAAATCTATATTGAACTGTTATTGGGTAAAATTTTGGTATAATAGTTTTATTAAAAAAAATTATTGGAGATAAATAATTATATAATTTTTTAATGTATTAATTAATTAAAAATATATACTGGCGTAAAACTAAATATATTTGTTCTCATCAATGTCTGAGATAGGCGTAAATAACAAAGAAAATCATCTATATTTTAAGATCACATCTTTACCTAACATAAGCTAAATACAAGAAGTTTAAACAAAGGCCTGAAATGATTATCTATTTAACAGTTCTTGAGAAAAAAATTCCACACACACACGTGTACATGCATGCAATTATAGAGTAAACGTCCCTAATATTAATCTTGGTCAGTATAGTGAAATAATTGTTACAATAATGTAGTGTTTATAAAATTTCGTAAATAATTTTATTTTTCTGATTAAAAAATATTTTAAAACTATAATTGTGAAAGCTTTAATATTTGGAATAACAAAAAGTATTATATATTTCGATATATTTTTAATCGCAATTATAAATAAACCTACTACATCAGAATGGATGCCAAATTGTGGTTCATAATTAAAGTTAAGAAAATATTAATTATAAATACTAATAAAAAATAAACAACTCGCATGCATTTTTTACATCAAGAATGCATATTATCTAAAATTAGAAAAAATGACGCATGATATCTGAACAGTATGGTCAATTTTCTCACACCATATTTTTGATAGATGCATTATATTTGGCACATCTACCCTACGTGCAAGTATATGTTCATGTATTCGCAAATCCCAACAAGCGCAAAATGATAATAAAATGCAAAAACTCCAGGTGGGGGGCAACGATCTTTGTGACCCCCTCTGCGAATGCCCATAGTAACTGCGAATTTTTATAACCTACATCTCCCCAAACCAGTTTTGTATATCGAATGCAACGGCAAGGAAGCTGGGGAAGGGATAAAAGTGCATTTTTGTCGTCTGGCAACTAACGCAGTGGTTTCAAAAGTGTTCGCTGTAAAAACCACAGATGGGGAGATTTTTAAGAATTATTTTATGTATTATATGTAATTTTTGTGTAGTATTATAAGATAGGGTGATATTTACTGTAGAGGGTACATTTAATAATATATGTATATTATAATGCCTTCAATTTAATATATTATTCACACATTTTCTTGGTTTCTATGCTGCATAAATTGTATATGGAATTATAATAAAACGTGAAGCCTGCATTTCATTTTTCAATTTTTCTACCAATTTTGAGTATACTTAAAATTGACGGTTGAAAATCTCACATATACACTTTTCAATTTTAAGCTCGATTTATTGTCGAAAATCGAAGTACATGTTTTATTTTTTTTGGTTAATTTTTTAGTAAATTTAAAGATTGTCAACTGTTATTTATACAGTACAAAATTACCATTTGCTATCATGATTTTCTGTTAATTATTTTTATGTGCATTTTTTTCTTAAATAATTTCTTGATTCGATATTGCTGATTAAATCTGAAGAATTGCCGAAAAAAATGTGAAAGTGTAAAACGTTTCAACGTCACCGATTTAATTACTGAAGATTTGTGGAAAATTTATCAAATTTGACTTATAACTAGAAACCAAGAATCATCAAATAGAATAGAAGCCTTCAATATTCTTACATATGTGTGCATAAAGTGTATAAGGTTTCAATTTTTTATTGTTTATTTATAAACATACATATTATAAAAACACTTAACACAAATATTGCATTGTGATTAAAAAAAAAAAACGAAAGAAATTTAGGATTAAAATTAAATACAAAAACGCCTTAATATTTTTGTTTCATTTTTTCAATTCAATTTAAAATATTTTTCTAGTCATTCAATAAAAATAGTTATCATAAAAATCATCTTGATTAAAATCTCATTAATTTATTAAATATATTTTCTGCCATATCACGTTTTTACAAACGTGCAATTTTTTTAATACAAAAGGCAAAAATAAAATAGCTACACATTTCATATAACGATTTCATTACAAAAGAAAGTAGACAAAGGGAATTAATATATATATTTAATACCCACTATATGATTAATTAAATTTTGCAAGCCACTGAGATCTGCGTTCACAGATCTGTACGACTTCTTTCGTGAACAAACATAATTATTCTGCACTGTGGAGAATCACTCGGACAATTGGCCATCTCAAGTGAGACAAAGGCGCACTGCAGCCAAGCTGCATCGCTAAGTATGCTTTACCCTGGAGCGGCGTTACGAACGCGAAAAGTGCACATATATGCATCGCACAAATCGCCATTTTGCGATTACTTAATGCTAAGGCTGCATTATGAGACATTTCTTTCTCTCGTATCGTTCTCGAAACGAAATCGAAACCGAGAAGAGATTGGTTTAAATTCGGATAAGACGAATGTTTTTGAAGCACACCACGTGATCTTATTTTAATCATTCTTTTGTTGATATATTCCTGATTTAACAATAAACAAATAGTGCCTTATTTTTTTTAACAAAGACGTTCCTTGAGTTTTTGATCTGTCTCTGGATCTCACGATTATAGAGTGAAATCGTGATCCATCACATCTACCCTGATCTAATTGGCCATATATTGATTCATAAGTATTCACCACTGAGAAAAGGACCCTTTCAGAGCCTTTTCTACTACAAGCAGTTCTTGACTTTTGTATATAATTGGGCCCTGAAAATTGGTACGAAAGTAAAGCAAAGAAAAATAAATAAAAACATGGAAAGTGTGTTTCAAAATATTTATTTTACAATGGAAATCATACAAAATTTCTTTATATACTTGTCAAGAGGTACACTGGTAGAAAGGATTTCTCAAACCAAATAAACCTTGTTTTGTATATAACGAAAACAATATTTTCTTGAGATAAGCAATAATCTATTAAACCAACTATAGTATTCTTGAACGAAGGAATAACGTAGTTGGATTGAGAGTATGTTTCTTATATTAAGTTTTTTTTTCTGTGTAGCTTTATTGTGGTAGTTATTATTTAAATATATAAAATTTATATTTAAACAAAAGTAAACATCCGTTTCCGGTGGTAAGAACGATTTCAAAAGTAAGAGATTTTCTTTCCAGGCGAAAAAAAATACTTGATATAAAATTTTACCCTTCTATAATTTGTCGTTTTTTAGTTTCAGCATCTACAGACAAACATAATGGCGAAAACAGTCAGAATTGATTTAGGAAAGGTCAAAATGGATATATCCGTCAAAAATCTCGAATTAAAAAAGATAATTGGCTTCACAATACTTTTACTAAATATAATTCGAACATTATTAAAGTAAAACAGTAAGGTTTTGCCCTACTGGGGCAACTGTAAGTAATTTTTATAATAAAGACATTGAGGTTATGAATTTTCATAAAATATTAATACATTTTAATCTTACTTTACACAAATATTAAAATGTATTAATATTTGTGTAAAGTAAGGTATACAATTTACATTCGATTTTACTTATATTATTATTATTTTTAGCCTTATAAAGTTACAAAAATTTGTTAATTAAATATGATGTACCTATATATGATTTTATAAAGAAAACTTAATTATAAATCAATACAGTTTAAATCCATCTTATTGATTTAAGTATCTGCTTGTTATATATTCCAATTCAGTATTTCAAATCCAAACCCTTGGTAATCTGAACATCCTTTTCAAGTTAATAAAAATAATTGTGACAGTAAAATTATCTGAACGTGTGTAGAGCAATTTACCAGTAGCTTTTCTGGGGGAAGGAATTTAAACAGTAACCAAGCACATTACCATTCTGGGCCATTAATCGCCTATTTTAGGGACCCCCTTCGTCAACTATGTTTAAACAATTATATAGGTCAGAACTGCCAAGTACTCATTGTCAGTGAAAGTACTCAAAGTATATATAACTTCCAAATACTCATGTGAAAGATTCCTTGAACTATTTATGTTTATATGAAAAAAACATAAGGGTACATATTATTACAATTTTAAATACGATTTTAGTCAAAGAAAATGTTTTTTCTTTGGTAAAAACAAAAACTCTCGACGACACTCTATAGGTCTCGTTAAAATCTTATACAGCCTCGCCTCGTTCGAATACATTCGTTTAATTAAGATCCTAAGCTTGTTTTTTGACCGAAACGAGACTGATAAAAGGTTCGTCTCGATGGTCCAAGCAACATCCTACAAATCAATGTTGAGATTTTAATCAAAATCTTTTCGAGAGAGGATCCCCAAAATACAGTGCCGGATTTACCAATAAGCAAAAGAAGCAACTGCTTAGGGCACCCGCTGTTTGGGGGCACCATAAAAGTGATTTGTGGGGGCATGGGCGTAAAATAGAAGTTAATTGTGAGAAATGTGTGTGCCCTAAGCACTAATCATGTTTGGTGTTCACTAAAAAAAAAGGTCGTCGAATTTACAAAAAGGGGGCCTTTACATGATTAGTGCTTAGGGCCTTAGGGCATCACATAGGGTAAATCCGGCACTGCCAAAATATAACCTTTTTGTGTTTTGAAGGGGGGGGGGTGTGGTATAATTATTTATTTAGGTAACTTTTATTGTCTATACACAGTGGCGCGATATATAAGAATTAATACAACTTTATGTATATTTAAGACCTTTTTTTGGTCTTTTTTTTTTTTTTTTTTTCTTGGCCTTCCATTTCTGATTTAGCCAGTTCTTTTTTTTACATTTTTTTCATTTTTTTTTTGGTCTTTAAATTGCTTGAAAGTCAAAAATTTTTAATGTTGATATAAATTTTAAATTTTGGGGGCTTCAATTATTTTTTCTGACTGATGCCCCCGACTATCATTATAACGCTCCACTGTCTATACATCTCTTGTCTCTGTCGCCCCTTTATATCTACAGTCATACGATGCACTGTCTCTACAAGGGGGAGAATTGACAGGGCTATGGCCTTAATGGCTTAAAAGCATAAAAAGCTCTTTTATTATTATGGTGACCGACTCTATCATTGAAAAAATTCAAAATTTTTAATTTACATTTTTTATGAAATTTCATCTTCAGAAAACTTTTTGCGAATGGGGATCGGGTGAGATGTGGTATAGGGGCTCGACGAGATACCTGATCTAGGGGCCCGTGATAGGATGTGGTACCCATAATACGATGGCTCTGTAGAACCCACTGATTAAAACATTACTTGATTGTTTTGATTTATTTTCAGAAATACCTGTTGTTTTTAAGATCGCACTTTTATCCAAATCGTAACAATATTTATAAACTAAAGATAACAATTAAATTATCTCTTATCTACAAGTCACTTTTTTATATTTATTTAAAAATAGACAAATTTGACCTTACGGGACTTATCTACACTGGTCACTAGCTAAAAATAGACAGAATTATGTAAATTATGCAAAAAGTACACTGTATATTAGATTTTGAAACTTGACTCACGCCGTTAGAGTCTCGAATTCTAATACTACTGACATGTGGGCATGTTTTTTCACTAATTTTATGAATTTTTACGTGTTTATAATATACTACTGACCCAACTGTATTTGCATATGTATGGGATCAAGTATCAACCAACACAAAAGTAAAGATAAAAAATTATTTGGTCATGATATTTTATGTTTTATGTCAATTTTTTATGTTTTAATTTATTAGATTTTATAAGTTTCGTTAGAATTAGCAAAAGTATGAATTACCTGTTGAAACCCACCATTAACTGTTGTTTGAATCTCACTATCGTATCTTTATTATTTATATTATCGATTACCAATGTTAACAATTTTTTTTTATTGGATTGAACTCCCATGTTTTTTTTGTAAAGATTTTTAACCCTTAGCTGCCACTGTGGGGTACCAGGTGCCCCACATTTTTTCAACTTCAATGTAAGCTGTTTTCAATTTTTTTAAATATATTAAATATTATATATTTCTTTAAATAACCAATTGGAGTACATTCCATATCGTTCGAAGATGATAGAGGAATTTTATTGAATTCAAATATTCAATAGCTTACGAGTAGTTAGCATTTTAGTGTCTGGGGTACGAGGTGACCCCAGTGTGGCAGGTATGTTATTCTGGAGAAGTGGAGCAGCTAAGGGTTAAATGTAACGAAATAATTTTCTTTACTTATTCATATTAAATACATTCATAAAATTGGCATCAAAATATGGCTTCCCCTTTATAGTTTTATCAAGCTACATATATGTTTGATAAAACGACAAAACTACAAATTTAAGACACTCTCGTCTCGGTCTAGATCTTGTTTCGAGACCGAAACGAGATCGGTTTAGATTTTGATGAGTATTTTAACTAGAGACGAATCTAATTTGTTATCAGTCTCGTTTCATCTCAGATTTATAACTGCGACAGTCTCGTCAATTGTATCGCGCAAAATAGACGAGATCGAGTATCGTCTCGATGCGAAGCCCTAATTTCAACATGTTTCTAGAATAATTGGTTACTGTTAAAAACAATGTAAGTAATAGATATTCAAATAAATTGAGGATTGTTATTTTTTATATAAAAAAAATAAGAATCAGCACGAGACCGAGAAGAATGTTGATCTCGGTTAACCTCGACCGAAATTATTTAACTTATTAATATGGATTCGAAAAAAATATATCGAAAATAATATTTCTTTCGAATCCAAAATTAATAAATTATAACTAGTAGTCCAGTCAATATAAAATTTGAGCTAGAAAAAAATGACGGAGTACGTTTTTTCAAGAAATTGGTAGATTTCGATGTACAGAACATGCCGATAACTTTTCCCCTCCTTCGAAGGGGGGTGCATAACTTTCTAGGGGCTTACAAAGCTGTCTAAAATCAGTTCTTTGGGAATAACACTGGGGCTATCAGTTTTAGGATAAAATAAGTCTAATATATCTTAAAGCTGATAAAATTACGAACAAAATAGTGTTTTTAAAAATTATGTACCTTAAATAGTTATTGAAATAGAGCCCGCGAAAAAAATATTTAGCGACGTCGAGTTTAGAGATTACACCTAAAATGCAGAGTTCCGTTCGATCGCTATGTTTAATATATATTTAATTGAATTTCAACATGATATTTTATGTTATAATAGAGAAAAGAGTGCTTATCTGCATCCAATGTCGTAATCTCGAAAAATGTTTGAGTTATAAGCACTCAAAGTTCTAGGTATTACAAAAATTTAAGGAAAATTATTAATGTTTTTCGACGACTGCAGAGAAGACCTTCTACACTAAATAAAATTAATTCCTGCTAGGAATCCATAGAAAATTTAATGCCCTAATTAATAGTTTTTGTCCGATCATGATTACTTTAAAATTGTTCAAGTTTTTATAAAAAACTATGTTTTTTATAAAAACTATGAATTATTAAAAATTCAATTTGTTATCATAGTATGAGCCCCAAATGAGGATCAATATATCTTATAGTATATTTTTTATAATAAGTTTTATATACAGGGTGGGGCAATAGTGCGTGGAAGTTCTATAGAAACAGATAAAAAAATATTATATTGTCTTGGCGCAAGGCATTTTTTCTGTGTTGTTACGTATAGTGTACACCTTAAAAAAATTATCATATCAATGAGTACTAGGGCGTCACATGAGACGAGAGTTACGTAGGTAAACATTGAAACTATCTCGTCTTAATCTCGTCGAAGCGTATACAATTTTAATAATTATATTACCAACTAATTACGTTTTTATTCGATTAACGTTACAATAAAGTCAACCTGCATATAACTACCTACCCAAACGTATAATATATATATATATATATATATTTCCCACTAGACGCCTAATTCTAATCCCTGTGGCGTTGCGAGGGTTGGTGGTGTTATCGTGATATAATGCAATTTATTTACATATTAAATAATTACGTATAATTGATTAAACTGATAATGCTTGACACATTAATGTAAGCTCCGTTGATGCAATGACAATTAAAATTATATATTATTAATGAACGAGTTTTAAGATCTGCATTGAAAAGTGATCTAAAATAATTGAAAAGATTTAGATGTAGAAATCCAGTAATAGATTACAGATCACCACAAATGTTTTGTATTATTTTTTATCGGACACGTAGCCAATTTTCGAATTCTGGCGAGGCCAGGAATTTTGAAGTACTATAGTGAAAATATATAAATGATTTTTTTGCTCGCTAAAAATAAAAAATAAATACATACCTATCTAACTTTATTTGAGTGATTAACCATTCTATGCATGCTTACAAGCAAATATAATATTGTATATGAATGTATGTGCATTCTTTGTTTTGATACAAATTTATGCACTCAACAAAATTAAAAAAATCTCTAAATGTGCATTACATTGAAAGATGAATAAATGTGCAGTGTTATTTTGAAGACACTATAAATTAATTTTCAGAAATATACAGAAGGGTTATTTAAATGTATACACGCAGTGAGCAGCTTTTGCATGTGGATTAAAGGGGGAGATGACTTAAGCCTATTGAAGTTTTCATAAAGTAATACTAATGTTTTTATTTTCTTATATGAATGGTCGGTGAGGGGTACGTACTGGACAATTTAGTTGTGTCGGTGATTAATCAATCTGAATACGATCCTGCGATTAAATATTTTTACATTTGTGTGCAGCATTTATTTGTAATGAAGGAGCCTGGATACAGTGAAGATCGTATGTTGTATGTGAGTGTGGCGGCGGCGGGCGGTGCAAGTACGAGAGCGGACGTATTCGCAAACGAGTGATCTGCGGCACGTGAGACATTGCTGTTCGGAACCCGTCTCCTGTTGCATCGAGCGAGCTATTGCAAGGCACCGTCTGCCGACTACCGCACTGTAAAAATTGTTCACCGAATCACTGCTTATTCAACATTAGACGGAGATCAATACATCGCTCGAGAACGCTCGGCCCGGCTCGGCACCATTCGCCGGCATATCTACCAGCAACTTATCAGTCGCAAGTTTGCAACATTACAGTTAACATACCGAGTCCCGTATTTTGAATTATGGCCTATATTTTAACACAATGTACAGACATTATATGATTTTGTTATGATCTCGGCTTGTTCTACAATGTTCTGACAAACACTGCACCGGTTTGGAAACGTACATCAAGAATAAATCACGTATTCACTGTTGTGTGGCCCTTTTCTGTTTTGTGTGACACCGATGTGTTAATTAACAATATTATTGCATACATGTACTCGGCCGGATCGCGATCGTACTGTCGTCTGTTTTTGCAAAAACTAAAACTTATCGATTAAATATTGCAAGAAAGTTATTTGCGGACGGTTGTGTTTTTGTGTACCATGTAAAATTGTTGCTATGTATACTTAATAATTATATTGTGCGATGGCCCTACTGGGATTCCCTTTGTGTCGAATGTATTGTGATCATTTTGTGATTTACATTATTTGTTTTGGACAAATTTAATATATTAAATATGTATGTGAAGTGTTTTTCTTTTTATTGGGTCACACCCAAGTTTTCACAGTCTGCATTTTGCATTCTCAGACTTGCTATAGTATGTATATACTTGTAGAGATTAACGACATTGTTTCCATCCAACAATATGAGATCTGAAAGGTACGTTTCGACTTTATTGCATTCATTTATGTTTTGCATACAATTTTTATTCTTATTTATTTGCGGTTGGTTTTGTTCATTATATATTAATTAATTATTAATTATTTATATGATTAGTACTTAAAATTGTATTAAATACTGCTATTATTTGATTTCATTTAAAATAGCATTACGTGTATTTAATTTTTGTCGTTAAATTTAAATATTATGTTATATTTGGGCATCATTATGCTAATTGTTGAAATTTGCAAGTGAAAAGAGTAATTTGCGATATCGTAATTAATGTACATGTTAACTGGTGTTAAACAAACAGTTTTTGATATATTTTTAGTTAGTATCTATGTGGTATATGTCATTATTTTCGATTTTTTGCAATAATTTGACAGCTACAGCGTCAGCCATATTGGTAGCAATTGTACAGAGCGGTACTCTCAAATTTTTAGAACCCAAATACCGGGCCGTCTGAGTGTTTTTACAATGGATATAATTATTGATTTGGATACATTGAAATGCATGTTTTTACTTGAATATAATTTTAAATTTTATTTATTTAACAATTACTTATAATATAAATAGTTTAACTAAATATGGATTTAGTTTGGTACTATTAGACGGCAGACGGGCATAAGTCACAGAAATATAAACTCACTATAAACATAGACTATAAGTAAGTTATTGTGTATATTTTACATATAAATTATTCTCTGCTTTCAATCTTCAATTGCGAAGCTGGAATTATTTTAAATAAAAATCGCCGCCACCGTTTTAATATCATACCTATTTCTATTTTAATTAAAATAAAATTACGAAAATTTCAAACATAGAAATATAAAATGCATAGAACATAATCTATGTTCATAGAACTGTGACTGGCGAATACCGGCTCAAGTACCTTTTTACTTTTTTTATTTTATATATATTTTTTGTAAGTACACATTTTTATAGCATTTTAATTACTACCTATTGAATATTTTTAATTATGGTTTTTGTAGTTTTATACATTTATGCACGATTATATAGCCTGATATTAGTTATTATTTTAATAATGTATACATAAAATAAATGTACTTTATTAAAAAATTGAATGCGTTTTAAAAAAAAACGTCGTTATCGGAATTCTCAGTGTCAATTAAAAGCAATTTAATATGAAATAATTATGTAGATAAAAAATCGTTCTTTGATAATAAAATAATTTACGAGATATCTAATTAATAAAAAAATAATTAATTTATAAAGGAGTAGGAATAATATCGATCCAAATAAATTATAGATTTACAAATTGGTATAATATGTTATTTTTCAGGGAATATATTTATTTGATAAGAGTCCCCGCGTACGGGGAGGGTTTATAAACAACTCATCCCCTTTTCCACCCAAAAAGGGTCAAGCAGCTATAATTAATAATAATTCCTTATTTCTTTTTTCTATATTATGGAAAAAATGTATATTTAATAAATTCTAATATCACATAATATGATATAACAAAAGCCAGAATCTGCAATGAATGAATTCGATGTTAGATAAATAGCAGCTGTAGAGTAATATTACTTAACATCTGCAGAATTCTGCACTTCTGGCGTAGTTTAATTTATTTAATAAATAAGAAGGAAGTTCTTAATAATGTAATATATGAATTGACTGGTACTGCAGCTTTTACTTTCTAGCTAACATTAAAATTAAAATATATTTAATCTTTATGTTATGTTAAATATTAGCAAGATGTTTTTATATGAATATGGTGTTTTTTATGAGGGAAATATATGGCCTAATGGTCAAAATTTGCTAACTGATATGAATACTTACAGTTATATGAAGTATGAAGTACTTATTTTTCAAGTACAATTTTACTAAAACTACTTTACCCAAGGAGAGGGGATAAAGGGCATCTATAATAATGAGGAATCCTAACGATTGGAGGGGGGGGGGAGTGAAAAATTCCGAAAAGCATTCTAACATAATTATGGACGCTCCCATAAGAATTTCAGGGATATTTCAGATTATTTGCATTATCTTGTTATTAAGTATGTATTGAATCTTTGAAACTACATTTACTCTCGTATCTTTGCGAAAATTCTTTTGAACCGTTTATGTAACGACAAAAATGGTAAGGAACTTTTTTGCGCAGCACTTCATTCTCTATAAATTCTTTAACGGGCTAATTTTCGTAGAACTAACCGTTTACGAGTTACAGCGCAGTTTTTAAGAAGTATTTTTGTTGTTGTTATGACTGATTATCAAATTATCATATTCAGTACGACTCATCTAATAAAATGCAATCGAGTCATGGTATAAATTTATGAATAAATCACTTATACTGCAATTGCATTAATGCATTACTCATATACGTATACAGTATTACTAACTTTTAATTCGTCCAAAAAATGCATACATTTTAGTACGGGTAAGAGAGGGTATTACATATTTAAAAAAATATTTTCAGATTTTTCGGTAGGCACCATAAATATACTTTTTTCTGACTTAAATCATCATCGTTAAATAATGTTTTCTTAAAAAATTACGTCGGTATTATTTTTATATTATACCAGATACCTAAATTGCACAAATTGCTCCATCATGGCAGGTTTTTGAGTTATCCTGCTTTAAAAGTGCAAAACTAAAGATTTTTGGTCATATGTTTACTGTTTTATTACCAAACATTTTTTATAGTTTTCGTTCACGGTAACAAATCCATTTTAATATTAGCTATATAAATGCAAAAATAACTATATGTCTGCGTGTTACCTTTTCACGACTCAACCGCTTAATCGATCTTGATTAAATTTGGTAGGGAGATAATTTGTATCCTGTGGAAGGGCATTGGCTTCTTTGTATCTCAAAAATTGATAAAAAAAATAAATTCCACGCAGACGAAGTCGCGAGTAACCGCTAATAGTAGTATATATTTCCCCTTTCAAATAAATTTTTAGCGCAACCCATCAGATGTGGTAACGCTTAAATATTCGATTTTCCGTCCGTCCGTCTGTCCGTATATCTTCCACCGCGAGATCTCGACCCCCTGACCACCTAGAGACCTTTTCACTAAATGGTAGGTCTGTGTGGCTCTTATTTAGCCCATTTTAGGAATTTTTCCGGTCATGACCATCCGGTCACGGACAGGCATAATGTCCATTTTTCATACAAAATTTTTCATATATGGCTTCAATCCGCTTCATGTAGCTCGTTGGACTCGGGATTGATTCACGAATCGATTGACAAGGGTATTTTTTGAATTGTGTCCATCAAGTGGATTTAGATAAATTTTTACATTTTACTGTAGATTTTTCCGCTGAGATATACTAATTTGAAGATAAGCTATTTTAAAAACTAAGAGTGCAGGCTAGCCACAAAATGTACTTAACAAAAAGTCCTTACTAGTCTATTTCGATGAAGAATATAATCAAAAGTAGAAGTTCATTTTAAAAGGGGGAGAAAGTCTTAACTATTTGTTACCGTAGACAAAAACATAAGAAAACAATTCCTGCTTTTTGTATATTCGTAAATATGACGAAAATAATCCTTTTTTGTACTTGTGTGTCGAAATATCTCATAAACCTGACGTGGTAGAGCAACTTGAGCAACGATTTCGGAATAAATACGCCAAAAAACTATAAATTCAGTTAATTTTGGTCGATCTCGATGATTTAAATTAAATAAATTTTCACAAATTTTATTGGCCGGTCTTGTATAAAATATTAAACCTAGAGCGTACAGTGAATCTTCTTAAACTGACCCCTTTCTAGAAAGACCAGTATTACAATCATGAATGTTTTTTAAATATTATTTTTCTGCAAAAAGACAACTTCAATGAGCGACCTTTTTAATAACTATATATACATACAGCTGGTTTGGAAATGTTTCATACAAACCAGTTGATTTTTTAATTTATTTTAATTTTTACGTTGATTTTTATATAGTTTAAATTTAAAAAAAACTGCCATGGGTGTCACATCCTTTTTTTTATACGTAGTATTGAAAATCAACTGTATTGAAATAAAACGAATATTAATGGTTAACGAATCAAACTATAAATAAGACATAAAAATGAATAGAACATAAATTATCAAAAATAATAACGTTCTCTACAACTTTTATTATAAACACTTCCTTCTACTGTAAAATTTTAAATATATATTTTTTAATTAAAAAAAATATTTTTGTTGATTAATAAAAGATGTAAAAAATGAATGGGATATAAATTATAGAAAATAACATTCTCTACATTATTATAAAAAAATATTTTTTTGTTATGAACCATTTGAAATTTGGTTCTTATATAAACAATAGAAGAGTAAGGTTTTGCTATTATACATAATTTCCCTATGTTGGTATTGTTGATTAAGACATAGAAATTGTTGAAAAAAATTATAAAAAAGTTTTAAAGCGACCAAAAAAAAGTACTTGGTAAAAAAATTGACAAATGTTATACAGGCTTAAGAAATATTATTCTATGTTCTGTTAGCAACCCTACCTCGCATAATATAATATGTTTTAATATTAAATCTAATCTCTCACTCGGTTAACAAACAATTCTATAAAATTATCAATGCAAAATGCATACACATTGCAATAAGCCTACACATTTTAATCTGGTGTTTATGAACTGCCAAGGTTATCATTGCAGTTATTAGTGGAGCAGTGCAATGTGCGTTTATATTGGTAAGTTTAAAGATAATTACAAAAATACATTGCGTATACGTGCATCGTTTCGAACCTCATTATTGTCCGTGTTGTCTGATAGCAGTCCAACCGTCTGACCTCGTTATTGTCCAATTGTTTACCACCTTTTTCTGGGTTTTTGTCGGTTAATACCTAATAAGTAATGTTCACCGCGCCCGCGTCTGTGTGGCAGAACCAGTGTAGGGTTAGCTGGTAACATCATATAATATATTTATATGTAATGATACCCTTGCATGTAAATTCCACCCCCTCCCCCCTTCAAAAATCTGGCTACGCTACTGGTCACAGTAGTTCCTAATCAGAAGTGTTATTAATATAGTTGTGAAATCTAGTAGGGTTGGTCTCGAAACGAGATCGAGACCGAGACAAGATTTGCTTGGATTCGGACGAGACGAGACTTACTTAACTTACGCCGCGTTGTGTCTCGTGTGCAGCCTTAGTGCCGAGTAACATTGTTTTATTGTGATTAGTGTTAAGTGACCAAAACCATATTTTCTTCGTTTTCTATAGATCTCCTGTATTTAAGTAAGTTTATAAATGTATATTTTATCGCTTGGCTATTAAGTTGACTTAAATTTTTAACATTTAATCATAAATAGGTAATATGATGTGGGGTAAATGAGTCATAGATTTTTTAATAGCAAATGCTGAGAATTAAATTTTTAATTAGATTATGAATTTTTACTCAAACAAATTTAAACTTTTTAAACCCAAGGAAAACAAATAAAATTGCCAAAAAATACATTAAGACAATTTTATCTCTTTAATTGATGAAAATATTGCAATCACAAAATATACATACAGATTTGACTAAATTATTAACAATCGAACGTTGTTCATTGTCAAAATTGACATACGCGCGTAAAAATAGATTATATCTAGTTTCACCAAACTCTTTTATTTTTAACAGTTTTGTAAATTTCCAAATGGATCAAGTAAGCTTCTTAATGCTGGGCTTTGATTGTTCCATGTGAAAATTTACAAGGCTTTCAGTTTGGTACGGAAATTGACATATTGTTTTAACTGAAATGAATAGGTACTATTTTTTATAAATGTACGATTATTACATCAATTTTGGTTTAGAAAATTAATAACACAGACACAATAAAAATATATTAAATTGTAGTCTTAACCAGACTATGTTTTTTTACGGAATTTGAAAGTAAAATAGCTCGATAACCCCAAACTTTGCTATCGTTACAAAAATTGCAAAAAAATATAAAAAATTTTAAAAACTTATAAATTTTTTGGTCAAATCTTATGAAAGACTTTTGTAGATCAGACTTTTCACTTCAATTTTCTTTTTTGTATCGCTTTATGACCGAGTTATTTGCGATAACACTTTTAATTTGAATGCTTCGGGAACAAATGATAAAAAAATCCAAGAGCAGATTTGACAAGTTTTTTTTTTCTTTATAACTCTCAGTCAAAAATGGTCCTACAACAATACAAAAATAGGAAAATGAAAATAAAAGTTTGATCTACAAAAGTAATTAATTAGATTTGGCCAAAAAAATTGTATCATGTCTCATGGAGACTGTCAAAATTGACGGAAATTTTGCCAAATTCGTATGTAAAATACACACTCAGCATTCTGCTATACGACGACATCGGTAATTCAAAAATTCCATTACACGACGGCTAGAGGGGCACCCACCACCGCGCCGACTTTAACGTTGATTGGTGAATTTAAACGCGCAGAAATATAGCAGTTACGGTGGTATTATGGTGGGGATGGAGTAAGGACGTTGGTTAGAACTGTCGGCACATTATGTAACGGAGCGGTCGTGTAGTGGATGGTCGTATAACAGAGTGCTGAGTGTAGTAGGGTAAGAGTAGACGACTTTTTTTGTGGGGCTGTGTAATTGATACGTTTATTTTTTAATAGCTTATACCTCAGAGATATAATAAAGAATCGTATAATTTTAATAGATATACGATTCATTACTCGAAGGTGCAGAGTAAGGGTTAAGACGTGATGTCATAAATAGTATGTTAATGTGTGTGTGTGTATGTATTATAGATGACGTCGCGAACCTTTCTTGTGGAAGGATGAAAGATCACGTGGTAATTATAAACGATTAATAAATAAATAGCTCACTTCTGTGCTTTGACATTATGGACGTACGTCATATCCTATGTGTACACGCATACATATTTATGTCTGTACTAGTACCAGTGGTTCTAAATATGCGTATATAAATTACTTTTTGTAGAAAACCATCTCATCAATATTTTTATGAATATTGTTTTCAATTTTTGTGAAATGGTCAAGTTTATTGAACGTTGTAATCAAATGGGCTCAAGTTTTTGATTAAATTAATTTTATTACCTTCTATATTTTTGTAAGGAAAAAAGTCCCAAATAATTATATATACACAGGTAGAAAGGTTACTTGAGCCAAGTAAACCTTGTTTTGTATATAACGAAAACAATATTTTCTTAAGATAAGAAATATATTCTTAAACCAACTATAGTATTGTTGGACGAAGAAATAATGTAGTTGGATTAAGAGTACTTTCTTATATTAAAAAAATATTGTTTTCGTTATACACACAAGATTTTCTTGGTCCAATATAGCTTTTTTTGTGTATTTAATTTGGTATAGAAATTAACAAATCGATCAAATTTTACAACATTTTAGTGTTCTAAATAACCCTGGATTTTTGCGAAACTGTAACTCAAGTCAGTTTTGCTTAAAAGAAAATGGATGTCGTGAAGTGATCCTGCACGAAAACCATGTTTTAAGTTGAAAATTTCGAAAACTTCGAAAAATGTGTGTTGATCAAAAGTTGTAATGGGCACAATCTACGAAAATTTAATCCAGAATATTTTATTTTTAATTTTATTTCGTCAAGTATTATGGTAACTTTTAGAAAATGTCCCGGAGTAAAATATATTAAGAATTGACCGAATAATACAAACACAGTGAAACTTGTTTAAGTGGAACTTGGATAAGTGGGAAACTTCTATAACTAGAATTCATACTAGGACACCTCCTTGAGTAGGATTAAATAACTGGTTCCTTGAGAATCCAGTTATTCAGATTTCACTGTATATATTATTTTAAGAATTTTCTATGGCATTTTCTTAGTTTTTTGATTCGGCAGTTTTTTTGTGAGATTTGTTAATTAAAATAAATTAATATAGAGAAAAAATAAAACAGAAAGATTGTTGTTTCAGATCACAAGTGTAAAAGCATTTTTTTGTTAAAGTTTTTCACGTAGAATCAGATCCTTAATAAAGCAAAAATTAATGCTCTCATTTAAAAAATCAAAGTTACTATTAAAAAATCACCATGAAAACACCTACAAGTAAAAAAATATACTTCCCCCTCCATACTGACAAAGAGTATCTTTTATCCGAAGTTATTTTTTGAAATACAAATTCCTAACGTTTAATTTTGAACACCCGGTATACTGGCATTATACAAGCAATTAAAAAAATACATTTTGCATAATATGTAAATACACATTTTTTCCAAAATAATGAAATAATCCACATTTTAATAAAAACCACCCCTCTAACTTGATACCCTACTACAATCAACCCTTCATATTCATCGCAGCAGTATTTCATAAAATAGTACATTTTTAGTTTTGTCAATGCAAGAACCGTTAAAACGAGCCCAAGTGAAATTGAATTGAAACTTTTGAAACTGGACGTGTTCTATAAAAAGAAAATACTGGTAATGCAACAAATATTTGTAACCGTTGCAGCAGAAACTGACCTTGGCGCAGGGTTGCTAAATGTGCATTCAGTTATCAGTACAACACGTAAACCGTATGTGTCAGTTAATGTGAACTGTTAATTATATACATTACCGTTAAGTTAATTAACATCTAGATAATTGCGTTAAGGTAGAGTGGTGTTAAATGTTGTACATCAAAGCAATCCAAATTATATGTATTGGGCCACGAGAGTATAGATGAGCTCCATCTATTACTATAGTGGGCCGTTATTTAAGTATTGGGAATAGGACTGCATATACGAAACGAGACTCAGGTAAGTCTCGTATCGGTTTTAAGAATTAAAGTCTAAGCTCGTTCTCGAACTGGGCCCCTATTCTCGAGCTCACTCGAGAATATATCGATTCGAGTTTTTCGTTCGAGATTTTAAATCTGCCCAAGAGCAGTCGAGATTTTTCATTCGACATTTCTAGAAAAAAAGTCGCATCAAGATTCGATAATACGGTATATAATTGACACAATTCTAGTAAAAAACTTAGTGACTTTTCGTTTCAGTTTAGAATCTCAAATGAAAAGTCGAACGAACTCGAGAATAGGGGCCCTGTACGTGTAATAATGACGTCTAGAATAGAGTTCATCTTGTCTATATATGTATTGTTTCGCATACGTCACCGAGACGAGAAAAATCTCGGTTTCGTGTAGATTTTTATATTCCTTCCATTAATTTTTATGTTATTTACAAAGACATTTTGAAATATATACATGATTTTGCTGCATTTATTCTTTTAAAATTTGAGATCCAACAGTAAATTTTTACTTGTTATTAAAAATTTTATTTTAAAGACTCGATGAGACTTATAAATCGTCTAGGTTACGTTTCGTCTGAATTTAAAATCAATCTCGTCTCGGTGTTATCTCGTGGCACTTTCGTTTAAGTGATTTTTTTCGTTTTAAGTCAATGTAAGTAATACAAAATATTTATAATTCGTATTGCGTAGGTATAATAATTGATAATTTCAATTTCGAAACAATAATTAAATGTTAATATTGGCACTATAATTTTAAACATATGGAAATGATGCGATTATTCTATTTTTTTCATTATAATTGATGGATTTTGTAAGCTATAGGGATCCATTGTATTATCTGTCATAATGTAAAAGTATTACTGAATAAAATTGATATTTGTTAAATGAAAATCAGCGGTATCATCTACAAAAATGAAATATACGAGTATATGTATGTAATGATAAAGAAATGTTAATAAAAGGCTATAGGGGGATAAGAATGGGTAAAGTGCCCCCGCGCCAATTATTGCTGTTATATTTTTTTATAGTAACTACTAACACAGGTAACAATTTGACCAAATTTTAACCCTCAAAAATTTACCCCCAAGGGGTGAGAATTAATTTTGAAAATTTCGTAAAAAATTAATAACTTTTGAAAGAGTCAACCGATTTGAATAAAATTTTAATATGTCATATATGTCACTAAGGTGCTTTATAGAAAAAATCGGTAAACCTGAAAACTTAATATAACCTCAAAAAAAAGTGTTTTATATTTTTCAAAATTTTTTTTTGCTCACTTTCAATTTTGGCACAATCACCAAAATATTTGTGTGACTTTCTAGCATAGTTTTTTATAATATATGTTTTTTTCAGATTTTGTTTCCAGCTGCGTGACACCTAAAAAAAATTTTATATTTTTCTAAAAATTTTTTCACTCACTTTCAATTTTGGTACAGTCACCAAAATTTTTTTGTGATTTTCTGGCATAGTTTTTTATAATATATATTTTTTTCAAATTTTTTTTCCAACTGCGGGACACAAAAATTTTTCAAAAAATTTTTCAAAATTTTTTTTCGCTCACTTTTAATTTTGGTACAATCACCAAATTTTTTCAGTAATTGTCTGGCCTAGGTATTTATAATATATGTTTTTTTTACTTTTTTATTCCAGCTGCGTGATACCTAAAAAAAATAAAAAGTATTTTTTGAAATTTTTTTTGAGGTTATGTTTGCCGTACAATCACAAAAAATATTTTGTATCTTTCTATCATAATTTTTTTATAATATTTTATATATTTTTTAGATTTTTTTCCAGTTGCGGGACACAAAAAAAAATTTTTTTTTTTAAATATTTTTTTCGCTCACTTCAATTTTGGTAGTCATCAAAAAAATTTTGTAGCTTTCAGGCATAGCTTTCTATAATATATATTTTTTCGGATTTTTTTTCCAGCTGCGTTTTTTATTTTTTATTGCAGTTTATGTTTGTATATTGTTTTCGGACTTTCTAACATATTTTTTTATAATAAATATTTTTTTCGGATTTTTTCCTGCTACGTGACACCAAAAAATATTTTATTTTTTCAAAATGTTTTTTCGCTCACTTTCAATGTTGGTACAGGCACCAAATTTTTATAGTGACTTTCTGGCGTATTTTTCTAGATTTTTTTTCAGCTGCGTGTTACTTTAAAAAGTAAAATTGTAAATAGTTCGTAAGCTGCTTGGAATAGTAGCTTGTGAACAAGTACGAAAAGAGCTATAAAATTGCATAAATGTGGTCCCCTCTAAAAAAATTATTTTAGAGACATAATGGACACTTGTATAATATATGTCATAAAGCAGATCTTAAGCAACTTAGAGTTACATTTAGGTAACCACAATTATAAATATATTAATATAAGACAGGATAATAACATATACATACATAATACATACATTGATTTTTTGTAGGACAACTAGATATAGCAATAGCCCTTTATGAAAAGGTAGTAAATATTACATTTCACTGCCAGACAGACTACCTGAAGAATATTGACGATATAAAATCTTTCAAAAATAGATTAAAATATTTTTTATACAAGAAATGTATAATAGGTACATGTAATAATTACGAGGGAATATAACTTTTTTATTTTCATTCTTTATTTAGTTCTCATTTTTTTTCAATTTGTTATGTGTATTTTATATCATAACCGTTTCTTTATATTGTATGTATTGATTAACTACAATTTTGTTTAGTTTGCTTTGTACATACTCATACATACGTATATTTTTGCTTTTAGTTTTTTACGAATAAAACATCTACATATATGAGTAATAAATAATACAAACATAACCAGCAATAAAAAAAAATAAAAAATAAAAACTTTTTTTTGTCACGCAGCTGGAAAAAAAATCCGATAAAATATATATTATAGAAAGCTATGCCTGGAAGCCACAAAATTTTTTTGATGACTACCAAAATTGAAGTGAGCGAAAAAAATATTAAAAAAAAAAATTTTTTTTTGTGTCCCGCAACTGGAAAAAAATCTAAAAAATATATAAAATATTATAAAAAAATTATGATAGAAAGATACAAAATATTTTTTGTGATTGTACGGCAAACATAACCTCAAAAAAAATTTCAAAAAATACTTTTTATTTTTTTTAGGTATCACGCAGCTGGAATAAAAAAGTAAAAAAAACATATATTATAAATACCTAGGCCAGACAATTACTGAAAAAATTTGGTGATTGTACCAAAATTAAAAGTGAGCGAAAAAAAATTTTGAAAAATTTTTTGAAAAATTTTTGTGTCCCGCAGTTGGAAAAAAAATTTGAAAAAAATATATATTATAAAAAACTATGCCAGAAAATCACAAAAAAAATTTGGTGACTGTACCAAAATTGAAAGTGAGTGAAAAAATTTTTAGAAAAATATAAAATTTTTTTTAGGTGTCACGCAACTGGAAACAAAATCTGAAAAAAACATATATTATAAAAAACTATGCTAGAAAGTCACACAAATATTTTGGTGATTGTGCCAAAATTGAAAGTGAGCAAAAAAAAATTTTGAAAAATATAAAACACTTTTTTTTGAGGTTATGTTAAGTTTTCAGGTTTACCGATTTTTTCTATAAAGCACCTTAGTGACATATATGACATATTAAAATTTTATTCAAATCGGTTGACTCTTTCAAAAGTTATTAATTTTTTACGAAATTTTCAAAATTAATTCTCACCCCTTGGGGGTAAATTTTTGAGGGTTAAAATTTGGTCAAATTGTTACCTGTGTTAGTAGTTACTATAAAAAAATATAACAGCCATAATTGGCGCGGGGGCACTTTACCCATTCTTATCCCCCTATAGCCTTTAGTTAGAAAAAATACTACAAACTCAAATTAGCTCTACATTTCTTTAGTTAGATTATTAACAAAATATTATTATGTCTGTAAATTCATATTAAAAACAAAATTTGTCAAGTGCGAATCGATCTTCGCGTATTGGTGTCCCGTATCGTATATAATTTTTTCGATTATGTAATTTTAGCAAAGTTAAGAACCAATTATATTTAATAGTTTCATTTTTAGAGAACAGATGGCTCCAAATGTACTATTTACGAGTGCTAATAATTTTCTTGTAATCTCGGCATCATACATATTCCCAATGTTTTTTTCTCATTATTATTTTCGGAGATATATGCAGGAGGTAAATTATTGAATGGTTTTTTAATATCCAAAAGGCTGTGACGATAGACACACAGTTCGAAACACTAAAAAGTAAAATTTGCGAAATGAAGGGTTTTCATAATTTTTTTATTAAGAAGTTCTATATTAAATCGTCAAATAAAATAGGATTTTATATCATGATCAACATTATAATTTTATCTTTAATGATTCATAGCCAAAAAAACTGGTCCATTTATTAGAACTGTGTCCATTGAAACATTTGATTAGGATGTCAAAAACTGTAACATATTGTAATTTCAGACAATTCAATTGAAGTTTTTTTTCTCATAAAAAGGAGTACTTAAAAATATAGTACATTTATTTTTTCTTTGAAATTAACTTATTATTTCCATATAAAGATATTTTAATAAAAAATATTAATAAAAACCCCTTTATTAATAATCATAATTTTAGCTGCCCTGATTATCTATTTTTAATTCTACTACAATACGATATAAATATTTTCACTATTTATACAAGAATTTAAAAAATGTATGAACAGTCGATTTCGTTTCACAAAATAGCAATTTACTTAAAAAACAGCTGTCACTTTTTATTAGTTTTCATAATAGAGCGTGTATGTGCAAATGTTGAAAATTAATTGAATGCAGGTGTAAATATTTGATTGATAATTTATCACAATTAATAATTAGGTGGGAGGAGTAATGGAAAATATTAAATAAAATTCACTTTTTATCGTTATCATTTTTGGAGCTTAGACAATGGTTACTAATTGTAAAAGATACAGACTGTTCCAGCTTCAAAAACTGCAGGCAATGGTTTTACACTTAATGATCTCAAAGCTGATTTTATGCTAATAACAGCTGTCATAAAAAAAATTGAGTTATTCTAATTGAAAATATTTTATCGGAATTTCCTGATATCATTTTTTTTATCGTAGATACCTTATCAGACTACTTCAGTCGCTATGGAACATTCCCATGCCTAATAATAGCTTAGATTATAGATGCATAACAAGCAATCTACTCCATTATACGAAAGTGTTACCTAATGTTGATGGTGGCCATTTTTTCCAAATAGCCATATAGATAGATAGTGATCACTCTAATGCAGGGGCTCCCAACCTTTCTTCCACACGGACCTCTTTAGAAGGAATGATTTTCTTCATAGACAACCTTACAGTGAGGTCTTTGAAAGGGAGCGCGAACTGATAGAAATATAAATAGATAGAGAAAAGATACATATAACAACCAATGCTAGTCTGTATAATATGCAACTGTTACCAAAACTTGATGGCGGCCATATTTTCTTAAATGTCATTTTCATCATTTTTATGGATATATTCCAGAGACGTCAGTTGAAAATTTATAATACACAAATATGCTTTCAATTTCAATTAGATTTAGTATGTACGAGAGATGATGGTTCCAAATAGACATTTATCAGTTAATTAATTATCACTGAAAATGAAATACTTTAAAATATTAAAAGACAATATTAAACATCTATTATTAATTTAATTTATAATTCAAAACACGATAATAACGCTAAGGAATGTGTTATTGTCATTCCTTATATATCTTTCCTTGTTTCTAAGACTTTTATTAAACAGATATATGACCTGTTAGTTCACACTAATCAACCAATCAGAGCTCGTTAGACAAAGAAGTTGCGGTACGTTGATATGTCTATTTCGCGAGACGAGTATTCTATCTGTATCTATAGCATATATCCCATAGAAGTCGGTTGAAAATTTATAACACATGCAAATAGGCTTTAAATTGCAATTGGATTTGAATTTTGTTCAAAATAAACGTCAATGAATTATCACTTATAATAATTATTACTTTGAATTACAACTTATTTAGGGAGTGAAAATAAAACAAAACAAAGTAAACTAGTCGTTGGTATATTTATAGTTTAACTTTAATACCTTACATTTATAAATCAAAAAATATTAACTATAAAGATGATTTTAAACATTAATTTAGATATCAAGTGTAAACTGCAATTTTTTTTCTGTGTTATGTATTTTATTGCATAGCTAAAACGCTAATTTGTTCGTCATAAAATCAGCGAACCTGATAATAGTATTTGACACTGCACTTAAATGTGTGTATTCCACGTCACTGCATCAATGTTTGGAAAGCAGTGCTTCTCAAACTTTAAGACCGCGAAAAAAAACTTCACTATATCTGACTCACAACTGTCGCACACGTTCTAGGAGAAATCTGCTTGCGTGGGGAAATTCGTAAAGTGGGGATTTTTTCTACATATACTGAATAAAAAAATATTTTTTTGTCATTGATCACACTTTACATTTTTTATTAATTTTTAGAAAGATGTTAACACTTAACCACCTACCCACTCGACGCCTCTTTACTAACTTCATATGCATACGCAAACTAGGTATATAGCGTGCATTGCTGCAATACAAATTAAAATAAATTATCTGTTCGTGTTTCTTAAAAAAATGTATTTAAAAAATGGCATAAAAAGATATACTTTTTGTATCAAACCTTTTAAATTATTAAATTATAAATTAAAACATATAAATGAATTTATTTATAATATATTTTTCATATTAAACATTTATTATTTATTAACTACGAGAACCTATAGTAGAAAACTCTGATAATATAACTTTTCAACCAAGTCTTATTGTTAGTAAAAAGAATATTAACAATAAGGTTATTCGATCATTAGAGCAATGTATAGATAAAAGTATTAAATTTTAAAATGTTATTTATGGATAACTCATATATTTTACTAATTTTTATTTAAAATTTTGGACGTATGGTTTTTGAGTAATGTTTTTAACACACGATAAATGAGCGAACTTGCCGAAAGTGCTATATTTATTGAAATTCTACACAATTGGCTATATAGAAACGTTTTAAAAACTAATTATTCGAAACTTCAACCCCTTTAAATTCTATAAAAATTATAAAACAAATATATTCACGTGAAAAACTAGCTCTGCCATTACAGCAAATTAGTACATATTATATACCATTCTGTTTATTTCAATTTTCAAATTAAATTAAACTTTTTTTTTTACTTTTAATAATTAACAAAGTGAAACATTCTATTAAATGTAGGTACATGTGTTCTGAATATAAATTAAAAACAAAATTTGTCGAAACCAAATCTTTTTTTCCAGTGTGCTAGACGTATAACCTTAAGTAAGGTGGGTGGATCATGGAAGGCCATGCTCCTTGTAAGGCCAATTTTTAAAAAGTCGTAGTTATTGCCATACGATGACAAATTCCTTCTACTCACACTAACATCCATCGAACTCAAGAACACAGACGCGGCGGCGAGTCACTCAGGCCGCTATTTTGTCTGTGCCGTCCCATCCTTTATTGACTTCGGTCGTCGAGGTTAAAATTATAATACGTGCTCACAGCAAAACGTAACTTTTCAAGTAAATAAACTATTATTTTCTTTAATTTTTTTAATGAAAGATCTTTTTATGTAGTTAGATATTAAGCAGATATTTTGATTGTCACAACGTTAGTTTTAAGTTAAAACTTTATATTGGCCTTGTAAGGAGCCGTGTTCCTTGCAAGGCCATTTGGAAGAGTTTAATTAAACTTAGAATTAATAAATGGTCATTAACTCTATATTAAAAAAAATGTTTTATAAGTTACAATGTTACATAATAAAACAAAGTGTTATTTAATATTTTGTTTGTTTCATTTATCCAGTAAATAAAGGAATAATAACTGTTTATTCCTTAAGGTGGCTTTCCATGGTCCACCCACCTTAGATAAATATACAGTAGAAACCGGTTATAACGACATTGGTTAATACGACGTATTGGTTTTAACGACTCAAAATAAAAATCCAATTGAATCCCATATAATTGCATTTTACCGGTTATTACGACTATCCGCTTTTTACAACCAATATGACCGGTCCCTTCGATGTCGTTATAACCGGTTTCTACTGTATAAGTATGTTATAATATAAATCACTAAAATTAATATAATGTTAACCACAAGTACCTACTAACACAAGTTGCAAAGTTGAGTGAACCGGTAGATAAAATAAATTGACAATCACTGTTTAAGTGATGCACCACAGGCTGATGTCGCTGAAACATCAGCTGATCGCAAACAAGTTAGCCTATAGTAGTGACGTAGACGAGGCCCCATTCTGTGTTTAGTCTGTAGATTTTTTTTTATTTCAACTCAACAAAAAAAACTTATTGCGGTTTCTTTTACTTTTGTTTGTATTCATTTTTTGAATTCTTTACAAAGTTCCATATATCGAATAACTTAATTGGTTATATGAGTTTCGACAAGAAGTTTCACTTTCGATCAGTCTTGAAGATGTCATTTTGTGACGATATTTTGGCCTAGATCTTGAAATTAATACAGTCGAACTTCTTTAATTTGAATTTTTAAAGAAACAAACATAATATATCGAGAAATAGTTGTTCAAATGAATTACTGTACAACGAATATTTGGCGTATTTATAGGTAATTTTGGAAGCGATTTTGAATAGTTGTGAAAAAAATTACTTTTTTTTTTTAATTTTAAATGTTACATATACAGGGTGGTCCAGTTTGGGATACAGAAATTTTAGGAGCTGATTCCCTGACTCATTGTGAATAAGAAATTGTGCGGGAAGTGGAGTTACAGGGTGTTTAAAAAATTTCCTTCAGAGTAGTTTTTACAACAAAGATTATCTCATAACTTATAAAGTAACGTATCTAGAGCAATCAAAATGAGTCAGTTTCATAGGTAATTAAGTAACATATTTTTCAGTATTACGGTTATTGCTATCCGTATTTCTACTTCCGAGTTATAACTCATCAAAGTCGAAAAATATCTTTTTTTGTTGAATTTTTTTATGGAAATGACATTTTTCTCCAAAAATACCCCTAACATGTTGTATTTTTTATCATTATTTTGGTACATCATAATATTACCTACAAATTCACTATACAAAGTTTGGACGTGGGTCTTATAGTTTTGTCTCGTCTCGTGTGCGACTCAAATAAAACAATAAAAATACGCAAATAAATATTTATTTTTTTATCAATAGTATAAACAGAGTACTTATCTTTTATAGTGTTCAAATGTAATAAATTTAAAATTACCTAGTATTATTTGCAAAAGTATTTGAACTGAACTATGAGTAATAATAACATAATAACTAACTGTAAAATTATATCGCTTTTTTTTACTATGTTATCTTTCTACAAATCCAAACTTGCTTACAATTAGCTGAATGTAAAGTATAATTAATCATTATTTTAATTAACTAATTGATATAAATAACAGGCGATTAGAGCAGAAATTGTCAACTTTTTTTATTTTTAATCAGTATTAAATTGCGTACTTTAATCAAATATTTGTTTTATTTCTTTCTGTCTTTACTGGCGATTATAGAAGTTAGAACTGGGTGTGTGAGTAATTTTTACTGATGAAATTAAAGTATTTATTACAATTTATTATTAGAAAAATTAAGCAATAAGTAAGAAAATCTAACGAATTAAAATTTTATTTCTCATTGTCAAAAATTGGTTTCAAATCTATATCTATAAAAGAGTTTGTCCTTAACCACTCACTCACTCATTCATTCACTCACTCACTCACTCATATATCAACGTACAGCCCAAACCCCTGGACCTAGAAACGTGAAATTTCGTAGGTGCCTTCCTTTTATGATGTAAGCACCCACTAAGAAAAGATTTTTTGAAATTCAACCCCTATGGGATTAAAACAGGGTATCAAAGTTTATATAAAAAATATTTTTTTTGTTCGCATTTAATTGAAACGTATCAAACATACTGTACAATATAAATAATGAAACAATTATTTCAGCAATTCCCAAAATTTAACCCCTAAGGTGTTAGGGGGGTGGAAAAATTTGAAAAATATTTTTTTTTGTATTCACCGAATGAAACATGGTAAAATTAGGTACTATACAAGACAAATATCAGTTACGAAAATTCAACCCCTATGGGAATGGGAGAGGGGATAAAATTTTGATATATTTATCTTCATAATTGTTGATGATATTAAAGTAAATTCGGACAAATTAATATTCAATTAAAAATGAAACTTCAAGCCCTAATAGCATGGAACGGGGACGAGGATGGATTTAAATATTTTTGTCTGCATACCTATGCTTTACTTATAAAGGTAAATTCGGGCAAAATAGTAATCTTCAATAAAAAAATTCGATATTCAACCACTAATGGCGAGGGTAGATATGAGGTTAGTTTTTACAATTTTTAACTAAAATCCGAGATATTTACGTTTTTTACAACGTTTTTACGTTTTGTAATGAATAAAAATCAATATAATAAATATGTCATTTTTACGCGAGCGAAGCCGCGGGATTCCGCTAGTCATTTATATTTTTATTAAAATATTTAATTGTAAATTGTAAAGAACATATTAGTTTTGATGAAATATTTTATTTTCACGTAATTATTTTTGAAATTTTCGAACAGTAAAATATGTTTTATAAGATATTTATTGGAATTATAATTATCTGAAATAAGCATAACAAAAATGCACCCACTCTGCGCACAGCCACGCACGATTGTTTTATTTTGACTCAGGATCTTTCACGCTCATGATTCAAGATTTCAAAATCGTTCACCCTCATGTCGGTTCTAGGTAACTCAGTACTTACGAAGTACTTTTCAGAAAACTAAACAAATTGATTAATTCTCAATTAATTGCAGATTTTTTTATAAGGGTGTAATCGGGACTCAAAACCATTATTAATTTCAACTTTGTTGAAATCAGTTCTTCATTTCTGGGGTCGCAAAGATCCGTGAACCATAGTTTTAGTGCGATTTGACTTCAATATTTTTTATTTTTTTTTTTTTTTTGTTAAAAAAACATTTTGTGCTTTATTCGTATATGAACTGTTCTTGTTTTGTTTAATGGCAAACGGGCTTTTCGGAATCTGCTGTATTACTTTTATGCGATCATATCATGTAGTATGTATAAAATACATATTATAGTAGGTATAAAATAAGGATAATTAAATCGATTTATTTCGAATTCGAGATTTCGATGGAAATATCAATCTTTTATCCATTCGAATTATTTTCGCCTTGATATGTGTGTCTGTCTATGATCTATGTGTTACTCAAAAATAACAAATCATAGAAGGGTGAAATTTTATATTAAGGATAAGCTTTCGTCTAGGGAGAAAATCTATTTTCAAACAGATCTTATCTTACAACTGGAAACGAATGTTACTGCCAGTTTTTGAATTTCTTGAATTATTTGTGAAATGGGGCGAATTATAAAAACTGAAATAAAAGCTGTAGAGAATATCATCCTATTCATTTTGTGTACCTTTTATCAGTTATATCCAGAAATATTGTTGTTGTTTTTTCAATCAATCAATTCGCAATTGATAACTTCAAATATAATGCTATGTGAAATGGCGATATTCGATATTATAAAGAAGTTATTACAATTTGTTAGCTATCAAAACATGATATCAGATTTATATGACAGTTCTCTTGGAGTTCCATTACGTTTATTGACAGTTTGCACGTGCGTGATAAATAAAATACCAACAGTATTAAAACAATGGTACAGTACGATAAAGAAACAGACGAGTACCAAATATTTTATATGTCTGGAATGCATCAACCCTACATAAATAAATAATTCATAACTGCACCGAATGAAATCGATTGGCAGAACCGATTCCAATCCAGCCCTGTTGCTTTCTTACCGTTGACTTAAACGTCTGCAAATCACGCCGGGGACTTGGGCAGATAAACCGACCAACACAGACACAGGCAGGTATAGCGCGTTGCGCTGCATGTGGCAACGTCGCAGCCGGTCGTGCACAAGCCGGCACCGCCGCGTCTGTCTGGGTCGCGCTCGCATTATCATTATGCACATGTAGCCGGCAGGGCCGCACCTAAGCGCTTTAGCGCACATTCGCGATCTGATGCTGTTGAACCGTACGTGTCTGTGATTTCCGCGTGATGCTGTCGTTACGGTCTGCTTGGGTTGTCGTGGGATTTAGGATTCCTCCTAGTGTTAATGTACTATTACCTGTGTGTAATCATAGCTAGTACGTAGGTAATTATAATGATGGGAAGCTTTTTTTGGTGCTGTAATTTTTATTCGAATAGAATTTAGTGTTGGCGAATAAAATGAAGATTTTTAGATAAATACAGTTCCGGATTGCGTTATTTTGAGACCCGTAAGAACTGAAATTTTGGAGTCTTTCAACAAATATCTAAAACTGAAAACCAACGAAGTAACTGTGATAATTTAAACACATATCCTTATTAAAAATGGCATTATAAATATTAATTGTTATAGTATATCAGGGTGGCCAGTTTCTGGAAAACCGGGAAAAGTCAGGGAATTTTGCTATACAGCGAAAAGTCAGGGAATTTTTTATAAAAACTGCAAAAACCACACAAATTCTCGCAAATATTTAAACATGTGACTTTTTTTAGGTTTTTTATCTAAATTTTAAATAAAAAACACAGGAATAACCGTAAAAATTCTTTTCGGAAACCGAGAAAAGTCAGGGAAATTTGTTCCAGAGAAATACTGATCACCCTGTTTAAACACTCTTTTAATATAAACATAATATGATTAATATTATTTGTATTGTAGAATCGTGTTACAATACTATTTATCAATTCCTTTTAATCAAGATTCTCGATGAGACTAATAAATAACGTTGATATCGTATCAGTCTCGTCAAAATTTAATCCAGTGAAAGCTCTGGATAAAAAGTTAAAATATACAATTCATAATAATTTTTAATATTTTAGTAAGTACATCTTTTATATTTATTATATCAGTGTTAGAACAACCTGAGCAGCGACATTTGCACCAAGTTGCATCAAAATAGGAGTGCATCGGTTTGTCGATCAATACAACCCATTGCGATATACAGGGTGTTCGTGAAACCGAGCGATCTCTGTAGCTAACAATTTGTTAAATTTTATGAAATTTTCATAGCACGCTATTTTCGGTTTTTTCTATTTAAATTAAAGAATATTGTTATTTGCACATACCGTATGTGTATGCAATTGACGATTTGCACATACTGTTTGTGTACCTAATTCGATTAGGTTGTTAAGTTAGGGTAGATTAGTTTACGTTAAGTTAGTGGTATGTGCAAATAGCCTCATCATAAATTAAAACTTGCATTGTGTTAGAAGGTATTAATTTTAATTTAACACTTTTATAAAGATTTTAATTTTTTTGGCTACACAATTCACTGTTAATATATAAAATATTCCATTAACAAATATTTTCAAAACTGCTTTTCTCACAACGTCTTTCCCATTTAATCGATTTTCAAATTTCAATAATAACAAAATTCTGCGACCATCCTGTATATGCACTTGTACCTAGCCAGTCCTGGATAATAGTCTTGCAGTATTGCAGCCAAGTTACACCCTCACCTGAATACACTAATGGTTAATAAATAATACTGATAGCATTGCTATTTAATATTAATATTTATAAGATCATAAACTAATGTTAAATAGTACGTATTTAGATAAAAATATTATACCCTAAGAATACTAATGATTTGATAACATGTACAACATGAATCTAATTAAGCGAAAACAATAGTTACATATAATGAAATATATAATAAGAATAAGTATACCTGTGCAGAAAATTTTCCAGAAGGGGGGTTAAGCTTGTATGTATGAAATCTTTTTTTTGGGCTTGTGCAAATTTTCCACAGAATTTTATGTTACGTACGACAAGATGGGTGGGGGGGGGGATGGTACAATATCTTGTTAAAAATTACTAAAACGCTGTGTCTGTTTATTCAGACTAAATTCGAAAACTGCCGAACCGATTTTGATAGGTCTTTCACTATTAAATAATGAGGCTAAGCAATGACATAAACTTGTAAGGAGACTAGGAGACTATGATTTACTGATGCGATTTTAATGAAATGTTTATTGTTATATAGTAAAAAAATTGGCATTTTAGAGAGAGAAACGCGTTGGGATTCATAATAGGGGTAAAGAACTATTACAAAGAGTTTGTCCTTATTCATTTACTGACTCATCAACGCACAAAACTAACACAAAAACTTTTTCCTTTTATGTCGTAAGCACCCTTTAACAATAGATGTTCCAAAATTCATCCCCTAAAAATAAAGTATTAAATTTTATTTTTGTTTTGATAAGTTTATCTGCATTCTTGCTATTATTATAATGGTGAAATTTCATAAGAAATGTGTATTGCGATATTTCTAAATTCAGATCTATTAGGGGTTAAAAATTGTTATAAATCCACCGGAGAAAAATATTTCATAACAATCACTCGATTTTTAAAGAAATACATTTATTACATACATGTATTACTATTTTACGTAGTAATCTTGAAACGGTCCAAAATGATTGTAATTCTTGCTAGGCCACGTGTTACTAAAGTTAAAATACGAATAGTAATTTTTGCATGCATGATCGAAATTAGTATAGTTTTATTCGTTATACCAATAAAAAATATACTATTAATATAATCAATTTTACACAATCGTAGTATTTTAATAAAAATTTAAGTATCGAATAGAAAAGTGTCCTAAATATTGAAATGAAATAATTTGTATAGCACTTAATATATTAATTCAATTGACAGTATACCACGTTAAAACTGATAATATTTTTTGATACAAAATTGACATTTTTTATTAAATAATCGACTCAATTTTTCTCCCTGTAGACAACCAGTATAAATTTTATATACAGTAGAAACCTGTTATAACAACATCGGTTAATAATACAACGGTTTTAACGACTCAAAATATTTGTCCAACTGAATCCAATTTAATTGCATTTTTACCGATTTTAACGACTATCGGCTTTTACAACCTAATATGACCGATCCTTTCGATGTCGTTATAACCGGTTTCTACTGTATGTTCCAAAAAATAAATACAACGCGGGCGAAGTCGCGAGTGGGCCGCTAATTATTTTATAATTTTGCGTATTAAAATTTTCTTATTGATATTTAAAATAGTACGTAAACAATTTATGTTTCAGAAAATTAGAAGCATTTACAAAATAATAAGTAATAAAATAATAAACAAACTTGGATATGACTAATTAATTAACTATAAACAACTAATAACTAAAACATAATATATCAAAGTACGATGGCATAATAAACGACAACAAATATCATTGCAATGCGGTGCTATCTCTGCTTTCTTCAACGTTTGAATAGCTTCCTGTGCTTTCTGCATTGCATATGAAGTGACCATAAATTTTACAGTTGAATTATTACGTATATTTAACATTGCTTTATGTATTCATGCAAACTGTTTGTTGATTTGTTATTTTTTGATACTGATGATCTATTTGTTTATTCATGATTCACACGTGTAGGGTAAAGGTATGTAATTTCAAATTCAAAAATATTAACCCTATATGTAGGCATATCGAACGATCTCATTATGAAAAAATAAAATTTTAAAAATGATTTGCCTGTATGCGATTTTCATCAGAAGTTTTTCAAAAATGTTTATGAGTGGTTCCAAATAATCAGAATTCAAACTGAAATGTGAATTACAATTACTTTTATATTATATTTTTAACTGAGATAGATGCTAAAAAATTTACTTGAAATATCTGCTATGAATGAACCGTTATTTTTGAAAATCCAATTTTGAAAAAAAAGAGTTATTGCTAGTTTCAGTTACAGAATTATATGTTACTATTAAAATCAACACATTTTAATTTATCGATATTAATTTCGCTATTAATTGAAATAACTTTACATATAATATTGAAACAGAAAATCTTAAATATCTTATGTCCAGTATCATAAAGAATTTGTTATGGAGCAAAGGTCAAGCCAGGAGTTCCCAACCGTTTTCCTACATAAACCCCTTTTAAAAGAATGATTTTCTTTTATAGAGGTAAAGTAAAGTCGATATTTCTATGACAAAATGATATTTGGTGCATGATAACTATACAATTTTGAATTTTATAGTTATCATGATTTCGTTTAAATTATGTTTATTTTATAGAAAATGACGTGAAAGTTGAAATTTTCAAACCGCACTTCTGTATCTCAAAATGTTCTCGAGATATGACCTTTCAAAGTTGTCGATTTTTTTTTAAAATGTTGAGAAAAATGACCGTAATTTTTAAACGTGTGGTCGGATTTGATTTTTATCGACGGATTTGAAATCAGCGTATCAAAATCTATACAATGACATGTATATAACACTTTAATATAACACAAAAAATATAAAAAATTCCAAGCGGTATTATCATTACCAACCTTAAAAAATAGCGATTTTTAAATTTTTAACCAATTTTTTTTTCGAATTTATATTGTTATACATGTTATCAGATAGATTTTGATACGCTGATTTCAAATTCTTTGACAAAAATCAAATTCGACCACACGTTCAACAGTTACGGTCATTTTTATCCAAAATTTTCAAAAATCGAAAAAACTTTGTAAGGCCATATCTCGAGAACGTTTATAGATACAGAACTGCGGTTTGAAAATGTCTACTTTTCACGTCATTTTCTATAAAATAAACATAATTATCAAGCATTAAATTTCAATTTGTCATAGAAATATCGACTTTTAGATAAGAAAATAAAAAGGAAAATCATAAATTACTATATAAATCAGGGGTGTCCTACATAGACCCCTTTAAAAAGAATGATTTTCTTTATAGACCCCCTTACAAATTTAGATTCTAATAGAAAACATAAATATTCTACAATCTTGTCGAAAAAGTACAAGCAATTATATATGGATAAATATAAATTAAAAGCAAGAGAACATACATTGCAATTAAAAATTTTAAAACAGAAAAAAGACTTGATTGCGTCTTCGATCTCGTCTCTTAAAATAATAGACTTGTTAAAATTTAAGTTGCATCGTCTCGATATAATTATATTATAGTAGATTCAGTGCCGGATTTAGACTATATGATGCCCTAAGCACTAATTATCCCAATGCCCTTTTCTTTTATCAATAAATTTTTAGTTTACCAAAATAAATATTATATTTTAAAGTGAAGGATAAAATGAATCAAAGGAGAATGATTTAGTGAAGGATAAGACAAACGAAAAACGTATAATAATCAAAAACATATTTATTTTTCGATCATACATATTTTCACCTATTTAGTAATATTATTTTTAAAAAGTTGAATTTCGTGACTTTTTTAACGAATTCACGAATAACGTTGTTAAAATCAATCTTTCGTAACAGATCTGACTCTATGTATAATATTGACAGAGCACCAAGCCTTTCTGCCGCATAGTAGTTCTTTTTTTCATTTTTTAATAATTTTAACTTCAAAAAAGATCGCTCTGCTGTGCAGTTTGATACCAAGCACATAAATATACAGAAAGCTATATCTACGTTAGGAAATCATCATATCAAGTTTAATAGTCAATCTGATGGGGCCCTCCGGGATCAGATGCCCTAAACAATTGCTTACTTTGCTTATTGGTAAATCCGACACTGAGTTATGCACTAATGAATCAATCTATAAAAATATAATTTTTGAGTTATGAATGCAGTTTCAATCAAATTAAAGTAATGCAGAAAATAACTCATGACTATAAAAAAGTTATTTACATTATAATTTAACAAAAACATTTACTGCAAAACACTCATTGCGGTTAGATTGAATAGAGAATATCTATAAAAATACAATACTTTTCAAATATTATGTATCTTAAATTATTAACTAACTGAACGTCAAATTATATTTTACCAATATGTAAAAAAAATCGCAAATGTATTTTTCTTTGAGTGCATCAAAAATGTTGATTTCGCAAAAAGAGTTTTGCAAGGGTTGATACATTAGTGCATAACAGTTTTCAGATGCATTTAGGTACTTTATAAATAATGTGTATATGTGACAGAACATCTACATGTTTATATAATTAAAATCAGTGGTGTCCAGTAATTTTTACTCCACAGTAAAAATATATTCGCTAAAAATATAGGGATAGACATTATGATCCACTTATATCTTAATTAAATATAAATGCTTTAATATTAGATATCATGCAGATGACACAATTTTATAATAATCTAATAAATAAACATCCTTTGAATCATTTGTAATTTATATTATTACATTGTACAAAAAAATTACAATATACAAAGTGTACACCGTACACGGATTGACATAATGCATATAAAAGGCAATAGTGCATTCTATTTAAAGGCAGTGATTTTTTGCGGGGTTCTCATAGAGGAGTCTAAAACAGGCCTGGCCAACCCAAACTGCACCACGGGCCGCATTGACGACCCAAAATTTTCCGCGGGCCGCACACAAATATGAATAGTCAAATTTGTTCTATATCAATACAGGGTGTCCCATTTTAATCTATTACCCCCCTATTTTTTTTATCTATAAATTAAATCAAAAAATGCTTCAAATAAAAGTTGTTTGGTTTGGAGGGGGACCCAAAATGGCGTTATTAATTTTTGATTTTTTGGACGTCTTCATGGTCAAATAGGCCCAACTTTTTTTTTTCAAATGGAAACCTGTATTTTTTATTACGGTATTTTATTGTTTGGAAAAAACAAGTAGCTTTTGTTTCAAAAAAAAATTGTATGACTTCATTTTTTTTTAATATTAAACAAAATAATTTTAGATTTCAGATTTTTACTAATTTTTTACTCGAAACCCATTAACTTTAGAGGAAAAGTGTAAGAAACAAAACAAAAATTATTTCAGATTTTTTTATTTTATTTTTTATTTGCTTTAATATTTTGAAGAGCAAAATTTAACAAAAAATCCTGATATAATTTTCGTAGTTATATCATATTAAAATAAAAATGTTTTGTTTTTTACACTTTTCCTCTAAAGTTAATGGGTTTCGAGTAAAAAATTAGTTATCTAAAATTATTTTGTTTAATATTAAAAAAAATGAAGTCATACAAATAATTTTTTGATACAAAAGCTACAATAAGATATTGTAATAAAAAATATAGGTTTCCATTTGAAAAAAAAGTTGGGCCTATTTGACCATGAAGGCGTCCAAAATCAAAAATTAATAACGCCATTTTGGGTCCCTATCCAAACCAAACAACTTTTATTTGAAGCATTTTTTGATTTAATTGATAGATAAAAAAATTTAGGGGGATGATAGATTAAAATGGGACACCGAATAACGAATTTTAACTTATAAATTTTTTTTCTAATCTCTTATATATACTTTTTTTATGCAAGGGTAGAAAGCAAGTGTTCGATCACTGTTAATCTTAAATAGTTACGACTGCTTCAACTAAAATGTTGCAACTAAGCTCTCTTATTGTTGCTGTTTTTTAATACTAATTATAAAATGGAAAAACAATTCTCTTTTTTTTTATTTATCACACAAATAGACTTATAAGATTAATGAGCTATACGAAAATGATAATTTAAAAATATATAAAATGGTAACTTAGCACACCCACCCTATAGAGAGGGAAGCGAGTATTACTAGAAAAGAGGGAAAAATGCAATATAAAAAATCCTGTTTAAAAAATAACATTGCGAATAATAATAATGGTTCAAATATCACAAAACTATTGAAGGGATTCTCCCAAAAAGGCGAACAGTCTACTAAATTGTTTCCAGATGTTAAAAATATTTTTGTTCATAAGAGTAGGTACAATTGCACCCTGTCGTTTCATCCTCCGTTTTAGTTTTAGAGACCATAAAAATAAAAAAGGGAAATTTAAACCGACTTATGACATTCGAAAATACCCAATATTTGAAAATAAACAATATAAAAAAAATAATTCGATTATAATAATATGTGGTCGCGGGCCGCACAAAAAAGCTCTGCGGGCCGCATGCGGCCCGCGGGCCGCAGGTTGGCCAGCCCTGGTCTAAAACATAGTTTCTGAGATTAGGGGCGTTGTCGTTTGGCCACCATTTTGAATGTAAGGGTGAACATAGTTTTTTATTTATCACTGTAACCATGGATCAGACAAAAGATGTTTGAGAAGCATCTTGTAGGTTTTTGAATTCTCTACAACTGTTATAAATAACTTTTTGACTTAACGTTAATAATAATAATAATAAAATAGAGCAAAAAAATATAAAAATAGGGGATGCAAAACTTTGATGCGTTATGACTTTCTTTTAAATTTTATTGTAAAAAGCAATCGATGAAATTTTGGGCCTGATATCTAGAAATCTCCATACATGCCGGTTTAACTGTACCATTATATGGATTAATTAAAAATTATTTCATGGGTTTTCCCTCAATATAACTAATAAGAAAGCAGGGAGTCGAACCGAACCCGAACCCGAACCGAAAACCGGTTCCGGAACGAAATTTTTGGGCGAACCGGAACTGAACCTGAACCGAAATTTCAAACATGGCGTTGAACCTGAACCGGAGTCGAACCGATAAACAATTTTTTGGTTACCGGTTCAATAAAGTTTAATTTTACCGGTTCATTCAAGTTTAATTTTTCATTGCGAATATTTTTATTCAAATATGTATATTTATTATTCTGTATCAAATGTAAAATAATTTTTCTAACCACTTATAGTTGGCACCACTGACAAATGTAGTTGCGCTTAAATATTAGTATATTAATAAGTATAACTATAAGAATACTTGTGATTTTCGTGTTTTTAATTAACAAATTTTAATTTTTCTGCGGAATTTATTAATTAATATAAAAAACTTTATGTTCTTCTTTAAATATTGGCCTACTACCAGAAAAAGTCATAATATACAAGAAAAAATGGGAAAGATTGAGAGAAAAATATTATTTTCAGAAAAACATGAAAATTGCTATTTAAAAAAAATGCACGTAAAATTTAAATTGCATTGAGCATAATCTAATATTAACTGTCAATAATTTTATTATTCCGGCATAGGTACCTAAACCCATTTTTTTAAATTTATACAAATAAAAAAAAATAAGCCATAAAAAGTATTAATATATTATGTATATGTTACCGGCAAAGTATAAATTATTTGTTAAATAGATATTTATTATATACTTTACCTAGGCCTTCTATAGAATACCTAGGAATTCTATAGAATGCCAAGATAATATTAGGCAATGTATGAAATAAAAGACAAAATAATATTATTAAAGCAGATAGATATTTAGTTAATTTAATTAATTTTAAAAAGTCAAAATTCATATAAGTAAGAATTTGGTTCTTTATTGTTAATTTAACAAAATACATGAACAATAATATAACATTTTATATTATAATAAATAAAATAAAATATTAGTTTCGATTGCGTATGAGGTATGATACTTTTTAAATATTTAATAACATATTAGTCCAGACGTGTATTAAGTAAGATTTAAGCCCCTCACTGTGAAAATAACAAATTCACAAAAAACAATACCTATTGGAACCTTAAATATTATTTATAATCAAAAATTTGTCCGAGTACGTATTAAGTGAGATTTTGGCTCTGAACATTTAAAATAACATATTATCAGAAAATAAAATCTTTTATCCACGACTTATATATAATACATACATTACATACGTAGTTTTTACTATATAATGCGATATATTAATCCCAGAGGGAACCATGACGAAAGAGAAATTTTCTGATTGGTACATTGGAGGGCAATAATGGTCATTATTGCCCTCTAAATCATTATTGCCCTCTAATGCACCAATCAGAAAATTCCTCAAATTAAATAATACCATGGAAACAAAATACACAAACTTTCAGTCTAAAAAATTTATTTACGACTGTCAAATAAAACACCTAGTGTTTGTGTATTTGTATTGAGATGGATAAAAATTCTAGTAAAGTTGTTGATACTACAAAACTTGTTCAGTTTATTAACTGTAATATTACTAATTTTAATATTTTTGGACACCACAGATTGTGTATTTTGTTTCCATGGTATAGTTTAATTTATATTAATTTGAAATTATAACAAAAATGCTTGTGTTTGCATTTCTTGTATTCAGTTGTGTTTTATTAAAGTAATTAAAATAGTCGTAGATAAAGTACAGTATACTACTCGCAATAATGGCTATTATTACCTCGGAAATTTTTTCTCCCTCGCCGCTATGCGGCTCGGTTCGAAAATTATTCCTCGGTAATAATAGCTATCATTATTGACTCGTGGTATAATATACTATAACACTAGTTTAGATCACTTTACTGGACAGACATACATTTTTCAATTATACGCGTAAATATAAAAAGTTTATTTTAATCAATAATTCAGTATTGAACTGACAATACCGAATTGTAATCTAGAAACCTAGCTATCGAGAATGAACCAAGATTTTTTATTATATATTTGCAACAGAAGTATTTTTATAACATAAAGTAAAGCAACATCTGTGCCTGGACCAAAATTGATTGCTTCACCCCATTTATGTTTATATTTCATACATTGCCAGTTATCAGTTAGGTATTCTATACAATGCCTAGGAAATGTATATAATTAAATTCATTTCATACATTGCCTGGTGACTTAAGGCATTCTATAGAATACCTAGGAATTCTATAGAATGCCGGATTTCATACATTGCCGGTAACATATACACAAAATTGGAAAGTAAAGGTATGTAGAAAAATATACATAATTCAGAAATTATAGGATAGGTTTAATTATAATTTAATTAAAATTATTACATGTTTGAATAATTTACAAAAGTAAAAAAAAACCGGTTCGGAGGTACATTGAACCGGTAACCGAAATAATAAAAAAATAAAAAATTGAACCGGAACGAAAACCGGAACTTTATTTTCTGTGTGAACCGGAACCGAACCGGTTCGAGAAATAGTACCGGTTCCACTCCCTGTAAGAAAGTCTCATTAAATCAATGGCAGATATTTTTATAATATTTATTTGCGGTTTGATTGATTTTTTTATCGTTCTGTAAAAAAAAACCATTTGAATCAAATATGAAATTGATTAATTTTTACAAAGGAAATTGTGCAATGACAATTTTTATAAATATAGTACAACAAAATGGTTTTAATTATTAAATCAACTGTACATTTATTAAAATTTACCACTTAATTTTGAATTGTGGTTATGTTTTACATAGCATGATCGTAACATGAATTGTCAACGCCACCGGCAAGTCAAATATTTGATATTTTTCATGAAAATTGTTTTCTTCTGATATGATGTCGATTTTTCATATTATATTACAGGGTGGCCAGTTTCTGGAAAACCGGTAAAAGTCAGGGAATTTTGCTATACCGGGAAAAGTCAGGGAATTTGGTTGGAAGTTGGGAAAAATGCAAATTCTGCAAAAATATTAAAATTTTATCTATGAGACCTTTTATTTAGCTTTTTTATCAAAATTTTAATTATAAAAAACAGGGAAATACGATAAAAATTCTCCTGGAAATCCGGGAAAAGTCAGGGAATTTTGTTCCAGAGAAATACTGGTCATCCTGTATTAATATTATTGTATATTTTTAGATGCATGAATTATATAGATACATTTTTTATCCTTTTTGATAATAACTTTTATAAAATAAAACCATTAAAAACTATTTCGTTTGATGGTTAGTTGGTTAGATTCAATGTTATAGCGATAAAAAATCTATAGGAAATCAAAAAGATTTTATAATGCATATATTTCCCTTATTTTATTTTCCTTTATATGGTACAAACATATGACCAATAATTTATTGTCCATATATAAACTGACCAGGTTTTTTTTTAATTATAAAAGTAAGTTAATAATATAGGAGATATATGCATATAATTACTATAATTTTATAGAATAAAATTCTTGAAGATACATTTATATCAAAAATGTATAAAAAATGTACTAAAATTTTTAGAAAATTCCGGGAACGTTCTTATTTTGACATCGTATTCTTAAATCGGTGTTAATATATTTAAGTCTTGGCATTTTAGGACGCCGCGCTGGCCGCTTCGGCCGCCAGACACGCAATACTGATGTGTGTTTTTTTAACCTTGAAAATAATATACACACATCAGTATTGCGTGTCTGGCGGTCGAAGCGGCCAGCGCGGTCGGCGCGGCGTCCTAAAATGCCAAGACTTTAATCTTTCAATTATGCAAATTTTAAAAAAAATATGCTTAAATTTTTTTAAATAATGTCACGATAATTATCCTGATAAAACATTGAACTTATTTGCAGTAGAAAAATTGATTATTTAATTTAAATAATGTAATGTTTTTATTATGATTATTTTGTATTATATTTTTTTGAAACCATGGGGGTCTTTTTAAGATAATATATATACTTATTCTAATAATAATGAAAAAACGAGAAGTTTCTAGTACCCCGTGAATGTGTAGGTAAAACAATTAACTTAATTTACTCAGTTATTACGGGATTTCCCCGGCAATCAGTGTTTCCCAGTTTTGATTATGGCAGTTCTGTAATCAAGTCGTTATTGTTTCATTGTGTGAACTCTTTAGGTTTAATTAAGTTATTAAGTCATGAAAAAGATAAAAACATACATAAAATTTGTTTCATTTATGTACCTTAAAGAAGAAAAGTAAGATAATAACTGAACTGAATTAAACCCATGCTGGATAATTATCGAAGATTGTAATTTAATCGGTGAGAAGAACAGTATAACATATCCAAATTCTGCCTTTTTTTACATGAATCGGTTCGATAAATGTATAGATATAATATAAAAATATTGAGTGCTAGGAGCAGTATTATACATACCAGCTTCCCTTCATTGGTTCTAGGCATGTTTTAAATTTGAAAGAGTTGAAGAAAAATACCTGTCCAGTTCTAGTTATGTTTTTCCAATCAGCTTTGTACTGTTCTTTTTCTCATCGATTCAATCATATTATTTACATCGCTTGCTGATTAATAACTTATTAAAGCTAAATAAATAACCATTAATTATTATTTTAATAAGATATTATAGTAATGAATAATGACTCACTATCGAATTATGTAATGTATTATCAGTAAATATTTCACAACAAACATGAATCTGTGAAATGGAATTCTGAAGAACACAAATATCTATGCGAGTCACTTGCACCGGTGTGTGGAAGCAGCTTTATTTACTTAAAACTTTGCGAGGGTTGAGAAATAACTTGCCCGCCAACACATACACATGCACACACATGCGTATGTGTGTGTAACTAATTACCTACATATTTTAATTAAGAATTGGTTTGTAACAAATGGTACATATTTTATTGTATTTTTAGAATCAACAGAGACGAATCTTTAATCATTTTTATGTAAATACATATTAGATTATTTCAATTATTTCCATGATGTATTTTATATTAAAAAGTTAATTCAGTAATTAAATTTTATTTACAACTGTATTATGATAGGTACGTTTTTGGCTTTTGGCTCAATATATCGCAAATTTTTATCTATTGAATAATATAATTGGCACTATATTTATACTGGAGACACTTCTAATTATAGAATAAATATCTCTTCCAGTGCCACGTGTATTATATTATCTATACCAGTGATCGTCAAACTGTGGATTTTGTAATCTGAAAATAATTTATTGAGCTTCAGGAAAATAACAAAAATAATGGACACTGTTCTACACTAATGCAGTGCCGGCTTTAGGAGGCGGGGGGGACGAACCAGGGCTTCCGCCCGGGGCGCTAAGCCAGGAGGGATGGTGCGCGGAAGACCAAGAATCCGATTTTTTTAAAATAATAAATATTTAAAAATAATGAATGAAATTAGGTAAAAAAAAGGTCTTTAGTCAAAACGTTGGGGGCGGCAAAAAAAATTCGCTCGGGGCGCCGGAATTGCAATGGCCGGCTCTGCACTAATGTAACAACCTACAAAAGTATTATTTTTGAGTTATGTATGCTGTTTCATTAAAAATAAAGTTTATAACATTATAGAAAATAATGAGATTTAAATTATAATAATTTAACAAAAAACAGTATTTATTATGGTTTTAAATTCTAAAATAAACATCTGCTACAAAATTGTTACAAAATATCATCTACATTATACCAATTATATTATTGTATTATAATTATTTTAATTCGCGGCAATATTTAAAGTATTATTTTTTAAAGGTCCTATGTGGCAGAATTGACATTATAGCGAAATATGTAAAAGTAAATATTATTTAACACTTACCTAAAAGTATGCAAGCAGGGAAGTAGGGGTGAAACATAATTATAGCCCGAAGGAATCGTTCAACACATTGACATTTTTGATGTGTTTATTTGCACGCCACATTATTTTTTAAAATACGTATTGGTTTTTCATTATATTTTGTTTGTAAAAACGTGTGTTACAAACATTATTTTTGTGCTATCAAAACCATATGAATTTAACAACAAATAGCGTCCTGCTTTATGTAGAAAATTAATTTCTATTTTATTATGTTGTTATGAAATATGAATAAAAAATAGTATAACTCAGAAGAACAGGAAGGTTTACTGGTAGACAGGATTTCTCAAACCAAGTAAACCTTGTTTTGTATATAACGAAAACAATATTTTCTTAAGATAAGCAATAATCTCTTAAACCAACTATAGTATTCTTGAACGAAGGAATAACGTAGTTGGATTAAGAGTATGTTTCTTATATTAAGAAAATATTCTTTTCGTTATATACAAAACAAGGTTTTCTTGGTCCTATATAGTTTTTTTTTCTGTGTAGTACCTACCATACACTATACGAATCTTACGAGTATAATAAAATTATATCCACAGAGACAGAGCTTGTTTCAACCATGCTGCTGCCTCCTTCTAAGTTTATAACGGCACTGTGTAAATGAGAGATAGAATATGGTTTACACACGCTTCATCTCTCTAACTTTTGACGACCATCTTAAAATGCGGATCGCGCTGAGTAATCTCTTTATCTCTGTAATACAATTTTATGAGTCAAAATATGACCCCCGAAGTAGGTGGTCTCTCGTGCTCGGACATCTGCGCAGTAGTTGACTGCGCAACCGTATAGTTGTGTGCGTACAGCAAGGTACAGAGTAGTGAGTGCGCACAAAGTAAATTTCTTACTTCTGCACAGAGGTCCAAAAAATACGAACCCCCTCCACTCAAATTTAATCTCCTGTTTCTAATCTTCATGCTACTGAGATTGAGAAGTGTCAAAATCCATGACCACGTGATATTGTTATCGTTTCTGATTGGTTCATCATCTTTTCAAGCAAATTTAACATCCACAGAATTTAACACGCGGACTATCATAGAAATCCTGCAGAATGGCTAGCGCCGCTGCATGCAGTGACGTAATTTTTTTGTACAGTTCCCTTCACCACTGCCATCATGACGCCAAGCAAGCACCGTGTAAGCCGGGCTTTACATAGTAGTCCAATATATGCATTCTCGTTGTCAGATATTAATTTTATAAACTCAGTCATTTTAGATCATAATGGTTTCATTATCGGGTCATGTGTGCAATGTGCAATTAACAGCTACGTTTGTGAATGGGAATTGATATTCTATATACATTAATCTCTCCATTTACGTGGCTAATTGGTTCCATGAAAACTGCGCGTAAAAAACATAAATTAGTTTTTTTTTTAATCATTCGATCATTTTTTCCAAATTTTTTCAACCGTAAAAGTGAATCCGCGTAAATGGCGAGGTATTACTGTATGAATTTTTATCTTTTTATTAATTTTTTTTACTATCAAATTAATAATTATTTTTGAGACTGAAATAACCAATCTCTATGTTTTTAACCACGTTGATTTAGTAATATAAATCGTCAATATATACCTAAAAAAAGATTCGAGAGGGCTTCTCCTCGCTTTTCCATGTTTTTTTATGGAAATGGTTGGTTATAGTGACTTCCAGTTTCTTTCATTAATTCTAAGAATCATTCAAAAGTTTCATTTTTATTTCTGAAAATAAAGATTGTTGATAGCATCTTATGGGTTCATTTTTTTTTAAATATATTCAGTTAGCACTGAAATGTGATGGCAGTGTTAATGGTTTGGTATTAGAAATGTTTTAAAATAAAAACAAATATATTATTATCAAGTATTTTTAAAGTAAAAATTAATAATAATTAATGTTTTATGCGAAAAAACATGCTCCACTTCAAAAAAGTATGTTATCATATGCCGTTACTATTCGTTTAGTTTTTAGATTTTTCATTTCGTTGGATAAAGCTGAATATAATTACTTTTATTTATAAAATATTTGAATTTAATCATATTACTAATTTTAATTTAAATACCCTATAACTTTTAAATTTATGTATCTTAAATGTACAAAAATGAATTATTTATTTATTTAAATGTACTTCATTTTTATTAATTAATTAATACTTACTTAAGAAACCGTATATCAAATGAAAAACGTAGGTACTTTTTACCTACTATTGATTTTTAAGACAAGTTTGCTATTTTCCACAATGTATACGTAAATACAGAGTAGGCATTAGTATGCCAGGTGCCATAATGAAGTTGAAAAAAATGTGATGAATTTTGCGTGACGTTTTAGGGATGGTCTCCACTGATTGAGTTTTTATTCATATTACCGTCAGTCGCCCTTTCTGGCCTGTCAACAGTGTCAACCTAGGTGGTTTCCTAGCTTCTCCCCTAATGCCGGCACTACGTAAATATGCATGTATATAGAGTATAGCACATTGATGCAAAAACCTTAATAAACGTTTTTCCAACATATTTCATATTCATTAAATCAATAGAATAACACACCTATACAATATCTAAGTCAGTGTTTTATATAAACAAATATTCAATATGTTTGTAAATAAGTTGCCATGGAGATAAATAGTATCGTATTTGTACATTGTTTTGTCATCATAAGTAATTTCTATAATGATTGTTTTATTTATTCGAATAAACAAATAATAAGTAATAAGAAACTTAAATATGCATGTGTTCTGTCATTACTTAGGTCACATAAAGTGATATTTTCTTATGTTAACATTCAGTAACCTTTTCACCTCCCAGAGTTAAAGGGTATTGTTAAGGCTTATTGAAACAGATGAAATATTAACAAAAGAATTGTATTTAACCTTTCAGCGAATGGGCGAAATCACACCATGTAGTATTTACATAAAGTGAATTATATATAGTTTTGCAAGAGTCGGGTTTAAAATGTACATGGAATGTTTACTAAGATTCATAAAGTAGTGTTTTTCTTAAGGAATTTTTTTTATTTTAAACATTTTTCTACGAAAAAGTAATTTTAATAAATACCAAGTTTTCAGAGGAACTGTCATTGGTTAACCTTTTATTTTTATGCAATTTTCTTACTGTAAAGGGAATTTTATTTCGTTAAGTTATAAACACAAAGTTAACTAAAAAATAGTATATTGTGTAGCAAGGGCTGAAACAAGACGATTTCTGACTAGGGCGAGTTGACTGCCCGAGCGAAGCGAGGGCTGTCATCACACTGGTCAGAAATCGTCTTGTTTCAGCCCGTGCTACACACGCTATTTTTCATATCACATGCATTGAAACAACGAGTTTTAATTTCTGTAGCCAGTCGAAGTAAGACTATTTTAGACAAATAGCGCAGTAATATCTTATACTATTTTAATAATAAAATAATTCAGAAATAAGATTCGCTTTTGTTTATTACAAATTCGATTCTGACAGATTTAAAAATTAATTGTATTGATTGAATTTTTAAAATTATATACGGTTTGTTTTGATGTTACTGTATCTGTCGTTGATAAATTAGATTCTTCAGTTTTTGTAGTGAAGCTCACAAAGTTGTCACTTCTAATTTTTTATAATTATTAATAAATAATAAATTAATGAATTTGCTAGTCAGGAATAACGTTGTTTCTGCCCTAGGGCAGAAACAACGTTGTTTATTTGTTTCTGCTCGGTACAATCGCATTGGTCTGAAATTGGCTTGTTTCTACTGTCAAAACTGGGTTCAAAACTAGTTGTTTCTATGCATGTGATATGAAAACATATTTGTCTGGTTATTCAAACTTAGAAAATTGTAAAAATGTAATAGTTCATAATGTCAGTTGTTTTTTGCAAAAAAATCATTTTTCTCAATAACAAAATAATGATAAAAGAAAAAAGTATAGAAATGTTGACTTGATCCTGATTAATTTTTTACCTTGGTATATATTATACTCTAAATATTATTTTCAAAATATTGTTTTAAACTGAGAATTTAATGTTTTCATCCGACAATATTGTTTTAGAAAAACAATAATGTATAGGTATAGTTGTATTAAGATTATATTTTAATATTAAGAAAATATTGCTTTGGATATACCGGGTGTCCCAGATAACTTTTCCAGCATGGGGATCTCAGTATCTATAAGAGATACAGGTTTGGTTAAATGAGATGAATTATTTGTATGAAAGCGGTGAGTATTATTACACAAAACAATATTCATAATTATATGTGGTTTAGGCGGTATACCCAAAAAACTGAAAATTCGGAATTTCTTTAAATGGCTATAACTTTTTTGTTAAAGTAGATAGGTACTTTTTGTTTGCGGTTTCCTTAAGCACTTTTTTGTGTAGAATTGATTGGTCTATTTAGATTTTTTATATCACTTTTAGTTTCCGAGATACAAGCCCTAACTTCAGTTTTTCTTATGTGCCGCTATGTTGGCTATGACATATTTGAACGTGTTTTTTACTCAACTTTACAACGATGTGTCACTTGCCATATTTATAATCGAAAAAAAGTCGAAATACTAAATATCAGTGATATTTATGAAGTATTTTATTACTAACTTTTAAGTGAGCCATGAAAAACAAAAATTGTAAACAAAAATCACAATAACAACAATCAAAATAACAAATGAATATTTGAAACAACGAACTATTTGAAAAAATATATTATAATTTTTTTTTCGATAATAAATATGGCAAGTGACATATCGTTGTAAAGTAGAGTAAAAAACACGTTCAAATATGTCATAGCCAACATAGCGGCACATAAGAAAAACTGAAGTTAGGGCTTGTATCTCGGAAACTAAAAGTGATATAAAAAATCTAAATAGACCAATCAATTCTACACAAAAAAGTGCTTAAGGAAACCGCAAACAAAAAGTACCTATCTACTTTAACAAAAAAGTTATAGCCATTTAAAGAAATTCCGAATTTTCAGTTTTTTGGGTATACCGCCTAAACCACATAGAATTATGAATATTTTTTGGTGTAATAATACTCACCCCTTTCATACATATAATTGATCTCATTTAACCTAACCTGCATCTCTTATATAGATACTGAGATCCCCATGCTGGAAAAGTTATCTGGGACACCCGGTATATGAACAAGAATTTCCTTAGCCCAATGCACTTTTCTGTGTATAGATGATCTTGAATTAAACATGATTACATGTAATTTTAGCAAAAACACTAAACTCCTAGTTAATGTATAGGTCACATTAAAACAACGTTTTCATTTGTTTTTATTCTTTCCATAATGTTAATAATTCGCACGTACCACCTTATATTGTTCTCTCATGTACGACCGGTTGAGAACTGCTGGATTACATCACTTTAGAAAAATCATTCATTATGCAGTGGCCTAGATGGGGGGGGGGGGATTAAGGGGATCAATCCCCCCCCATGAGTTCAATTATTGTACTTTGCATAATTAAAAATATAACTTTATATACTGTCATACCCCCCCCCCCCCCCCCCCCAATCAGACTAATACAAAGGGTCCCCTCGTTGCGAAGAAATAAAAAATAAAAAAGGTTATCAGAATAAAAAAGTATTTGGTGATAACTTATAACTAAAAAAAGGTTTAAAAAATTGGTAATGACTAAAAAAATGGTCTCTAGTCAAAATCCGGCACTATCCCCCCCATCGCGAAAAGCTATCTCGCCACTGTCATTATGAATTTCCTAAAATTAACTTCTTCAGAAAATATTTATATATATGTATAATGTATATGCTATTACATGCAATCGTCATCAATCAGAAGAAATTTTACCAGAATATATTATTATGATCAAACAATATTTATAAAAAATATCACAATAACCAAGCTCTGCTCACAACATTTAACCGTCTTTAAATTGTTCCGCAAAGTATCATAAAATAAATTAACAATAAAAACATTTTCATCACGAAATATGAAAATCCCAGTATACATTTATATACTTACTATATCTATACATTCCAGTATTTAAACAATAAACATAAATAGGTTAATGGTATATTTAAACAGTACGTACGCGCGTGTCCAGGGTCGGGCCGTGTTTATTTGCACTAGGACTATCGTCTAGGACGTGCCCCCTCTCACGGCATCGCCCCACGCCTTCGCGCCAATAAGTCACTGACCTCGGCAGCTCCGTCGGTATTGTCACAGCCACCGAAATCGTACGACCAGAATACAACGTACATACGTTTGTATAACGTCTGTGTACGGACAGAGGCGGCTTTGTTTTATTTTTATTGGCGAGGTCCTTTTTTTTAAATGTATATTTAAGACCAAGTATCTACTAAATACCGTATAGAATAGACATTGATGGATAAAAATTATGAAAAAATGTACTAACTTCGATTTTAGAAAATCTGCCGCATGGAAATATGATTTTTATTGATACTGTTGAAAATATCTCATAATATATTAAAAGAGATGAACACGAAACAAGACGAGTCAGGTAAGTCTCGCCTCTGTCTCTAATTTTCCAACTCGGTTTAATTACTCATTTAAAGATGAATATCAAATAGACATTTTTACTAATTATTAATCATTTTTTTAAACCAAAACTCTAGATGAGACTAATAAATTAAATAAATATCGTTTCTGTTTCGTTTCGTTAAAATTTAAGACTCTTTAATTTCTCTAATGTCCGGTATTATAAAGGGGCTAGCAAATTTTCAAGCTTGCTAGCACTTTCAAATGAGATATCAAATTTATACGACAGTTCTCTTGCAGTTTTGTGATGACTTTGACAACTTTCGCGCAAGCTTTGTATGTAAACACCAACAGTTATTAAAACAATGGTGCTATTATGAAAAAAAAATTATACGGTCAGAGTCGCCAACTGTGTTACAATACGTTGAAGTTTCACTGCTCTAAATTCCGTAGCTAATCCATAGATACTATAACAAAATTAATAACCTCATTTATGAGTGCTACCGAGCTTGCAAATTTGCTAGGTCCTTTATAATACCGGACATAAAGGTATCCCCGGTAAAAACTGGAAAAAACACACAACTTATATTTCATTTGCCTTGAACAGAAAAATTTTTCAGACAAAAGTTTGGAGGAGGCATACCGTGATATTTTTCACGTGTGATTCTCAAAACAGAAAAATATACATTTGATTTTTTAAAGAAAAAATTAATATTAATTAGTTAAGTTTTCATACTTTATCCCAGGGCTGTGGAAACGAAGTCGAAGTTGGGGTTAATGGAGAGATACCGACTTCGACATCCAAGTCCCAATTTACGACTCCGTTAAGTATTATTTATTTTTTAAAGATAATATATTTTGAAGTACAGTCAAAGAGTAAAAGTCGAAGTCGAAGGTTTTTTTTATCGTCTCCACAGCCCTGATGCTTTGTCCACTGACTCTCAGTCTCTCAGTATAAGGGTTAAGAAAAGGATTACAGATTAGCCGAATTTAATGAAGAATATTTTATTCCTTTTTTACCTTTTTTCGTCCGATTGGCGATTCTGATGAAAAACTACCAAAATTGGAATAAAGTCCACTCCGGGGGTAGTTTATTATTATTAATTTCTTTACAACTTTATCCATTAAATTAATTATATATACGATATTACAATTTACAATAAAGCATTCTAGCATACGTCCCTATTGGGTTTTTAAAGCTTTGTTCTGGAATAAGTCCTGAATTATTTATAAAAAGTAATTGGTTTTTATTTTTGATTTATGTTTTTTTATTTGACAATAATAACAATTATTATTAATGTTATACAATACAACTGTTGTAAATGAGATTTGTACGTGTGAGTAAATTGTTATTTTTATAAACATTGTTTGTTTTAAGCTCACGCTGATAAACGGATAAAAATGTAAAGATAAATATTTACATACCGCCATTTTTTGTGTTTGAAGCCAACCCTGTGCACAAATGCGAATTAACGTATTTGTTCATACATGTGATCAGAAAGTTGTTTATCATTGTTTTTTTTTTAATATATCACCACAGAATCTTTACATCTTGTAAACAATAAGTTTTATTTGTTTACTAACCCATTCGCACCATGTAACCAAGGTCATCATTTTTATTGTCTTATATCCGGTATTATAAAAAAATTCGTGGAAAATAAATTTATAATAATTTAGTTGCTTCTCATACTATGGTTTTCTCGCAAAAATATTTTTGGGGGAGCGGGGGTTGTGGTTCACAAACTCTTTTACACATGCTTTTACACTACATTTGTTGGCCCGTATATATTCACATAAAAGTTTGACACCACTGCTCCCCGATAATACTCACCATGCAACTGCCATTTAAATTTCATACCCTGTAGAAAGCGTTTGGTTAGGTTTTCGTCTAGACCAGGGATCATCAAACTGCAAATTTATGGGTACTTACGTACGACTCAAAACTTCAATCAAAAATGAAAGAAATATATAGTTATTTAATATTATTATCAATATTTAAAATTATTATCAAAGCACATACTTTAAATTTACCTTATTTACAAAAAAATACTTCCATTTCTTCGAACATGGAAGTAATTATGGTTCTCGATTTTTTTAGATCGTTTCGAGGACAGATTAGGCTCTTTTGTTTCAAAATTTTGCCGACCCCTCGTCTATTTCATGTAGTATAACTCGAAGTTTTAAGGTCGACGCCGATTAGGTTGAATTTTCGCCGCTAAAAAGACGTAACTTTGAAGCAATAAACGGTGAATCGTAATATATAAACATATATAAGTACTTAAAAATGACGTAATTCGGGGTATGGGTATGACTATAAAGAAACAAGCACTCAGAAATCGTATACAAATCAATTACAAAGTAAACGCAAATTATTTCCAAACTTTTTGGCAGTTGATGAACTATAAACATTTCGATTGTTTATTTGTTTAGTTCCCCAGCAGCTTAAAAAAAAACAATAATGTATAAAATTAGAATCATTCTATTATAAAGAATCACACATACGCAATTTGTATTCAAATCAGAAACAACTAAAAAACTAAAATATTATAACGAAATACAGAAGCGTAGCTAGCAAGGTTCACTGCATCCCCAGCAAAAACGTTTCAGCGCCTCTTATCATTATTGCGGGCCTTTTCTTTTTGTACTCATATTATACTTACGAGTCGGTCATTTTTCCGCCTATTTTGGCTTGGCGTCATATTTTATTTATTCATTTAAATACATCACCATATTTCAACTGGTAAAATATAATGCGGCGTTTACACCGAGAAAACAAAACAGAAAAACGATGTTTTTATGACCAAAAAGCAATAAACCCTATACATTTTTAAAAACGAAGTATTTTATAGACGCGATGTTTCTGTTTTGTTTTTTCGGTGTAAACACCGCATAACACTTTATAATATCAGGACTTTATGACCATGCTACACATAAGTTTATTTTATTTGCATGTGTATGTGTAAGTAATCTTATTTGCGTGTAGTGACTGATCAGGGGGAGCCAACATGGCGTATCTATTGCGGCAAGGGAGGCCGACGTTACAGTGCCCCGCCCCTCAATGTGACGGCGGCCATGTTTAGTGTGACTACACACTCAAGGTGATGTGTCCCGCCATTGCTGCGACTACCCTTCCTAGTCGAACCCCCTTGCATAGATCTAGGGTTGGCCATTCTATTTATATAATCATAGTTCTAGTTTTATCGTGTCATAAGTTTAGTTGTGCAATTTTATTGGTGTTTAAAAATAGTTTTTATAATGCAGGTATAATAGTTTCTTGCTTATTTAAATATATATCGTACTAGTCTGAATATAGGTGATATTTTACCAGTGCCGGTTTTACAATGAAGAAGACAACGCGACCAATACGACCCCCAAATTGGGATAAAATATACAGTCACGTGGCTGGTATGTACATTATTTACAATCAATTGGTAACGTCTTGACTCATTAACAAAATTAACTGTCTTCAATTTAGTACTAAAAAATATTGTGCCACAAAAAAGTTTTGTAAAATTGTAATTTTCATAAATGTTGATATACAATTTATATTTTTAAATAATAAGGGTCCCATAACATGCTTCAGGCTATATATTTTGTTAAACTGACATTGGTTTCGTATAAAATTCGTTATTTTATTAATTTTTTTAGTTTAAATCAAGTACGATATCATTTTAACGTAGACAGTGGTAGCGTAACATTTTTTTCTTTTTTCCCGAATTTTTTGGAAAAGTAAATTGTACATTCGGACTAAAATGATCAATGATACTTCCAGCAAATTTACTTCAAATTAATATATTCAGTAATAAGTATGTTATATTTTTTTATGTGTCGTTAGTGCCTTAATAAATTCGAGTTATAGGTATACTTAATAATTTTATTTAATATCATAAATAAAAATAGTTTATTTTATTTTTTATTCATTTTTGTTTAATAAATAATGTCCAAACAATTATCACTTTATACAGAGGTATTATTTGCAAACAAATTAGCTAAATAATTTATTTGTATTGTAATTCTAACTGTAAAATATTATAAATGTGTAGGTTCAATCATTGTTATGTTTGTTTTTCAATCTCCAATTTTTTTTATAAATTTAAATTATTTTAAAAACACTTACCTATACTTACCAATTAACCTATATTTTAAATGTTAAGAAAATTACCGTAACTATTTGTGAATTTAGCAAGTAATTTAAAAATAGATAAATAAAAACATTAATTAGAAAATAGACGCCAGTATAAATATAAATACATTTCTATATATAGATATCAAATATATTAAAAATAAATTTCGAAAAAATTTGCATATATATTTTTAGATACTAATAATAATCTTTAAAGGTACTTAATAGAAATTTATTAACGGTTTAGTTTCTTCTTAATTAAAAAAAATTGTAAAAGTGTTATTTTTATTCAAATATTATGTTAATTATTGAGAGCACCGGTTGAAAACAATATTTTCGTATATATATTATATATTTTATGTTATATATAATTATATAAATTATTATAATTCTTATTTAATAATAATAATGCGCACGCAATATATTATTACTCTAAATTTTTTGACTTTAAGTATTCATTAAAATTTATAATAAATACACAATGAGTAAAATTTTAAACGATCTATTCTCTTAGACAAAGAAAGCAATAGGACTCATAATACGCTACCGTCTAACACTGTTACCAGTGCGCTCCGCAAAAAGTAGCTCCGTAAAGTCATCACAATATCATTCATATAGTTTTCTTATTATTTTTTTTAAATATCATCCGATACTAAACTTAGATTAATCTCTGCTGTCCTTAATATCCGATAGCGAAGCTGTAACATCGATAAAAATGATAACAATGATTTTTTTCTAAAAAAATGAGTTTTTAATCTGTATTTTAACTCTCTTTTGCAGAAATAATTTTTTATATGCATCTTAGATAAAGGGTGCACCAAAAAATATGATATTTTTTTTTACTTTTATTTTGAATTTTTTTGCTGCACTTTTTATTGTTCTGTGAATTTTTTAGATGTAAATGAAAATATATAGGTAAAAAGAATTAAGGATTCTTAAGAAGATATTCCTAGCTTTATTTTCCTTTCTGAGAAATTGCATTGATGATAATTTTTACCAAAGTTACAGCTTTTTGAATATTGCACATTTTTTGTGTAAGATTTTTACTGATTATGAAAATCTTACCCTGGGTAAAATGAAAAGTCGGTGCCTATGTTATCAGTATGTGCGATATTCATATACCATATAGACATACTCTCTTAAACTGAATCAGTGAGAATTCCACTGATTCCCTCAGTGAAGGCAGAACACACTGGAAAATCAGTTTTTCTCACTGATAACCAGTGACTTTTTTGCGCATGGCGCATGCGTCGGAAATGTCACCTGGCATCCATTTTACGTTATGAACGATTACAATGTGTTATAGTGGTAATTGCTTTTATCGTGATTAATAAGGTAAGTTTACATTTGTTTTTCTAATTATTAATATCATGATATGGTTTATATAATATACAATAATCCCAATAAAATAAAGATATAACATACTTATGATTTTTTAAACGCGAAAATAAATTCTAACCTCATTTGTGTATTTCAAAATTTTCCACATACATACATGACAAGAGTAGGTATCTATGTTTATGGAAATTATATTAGAATTATTATAAAAAATTATGTTAAAGTATTAAAATTTCTGCCTGCTCTTCAATGTAAATAAACTTTTAGAATCTTAAGAAGAATTGGCAATTTATGTGGGCTAATAAACAACCTAACCTCACTTTTATTCTAATTGTAAGTAATAGTTATGCATTACTTACAACTTACAATGATTCTCAGTCAGCTTATATCTTTTTACCATACTTTTCTATTTTGTTATAGTTTATATGTTGTTTTTAGATAAATAAATATTAATAATTTTTTTCAGTTATCCACCTGTGTCAGCAAAAACAGCGTTAGCCAAAGCAATTGTGGCAGAATTTCCACATCTACGAAATAATTATTCATCTGAAGGATATGTTAGTACTATTGAACATGTACATATGTATATATAAAGTTTTGCACATTATTTTTTAAATTTTTTAGATTTATTAGGAACACTATTACGATGAAAAAACAAAAAAAGGTTTTATTGAATTTAGATTATGGACAATGAGAACCAAACTTAGCCCTTCAAAAACAAAATATCAACTAAAAAAAACCTTTGGATTCTGGAACTATTAGTTTGGATATTGAAAATCTGAAAACTGAGGAAATGAATGAAAAAGTATAAAACATTTTCATCATTATTTGAAAAAATCAATTTGTTCGGTTTATCGATATTATTATTTTTATTCGCAGTTTTTTTTTTACAGATCTCGATGATGAAATTTAAAAATCCAACAGAAGAAAATAAAAAAAAAATAATTCAAGGATTACATGATACTTATATATTTAAACGATATTGGATACTGACAGAACAACCAACAATTACACAAATTTTCCGAATGTATCCGCGCTTGCAAGATTATCATGGTGAAATGGTATAAAAATATTTTTATTATATTATATGATCAACGTACAATTAATATAATGAATATGATATGATGTAAAAAAATACTTTCAGATTGATATAGAATTTCAAAAGATGTTTCCAAAATGAAATGATAATTTTATATCTATAAATTTCCAACATACTATACACCACGTATTCTATCTTATGCGAAAAAATTTCGCCCTGCCATTTTTATAATGTCCAGAACGATTGAGAATGGTGAATATCATATATATACAAAATAAATTTTGATTTTAATTATTATTAATACCTACATTTCCATTTCATACTTTTTAGAACAATTGAGGGCTTTGTGTATCTTAGCCGGAATGCTACCAGTATCCAATGCTGTAAAAAATTTAAAAAGAGCACATAGCCAGGGCAAAGGAAAGAAACATGTAAGTTAAAAATTCAAAGATTTTTTTTGTCTTTTTACATTGCTTGATTTCTTAAGTGTGATATTTTTTTATAGTTAAACATTGAAAAAAGCAAAGAAGAAGACGTAATGATAAGGAAGATTAGAAGATTTGGAAAAAACGCTGCGAAGAGAAAGCTCAGAAAATATTCAACCCTATATTATTGTAAAAAGACAAGGAGAATGTTCAGTTTTTATCCAAGGAGATGGATGCCTGTTAAAAGTACCTGAAAGTTCAAGTCCTTTGAAAGCTTTCGATATTTTATATAAATTTTTTTATGTTTTTAATGTGGAATATCCACGAAATTTAGTCAATTTCTACAATTTTATTGATAAGTTTATTTATAAGATGTCTGTGCAATCGTGCATAGGGATGAAACGATACCGCTGAGGTATATATACTTTTACTCGATACAGTATCGGTCGTAAAGTATCAATACTTACTCGGTATCGATTGAAAAGTATCGATACATACTCGTATCGATCGATTTTTTTTGTAAAATTTGTCAATCGCATAAAAATAATTTTGTAACCTTTAAAATAAGTTGTTAGTGACTAATAATTTATTTAAAAAAATTATTTTCACCCTTATTATATATGCATGCAGTTCATCCAATACTTCTAATAAAAAATCTAATGGTAAAAGAATTAATTTTTTATTTGAACTTGAAACGTGTTAAATGTAGCAATAGCGCACTCAGCTCAATTGAATATAAAGTCCATTAAAATGAGTACAACGTATACTTGATGACATGTAAAAAATGGGATAGATGCTTATATAGCGTAGATTTTAATTCATATATTTGACAGTTGTTTGTTTTTGTACATGACGGTGCGTTCAAAAATTTCAATATTCAATTCACAAAAAATCATTTTCATCAGTATACCGATACCTACTCGATACTTAGTTTCAAAGTATCGATACAAAAAGTACTTGGTATCGGAAGAAAAGTATCGAGTAAGTACTCGTATTTACTCGTATCGTTTCATCCCTAATCGCGCAGTGTTGTGTGTTCTCTCTACATCAATATTTCTAATATAGAACTTGGAGGAGAATGACAACTGTGATTTATAATACTACATTTTAATCTATCACCCCCATATTTTTTAATATCTATCAATTAAATAAATAAATGTTTCAAATAAAAGTTGTTTGATTTTGAGGGGGACCCAAAATGGCGTTATTAATTTTTGATTTTTTGGATGTCTTCATGGTCAAATAGGCCCGACATTTTTTTTTAAATGGGAACCTATATTTTTATTACGGTATCTTATTTTTTGGAAAAAAACAAGTAGCTTTTGTTTCAAAAAAATTTTTCTATGACCATTTTTTTTTAATATTCAACAAAATAATTTTAGATTTTTACTCATTTTTTACTCGAAACCCATTAACTTTAAAGGAAAAATGTAAAAAACGAAAAATGTTTATTTTAATCTGATATATAACTAGGGAAATTATATCAGGATTTTTTGTTAACTTTTGCTCTTCAAAATATTAAAGCAAAAAAATAAACATAAATAAATAAATCTGAAATCATTTTCCTAGTCATACAAAATTTTTTTTGAAACAAATGCTACTTGTTTTTTTTCCAAACAATAAGATACCGTAAAAAAAAATATAGGTTTCCATTTGAAAAAAAAAATGTTGGGCCTATTTGACCATGAAGATGTCCAAAAAATCAAAAATTAATAACGCCATTTTGGGTCCCCCTCAAAACCAAACAACCTTTATTTGAAGCATTTATTTATTTAATTGATAGATATAAAAAAATATGGGGGTGATAGATTAAAATGGGACATCCTGTATAGTTATCCAATTGTTATAACAAAAAAAAATGTTTTACATAAACAAAAACGCAAAAGTATTAAAAAAATTATAGCCTGTTAAAATGTAAATTAAACAAATTATCATTATACTGTATTATGTATTGAGTTGTGCAATAAAAACCATCTTAAAAAATAACAATAAATTTTTATTATTTTATTATTTATGAAATTCTCTGTAATGAAATTTCACTGATAAATCAGTAGATATAACTGAACTAATCAGTGAATAGTCACTGATTACCAGTGGAAGACTTAGCACTGATAAATCAGTGAATATAACTGAACTAATCAGTAAATAGTCACTGATTACCAGTGGAAGACTCTGCACTGATAAATCAGTGAATATAACTGAACTAATCAGTAAATAGTCACTGATTACCAGTGGAAGACTCTGCACTATTTCAATCAGTGAATAGTCACTGATTATCAGTGACTATTCACTGATTCAGTTTAAGAGAGTAGAGCATGGACTAGAAAACAGTCGTCTCAAAAGAAAGAGATAGAAAATGATTTGGGATATACTTATCCTCATTTAAACAGGAGTGTATATTTCATTATTTTTAGAAAAGATATAGATATATCCCAAACTTACCGCATCTCTCTTTCTGTTTTGGAGAAATGTTACACCATTATATTAATACAGAATGCGCGGTCCATTCTCTATGTCTATGGTATACAGGTTTTACTACAGTATTTTAGAAACGACAAAATATCGGTCTCCGACATTATCGCATGATAATGCCAACATGAGTGTAACATACCTAAAACTAATATTTCTTAATCTAATCATTTTCCATACATCTAACTACATAGTAGGTACCAACAAAATAAAATAATAAAAATCGTGTGTAATATATCGTTTAACAGTATATTTTTAAAACACATTTTGAAGGAATATAATTTTTGTATAAATTTGTTTCAGATAATAATGTATGAGTTCTCATTGACCGTAACCCGTAGATCCGAACTTGTGCGGTACTAGAGCCACAAGTTCGTGTTTACTGGTACCAGTCTTTGAGACCAGCGCGCGGGAACCTCGCCACATCGTCAACACACAACGCTCATCAGGTACTACACTTTCAGTTTGTTTTGTTTATTATTTATAAATAAGTATATGTTTGTTTATAACGATTGTATATAGGGTTGTTTGAATAAATAATAAAAAATCAAATATTCAGAACCAAATATCGATAAAGGACCCCGCACTTTATCTATACATAAAATAAGTACCGACTGATATTTTTGAAACGTAAAAAATTAAACATAACAACCACAAAACAGTAGAAAAATCACTTTTGTGAACTGTCAAAGTAATTTACCTAAAACAGATAACGTATTATGCGATATACTAGAAAGTAGAAAGATAGGGAATTTAATTGGTTTTACAGTATTCTCTATTTTCCTTTTCTTTCTACTATCTAGTCTAGTATATCGCACAATACGTTCTCTGTTTTTACTTCAACATTTCGCAAAAAAAAATTTTTTGCGGTTGGACTAAGTATTTTGTGATGCGTCTAATTGTTCACGAAATTCGAAGAAAATCAGTCAGTACCGAAAAAATACATTTTTAGCCGCTAGTTAAATTTGGGGTTCTCGTAATTTCGGGGTCCTAAACTCTATTAGTGTACATGTTTTATGTAAAAAATATCGTTGCAACGGTGAAAAAATGTTAAAAAGAAAAGTTACACTCAATTTTTATAAAGTTTATAACAATTAAAATAATATTGTATTAATTGCTTTTTTTCTATAGGTGATATTAAAATTAAATGTGAGTGGGGCATCAAATAATAGCTGACAACTCTAGGAATTTAAAGAACCCCGCAATAATCTTATGGAAATTTGGTTTCGGTCAAAATGTCTGGATTTTTAATATGTTCTAGATATCGGTGTTCTAAGCAAAAGTCCTAATGGGCACAAAACTCAGAATTCAATTCTTTGGCCGCTACGGAGCTTTAAAGTTTTAAAGCTCCATCACAGATAAACTTATTCGCAAAGTCTTTAGAGAGCTTTAAATGGTTTATATTGTTATTTTTAATGTCTGGGTTTATGTTTTCGAGGTCACTGAATTCAAATCTAACATCAGATTTGAATTCAGCGACCTCGAAAACATAAAGTAAGAAGATAAAAGTAAGATTTTATCAATTTAGTTGACAGGTCAATTTTTAAAATCTGACATCGGATTTGAATTCAGCGACCTCGAAAATATAAACCCAGACATTAAAAATAACAATATAAACCATTTAAAGCTGTCTAAAGACTTTGCGAATAAGTTAATCTGTGATGGAGCTTTAAAGCTCCGTAGCGGCCAAAGAATTGAATTCTGAGCTTTGTGCCCATTAGGACTTTTGCTTAGAACACCGATATCTAGAACATATCAAAAATCCAGACATTTTGACCGAAACCCAATTTCCATAAGATTATTGCGGGGTTCTTTGTAAATAAACGTTTTGTATTATTAAAATTTGTGTTTTCAATTCAAAATTAGAATTGAACGTCTAATACAAATGGAAAAACATTGTACTGCCACTTTTTCTGCCATTTTTAAATCACTACAAGTTGCACTATTTTAAATTGGTTCTTAATTTCAGTAAAGTTTTTAATCTGTCCAAGTGTCACTGCTAGTGTTCACAAGTGCATTTCAGTATAAAATAATTTATCGAATTAAAAAAAACATACGATACGTGACACACTTGGCAAAATTTTATGTAACGTAACTGCTTAGTTCAGAAAAGTCTTACTGTATTACCAAATAATAATTTTGGCTCCATCAAAAAAATCTCACAATCGTATTTAATCAATTGTTATCGTTGAAAATCAAGGTGAGCGATAGAAATAATTTTTTAATTAAATCTCAATGTCAACTCACAATGCAATTTTCTGTTATCAGAAATCTAAATAACTATTATAGAGAAATACCTACATAGGTATATGTATTTTAAAAAAATCCTACAATTGTCATTGTTTCATTATTGATAAAAATTAGATACATAGACTACATACCTATTATTTTTAATAACATACGCATATTTTTAAAATAAAACGACAGCATTCATACTAAATCTACGTGGGAAAATCTTGATGAAACAATTTTATTTGTTGAAGTTAGATCAGTAGCGTAGCAATAGGAACTATTTCCAATTTAATTAAAAATTTATAATGAATGCTTCTTTTACCAGGTATTAACTACGATAATTCTGACTTTTGTAAGGTTTTTTAGTAGTAATAAAATGAAATTTCAAGCGATACATCTCAACCTTTTCAATTTTGTTTATTACATATGCTTATCATCGAAATCGTTCACAAATTAGTACGTAATAGACCTAAAATAAACAAGAACAATATTTTGAAAATTTTATCACAAAATTTAAGGTATCAAATAAAAGCTATTGACTTGAGGAACTTACAATTAAATTAACAATAATTTATCCCAGAAGCTTACAATTAATTGCTAAATATTATAAATCCAAAAAGGGCCCCAACTCACATCTCTCAACGTATCGATGAAAAAACTGAAAAAATTAAAGGTATTACACCAGTCTTGGATCATATCACGGTGTTGAACTCTTGTTTAATTAAATGTACTTAAACTTCCATTACTGAATCATTACGATTCTTTATTTTATAACTTTTGTGTCGTAGTATACTTATCATTTAATAATCATTAGCAAATGTCCATCACTGGGTGCCCATTACTGATTTTACTTATACATTAATCCATTACTCGCGCTTGACCTCTTTTTATTTAAGAAAAACATCAAAATGTCTATTACTTTTATATTTAATAATTGCATCACTGCTTTTTGCAAACTACAAATGTTACATAGAGTTAACTTTAAGTACAATAGTTCCCATTACGAAATAACAGAGGGCACTATGTAATTTAGCAAAAATGAGTTTGTTAAACCAACCAAAACGACTGTATTACATTAGGACTGGCCAATGGCCAACCCTATTTACCAGTCTTCGTACAGTTGTCAAACAGTTGGTGACAGTAAAATCGTTATGTAGAATTTATATTTTATATTCATAACATTTTTAAGATTTGTAATATAATTTACGGACCTTATTAACGCAATTGTCTTGGGTATTCGTATTTTTATTTAAATATTATAAAATGATTTAGCTCGCAAGTTTAGAATAAATATTGGTGGCGGCGCATGGTAGATATTCGTATAACGAAAAATTCTAACGGCTTTCTTAGTTATATTTATTATTTATTTCAGTTCCTATATAGATAGTAAATGAATGTTCTGTTTTGTGAATATTTATTTAATATTATCAACAGTTTTTTTAGAAATAAATTTAATATTCCAACTTAATTTTTCTAATAGAACATTTGAAAACAATTTTGTTGATTGAAAATGTATCTAATGCATTATTTATTTATTTATTTATTTTTGTTACATGCTTTAAAATGTATTTGATATTAATTTTGACGTTTGTTTTTTTTCTTCAATACTTCACACACTTTGGGTATTGTTGTAATTCAGAAGTTTTATAATATATCAAAATAATAAAATTATTAATTAGTTTTGTTGGATGCTATTAATGAATTAATATTACAAATATATTTTGTTACAATATACGAGAAAAATCGAAACTATGTTAAGAGAAAAAGCCACTGTAACGGGTATAGTAGGTATACAGGTGTCCAAGATAAGCGTGAAATGCATGGGGATATCCTAAACGGAATAAGAGATACAGATGTGGTTAAACCAGATGAATTATTTGTAAGAAGGGGGTGAGGATTACTACATCAAAAAATATTAATAATTTTATGTGGTTTAGGCGGTATACCCAAAAACCTGATTTTCGGAATTTCTTTAAATGGGTATAACTTTTTTCGCAAAGCAGATAGGTAATTTTTGTTTGCGGTTTCTGGAAGCACTTTTTTGTGTAGAAATAACAAATGCATATTTAAAAACAATAAACTATTACAAAAAAAGGTTCTTACTTTTTTTCAATAATAAGTACATATGACATGTGACATATCGTTGTAAAGTAGAGTAAAAAACACGTTCAAATATGCTATAGCCAACCTAGCGGCCCATATAAAAAACTAAAGTTAGAGCTTGTAATTCGGAAACTAAAAGTGATATAAAAATTCTAAATACACCAATCAATCCATCATAAAAAAGTGCTTCATGAACCGCAAACAAAAAGTACCTACCTATCTACTTTGCCAAAAAAGTTATAGCCATTTAAAGAAATTCCGAATTTTCAGTTTTTTGGGTATACCGCCTAAACCACATAAAATTATTAACATTTTTTGATATAGTAATACTCACCCCTTTCTTACAAATAATTCATCTCATTTAACTATACATCTGTATCTCTTACCGTTTAGGATATCTCCATGCATTTCACGCTTATCTTGGACAACGTGTATATATGAATTACTTTGACGCATGCGCGTTAACTATCATATAAATCAGCAATCTAAAAGCAGTAGTGACAAGTGTACACCATAAAAAAGTGTTGTTATCATTATTGTATAAAAAATATGATGTGACTGCACATCAATCATGGCTCACCCAACAATTCCTAAAAAAATACTTCATCAAAATAAAAATAAACAATAAAGAGAGGTTAATCACTGCAATATTTGACCCCTCCAACCCCCCCCCCCACCCTTTTCCCATATCTAATTATAATATGTTGATCTGTTATACGTATCCGTACAAGCGTATATACCGAGTGTCACCTGCATTATTAACAGAAGTACGTGAAGAGGGCTGAAGAGAAGACAACAGAGAATCAGTAATGGCTGGGTGAGGTAGTAGGTTGTATAGTAAAGTATTACACCATTGGGAGTACTGTACAGCCTGCTAACTTTCCTAGCTGTTGCCATAACGACGTCGTCAGCTACACGAACATCACTCGGGGTTTTTTATTTTATTTTGCAGTTATTATGTTAGTGCATGGATAGTGGATCGTTTTACCATTTCCGTTGCAGAATTGAATAACTCTATGGATTTATAAGATTATATATATTTTCTTTGAAATATTATATGTTTTTTGTATATTTTGTATGATAACTATCTAGTACTGAAGTAAACCACATATACTTTCATTACTGGAATCGAAGAAACTTAAAATATACGAGAATATTCTCATAAATCTACCATTGCTTGATAATAAATAATAACAGATTCCTGTTTACTTATGGGGAGTTGTTTACATTTGCTGTTTTGCTCGGCCGAATACGATACTCGGACGAGTATATACTCGTAAGTGTCAACACCCGCCATCTCGTAATAGTGCCAGCCCGATCGCACGCGTTCCGACTCGGCTTCAGGTCTACTTTCGTGCGATTGGCTTACTAGTGCGAGCAAAAAGCATGTGTAAACAGATGCATCATGCTGTCAACAGTGTCAACAATGTTATTTAATTCAAATCTCGCAAGACGACAATATTATTATATTTATTATAACAATTAAAAACATTAGTAGGTGGAATGAAAATAAAACTAATGAATTTTTTCAAGAGATCCGGCCTTTAAAAAATCGTTGGAGATTTGTGATAGTGGATTTATCATTTACGATGTTAAAAATAAAATAATTACTTATTACAGCTTATTACATTAACTAATGTGTTTATTACCGCATCTGTAACAATTTGGTTTATAGTACACAGTAGTTACATTTTGAACTGAAGTTAAAAGCAATTGAGAAACGTCAAACCAGAAATCATGCTTATCATATTTTAATGTAGACAGAAAAGTACTAGCGCTAATATCACCGTGCTGCTAATCATCCGAGTGTAACAGCAAATGTAAACTCGGCATTATAGTTTTAAGTGTAATTATAATTTTATGGTCCTACTTTTTGACATATATCATACCTACATAAATATAAAACATGTGAAAAGATATAATTTTTCTATATCCTTCACATAATAACAATGTTCATATTTAGCACTTCTGTATCAACTCACAAAGCTCATTTCAAAATATCAGCGTTTTTGACTTGCGCAAAGAAAAATAAAATTATGATTTATCTTACATTTGTTTTTATTGGAAAAAAGTAATTTGGCGTTTGGTTAAAAACATTGTAATTTTATAATCTATCTCTGAAACCGAAACAAAGTATTTTGCAGAAAGAGTGTTTGTTATATGAGCTATTTTCTGTAATGATGTAAACTTTATTTTGAATTAATGAAACTGCATTCATATAATTAAAAAATTATGTTTGTGTTGGTTGATGCATTTTTTATACAGTAGCACGTCGTAATAACGGCATAATTGGGATCGAACCCTCGCAGTTAAGTGAAAAACACCGGTAAGTGAATTAAGGCTTTTTTTGTGCCTTGCGAATGCCTGCAAGGAAAACTATACATACTATGTACTAATATTTTTATTAAGTGCGCAATAACACTAACTATAACACAATGATAGAAAGTGTTTAAACAATGTTTACGTACAATACCTATGTATGTACGTGATTTACAACTGAAAAAAGAGCGCCGTTATTGCGAGGTCAGACTATATATAAAATCGTGAAATATATTTTTTACCCTTCAATAAACTGAAAATTGGATTCGATAGGATTTTTCCCGTATATTACGATTTTTTATGTCTTATGCTATGAAAAGTTATAAAAAATGTCTTTTAAAATAATAGGCAAATATTTTTTTTTATCCGGACTAACTTTTTTTCTCGTTTGTTGGTCAATATGGACGATTTTGTTCTTATATATTTTCTGCTGAAATACAGTCCTAATTAATTATTAATGAATGAAATCAGTATATTGATCTATGGAGATTCAAGAAAGTTGTTTGAATATAATTATTTTCTACATTTCAACAAATTTTTCATAATAAATAAACTAACCAATAAACAAAGAAAAATATGTCTGGATAGAAAAATTAGTTCTTTGTCTTTTCGAATCCAACCTAAAATTTTGGAAACCTAACATTGCGTTTGCATATACCGGGTGTCCCAGATAACTTTTCCAGCATGGGGATCTCAGTATCTATAAGAGATACAGGTTTGGTTAAATGAGATGAATTATTTGTATGAAAGGGGTGAGTATTATTACACCAAAAAATATTCATGGTTCTATGTGGTTTAGGCGGTATACCCAAAAAACTAAAAATTCGGAATTTCTTTAAATGGCTATAACTTTTTTGTTAGAGTAGATAGGTACTTTTTGTTTGCGGTTTCTTGCAGCACTTTTTTGTGTAGAATTGATTGGTGTATTTAGATTTTTTATATCACTTTTAGTTTCCGAAATACAAGCCCTAACTTCAGTTTTTCTTATGGGCCGCTAAGTTGGCTATAGCATATTTGAACGTGTTTTTTTACTCTACTTTACAACGATGTGTCACTTGCCATATGTATTATCGAATAAAAAAATTATAATATATTTTTTCAAATAGTTCATTGTTTCAAATATTAATTTGTTATTTTGATTGTTGTTATTGTGATTTTTGTTTACAATTTTTGTTTTTCATGGCTCACTTAAAAGTTAGTAATAAAATACTTCATAAATATCACTGATATTTAGTATTTCGACTTTTTTTCGATAATAAATATGGCAAGTGACACATCGTTGTAAAGTAGAGTAAAAAACACGTTCAAATATGCTATAGCCAACTTAGCGGCCCATAAGAAAAACTGAAGTTAGGGCTTGTATTTCGGAAACTAAAAGTGATATAAAAAATCTAAATACACCAATCAATTCTACACAAAAAAGTGCTGCAAGAAACCGCAAACAAAAAGTACCTATCTACTTTAACAAAAAAGTTATAGCCATTTAAAGAAATTCCGAATTTTCAGTTTTTTGGGTATACCGCCTAAACCACATAGAACCATGAATATTTTTTGGTGTAATAATACTCACCCCTTTCATACAAATAATTCATCTCATTTAACCAAACCTGTATCTCTTATAGATACTGAGATCCCCATGCTGGAAAAGTTATCTGGGACACCCGGTATATGCAAACGCAATGTTAGGTTTCCAAAATTTTAGGTTGGATTCGAAAAGACAAAGAACTAATTTTTCTATCCAGACATATTTTTCTTTGTTTATTGGTTAGTTTATTTATTATGAAAAATTTGTTGAAATGTAGAAAATAATTATATTCAAACAACTTTCTTGAATCTCCATAGATCAATATACTGATTTCATTCATTAATAATTAATTAGGAAACACGTTCAAATATGATATATTCAAGTAAGTGGCCCATAAGAAAAACTAAAGTTAGAGCTTGTAACTCGGAAACTAAAAGTGATATAAAAAATCTAAATACACCAGTCAATTCTCCACAAAAAAGTGCTTTAAGAAACCGCAAACAAAAAGTACCTATCTACTTTAACAAAAAAGTTATAGCCATTTAAAGAAATTCCGAATTTTCAGTTTTTTGAGTATACCGTCTAAACCACATCTAATTATGAATATTTTTTTGTGTAATAATACTCACCCCTTTCATACAAATAATTCATCTCATTTAACCAAACCTGTATCTCTTATAGATACTGAGATCCCCGTGCTGAAAAGTTATCTGGGACGCCCGGTATACTCAAGAGTCCTGTCTTCCGTACTATTTTTACAAGATAGATTTTTGGAAAAAAATTTTAAATAGATTTATCAATGAAATGATAAATAAAATAAAATAATTTGATAACGCAATAATTCTTCCTTTCTCGATCACTATTTTGCACGTCACTAACGAGTTAGAAACATATATTTTGATATTTTTATTGCATTATTCAAAACTAACAAACTTTATTGTAAATCTATAAATTGATAACGTATTTACTCCTCAAAAATGTATGTATAGCATACTTACTTGTTTTTTTAATGGTGTACAATAAACTGAAACTGTGTCCCCGGTTGGCACGGTACTTTCCACACTATGAATATCATAGACATAGAATATGGACAGCGCATTCTGTATTAACATAAAACGGTGTAAATTTCTCCAAAACAGTGAGAGTGATGCGGTAGGTTTGGGATATATCTATCTCTTTTTCTAAGAAGAATGAAAACCAAATCATTTTCTATCTCTTTTTTTTGACACGACTCTATTTTCCATGCTCTATGTCTATGATGAATATCCACTCCTCAAAGCCCCTATATATTATTAAAATTTGTAAAACTGTCGTATAATATAATTGATTGCGCCGGCGCAGATCACAGTATCGAACGTCTACTGTATCTTTAACTCATTGTTAGGCCAGGTGCGCACTATAGATTTTTAGTTATAGAATAAAAAGTTGGACAAATAACATAACATCAATATGTAAATTGCATGCACTGTCGATTGTCCAATTGATTCAATTGTTAGTTGTGTGTCACTGTGTATACGTCATAGGTGGACATTAACTCGTTAATCCGTTAATCGTTAATTAACGAAGTTAACAAAATGGTTAACGGATAAATTTTTAAGTTAACTCAATAAAATGTTAACGCTTTTGTTAACTTCCGTTAACTTTAATCCGTTACATTGGTTGTTTGATAAAAAGTACATCAGAAAGTTGTCGAAATAGCAAAAAAAAGGTCTTCAAACATTTTGGATGGTTAACGAACTTTTTAACGATTAACTTTAACTTTCCTTAAATTTTAAAATTTTCGTTAACTTTAACTTCCGTTACATTTTCGGAATTTTAACGGTTACCGAAGTTAACTTTTTTATTAACGTATTAACGATTAACGAAGATAACTTTTCGATTAACTGTGCCCACCTATAGTATACGTATACTTGTTTTGGCGTCATAATCGTCCAGTTTTTGATTTTCGAACTAAAAATGTATAGTTCTTGCCTTATTTATTATAAATATAAATAATGATATTTTTTATTAAATAATTTATCATTTACCAATATTAATTTGATTTATTTTCTTTTATTTTATTTAAATTCTTTAATTTATTTCCATTTTAAATTTTTTAAATATAAACTTTCTATACTATTTTATTTTGGAATTTCGATCAATGGTACCTACTTCAATTTACTAAAACTTAGTTGGTGACTGACCGTACAAGATTGGTATGTTTTATTCTTTACGTTATTTTTTTACATATCGCGCATGCACTAAACTGTTAATAAATGTCATGGAACTGTCATAGAAGTTCGATTCTATGTCGAAATTAATAAATTTTGTACAGCAAAACTTTCTTTTGACAAATAGCAATTTTAAATACCAAATAATATTTTATTATAATAAATAATATAAGGATATACGTTTAAAGTTCGAAAATAACATTTGCAATATTTAAAATTTTAATTTTTTCAAAATTAGAGTTACGTTTTTTATATCGTTCTAATATTTCATCTCTAAATTATTTCATTATTTATTTATTATTATATTATATTTCATTATTTATTTATTTATTATATTAGGTATATGGATTTAAAAATTATAAGTTCAGTTATTATAACAAGAGCAAACAAAATATATAGATTGATAAATCAAAAGGATAAAATTCAAAAGAAACTATAAAACTATAAAAAATAGTACTTAATAAATTGTTTTTAAACAATAATAAAATTTTAATGAAAAAAATATTTATTTTGGTAAATGTTATTCATAAATATTTATATTTAAATATACATGCATATTATATTAATGTGATTAACATTTATTTTTCTGGCTGTGTAAAATCAAAAATAAATTATTATAAACATTACTAATGTGTACATTTTTTATAAGAACCAAATGATGTTTTTCTAATAATTTTAACATTTTATCAAATATCTAGATATATTTATGCTATTAGACTTAATTATGTTTCAGTATTTTTTAAAGGTACAAATGGAAATTTATCTGTATTTTTCTAAGGCGTATCATTTATATATCTAGAAACAAAATAAATAATTCTTCAGGCAGAGGGTAAATTTTGATGAAAAAAAATGTTAAATTGTATAAATTTCTAAATTTACCTCAAAAATTATAAACATAAAAAACAGTAAAAGGTCACTTATCTGGAATGTTTTAAAATTTAACATAATTAAAATATTAAAATTTGATAATAAAAAGACTTAAATATTATAGATGTATCATTAAAAAAAAAATGAATTTCCGTTATTAAATATTTCCGGTTACTAAACATCCGGATAATCGATCTTTGTCTATATAAATATGACATAACAGCATATAAACATATTGCTTTCAAATGCCTGAACGATAGTAACATTCTAATAACATATTATATCAATAGAATAAAAATCTGCCAATTCCCTGAGACCCTAACTTGTGATGCCATTTTGAATTCTCACAGGCTAGATTCTCCGGTATTGGCGGTGTGGTCACCATCACGTCAACTGTTTCATACACATTATCATGGCACCCTCTGTTCTCAATGTTCAATTGTTAGGTATCATTTGTTATTATTTTTATATTCATCTTTTTGTTTACATTTCGTAAAACTAAATGATGTTATCGCTTTTTGGTTATTAAATGAATTATTATTACAATCATTTTTACAAGCCATGTTAGTTCTGTATTATGTATATTCTTAAATTTAAATTCTTTATGTCATTATCAATTGAATAATATAGTTAAATCTAATTAATTGGGCATGTCATCAATACATCATCGTTAGGTATAAGAACATAAAATTCTTAATGTAATCTTCAACCAGACATCTGTAGTGGAGTAAAATAGTCTCCTACACAGAAAAAAAACTGTATTGGACCAAGAAAACCTTGTTTTGTATATAACGAAAACAATATTTTCTTAATATAAGAAACATACTCTAAATCCAACTACGTTATTCCTTCGTTCAAGAATACTATAGAGATTATTGCTTATCTTAAGAAAATATTGTTTTCGTTATATACAAAACAAGGTTTACTTGGTTTGAGAAATCCTTTCTACCAGTGTATTTGGCAACATAAAAATGTTTATTCATTTGGACTTTGGACACTGTTACATACTAATATATCATAATAGACAATTACCATTTTAAATTTCATTCAAAGTAAAATTTACAACATTACAAAAAAGCTCATGGCTATAAGAAATGTTTTTTTTGGTACTTGGTTGAAGAGAAAATGATTTTCTTAATAATTTTCTTTACAAGCTTCAAAAATGTTGATATCTTGAAATAAGCTATGTGTAGGTTGATACATTAGTGCATAGCAGTGTCCATTTAATATAGATTGAATGTCTCGGTTTTAACCCTTTTCTGCATGTTTTTTTTATTATTAATAAACGGTTCTTTTTAATATCGTACTGAAAATAATTAGGTTTTTGAGAACCATGTATTACAATGAATCCAGGTCGAAGATAACCAAATAGTTATAATTTTATGAAAAAAATGAATGAGTCTGGCAATATGAGAAATATGAATTCAAATATTAATAACTGTCCTAAAATTTATAATTGTAAAATAAAATTAGTTAGTCATTATACCGATGTTATAAACATATTATACATATCTAACAGTAAGCTCTATATGACATTTACCAAGTTTTTAAGTATTGTGTAAATCGCGCCAAACAGGAAACGTCTCTTTATCCACCCGGTATGTTATAGTTCTACTCAATATTAAGAAATATTATCCATTTAATTAACTATGTCATGTATTTACGTGTAAATTTAATGTAAAATACATGTTTTGTATAGTTTGATTAATTACTGTACAGTAGGTATTTTATTTTATATTAATACGTAATTCCTAGAACAATGTATTTTATCTACTTTCTTAAACGGCCATATACTGCAGATAGCGATTTGGTCAAATGAGACAAAAGTAATTTTTAACGGGACAGTTTATTGTGTATTTACATCCTAAAAAAATTATATACCAGGTTAGATATTAGAAGCGACTTGAAATTAAAAAAAAAAAAAAACATGAAAAGTTATTATTTATTTAATAACTTATTTATTTAATAGACTGTACTATCTAAAGATGGTTATGGCTATCAATAAAAAAATTATAAAAAACAAAATACAAATCACTTATAAACCAATTTAATATGAATTAACAAACAAAAGGCGTTATTAGCATTTTTTTTTTTTTAATTGTTGATAATCAAAGGCATCGTTAGTTCGTACTGTGTATTCAATAAATATATGTACATTGTACATACATCTTCAGTCCAAATAATTATTTAATAATTGATAATTATTAGTTGATATTTAAAAACCGATAATAATAGGTTCTCAATATAATGAATAAAAAAATATTTTTGAAAAAAATCTGCAGCTCTTAAAATAATTTCCGAACATATGTTTCATTAAACTCAAAATAACTTCCTTAATCGACTATGTGAAAGTTTGGCACGCTAGTCCTAAATCAGCCTGTATAACTGATTAATTACAACAAAAAGATAATAAAAACAAATCCTTATAGTATTGATTAAAAACAGCCGCCTGACGAGTTAAACGCATCACTGAATTCAGCAATTGCACTTTTTTGCATCGTGCATGAAAGAAATAACAAGGTCTTCACGTTTTTCGAATAACATTTGCATTTCTTTACCAAACGTGACTTTTTTAATTTGATTTATTTACGTGCTGAGTATAGGAAAATATTAAAATAACTCGTAACGTGATTACAATATTTCATCCAATTAAATTAATTAATAATATCAAATGCATGTTTTTTAGATATATTTATTTTGGTTGAAAATTTATTGAAACTTCTCAGAAAAAAATTTATTCGAACAAATCAAACACGACAAAACTGTTTCTTTTTATTATAATAAATTGTGTATAAAACTATAGGTATATTGTATACAGTGATGCCTCACACAACGAATGCCTCGTATAACTAACGCTGCGCACAACGAACTTTCTGTTCGTTTATTACGCGACTCACTCAGCGAACCTCGGTTTACACAACGAACTACATCGTATTTCATTTTGCCGCCCTAACGCTTCTACGTATCACGAAATCGCCCGAACTTCCAAGGTTGCACACAGTCGATGCTCAAACTTGCAAGAATTGCATCAACGCGCGTCACTCGTTCTTTTCTGCGCTTAACTCACACACGTGTTTGTTTTAATAAATGTAATTTTGTGAGTGAAAATTTGATCCTGCAAGCCTCGGTAGACTCTCCTAAATCTGAGGCTGACTAAAAAATAAAAAACGTGTGTACAATCTTTTTTATGTTACAGTACCATATTTTATGCTACAGAACGAATTAAATTTTTTAACATGTTATGGGAAAACACGTTTCACATAAAGAACTTTTCGCATAACGAACTTGCTCCTGGAACGAATTATGTTCGTTATACGAGGCATCACTGTACTACACCCAAAAAAGAAATTAGTAAGTATTACAGTGCGGCATGTTGCAAAATCGCTTCGAACCGTCAATTTGTAAAATTTACAAACTATTACTAATGAATCCGGCCAAGTGCTAGGAAAATGAGCTAAAATTACTATGTAGATACTGTATCTACTGCTTATTTTCCTTGTATTTACTTGATTTACAAGACGAAGTTGTAATTTTTGCTTAATAGTTTGTAAATTTTACAATTTGACGGTTCGAAGCGATTTTGCAACATGCCGCACTGTAATACTTACTAATTTCTTTTTTGGGTGTAACTATGCTCGTGGAACGGTTTAAGCATCGTATTGCAAAAGAGCGCGCTGGCGACTTAATTTACTATTTACTATTTATCAGTTTATTCCTTATGTTACCTAACATATCAAAACCTGAGCAAAGAACATAATATGAATTAGACAAAAAACACGTAAATCGGATAAGTGGTTCTCGAGCGCACTAACGGGTAGACAAGACAGAGAGACGTTGCATTTTATAATATGTAAGGATATATAACGTAGACGACGACTAATTTGCTAGTTGACTCTCGCGAACAGTGTGTCTATTACTGATAGGTAACAAAAACAAAATCCACGCGATATTATTAAAGAAAATTATGACGCAGGCTGGAGAAAAAACCGGATGGAGGGCCACAACCGGAAAAATTCATAAAAATGGGCTAAACTAGAACAACAGACCTACCATTTAGCGAAAACCCGAAGTCTCTAGGTGTTCAGGGTGCCGAAATCTCGCGGTGGAAGACAAACGGACGGACGGAAAATCGAGCATATAAGCGCTACCACCTCTGGTGGGTTGCGCAAAAAAATCGCCAGCGCCGTTCACAGTATGAAACACACGCACTGTAATATTGTCTATGAATTCCGTCAAAACAAAAAATCGATAATTAGACCATAGACCTAGGGGTATGGTGTTCTATACATATACACACGTAAACAAATAAATAAATGTTTGAAACCTATTGATCGACTCTCCTTAGAAACAAAATGGACAAGTTAATCAAAAATGCCTCTGTGCGTCAACAACAGTGGCGTACCTGAGTAAAAAAAAATACGTTGCAATAAGCGGAAAATTCTACATTTGTGTCAAATCCTGGAAATAAGGATTTTTATTCACCAAATTAAAACATTTCAGTTAATCGTTTTTACGTATATCTAGTCCATTTATTTCTATAAGCAATTCGAAAAATCTATTATCGACAAAATATTTTAATAACAGAAAATTTAAAAGCTGATTAAAGGACTATCATTAGTTCAATTTTAAAATTTTATGATCCTTGCACGTAAAAAAAGTTTCATATATGAATATGTATTTATAGAGTAGGCATTATATCCTAATATCCTAGTGTTCCTTGCAAAATACTTAAAATACTCAAAAAGACATTAGTAGCTTAATGACGTCACAACGATCCACATCCATTCATTCTTTTTCCTAACTAAGGACCTTGAAATATTGAGGTTTTTAGAGTAATTTAAAGATAATTTTCACTCATCAAAAATTGACATTAGGGCTAGGGAGAAATTTTATAGTATTTAGAATTTATAGTAATAGATACGCGCCTAGTACGCATATGCCTAAATGCGCCATTGCCTAATACAGGCTGCTGACATAATATCTTAATCGATACTTTTTAAAAAAAATTGTGCCGAAAGGGTTAACCACCGATCTTTGTACCAACAAAAAAAATCGACCGTATAGTTGTTATGCAACCCCCTACAATACATTGTCATATCCTCTACTAATGCGTAGCAGGCTTAATTGATCACTCAGCGCGCAGGTTACTTGGAAACCATGTTAGTTGAGCTTCGATTATAAATAGATATGGGAAACTAACGGCAATGTCTGGCCGCAGCGGTGAGACGATCGATTGCACTTGTTTCGGATACAACCACGCGAATATTGCACGAATACACAGTCCTATATTATAAAACAAACAAAAAACTATCGTCATTTCATTTAACAATCACATTCGAAATAAGTAACGCGCGAAACGAACATGGCCGATATTAGATATAATACATCGTAGTGAAGTTGGCTAAATATTACCAGTGTTGTCATATGTACTTATGTGTACAAGGAAAATGCCTCGAGTGGAACGTGATATTTCATTGTAAAAAATATAAAATTAAATGCATGGCCCTGTATAAGTTGATTCATTTATCCTTAAACAAGATGGACTTATAGGAAATAAGTGATTTGTATTTTATATTATTGTGATAAGCGTTTATAGTACTAGTTTTATACTTTGTTCTGTGCCTTTTTATTTCTTAGGTAAGTCTAAAAATAAATAATAATTATGTTTTAGAGAATAGAATACAATAAAAGAGCTTTAGTATTGGTTTTATTTATTTTTTTATTCATTTATTAAATCGATAATTGTATAAGCGCTTCTGTAAATAAATTTACTAGAGAAAATTTGAAAAAATTTAAATGCCCATATTTGCACTTTTTAATAATACATACATATTATATTTTAGATAAATAAATTATTAACGTTCAGATATAAATAGTATTCATTCCATTCGTTTATTTTTTATTTTTTTTTAATATTACAAACAGTTGTATCTAAATTTTTTAAATTTATAAATAAATTTACTTTAGCATATGCATAATAATGATATTCGATATTTTAAATCACAAATATTTATGTGAATACATGTAATATCGAACTAATACAATAAAATGACATTACTTTTATGAATATATTTGACCTTCACCATTTGAAAAAAAAACATAATTATAAAAATGAACATTTTATTATTTATGTTTTTTATATAGGTAATACATAAAAATTACAAACATTTGTATCTATAATGTGAATGATATTAATTTTACTCATTCCAGTCAATGCCAAGTACATCCATTATGTACTTATGTTTCTAGGTAGTAAAAATATTTTACATTGCATTTGAATTTTCCACACCAACAACTGAAAGCAATCCCATGCTTTCATTTGTTTCAATATCACTGCCATCTATTGGGCAATATTTGTAATACATTTGTAATGCGTTTTTGGTTATTATTAGAATGAACTGACATGAATGCTGTGTCAGTTGAAGGTTTTATTGTACGATTTTTGATATTAAATATTTACACGAACATAAAACAGAATAAAATAAAAACTTCAGATCGTTTGCATCGATCAAATAAAAGAACTTTTTATTTGATTAATAAATTACATATATTAACAAAAGGAGCTATAAATTCCATACATTTTGATAATGTAGTAAAGCCACTACAAGCTAGAGAATAAAGTCGTTCAAACAATTAATTAAAATCATTAACTAAATTACGTCACGTAAAATTCATGTGGTTTTCACCCCCGCCCCCAGTCTTGTCACCGGTTGTTACATTCGTGTTACCCTCGAATCAGTCAATATATATTTTTTATTCTCGAGTTACTTTAACAACTGTATTGTAATTTGTCCTCAAATTTTTGCTCTAAAAATTCATATAAAATTGTTTTGATTTTTTAGATGTGACGTCACGAAGCTTGTGACTACCCCCCTTGTCACACTTTGTATATTCCTTCTTAATGAGTGGCGTAATTTAAGGTTGACCCTTTGCCACCTGCATTCCTGCTCATTTATTTTGGCAACGAGGTGAATTCACTGTGTAACCAAAAAAAAACTTTCTTTCATAATTATATTTTTAGAACTCAAATGTGTTCGCTATTAAACTATTTTAACATTAATTATTTTAAAACTTTAGTTATGAATCAAGAAACATCTATTTCCAATTTCCAAGATAGAATTATCTTGAATTACATCAACTTTCTTTAAAAGCCTCGTCGAATCTCGATTTAAACTTTGACGAGACGAGGATCACCTAAACTTAATCTCGGCTCGTGTAATTTTTATAGAAGATTTTATCAACGTTTGATATAAATTACGAATCACGATTAAAATAAGTATTGTTACAAAGTACAGTCCTTCTGAAAATGTTTTCCTTATGGGGAATATATTTACAATCAAAAATGAAAAACATAAAATAAACTCTTTAGTTAAATTATTCAATAAATTATGATTTTATCGTTTCACAATTCACATAATATCAGTCGTTCGGAAAGTTCGTAGGCAAAGCCGGGACAATCATTCAATTAGGTCAAATTAATTAAAATTCAGCAAAATATATCACAATTTACAATCTCGTAGAAAAGTAAAATTTCAATAAACTTAACTCAAAAATTGATAAATTTTACTGGAATTTGAGCTCCTTGTGACCATCCGTCTCCTCTACTGACTTGGCGCTCCAGGCAGTCGCCCTATTTCACCCCCCCCCCCCTAAAGCCGGTGCTGATTTTTTTTCAAAACTTACGGTGCTGACTTCACACAATTAAAATCTATAAAAAAAAGTTACAAACAGTAAAAAAATACCTTGCTAGTTTTATTCAATATTTTTATCAATGAAAGTAAATATCTGAAATGGTTTTATATGAACCTCCTTTGTAAACGTCATGATCAAGTCCTTGACTTTCCTTATCTTCATGGCTCTTCATTCTGAAAATTTTCGAAACATTGACACCACTATAGATATATCGTTAGGTAGTTCAACTTTACCCAATGTTTGAATGACAGAACATATTATTTGGTTGCGTTGTGGCCAAGACTGAACTAATACATTTTAATAATATATAGAGCACGTGGTTCTTAACGACTTAATAATTGTTTAGTAATACTAACAAATAGTAATACTTTAGAAAATTTAAAATTAAAAATTATTATTTTTAGTTTTCAATTTTAAAAATGTAATTTTAAATTTTAAATTTTTTTAACAAAAGTAGTTAATTTACATAGCTTCTTTAAGAAAAAGGACTAATTGATATCCCATTGTATTTGAAAATTTTGAATTATCCCTAGTTGAACTTTTGAATTTTTGGTATGTCGCGTATGACACTTTAAACTATTAAAATCTCAAAGAATCATACATCTTTACAAAGATCATTATTTCTGCTTTCTACATTTGAAAAAAAATTAAAATTCCATTCATATTTAACGAAATTAGAGCACTTTTAGTAAAACCCTAAAATTTTAGAACAAGTCGCCATATTTTTTAAACAATTGAAAGTATGAAAATTTTTGTTTTATGAAAGTTTCTTATTTTTTTATGATCTTTACAAATATGTATTTTTTGATATACCATTCCATTTGATTTTACTGAGAAACGGGCATGTACCCCTCAAACTACCCCCTAAGAAGCAGTTTTAGGGGGTTGAAAATATTTTCCTGAAATTCTTTAGGGTCGATATATTTATATGATAAATTTTTTATCCTAAAACTCTATCTTCAATAGTTTGGGCGTAAACATAGTGGACGGGTGATCTGGAACATCCTGTATATTTATTGAAATAGTAAAAAAAATCATACACTCGTATTTTGAATATACTCGCGTATATTCCCCTATATTATCCATAAATTTAGAGCCACTGTTTTAAAACAATAAACGTACTATATGCAATAAATCATATAGGTACCAATTGTTAAAATGCTAATTAGAAATAGTCCACGTGTGTATTAATTTACAGTATAACTGAAATAGACGTGTTCAGGGCCGAAATACCCTCATAAGAATTTATGTCACCGTTCTAGTTTTTAAATTTAATTTTAGAACACGGTAGAGTTGTGTCGTGGATTTCGAATGCTTTGGATATTCTGATAAAATATAATGTTTAAAGTAACACATAGGTATTCTTTTCTTATAGTCCTTGACATAATGTAAACATATACATATAGTATATACTGGTATCGTCTCGGTCCACCGAGTCAAAGAACGCATATTTAATGTTGGTATGAGTAAGAGTTGTATTTATATTTAAGGACTATTTGTACTAGTGACCTAATTGTGTTGAATGACATTAAAAGTTTTTAAAAAATGTATAGTCTAACATCAGTAAATTGAATGTTTGTTACTCAGTACCAAACCAAAATCTTTCTGCGAGGTATTTTCAATATAATTGGCAGCTGTGTTATGTTATCTATGGATTTTAGTAATTTAGTTTCTACTCTATACAAAAATACTTAACATTATTACGAATATGCTCCACGAAGTCAATGATCAAATCTTAAAATTAATTAATAATAAATGTATTTCAGCAATAATTCATTAAACAGAGAAGCGTCTATTTGAAACTTTCATCTCTCTTACATATCAAATTCAATTATAATTTAAAATATATTTAAATATTATCAATTTTCAACTCCTATGGGATGCATAAATTGAAAATGATGAAAATGTCATTTGAAAAAAAAAATGACCGCCATCAAGTTTTGGTAACAGTTTCGTATAATGAACTAGGCTGTTTGTTATGCATTCATAAACTTTCCTAATCTAAAGTTTCTACACAGCAGTATAGACCAAGTTTTTACTATACCAAAATACCAACGAGTTGTATTGATTTATCACATATGTATAAATGATCGTGAAGCAGGGGGAAAATTTTGTTTTTTAACTTTGCAGTATGTACGGGGTAAAAAAATATTATGACAATAAATATTCCAACTGTACCAATATATTTTAAAACAATCACTTTCAAATCGCTGATTTCTTCTTAACGCCCATGCGCTAAGTCGTTCTCAAATGCCATATAACTGTCATTAAAATTTAATGCTATCTGCAGATAGCATTCTCGGTCACAATTCTCGGTTTACCGGAGGTTAATAATTTAATTTTAGTTAGTACTTACATTAGTACATTCACGTCGTCATGGATAAAACAACACAATTAGATATTTTTTACATTTTGACAGTTGCTAAACGTCATTTGATTCAAGTATAGAATTGAGTGACCGCCAAAATATATATTTGTGGTCATCGTTATAAATTACAATAGAAACGTCTTTAAATTTATTGCACATATTTCAAAATATTATAATTATATACAATATACAATCATTAAATATACAAGATAAATAAATACTAGAAGATAAATAATATACACTACTGATCAAAAAAAAGTGGACAGTGAAAAAATTAACGTAAAATGGAAATAAAAGGGAATTTATAAATAAACTAAATAAATCTGTGTAGTTATTATAAAATATATAGTGTTACTTAATTATTAAATATATAATTACAAACAATTTTAATAATTTGTAGTCCCCCCACTGATTTTTCTGACCGCTTCTAATATTCGTGGCATTGGCGATGTAAGTTTATTTATTGTTTCGATGCTGATTTCACTCCAAATTTTATTTATATTTGTCCATAATTGTTCCAAATTTTTATTATCACATTAATGTAACTTCCTGTCAATAGGGTATCATAAATTTTCAATTTAATTTCAATCTGGGCCCTGTGGAGGTCAATCATCCTTAAAATTTATGTTGTGGTCATTAATCCAATCAAAAACACTTTTTGTCGTATTAGTCCAGTAACTTTAGGTTTTCACTAGGAATAAATTCGCATAGAGCTGAATTTTTGTATACACCTTCGTTTTGCCTTTATAAATAAGTTACCAAAAGTCCCCATCGATCCCCTGTGAGCATACTTTTTTACAGCCCACACAAGGTGCTAACAATTAGTTTTAGCTAGATATCTCTGTATATATTGTCTCTATGACTAAAATAGTTATTATCAAATAGAAAGATTAGAAAATTATCTACAACAAAGATCTCATACTTTTTTTCGTACAAGTAATTGTTTTCACGTAGTATGGGGGTATTCTAGTCTAAAAATGAAAAATATCGATTTTATTTTTTTGCATTTTTTTAATAAATAGGAGTTCAAAAAAGATATGTACAAAACCCTATACCCAAATTCCCAAAATTGACGAAGTTATAGTGGATTAAAAGAGATATGTAACATTGAATAGCCAACTATACGTAAACTTTGAACGCGTTTTTCTCGAAACAGAAATCTGAAATTGGCTGCCATAATAACTCAAGATCTACTGAACCGATTGACTTCAAATTTTCTGTGTACACAAGCTATTACTATCTGTAACAGAATTGAGTTAATCAAATATTTTTGTTTTACGGGCAATGAAAAATTGAAAAAAATAGTAACGAAAATTCTATATACACTTTTCTAAACACCGCCATTTTTTTAATTTTCAATTTTTTTTTTAATTTTTTGCCACCCGCTATAGCCACACTTATATAGATAAAGAAATTTATTGGTTTTGTTTTTTCGGACGAACAGAAAAGCTATAATCATGGCAATCATTTGGAGACGTTTTTTTCACGTTGTACGTGGTTCCTGTACAAGCGTAATAATTACTTATTATTATTATTTTTTTTAATTTGTATAGCTTGTCTAAACTTATATAAAAGTAAATACAAAAAATCTATAGTAAAAAGTTTTATACTTTTTTGTCAAAAAATTCCCAAAAAAATATTAATCAATATTCATTCCTATATTATATTAATATAACATATACTTATTGGCTATTGTAAATATTATGACAAATATGTGAGGTGCCAAATTTTGTCAGTAGTTAGAACATACAAAGATGTATATTTTCTGCAAACTCCCTAGTAAAGTAGGCCCCGGAACACCCTCATCGAATAACCCAAAATATCGTTGTATAAGGATTTTATAAACAGTCTGTATCTAATGAACAGAATGTCCGATCAACATCGTCTTTCACTTATAAGACAGTTAATTATTTTTTTACAAACATTTTGATAGTATTTTAACTAAAAATTAACGAATTGTTTTTCAAAATGGCGGCCAAACTTAAAAATTTTCTTAAAAAAATTATTTTCTTTAGTTTCACCGCAATTTTGAAAGGCATACAATTTACTTTGGATAAAATATTAATAAAAAGGTTGTAGAAGATTAAATTATCTGTCTAAAATGTGAAAAAATATGTTGATCGGACATTCCGTTCACTAGATACAGCTGTTCACAAAATCCGTAAATAACGAAAATTTGGGGGCTTCGATGGGGATGTTCCGGAGCCTACTTTGCTAGGGAGTTTTCAGAAAATTCACATGTTGGTATACTCTAACTATTGACAAAATTTGGAACCTCGCACATTCGGTATAATATTTATATTAGTCAAAAATTCTACATTTCTTGTGTTAGTAGTATTTGCTTAAGTCGTCACCTTTGCATCCAGTTTCCGTGAAAATTATAGTTCGTATGAAAAACTATGAATAACCTTTTTTGTAGAGAATTTTCTAGTCTTCCCATTGTTATATGACTTTCACTATCGTAAAATCTATAAATACAGAGATATTTACATAAAACTAATTATTAGCACCTTTTGAGGGCTATAAAAAAGTATGCTCACAAGGGATCGATGGGGACTTTTGGCATATTATGTATAAAGACAAAAAGAAAGTGTATACAAAAATTCAGCTCTATGCGAATTTTTTCCTAGATACAGCTATTTTTCGTCTAAATGCTCTGGACTATATGGCAGAGGGTATTATCTTGCATAAAAATTAAAATTCTACATTTATTAAATACGCTAATACTTGGAAGAAACCCTTCTTGTAATTTTTTTTTGTATTTAGTAGTGTTAATTTTTACATTTTTTTCCATTCAGTACAATTTTCCCTCATTCTGTGCACTAAAACGACCTTATATCATTATCCCATCTGATTTTTTAACTGTTTTAGTTGTGTACTCTGGTAAAAACTGTTCTCCACATCTTTCAGGACAATCTGATACCAAACAAAATCGCGATTCATCGGGCCATATTATTTTATTCCAATCTGCATTTTTTATATTTCTGCACCCATGCGTTCCTCTTCTTTATATTTTATGTAAAAAGCAGAGAAACTCTTCTACACCTATAACTTTTTATTCCTTTGTTTTTTAAACGTCTTCTGACCGTATGCTGACTTAATTTAAGACCACTGGAAGTCTCAAAATCATCCGCGATCTGTTTATATGAAGACTTTCTATGTTTGAGTGCCAATTTCTTAAGCGCGTGATTGTCTCTCACTGTTGTTTTCCGTGATCGACCGGAACCTGGAGCACGTCAAACAGTTCTCAGTGTTTTATAAATATAAATTATTTAATGCACAGCACTTTTAGTATCATTAACTCCCTGTTTTTACTTATCAACAACAATATTTCTACTTGATTTCCCCGATTTTCTAAAAACAATAATTATTCCACACTCTTCTTCTGGTAGCTACGTCGTTCTATTTTAAAATAAAAGAAAATAAGTACATAAAATATGAACTTTGATGTTAATTTAATTTCAAAATAGTTGATTTAACTTTATAAAATTTGCTTAAAATCACTCTACAATCTTTTTTATCGGAATAATATGATTTTTTTGTTGTTTATTAAATTCATGATAAAAACATTTTGAGAACTGGTTGAATTATATAAAAAATGTAATAAAATTAATGCTTGTCGCTTAACTGGTGACATTGATTCATAAAAACTTCAAAAAGTATTAAAAATTGCGATTTAACACTACTTAACAATATGCGAATTTTTGTAACCGTATACACAAATCAAGCAATATTGCAAGAATAATATTAAAAATACATTGAATATTCCTCAATTATACAACATATTGATGCCAATGATATACTAATTCAATCTATTGATTAAACTACCCTTCATATTAACGGAATATTATGATAGAAGACAATAAATTTAATCGTTGTGCTTAAATTCATGCTGTCCACTTTTTTTTGATCAGTAGTGTACATCGAAATCTGCTTGAACACATTTTATAAAAATATTTTAGAATATATTATTTAGGTAATTGTATACTTATTATTTCGCACAAGTACAAAAAAATGTACTCAAGTACAAATTTAAGTACTTACTTATTGTAATTGCAAGTTCACATAATATATACATTTGTATATACCTTATACAGAAATGATTTACAATGAATGTAAAAAAACTTTAATAGTGGATCGATGATGTTATTTTGAGCAAAAAAACTTCATATTTGTGTGTGGAAAATCTTCCTCGAAAATTATTAGTTTTTAATTTATATCTGGAGAACCTATTATTATAAAGTTCTAAAATTTGATAATCGATTTAGTATTATAAGTGCTGCCAATTTTCAGTATAATTATTATCTTGTATTTTTTTATCTCATGCTAAATAATTATTTGTCGACACTGAAAATCGATAATATGTACTAATTAATATTAAATCAATTATCAAATTTTGTAACTTTATCTCAAACGGTTCTCCAGATATTAAATAATCTTGTGAAGGGGGACTGTAACTCCCTATCGAAGAATTTCTGTACATATATTTATAAAATTTATATTGTATTTTTTGCACTAGTTGTAAATCATCCTGTATATATGAATTTGAAAAAGTACTTATATATGTACATACATTGATGTACTTAAGATAGGAACTACAACTTTCAAATTGTGTTATTAGTATCTTAAACAATTCTGCATAGATTTTAAATCGAAATTGGTGAGACACCTGAAGACTTTGGTGCGTTTCATTAAATAACGACAATACCAAGAGCATAATAATAAATAGTTAACTGCAATACTTCAATAAATATCTTATAATATTATTTATCTATATTCAGGCCCGGATTTACCATGCAGGCAGTGTAGGCACGTGCCTATAGCGGAAAAAGGTCATTGATATGAAAAATATTCACTTTTTTTTTATTCAATGAAAAGGGCGGCAATTTTCGCAACTGCCTAGGGGCGGCAAATTTGTAAATCTGGCCCTGTCTATATTCTAAACATAAAAAAGGTCCGGTACCTCTGCTGTATACTATGGCATATAATATGGCATACTACCTATAATTCAAATTTATCCAAGAATACATACGACTTTTATATTGCAAAAACACTTTTTTTTCCTACTCGCTCTTTTTCGCATAACGCAATTAACAAACAGAAAAAATATAATTTTAAAACTGATACAAATTTCTGTTCCAGGTTAAATTAAATTAAATTATTTATACATATTTCTATAAACCAAAGCACTTACACTCATAATGCCGGTCCTGCAATCGTCCCTCCGCTCTCCGTCCGAATCAACATGGTCTTCCTCGTACAAGTACACGTCAATAAAAACTACACCTGATAGGTACACTTCGTCGTCGAGCTCGTACAAATCAGAGAGCCGGTACGGAAGTGACACTTACAAGTATACAAGACATCTGAGCTTAAACGACGATGTGGCCAGACCATCCGCTACGACAACCACCGAAAGAAAGACATCGATGAGACAACCGTTATCTTCGTATAGCCGTTATGAACCATCATCGTATCTTCCACCACGTCCAAGTGTACTCGACAGTACCAGGAAGCCGTCCATTGTGCTGGCTAGTACTGTCGATGATATAAGAAAGAAGTACTCGCCATCGAACTACGTGCCGAACTACGCGAGGAAGTATTCTTCTGATGCCAGCAGCAATGCGAGGACGTCTTCGCCTTCAATCAAAGAAACGAAGTCACCTGCTAGATCGTCCATCAGCCAGAAAAGGGTATTTTGATTGTTGTTTTTATTGTACGATAATACCAATTAAAATAATTATTAGAATGGTGAAAATTTAAAGGAAGCTTAAAATATTTGAATTATCGAGTTGTATTGGATCATTTTATTAAAATTTTTACATTAAGATAATTGACTTTTGGATACACCTAATGCAAGGATGGGCAAACATTTTAGCTGATTTGCTACATAGTAAATTAAAGTAGGAAGGCGGGCCAAGGAACATTATTTTTAATATCAGATATTATTTTTTTTGCTCATTTATGTCGAATTGAGGGAAGGGTGTTGGGGTGCATAATCCACTACTGAATTAGGTCCAAATTTGGATTCAATATTGTTATATACGTCCTTTAATATAGGTACGTTGAACCAAATATTATAAGCAAGTTAAGAAAATGATTGTCACTTTCGTTAACGCCGCATTTAACAGATAATTTATAATAATCAAATAAATGTGCCAAAGATTTGATCAAATATAAGAGACTGTCATTATCTATGATCAGAGAAATATTATGAATATTATAAAAGATGACATGCAGAAAATTAGTGTAGATATATACATATTTACTATTTAAATTTAATATAATAATTATTATAAACTAGTATTTTTTTGATAGAATCTAATTGATTCGAAGATATTAGAGAATCGTTAAAATTTGATAGGGTCTTTCATTAAATATGTAAGAAATAAGGTGGGGGAGCAAATATGCTATAGCCTAGCGTGACTATATTATGTGCTAAGAAGGGAGAAGGGGATCAGAGAAAACCTGACGTCACGTAGATATGTATATCAATTTCGTTTTTTTGTCTTTAGTTGAATTTAATTAATTACTATAGTGTTTGCATAAAGGTGGCTACAGACGTAACTACATGCTTGACAACACCGCTTGATCAATCCGTTTGATCAAGCATATTTGTAGCGTGTGTATGGTAATTTTGCGCAAGCATTATTACAATCCGCTTGAAGATTGATTGAATTTTAATCATACCGCTTGTACAATCCGCGATTGCACTCTCAACGTGTGTACCAAGAACGTGTATGTTTGTACAAGCAAACGTTGTTGTGTGCAGCTGTACATGTGATAACAAACTGCCGCTTGTACAAGCATATGCTTGTGCGTGTGGTGGTGCAGCGAAATTGTGCGTGCTTGTACAAACGGATTGATCAAGCGGTGTTGTCAAGCATGTAGTTACGTCTGTAGCCACCTTTATGGGGAGTTTACATTTGCTGTTTTGCTCGGCCGAATACGACACTCGGACGAGTACTCGTAAGTGTCAACACCCGTCAACTCGTAATAGTGCCAGCCCGATCGCACGCGTTCCGACTCGGCTTCAGGTCTACTTTTTCGTGCGATTGGCTTACTGGTGCGAGCAAAAAGCATGTGTAAACAGATACATCATGCTGTCACCAATGTTATTTAATTCAAATCTCGCAAGACGACAATATTATTATATTTATTATAACAATTAAAAACATTAGTAGGTGGAATGAAAATAAAACTAATGAATTTTTTCAAGAGATACGGCCTTTAAAAAATAATTGGAGATTTGTGATAGTGGATTTATCATTTACGATGTTAAAAATAAAATAATTACTTATTACAGCTTATTACATTAACTAATGTGTTTATTACCGCATCTGTAACAATTTGGTTTATAGTACACAGTAGTTACATTTTGAACTGAAGTTAAAAGCAATTGAGAAACGTCAAACCAGAAAGCATGCTTATCATATTTTAATGTAGACAGAAAAGTACTAGCGCTAGTATCACCGTGCTGCTAATCGTCCGAGTGTAACAGCAAATGTAAACTCGGCATTACTGTTCATGCAGTAATCACTATACACCAAAGAATAATTTTAATTTTGTGCATACAAAACTTATATGGTTAGGCTTTTTCTTTTAAACGGATATTTATTACCTGGGCTATTGAAATGCATCATTAATTTTTAATTCTTAAAAGCGGGGGTCCGAAGAATTGCGGCATAACATTAGCTAGCGGAATTTATAAAAAAATTACAAAAAGTAACACAGGTGGATGTAGGGGGAAGGGTAAAAAATGCCAGATTTTACGTGACGTATGTATTTTATGGAAGGTCCCATACCTACCACTGGGTAAAAAAGTAATTAGCAGACAAAATAGTGCCCGTAACTTTTTACAAATTATTTATAACAACCAAATATAGGTGTGATCAATTTTTAGGCTATTTAGAATTTGAATTGACAATCACCACATGTTTTAAGAAACAATTGAACCGTTGACAGTTTAAAATCCATTTCTTCCAAACGCACAACTGAAAAAATAAATAAATAAAATGTTTTAGGACCTTTCGATAACCCGATCCTCGAAGAGCATTTCACCAAGCGTCAACAGTATAATAAACAACACGATTAACAATAGAAGTCAAACACCACGAATCTCCGACACCATAGAGACCAGAAGGAACCATGAAGAGAAACATTACAATAACGCTTCATACAGCCATAGTTCCACAGCCAATAACAAACTGGGATTGAACGGTCTCCGCAATATCGGCAACACATGCTTTATGAACTCTGTTATTCAGTGCTTATCGAATACAAGATACCTTTTGGACTATATTAGAGAGGATAAATGTTTGAATGATATTAATACTACGACTTCTCGGATGAAAGGTGCTCTTATTAAAGGTTAGTACTGATTTTTGTTTACAACAATGCGATTTTCAAGTAGATACTTAAAATTGGTAGAAAAATTGACAAATTTGATTTGGGGGGGGGGGGGGGGTTGTAATGTAAGAGTCGAGTCTTAGATTTTTGTACCTACTCCACAACTCTGTGTTCAAGTAAAAATACAAGGGTTATTTTCGTTTACACGTATCCAGTGATTTAGTGGTTTAGTCAAGTGACAAGTAATTTTATATGTGTAAACCATGGTGTAAACAGTAAAGTGAGTAGCAAGCCAAGTTAACTGACAACTAAACGGTTGAGTGTTTAAGTAAGCAAGTCGAATAGAATCTGTTCTATTTTTTTCGGTTTAGTAGCGGTGCGTGCGTATTCTCCGGTAGTCGTGGCTTCGTAATTTCTTGTAGTGATTTGGTATTATTGTCCATGTAAAGATCAGACCAATCAGATACATTCGACATAGTCGGTACGGCAGAGAATTGCTGTCTCGGAAAACACGACAAAATCCGATCTAGATAAATACTTCACTAAATACTTACCAAGATGTAAACGCCCAATCTTAACTTAATGAATTAGTTGACTACTTGTCACTTTACTAAACACTAAATCACTGGATGCGTGTAAACGGGCCTTAACTTATTTTTGCAGATCTGATATTAAGATGTGCAGTTCTAAAACCAATTTTGTGTAGTGTTTTATGTGAAGAGTAAAAAATGATCATTAAATTGAATGACTGAAAAAAGGCTTTTTTATTATTTTTATGATAACCGGCCCTAAGAAAATTGTTTAATTTTTTGGCTTTTTTGCTCAAATTGTGCAATGTGCATTTCTTAAATTAACATCAGGAGAAATAGTTCTGATTATTAGAAGCAACCACTTGTTTTTAGATATTATATGTAGGTATTATTGCGCTTCGGGCCTCAAAATGTATAAGTACGGCTCTTAACAATTGTAGTGACATTTTGAGATAACTACAGGAATTCTCCGCCTTTACTAACTGAATCACAAGCAGTGGCGTCGCTAAGGGGGCGGATCCGACCCGGATGACACCCTCAAGGGGGTGACATCTGTTTCATTTGTTAAAAAATAAAGCCTGTCAACCTTATTTTTGGGGTTACAGTAGAAGCTGGTTATAACGACTCCGGTTAATACGACGTGCCGGTTTTAACGACTCAAAATAAAAGTCCAACTGAATCTCATGCATATAGGTACAGTAAATTTCAGTTATTACGACTATCGGCTTTTACTACCTAATTTGACCGGTCCCTTAGGCCTTAGAGGTTGTTATAACCGGGTTCTACTGTATTTTAAGCTTCCAAGGGGGTAAAATATGTAAAAAAAATATAGTCAATTGATTTTTTTTGTCATTGAAAGTCTATAATGGGTGATACCCATCCAATTTATTTAAAAAAAAAATCTGTCGTTAAAAATTCATAGGGGTGATACCTGCTTAATGTGCAAAAAAATAAAGCCTGACTTTTTTGGTGGGGGGTGGGTGACACTCTCGATTTCCGCCCTGGGTGCCCCCCTCCCCCCTCCCCGGGGCGTGAATCATGGTGTTAGGCAAAATCTGCATGCGTGATGAAACTCAAAAAACCGAGAGCGGGAAATGTAATACGTAATTGTTATTGAATCCGGGCATTATAGACATTAATTAAAATTAGAAAATCGATAAATAGTGGAATTACTGACTTTTGCTTCTGAACCGTTCGCGTTTTATGTTATTAGTATTTAAACGCGCGCGGTAGGTGTTTGATTTTGTCAACTGGTTGTTATTTCTGATATTAAAGAATTTGCGGTGTATGGATTTGATCTATATAAAAATAGCCAGTCTTATATAAAGAATGTTGACTAAGATCGCTTATTCTAATAATATACCCTGCAATATTTCACCGACACTTTCGTATATGACGAAACGTGGAAAATGAAAAATGCATTACAGGCATGGCGTAGTTATTTTAATTTGTAATTAACCGCTAGCAAAATTACACGTGCATTTAAACGATCTTCTGACACAGTGCTGAATCAAATAATTGTGCACGGGGGAGGGGGGATTCCCCTCTAAATATAATACCCTCTGGATTCAACTGAAAAGCCAAAACGAATAACTCCATAACAGTGCCATAACCAAGATTTTTTTTGATGGGGGGATATATAAAACAATCAATTTTTCACCCTGTATGTTAAAAAAACTTAACTTTCAAGTTAATAAACAAATTAAATGTGTGAATTTTTCATAAGTATAATTACTGGAAAATCAATAAAACGTGGATTTAATTAACTAGTTTTATACAAATTATACAATAAAATATACTTTTTATACAGTGTTCAAAAAAACATTATTACAAAGTACCCAAGGACAAAAAAAAATTATTAACTGCAATAATTTATTAATTTATTATTATTATGATAACTCTGCTTGAAAACTGTTGCAACAAAATATAAGAATAAATGAACAGTATTTATTTTGTATACTTATAATTTATAATTTTTATTTTTATATTATTTTCAAGATAATGAGAATGAAAATAATGAGACCCCCACTGTCCGGTGAGAACAAAAGAAATTTTTTTTCAGTGGCCGTCTCATACTGAGCAACATAATTTATTTACAATCATACAAAACTAATCTTGGAGTAGGGACAATTTTCAATCATTAATAGGGTGACCAGATTTCAGATTATGTAAACCCTGATTTTAGATTATGCCAACCCTGACAAACTCTGAGAAAAAAATCGCCCGCATTAATACAAAAAAAAAACTATTTTTTTTTTAATATACCTAGCAAATTTTTGGTTTTGTGAATGAAAATGAAGACCTTTTTTCGCAAATATTTTTTTATTTTGACTGTTGCACCCTTTGATTATGTCGTTTTTTTATATCATTTTTTACCAAACCCAGAGAAATTCTAACAAAACCCGGAGCCCGCAGAAACAGTATACAAACCCTGAGACTCCGGATCAAAACCTGAGACCTGGTCACCCTAGTCATTAATAATAATAATTAGTCTCAATGGAGAATTGACCACTGAATTCTGAATATATTTTGTTTTGAAGTATTTATGGCAATGAAGTAAAGAATTTTTTTTTCTATAGCCTTTTCAACGGTAATACAAGAGTTATGGTTAGGTGATTATAATAAAGTAGTCAACACAACAGCACTGAAATCACAAATACAACGGTTCGCACCAAGATTTATGGGATATGCTCAACAAGATGCACAGGTGAAGTATTAAATTATTATGATTTATTCCATCTAAATAAATCACAATGCCGGTTTTTTGCAATTTACTCCACTAGAGCGACCAGTATGAACATACGTATACAATTTATAGCATTCTCACATTATGAAAAATAATAATGTCAGTACTAAAAATATTTTAAAATAGTTTGCATTGTAAAAGAATAGCTTAAATTTTCTGTATTTAACAATATTCTTGTTGCTGAATATATTTTGTATTAGGAATTCCTAAGATATTTACTAGAAGGACTGCACGAAGATGTTAATAGAGTCAAAACACGGCCAACACCAGATCACAGTGAAATTAGTGATACATTAAGGTATGTTTACTTAGTTGTTTTGACTTTTGAATAGTTATAAAAATCACTAATGCATGTTGAAATTCTAGTGATGGACAAAAATCAATAGAATCATGGAATCGTTATTTACGTATAGACGATTCATTGATCGTAGACATATTTGTCGGCCAGCTGAAGTCAACACTGAAGTGCACTGTATGCGGACACTGTAGCGTGACTTTCGACCCGTTTTGGGATTTGAGCATGTCGATTTCTTCATCGTCATTATCTACGTGTTTTGAACATTTTACACGTGAAGAAACTCTTGATGGGCATGAAAAACCTGTAAGCTATATATTTTAATAGTCTTAAGTATGTAATTACAATTATGAATAATTGATATTTTTGCCCAATTTTATTAACTTTAAATGTAAATTATACTTTATTTTTTATTTGTATTAATACTTGGACCGTAATGTAATGGAAGGTTATTTCAATTTGTCAAATTATAATTCAAATTATATTTATTACATTCATGTTTAACTCAAAATGAAAAAATTTTGAAACCTCGTAAATGAAATTACCAAGTTTATACTGCTTTTGTATTTCTTAACATGAAATTTCTATTTAATTTTTATACTTTTTGTATTATAGGTTTGTGCAAAATGTCAGCAAAGGAGAAAATGTACAAAATCATTTTCAATTCAAAAGTTCCCAAAAGTATTAGTAATTCGTATCCTTTAAAAAACAATACATAATTATTATTACACAATTAATAATCCCAAGTATGACACAGATTCTTAAACTTTTATACTAGCGGCTCCAGTACCACAAAATAAAAATAATTTCGCAACAAAAAAAATAATAACCTTAACACACAAAAACAGATCTTAAACGATTTTCACCAACTGAACAGTTTCGAGGTAAACTGAATATGTTGGTAGACTTCCCACTTCAAGTTGATCTAAGTTCGTATGCAGCAACACGTAGTCCGACAGACAGTTCAATAATGTACAACCTGTACGCTGTGTCAAACCACAGCGGGACTACATACAGCGGGCATTACACGGCGTATTGTAAACATCCGTTTTCAGGGGAATGGCACGAATATAATGACTCCAGGTTTGTATTTTAGTATCTCTGCACTCTACATATATTTTATTGAAACCTAGTTCTGGATCGCTTGTTTTAAAAAATCATATAACGTAATTTTACCCGTTAAATCTTGAAAACAAGTTAAGAATAATTTACGCCCAGTAATTTTTTTTATAAATATTTTTAAAGTGAATTTCTTAAAATAAAACACTTAATTATAAATTATATCTTTATTTATTTTTGTTTATTTACATACATTATATTTGTTAAAAGAAAATACATGTAATACATTTGCATATTGTTTTAATTGTTCATCCCATTATTCTGTATTAAAACAAATGTCAATTTTGGTATCCTTTTAGTACATAATATTAATTATTTTGGTTTTCTGTAATGATCAATTACCAATAAATTAAATTATAGTATTTAAGAATATATAAAATAGCAATATATCAAACGGATTCATAAATATAATGTATAGTTACAACTTTTCTTAATTTGTATTAGTTTCTAACATTTTTTTATGATTTTAATCTTTACGAAAATATTTTATATTGTCAGCTTAATTATATCTTGCTTTTATATAAAATATAACTAGTGCTCAAATATTAAGTAACTCAAATTTGGCAACTAAGTAATTATGAAATTTATTAAATTAAATTAATCAAATATTAAGTAGATGCTTTAAACTTACAATGTCTTCAATCGGATCATTTATCAAAAAATCTTAATTGTTAAATGGGATTTTAATCGTGAATATAAGTCAGGTAGCATCTATAAATTTATTTACTAATATAGTTATTAATATTCTCAGTTGTATGAATACATACATAATGTTATAATTATGTATTTAAAGTAATAGTACATTGTGCAATTTCATTCAATTCCATATAAAAATAATAATCTATGTGTACAGAAAATGCATTTGTATTATGAGAATATATTTGATTTCAGAGTGTCTTCAATATACCCAAGGAACGTTGTTTCAAGTGAGGCTTATGTGCTATTTTATGAACTTTCATCTGGAAACGCACACATCTGACTATATACCTTTATTGTTATGTTATTTGTTTGCACATTAATTAACAAAATAATTTATTGTGAATATTAAAATTGAATAAATTAATATTTTTGATTGATTTTTGTTATTATTTACTTAATAATTATTTACACACATATTTGTTGTAATACAAAAAATATTTTTCCTGGTTTTTTTATAGGTTATATTTACAGAAAGAACAACGTAAAGAAGATTTAATTTATTTTCAGACTACTTAAAATAAAACAAAGAAATTATTAAGGAAATGTATAAATGCGTTCATACAAAATATAATTTAAAATCAAATTTAGAAAAAGGGAATATGAATATTACAGCGCATATTATAAATCTAATCGGAGGGCCGTTTTTCGCTATGTTTCTTTGTGAATTCTTCTGCGTTTTTAGAGAATTTCTTACGATCCTTCAGAAATTCTTCAGCTAAATCAGCCCTCAGTGGATGTTCAGGCTCGGGATCATTTACTAATGCAACTAATGCTTGTATCACTGAAATAAAAATGTCACCATTTATAATCATATACAAGTCAAAAACAAATAACAGCTAAACTCAGTAATTTGGGTGTCTAACATCAAATCACGTATTAAGAATGAAATAATAAATTAACTGTCCTTGGTTAGGCCAATCTCTGCTACCCGTAATCTCTAGTTGCAAAATAGGATTATTTTCTTTAATTCATATAAAATTATGAAAATGTCAGATAGTTAATATGAACACGAATGTTTGAGGAAAAAAGAACCGATCTATTTGTACGAAGTATGTCTAGATCTGATTAGGTAATACCTGTTTGAATCTGATACCACCAATATCTAATTACATCAGCTAATATCCAATCAAAGTAACTTAACTATTGCTAACAGTATAATATTTCATAAATTTTTAGTTTGTTAATGTAGATAAACTTAAATAAAATAGTACAGAAGTGAGTAATCAGCCATGATATTTATAATCGGGGTAGGTTCAGTGCGAGTTCCAGGTATTACTCAATTTTATAGATATTCGTTGATTGACATTGAAATATTTCTGTTAGGGATCAGATCCAATTAGATTTAATAAAATAGTAATATAGGTACATTTGAATCTAATTAAATAAGTTATTTTCTGGATAATTTTTTTCTGAGCGCATGCATTCTATCTCATTCTAAAGGACGAACAAACTTTTCTGATGTTTGTGATATTTGCACTTCGCATTCAAATGATATATACTTATATAGAGTAAAACCATCATGTGGTTATTAAAATAAATAAAAAGATTGCAATACAAAATACCTGTTTATAATTATGATTAACAAAACAACGGTTAAAATGCAAATTCGTAAAAAAAAAAACGTTTACATAAAAAATAACAAAATGGTAACTGAATGGATTTTAATTTAACTGATGTATGATTATGTTTATCATTTATATTTTAACAATATTTACCTTGGTCAGTCTTTGTAGCTGGTTTCCAATTCTCTGCAGTTATAATAGGTAAACACACCTGACCTTTTTCATCTATATTGGGGTGATAAATTTTTGTTTTGAAATTTATTTTAGGTGGCTTGAAGGGATATTCGGCTGGGAAGTTTATCTCAATTTTGAAGGCACCCTTATTATATGGAGGATTGTCCTAAAAGTAAACAAATATTAGTAGGCAAATACACAGAATTATGACAATATATAAATTTACAGTGAATAAGCAAAATTTAACAAGATTAAATTTCTTTTAAATAGAGGCATATTGATTTCATTGCTGTTTGTGTTATTTTTAAATAGTGACCTTCAAAAATCAATGCTCTCAGAAATAAAGTTTTATATGTTATTATATTATAAATTGCATGTACTATGCATTTCTTATAACATATTTGATTCAATACACAATTTCTAAATATACAGCATGTTAATAACTTATTTAAAAATCAATAGAAAGATGTTTAGTAATTTACCGGAACAATTAATCCTTGCCACGTTAATATATTTTGTTCATCCACATGAATATCTCTAAATGATTTTAATCCAGATGTTCTAATATCATTTAGTTCCTAGAATGAAAACAAATTATTTATACATCCTGTTATAAACATTTCATTGAAATATGTAGCAGAAGATTGACACTAGTAATAAACTATTTTTACATCAATGCATAATGAAGGTTAAATATATAATGACCATTGTTCAGTGTAAAATCCAAATTATATCTTGAAAATACATTAAAACTCTATTTTAAATTAACTGCAATACAAATACACAAATATAATTTGATTTTTAAATATTTAATGATATAATATATCGGTCTGTTCTAGAAACTAATTCAAAATAACCTTATTTATAATTTATTAAAGCTTAATGTATCTGTACTCAAAATATTAGAATAAATGTGCTTATCTTCATTATTTATTTAAATGGAAGATTAAAGATTTTGAAATGAATTACACGATAAAATAAAATAAATGAACAATAATTCACCTTTTGCAATCGTTTTGTTGCTGCCATTTTTTTAAATAATACTTAACAATTTATTAATACGATTTGTAAATTTCACAAATTATGCTATTCAAGAATTATATTTAAAATCGTACTTAAAGTTCTGATTAAACACAGCTCACAATCTCATTCATACAAAACATGACAAAACTTTATGACAAATGGATGACAAATTGTATGACGCAAAGTTAGCGACGACTGCGTCATGGTTGTCATGTAGTAATTAAATATGGCCAACGAAAGGAAACCAAAGAAACTCGTTCAACCATAATAAATGAGATAAATTTGATAAATTCCATAGTTAATTAAATTAAATGATAAAGTTGATTATAAAAATGTATTAACTGAGATAAGTATATTTTTTTTATAAAATAAATATTTATTTTTAGTAGATTAATTAATATTTGTTTGAAATTATATTGAAATTTATAAATATAATTTATTATAACTATTATTTTATTTTAATAAACAAGTTGAAATATTTTAAAATTTGTTAAAAAGAATAACACAGATAATAAAACTTTTATTACCGCATTATACTGATAACAAATACATTTACAATATGGAAGAGATATAATTTAATATATTATGTATATCAATTCCAAAAATAAAAAATTAATCTTGATGTTACATTATATAATTTTTAACAACAATGTTATTTGCAAAATATGTATTTTATTTTGTATTTATATTTACATTTTTTAATTTTTTGTAATCGCGCCCTACGCATGCGTTTTCATTTTCATAGATACGTGAGAATTAGCATTACGCGTAAAATTGTAGAATGATCTTATTTTACTGTATTTTTAATTTTAATATTGCTTAAAATAAGAAGTAAAATCGCGAAGAAATTTAATTTCGAGGAAACATTGGCAAAATACTAAAAAAAATCAAGAAAAATGGAAAAAATTAAGAATGCAAATTGTAAACAATTGTCGGAATAATTCTGAAAATAAATTTGTTTATATTTATTTTAATGATTAATACTTTCTACATTCACATCAATTAAACTAACAACACATAACAAAATGATCCACAACCTTAAATCAAAACGGAAAAGTAAATAATTAATTTAAATTGATAAATTAAATCAACAGGTACTGGAATTATCTCTAAAATAACAAGTTGTCCCGCCATTAATGTTCGCGGTGTAGCCAGCTGATTGTGACTACTGGAAATGACAAGGGAAAATGTCTGTGCTTAATAAAAGTGAATTTGGAAACCTTTTCGTGTCGGAAAACCACAGGAGAAAGTCCTGTTAATATTTGCATTAACATGGACGAAGTCAAATGGTCAAAGAATAATGTTTCCGACACTAATATCAATTTTCCTCACACCAGTGTATCTAGTTCCGAAAAGTTGTCTCACGAAATTGTGTTAAACAATAATTTAAATAATGTTAATTTTAGTAATAAACCTCAACAAAGTACAACATTTGATAGTAAAAATATTAAATTACAAAATGAATCTAAGGAAAGAATTGATAACAGTGTCCTTGACAGTAAGCTCAAAATACAGCAAATTGTTGAAAGCACAATCAGGTGTGTTATTTCAAATTATTTTATTATTTTAGTGAGCTGGTGATCATGCTAATTTATTATTATAACTACAAGTTATATATGCAAACTTATAAAAAAATTAAAAATTATATCCAATCATTATTTTATTCATTATAATTTCACAATATTTTAGCTTTATTAATTCAACAGACAAACTGTACTTGATAAAATTTAATAAATTTTTGAATAAAAAGACACACATAAATATAAGCAACATTTAGGTATATTAAAATATAAATCTATTAAAATGAATTTTGATTTTATAACTACTTATTTGTTTTTAATTAACTATTTTACACAATTGAAATTAAAACATAAATGAAGAAATAAATAAATATTGATAATTTTACTATTTACTGTATTGCTTCAAAAGAAACCATATAAACTCACTGTTTAATAAAATAATTTTCCTAATTGAAAAATTAACTTCAGTTTTACAAATTTTATTATATATTAAAAAATCCGCCTAAAATGATTTTTTAACATTTCAGTGAATCTTCACGAGAAAAAATCTCTCAGATTGTCGAGTTGGTATCAGCTCTTTCGTCCCCTGAGAAGTTGTTACTTTATATGCGGCTACCTACAGATACAGTGACGACTGACCCACTGCGCCAACCATTAAACCCACTCGGATCCAGAACGGAGATCAGCCAAACCATCAACTGGATCCGAACACATTTAGAGGAGGATCCTGAACTGTCGTTACCAAAACAAGATGTATATGAAGAGTATACGTGAGTAATTATATACATACAAAAACAAATATATTTTTAACTACAAGTTTTTATAAAAAAATACTAGAACATTTAACTTTCATATGAATAATTCTGAATCTTAAGAAGTTAAATGTATATAAATTTAATAAAACTGGGAGAGTGAGAATCTCTCATATCAGTGGAAAAGTTAGATTGTAGATCCATATTAATTAATTGTACTTTTTTCTCATTTTAGTTAGTACTATATGTGCGTACAAATTTTAATGCTGTATAATTTTAATCTATTTTTAACATTAATTTTTTCTATTAATTAGCATTAGAATTCACATGCAAACTTTATTGGTCAAACACTTGACCTTTTGAATTTACTTAATCAGGGTGTCCACATTCTGGAAAGACAGGAAAAAGTCCGGGAATTCTAAAGTGCTCAAGGAAAATCAGAGAATTTACTGCTTATTTGTATCTTCATTTTTTCTTAAATAATTTTTGTGTTTTTCAACAACAAAAAAAATGATTCACTATTTTACATTTACTGTAAAATAATTTTATAACTACTGTCGTGCATGTTAACAGAAACTATTGCCATGCAAGTAATATGAAAGCACTATCGACAGCCGACTTTGGCAAAGTGATGAAACAGGTGTACCCAAGAGTACGTCCGAGACGATTAGGCACACGTGGAAATTCCCGCTACTGTTACGCAGGTCTCCGAAAACGTATAAAGCTGGAACCACCACAGCTGCCGGATTTCAATGACAATCCGAAATCCACGGAGCCTCCGTGCTCTCAGGCTGATCTCACCGCAGCTGCTTCGTGTCTCATCAGAGAGTGGGCCAAGAACTTACTGGGTATACAGTTTCCAACGCTCTGCTCTCTTGCCTGTCATCTGTTGGAGACACTGAGTGTGGATACACAGTCGATTGCCGCTTTGACACTTCTCAATGCTTTTGGTCGAGGATCAGACAAAGGTATGTTCAGTAAAGTTTTATATGCGTTATTACAGTGAATATACAGTGAAACCAGCTATAGTATAACTTAAAAAATGGCACAAACCACATAAAGAAGTTACAGAGTAAGTGTTCATAGGGGGGGAGTCATTTTCATTAAAAATTTAATATCAGAAGGGCATATTACAATCACACAGTTCAAGATCAACAAAAATTGCATATTTTATATTAAATAAATATCATTGCATGTAACATTTAGAGGGACTGTGATGGTCCCAAAAAGTTATTTTTCACGAAAACCATTAAAAAATTTCGTCCCTATTGTGGACGTGACTATCTCTGATTTGGTTCCTCTAAATAAAAAAGCACCAATTTTCTTCTTGAGCTGCATAAATATAGTTATCGTTAAGCGCAGCTATTTTTTTTTTAGTAAAGCGAAAAAGGGTAATTTTTACCAAAATTATTTCCATGCGAGGTGCATTCTATCGTAAACGTAAAAATATATGTACACTGGTATGTTTATGATATAGTAATTCCATTAATATTCCATTAAAGATATTAAAAAACATATTCAAGTGAACTTAATCAATAATTAATAAATTTCATTAATCTCATTACCTGTTTATAAAATTTATTGATTAAGTTTATTATTTATAGGAAGTATATCACCAACTGGTGGAATATGTTTGAACAACAATAAACATAGAGAGACACAACTCCAGTTACAGAGGAAAATACAGCAGAGAGAAGTTATTCGTGAACAAAAACGTAAATTACAAGTAAGTACTTTAAAGGCATTGTCAAATATAAGAATGGACTTATTTTGTGGATTGTTATTTTAGCTTCAGTCATCTAAATGTGAAATGAAACACAACAGAAACAAGAAACCCAAACTTGAACAGTTTACACCTTGTCCTTCACCTACTTTTGGAGGAGATGAAGAAATGGGTTGTTTCGCCACATCTTCATGCAGCAGTCCACAAGCTCAGGGGATGGAACCTGCCTGTCAAAATTCAGTCTGTGATAATAACAACAAAGTAGCTGTAACTTCAACGACAAAACCGCTGACTTCCTTGCCAGATTTCAGCAGTTTTCAACAAGCCACTGGCTCAGCACAAAACTTTGATGTCGTCCATGATTTTTCTACTAAAAAGAACACGGTCAATTGTGAGGGACCTAAAAAACCCAAACAGATATCAGTAAGAGCTTTCGCAACCAAGTCAATATCTCGATCAAATTCTTATGAAAGTAACAAAAATTCAAAATTCAGCACTCCAAATACTCCTACACAAGAGTTTAGGTTCGACTCTGCGCTGGAAAACGTAGAATTGTCACACTCAAGTGAAGTCAATGAGCATAAAGAAGTGAATCTAATGAATGAACAGAACCTGTCCACAGTTGAAAGAAACAGTATGGTTGAAAACAAAGTTAAAAGTTTAGTTGCTGATCATTCGGTGATTATGAATGAATGTAATGGTAAAAGTAAAGTTCTCGACCAATCATTATTAGCGGCTGATTTTAATTGTAAACAGATGGACGTCAAAACAAATAAAGTAGCTATACCGCGTTTACCTAGTCGTGGAAAATCCTCTAATGTCACATCACCTTCTTCTATAATCATTTTTTCTAATTCAACTCCAGTTGTCCCTCAAAGACAAAAAAATAAGTACAAAACCATCCAACCTAAACTTAACCGTGATACACAAATCAGATCTCAAGAAAATACTGTAGAAAGTAATGAAGTAAATAAAGATAGCATTTTGAAACTTGCCTTACCGCAGCAAGTATTGCAAACAGACGTGCAACAGAACGAATTTAACAAACTATTGCCAGACAAATTAATTACTACACCGAAAATGAATCAACTATTGGTGAACCTGCCACACGATATAGATCCTGTAAATAAAATATCTATGAATACCAACAACTTCTTACAAAACTCAGAAGTTGACAAAACATATTTAGCAAGTCTTGATAATCAAAAAATCAATAGTGAAAAACATCGTGAGCGTGGAATCAGTCTTGGAAATATCGATAAAGATGCACTCGATGATTATTTATATGGTGGAAGTAATTCTCAAGAACATGAAGAAGAAATTATGCAGTATTTTCAAAACAATTCGTCGGCATCTATTGATGAACTCGCTGTACCACAAGATACTGTCAACGTAGCAAAAATGGAAGCTGTTGAGAATAAAACTATTGACGAACAAAATGAAAAATCTGATAAAATTTCACAACTCAGACAATTATTACAGAAAAACTTAAAACCTGAACAAAAGGAACCGGTAAAGTCTACCAGAACTGAAAACAAAAATATAGATCCAAACGATTCAATTTTAAAGAAAACAATGCAAAATTCAGCTCTTAGTAATTATTTAATGCGACAGCATAGTTACAGTAATTTAAAACCCAGTGCTATTTTACCATCATTATTAACTTCTACTTCTGGGCTGAATGCAAGAAGAAGAGTGAGCTTTGAAACTCCTGTATATGATAATGTTCCAGCAAGTCCAAATACACGTCGGAAGAATTTCAGTTTTACACCTATCTCGCCTGGACCACAGTCTCCTGGTGGAGGACAGCAGTCTAAATGCTCCAGTACAAATGCAAGCCCATTTGTAAGTCCAAGAAATACTCCAGTACCCAGAAACAGGACCAACAACTGTCCTAGTTTAACAAATACACGTCTCAGCAGTACTGTCATTGCATCTGGGAAAAACAACAAAGTAGCTCATGATTTTATAGCAGATAATCACATATCAACTCAAAACGAAGTAACTGCAGGGCACTTTGCTATTCCGATTGAAAATCAGTTACTCAGAAAACATAGTTTACCTATGTCAGCTCCACCTAGTCCTATGTTGCCATTAAGGACAAAATCAACTACTCAGTCAAATTATCTTCAAACATTGCTTGATAACGACAGTATGTCTCTGTGCAGCTATGTTCCAAATTATCAAACAAATATAAATGAGTATATTGATAAACGACTCAAAATCGATACAAAAAGAAAAGTAGAATCTTCAGAACCAAGAAATCGATTAGAAAAATTAAAAATCGATATACGAAATGCTTCACAACAAATCAGTCCGGACTCTCCGAACATATACAGAGATATGGCGGAAGCCAGTCCTTTCGATACGAAAATAAGTCCTTCGACACATTCAAGTGATCCTCTTTCACAAGAAGTTAGCAGATTTTTTCCTGATGATACAGCGAGCAATGTAACCACAACAGATAGTTTGTCATATCGATCTCAATCTGTTCCATTACACCAAATGAAAAATTTGTCATCTCCATTGTTACAAAATCAGTTCTATAATCAACAATTTAATTTCAATATTGCTGCAGTCCCGTCTGCAAATAGTTCTGTCGGCCAAACACCAATACCTAATGAATTCTCAGACTTTGGCAATTCATTTGGTGAAAACAATTTATTGAATAACGAAAATCTTGATAAGATTTTTAATATTCTCGACACGAACAATGCAGAAAACAATTCATTTGTCAACAATACAGTAACAGAACTGTCTTCGACTGATATTGAAACACCATTAATTACAAATACCAATCAAAGTTATATGAGTGAATTTCCTGTTATGAAGTCGGAGAACACTATAAAAACTACACGGTTTAATTCTGAAGCAAACTTCCAACGGAATCAAATTATACTAAATCAAAATTCAGATTTAATGATAGCTAATCAGAACTTTACTTCAAAAAATAATTCCATTTTGAATCGTTCACAAAGTATAGATTTATCAGAAGTGGAAATGGAGACATTTAAATTATCTAATCAGCCATCACGCTCTGTACCGAACACACCTCTGCCAATTAGTTATAACGATAGAGGAATAGATTTTACTGAATTTTCACAAGATAACGTTTCTCGTTCGTATCCGACGACTCCTTTGAACTCAGAGTCCAAGCCTATACAGATGAGTTCTACAAATGATTATTTATTAAACGGGCAACCGGTAGTCAATAAAGTGATCAACAATGGATTGTCGTTCATTCAAGAAAACAAAAGAATCGATGAAAGTTTATCTTTTGTTGATGAAAAAACTGAAAACATTGTTGCTGAAAATTATGACTACCCTTTCAATACACCAATATTGTTAGATAATGAAACTTATCAATTCAATCGGGAAGCAAATGAACAAGAAAGCATTGGTTTTAATGAACCTTTGCTCAACAGTGCTCCTGATGATTTTATACAACTCCAAAGTGACAACACAGATAATTTCACAACAAATATCAATATCAGTGACCAAACTTTTTTACTTAAATCAGAAAGCGACGAGTTTAACGTTGATTCGGTTGAAATTAAGTAACAATGTATGAAGCATATTTTAAAAAGTAAGAATTGTATGTGGCAAAAAATGGAAACTTAATTGCAAAAGTGATAACAAAGGTTGTGTTAATTGGGGAATGATATTGTGTTTCTCTAAGCATGCTTTATTTGTAATTTTGAAGGTAAGTTTTTGTTTCCTTTCGTACTACGTATTGTACCTACTAAACCATTGCGTGAATTAATTTTATTTGTTTAATTTTTTCTTGGAATCATTATTCACACCCGTTTCCCCTATTGAAGCAACTGTGAGTTTTCATTTGCACAGAGTAGTCCAATCTATATATTTCATTAAATCAAGAAGAACATATTTTTATATATATTTCAAATTGTAAATTTAAGAAATCTATATGTGCTACTAACAACCATCAATTCTACGAATAAATGTCAATTGTCTTCAATTGTTATATATTTGATATCTAGTTTATCATATACAAATTTATAATTATCGATATAAAATTTATTTTATTTGTTGAAAAAATAATTAATATTTTAACTTTTCTTATAATTTTTGTATAGGATGAGAAAATCTATTAATTCGTAATATTTTTTTATTTAATCAATTCATATACATTTATATTGTAAATACATATTTCTATTTATAAAAGAATTAACATTTATACATATTACTTTATTACACTTATGAAATTTTCGGTGCGATTAGTTTATTTTATTGTAGAAAGTTTTTCAAACTTTGAAATTTTAGGTTTTCTCATTCAAATATTTTTATAAAAACTTGAAGGTGCATTATATTTTAAAAATTTGAAAAAAAAATCCTTAATAATATAATTTTAAATATTCATTGTAAATAATTAATAATTTTCCAATATGAACAAAAATATTTTCTATACTTTTTATCTAAACACTATTTGATAATCCAGTTTATGTTATTAAATATATAATAACATTTATTTTAAAAATGTTTCAAACGTTATACGAATTTAACAAAATTTTTCTTATTTTTTTAATACTATTTAATTTACACCCTTAATGAATTAAATAACTATCTAATTACGTTGTACATTTAAAAAAATGTACTGTATTCATTAACGATGTAATTATTACATGTGGACATAATAATTAAAATATGCCATTTTATTTTTATTTATATTTTGAAAACCTAAAGTTTTAGAAAAATATGTATAAAATATTTACTAAATGTGGACCATATATTGTGTATATTGTTACGTACTATATTTTAATGTGTATAATACTTATATGTCATTTCAAAATCATTAAAATACAAAACAAACATATTGAAATGACATAAAAGTGATTATTTAGAGGTGCATTCGAACACTAATTACTTTCTATAAATAATCAGTTGCATTTAATGATGCTATAGTTATTTACAGAAAGTATGAATGTTTGAATGTATCAATGTTATGTTCAAATTGAGTATTGTGTAGATTTGTACTCAATTTTGACTACATGTTTATCTGTGATATATAAACACATAATGAAAATAATGGAATTTGAAAAGAGATATAATATATAGTTTTTTAGTGCACCTTTTTTGAGTGAAAAATTGTTATAGATATAATAATAAAATTAAATAACGCTCATTATCATTATAAATATAATGTAGAACGGTTAAGGTTTTCTGATTAACATTAACCGACAAAAATTTGCCAGCATTTTTAAAATAAAAAACAGCTACTAGTCAAAGTGTAAAGGAAAACAACATATTTTTGTATAAAGCTGTAAAGATTGTTTTGTGAATAATTAAAAATTGGCGTAATTCAAGTGTATTTAGATTCTTTTAAAGTATTAATCATTTTTATTTGATTATTTTTTAATTCTTTCATCAAAACTTCACACGTATACATTTATTGAAAAGTGAATGTATATATTTTTACCTTAAATATTACAATGTATTATTTTTCAATATTTTAATTACATTAATAAATTGTTTTATAATGTTCGTTTAATTATACAGTAAAAATATCATTTCAGTACTTTTTATAATTGTCTGTTAAGCTTATTTTACATTGCGTATCTTCATTTTGAAAATGTACACTCATTGAATTAATTAAAAGATCAAGATATTGCTAGAAAAAGAGAGCTTCAAAAGCTCTGTAATTCTAGTACAATTAAAATTAAATAAATAAATAAAATACATTTTAACCCTTTCGTCATGGGTGACATACTTAAAAGATTAAAGACTGAATTCTCTACTTTTCAAGAGTTTTTTTTGCGTATTGATATTTAATTATTTTTTTTACAGAGTTAATATGACAAAATCGGAAATTAAATCTAAAAAAATGCTGCAGATTTTGCTTATAACAAATTTTAACACAATTTAATAATTTGGCAAAAAATTAATAAAACATATATTTGTAAAATTCACTAATAAGTCGAGATTTCAATCTTTAAAAGGATTTTTAATTTATTGATGTACAATCATTTTCACAATAATTAGAGTGATTTGAATATTGCCCATTATTTCTCTAGAAATATTGTGATCCATTAGCTTATTTGATGAGTATCATTTTTATAATAATATTGTTTTTTTTTTTTTTTTTACTGTATATAAATTAATATTAATTTTTAAATGTGAAATGAAAGTGTTTGTGATACTGAACATGAATGTATTAACGCATTGAATCCGTCTAATAACGTTTTTTTTAATTACTCGGTCAATGTTAAACTATTAACAGAATATATTAATTGTAAGGTGTGTTCCAAAGATTCTGTCAAAGTTGATTCAAAATTTTGAATAGTTGTTAAATATGATTTTCAACTTATATTAATGTATTAATATGTCCGTACTCATAAATAGATTTAAAAAGGATTTACTGTGCATAATACATATCATGTATTTGTTATTTTTGAAAATATGCGTATTAATGTAAGTTTTGTTGTTTTACAAACTATTTTTATATAAAAGTGGTGAATTTTATATTTATCAAAACGAGTATATTACTTTATATAAAATATTTGTAATTTTGTTGGTTTTGAGTATATATTAAAAAGTAATACATTATTAATATTTATTTTTAAATATAATTTGACATTTTATTTAGTGGCATTGTTATTTTTCAACAAAATATTTTATAAATATTTTGATCTGTTAATAAGTAATGTATTTCTAACAAAAGTCATATATTATTTAAAATTACGCATTCAGCTTTTATTCTTTATAAAATGCCGCTAATTTAATAGTCATTTTTTTAATATAAATATTTTTTTCTACATTATATTATTATTTGAGTATAATTTTTGGTGCTTATATCTTATTATTGAGCAGCTTACAAATCATTCTAGGTATGCCTTAAAGTTTTATTTAAAAAAATGTTATCCATAAGAGATTTTTTGACAATAAAGTTGAAACACTATAAATATGGGTAGCTAACAAATTATGTACTACATATATATTTTACTTTGATAAGTTAATTTATAATAAATTGGTGCTGTAAAAATCACAATTAAAATATGTCCAAAATTAAAAAGACATTTGAAATTATCCGTTGCAATAGTTGATCCAATATACAGAATATAATTAGTTACGTATATTATGTTTATAAAAGAGCATTTGTTTAGCAAATATGTGCATATTTTATGTTTTATTAAATTTGAAGCATTTTATTATTTGTATAGAAATTGAAGGAATGTATCTTCATAAGACAATACTCGGTATTACAAATAATTTGCTAGCAATGGTTTTGATCTATGTAGGAACTAATTATAGACGTCAATCAGACTAGGAATACCTCAAAGAAAGATTTTGTTTTACTTTTATTTTTAAGCTAATTCTTTATTATACTGGGCATAAAATTTGAAAATATTTGCTAAAAATGCTGTTTTTGTTTAAAATTGACCGTACAACATATAAACATATTAATAGAATGAAACAAAAAAAACTCAGTAACATAATCCCATATAAATACATCATTGCCTAATTAGTGATAGAATTTAAAAATGTGCCTGGCTTTTTATGATTATAATTATGAACTAAAATTAAAAAGATATAAATAAATAAAAAAATTGTTATTTAATATTATTTTGCAATATTATACCCTTTTGTATGTTGTAATTGTTGGCAGATGACACTGTGAAAAAAAGTTTACATTGTCCATGAAATGCTCATAATATTCATTATTTATAACAAAAATATACATATACATACATCAAAACATTCTTCAGATTTAGAGATGTCCGAATTTCACTAATTAACAAATGTAAATTTAAAATATCAATTGATATTTAATTAAATATATACAGTACAGAAAAACTTTGTTATAAATTTTTGTTAAATATCGAAGTTTTCTGTAATGCATCATATTAATAAAATATAAAAATTAAAGTGGGAAACTTGAAAAAAAATTTAATTAACAAGTTCGCTATCGTTATAAAACATGTGTAAAAAATATATCATTGTAGAATATTGTAGAAAGTTTGATGATACAGTGAACTTATTAATTATATTGATGTATCATATAATCATTTAAAGTAATTAATTTTTAATGATAATCAAGATCTGATTAGTATTTATTTGGACGTCTCAATTGGAAGTTATAATTAACATGAATTTTCTTTGTCATTAACTGCCATGTTAAATGTTACTAATAATAGTATACAATATTAACAACTATTATATATTTTTTTAAGTAACCTTTGAAGTAACATATTAAGTTATATGAACTAGATATAATTATATGATTGATCCGAAATATACAGCTGCTATTATTCTAGTTCAGACTTCTTTTTGTATTGTTACTTTTTTATTTCATTGATCTCGCTTACTTATATTTCGCATTTTATTTGTTTTTTATTTGTTAAGTACACTTAATCATATAAACTGTAAGAAATGGTTGACCGTATTAAAGTTGGATTTTGGTTGAACAGTAAACAATGCTTGCCAAATAATTATTTTTCGTTATTTAACAATTAAATTGTGTTTTTATATAGTTGACATTTTTATTGTTCAACCGGAGTATAAACGACTTGTTGAATAAATTATTGAATTGAAGTATACTGATATTAAATTCGTTCTAGAATTTAGATTTTTATTAATTGATTCATGTTTATTAGATTCAATATAAAATATTTATTTCTGTCCTCTTAATCTTTGTCATATTTACTAATTTTTAATATTTTGTTATTTTAATTTTCATCATTTACTAATTGCATGATTTTTAAAATATACCCAAGGAGCTCAAGTCAAAAAACACTCGTCATTAAGATTTCAGGTGGTTTTAAAAGCGTTTACAATAAATATTGTCGTTCTATGAAAAGTCGTTAAGTTGATAAACTTAAGTTTTTTATCATATTGAAAAATGTAACTGAGCCGAATTATCCCCTCCTAATTAAAAAAAATGTGTAATTTATAGATTTTATTGAACGATGTTGAGATATTTGAAAATGAAATTAATATAACTCAGTTTCATATAGAAATGTAAATACACTTATTTCTTGTAATTATAAAAAAAAATATTGAATTATTTTAATTTCGTTTCTAAATATAAAAGCGCTTATAAATTGAAATGTAGGTAAAATGTAGAAAAAATCGTCTTGGTATTAAGTAAGTGCGAAAACCTGAAATCTAAATGAGATATTGATTCTAAAATAAAAATCAATCGATATCAATCTAATAATAATTTATTGAATGAAGTCGTTTATCAGTTGCTATGTTGCTTAAGAGTACAAAGTACAAAATAATTGATGTATGATGTGAAAACTGAATACATTAAACGAGAGACAAGCGCTTGCATTACGCAAGCAATACTGATTTACTATATTACTCGACTGTAGAGATAGATTCTTTTGATGTTTGGTGTAATGCTTCTATTTGTATGGATATTAAACACAAATAAATATATATATATATCTATATATTTCTGTTGAGTTTTTATTTTTATTCATAGTTTGTCGATGTGTTCTCTGCCGACATAAACAGAGAATTCTTGTAACTATTTTATTTTATAACTTTTTGTTTACAATCAATTATTAATAGTATCTTTAGTGTCATGGGTAATTTTTGGTAAAAAATCTAACATATTTTTATTGTGATCATAATTGTAATCAAGGTTTTTTACAACTAGAAATTTAAATTATTGGTCGTAGCTAGCGATTAATATGATTAGTTGTAATTGTTTGATCGTCAATTGAACTTAATTTTGCCCAACACTATATGGATAATTTGCATATCCATATTTTATCTGTGTAGATAAACAGGTAACATTGAACTAATCAAGAGCATCACTGTAGATAAATAGATATTTAAATTCAATTCTAATATCAATGCTAATAAAAAAAGTAAAAAGCAAGTGGCGCCATCATTTATCAAAAAGCAGCACTAATGATTACAGATTTCTGTATTACATATAATTATTATGTCCGCGCCTCCTCCATATACTAAATATAATTTTATACATATGGTGTAGGCGCCGTTATGTGACGTCATCGGATAAATTTTTTTTTTGTTGAGTTAGGCACTCTATCGTATATATATCAGCGTAGTGATTCCAAAAATGTTGATAAAAAGTTCCATCCTGACCGCGATCATCATTTTTTATCAATTTTTCGTCTTAAAATGGCTATAACTTTTGAACCCTTCGATGAATTTTAAATCTGATGCGAAAAGTCGAATCAGCGTATTCCTTTAAATACGATAACGTATCTAATTATTTGAAAATCGAAAAAAGTTTTTTTCGGTCAAAAAAGAAGGAAGGCTATTACCTTGGTTTTTTTTTGAGAATTTTTTTTTGTGTCGAGTTAGAGACGCTATCGTATGTATAAGGGCACCCTATTTTCATATATGCCCATCAAAAGTTGCGCTTGGATCGATAAAACTGTTTTTTATCAACTTTTGTATTCAAAAATTTGTTGAAATTTTGAACCAGAGAATTAATTTAAAATCTGGTGTAATATATGATATCAGAGTGTCCTATTACATACGATGGCGTGTCTATTACTTTAAAATTCAAAAAGGGGGTGTTTTTCAGTATGATTATTGATACACCCTTTTTGAATTTTGAAGTATAATACACGCCTTCATATGTAGAAGGACATGCTGATCATGCTGATATCATATATTACACCAGATTAATATTCCTTCATTTGTTGAAAATTTCAAGCAATTTTTTTAGACAAAAGTTGATAAAAACTGTTACATTGATAATAGATAATTTTGTTAAGTGCATTTTTGGACTGCCCTTATACGTACGATAACGTCTCTAACTCGGAAAAAAAAACTTAGTCGGAATGGCTCCTGAAAAAATATTAAAATTTAAAAAGGCACGAGTAATGGCATCTAGCGGAGAAAACTTGAACTAAAAACATGCTAAATTATATTGTTAGTTCACGCTTTACCTGCCAGATGGCGCCACGTGTATCTTTTTAATTATAATAATTTTTTCAAAAGCCATTCTGACTAAGTAAATTTTTTTCGAGTTAGAGAGGCTATCGTATTTGTTAGGGTAGTCTGAATTCAAAAATGCGCTTCAAAATATTTTCTCGGATCAATGAAACTGTTTTTTATCACTTTTTGTCTAAGAAAATTGCTAGAAATTTTTAACCAATGAAAGAATTTTAATCTGGTGTATATGATACCAGCATGTACTTTTTCATACGATGGCGTGTATTATACTTCAAAATTCAAAAAGGGTGTATCAATAATCATACTGAAAAACACCTCCTTTTTGAATTTGAAAGTAATAGACACGCCATCGTATGTAATATGACACCCTGATTTCATATATTACACCAAATTTCAAATTAATTCTCTGGTTCAAAATTTTAACAAATTTTTGAATACAAAAGTTGATAAAAAACAGTTTTATCGATCCAAGCGCAACTTTTGATGGGCATATTGGGTATCAGGGTACCCTAATACATACGATAGCGTCTCTAACTCGACACAAAAAAACTTTTTTCGATTTTCATATAATTAGATACGTTATCGTATGTAAAGGGATACGTTGATTTGACTTTTCGTATCAGTTGTGAAATACATTGAAGGGTTCAAAAGTTACAGCGATTTTAAGACGAAAAATTGATAAAAAACAGTGATGGCAGCCCAGGAGGACCTTTTTATTAACATTTTTGGAATCATCAAGGTGGTATACATACGATAGCATCTCTAACTCGACAAAAAAAAATTTGATGTGATGACGTCAGATGACGGCGCCTCCACCATATATAAAATATTCTAAAAATTTATTTAACACATTTTTTGACAAATTAGATATGCCATCGTATGTATTACAGCATGCTGATTCCAAATATGCTAATAAAAAGTGTCACAAATACATGCATGACTGTTTTTTATCAATTTTTCGTTTTAAAATCGCTGTAACTTTTGAACCCTTTAATGTATTTCACAGCTGATACAAAAAGTCGAATCAGTGTATTCCTTTACATACGATAACGTATCTAATTATATGAAAATCGAAAAAAGTTTTTTTCGGTCGAAAAAGAAGGAAGGCTATTACCTTGGTTTTTTTTTGAGATTTTTTTTTTGTGTTGAGTTAGAGACGCTATCGTATGTATTAGGGTACCCTGATACCCAATATACCCATCAAAAGTTGCGCTTGGATCTATAAAACTGTTTTTTATCAACTTTTGTTTAGCAAAAATTGTTGAAATTTTTAACCAGTGAATTAATTAAAAATCTGGTGTAATATATGATATCAGCGTGTCTATTACATACGATGGCGTGTCTATTACTTTGAAATTCAAAAAGGGTGTGTTTTTCAGTACAAAATTTGACACACGCATTTTGAATTTGAAAGTATTATACACTTCATCGTATTTAAAAGGGTATGCTGATACCATAATGATACCAGTTTTTAAATTAATTCACTGGTTCAAATTTTCGACAATTTTTTTAAAACAGAAGTGATAAAAAACGATTATATAAATCCAAGCTCAACTTTTTATAGGCATATTGGGAATTAATGGCCCTAATACATACGATAGCGTCTCTAACTCGACAAAAAAAATTTACTAAAAAAAAATTAACAGCTTAAATTAACAATATTATTCAGAAGTCATTCCGACTAACAATAAGTTTTTGATAGTTCAAGTTTTCTCCGATAAACAGCGCAAGATGTACTTTTTTAAAAACTATTTTTTTCAGAAGCCATTCCGACTAAGTTTTTGATAGTTCAAGCTTTTCTCGACAGATGGTACTACATGTACTTTTTTTTAATTTTTTTCAGACGACATTCCGAATAAGTTAAAAAAAAATTGTTCGAGAACAGGATCAATTGATTACTTACATCTATTTATCTACATAGATGCTCTTAAAGTTATCTGTTACCTATTTATCTTCTGTCTAAATTAACTGCCGGCTCAATAGACAAAATTAATAACAACAAAAAAACCTGTTTATTTACACAAGTATAAAGTATTGTTCTATTGACTATTATTACTTACCTTTATTATTTATATAAATTATGTGTGCATGCCTACGATACCTACTTACAGTGGCATAATTTGAAATTTAGGGGCCCTGGTAAATATTTACGATGCGGCCCTGTAAAAAAAGAAGGCATAACATCCATTACTGGATACTTGTCTTTTAGGCCCCCTTAAGTCTGGGGTCCCTGGCTTCTACCAATTCAGCCACCCAGTAGTTACGGATGAAACTTATTTTTGGGCACGTACTGTTAGGCTAACTTGATCTGCCCCCATGAGTAGATTTCTGCAAATTGTGAAACACCTGATAAAAGGGGTGCTTTTCAAGCCAAGGATTTAAGTATAAAATATGCCTCAAAGATGTCAGGCAATAATTAACAACAGCGATGACTGAATTAATTATCAATATAAAAGCGCAGTATTTATAAAGTAGTACAGGCCTGACAAAGCTCCAGACATTTGGGTTCCTATTTGATATAGATAATGAGAAAATAAAATCTGGCATAATCTCGCTACGGCAACCCTATATTAAAAAACAAAACGATAAAAGTAGTGGGCCCCAACATTTCTCTCCCAAGACCTGAAGTAGTATGCCTATTCATTTTAATATTCCCTGAATCCATTCTGATTATTTTCTCCACGATGTCTATCTGTAGACACTAACTCAAAAACAACAAAACATAGGGTGAAAATATAAGATAAATAAAAGGCATACATTTTCATAGTAGATTATTTATTTATGTACAATTAAATACAAAATCATTTCTAACATTTACAATATATAACAACCTTTTTCCAACTAAACTCTAAAATTTAAAAATGTTTAATGGAATAAAAATAATTAATTTAATTTTATAAAATAATTTTGTAAATAGTCTCTAAACATAAACCTAAATAATCACACAACTATTTATAAAAAAGATATTTATTTTCAAAAATCTACAATTAATACTGATACTCTATAATTTTCATTCTGGTTTTTTAAATTACATTCATCTTTTTGTTTTCATCTCATCTACAGGCAGATCTTTTATATAATTTTATCAAATAAATATATTTCAGTACCTAATTGATATATGTATATTATATATATTTTTTTATTTCGTTCATCAAAATATATAAATCTGTTATCCATTTTTCTATAACTTTTAATTAATCTAAAAATAATGAAGAGTGATATGAATACTTTGAAAATTACGTTATTCTATTTTTCATAAAACACTTTATTGTAATAATACTATTAGACATTATTTTGAAGAATGTATTTTAAATCTTTTTAATGTACGAGAGTATTTAAATATTTTTTTAAGTATATTATATATTCATACAGGATTTGGAATTTAACTTACAGAGACCATAATTTATAAATAAATTTGTATTAGTATAATTTAAAATTTTAAAGTTTGGTCATAAGCACCAAACGCTCTCTTAAATTATTTAAAAAATTGCTTTGGATCAGTGGTTGTCAAAACCACGATTAAAACATGATTTACAAATTTGCTGTAATACAAGAGAGAAAATATTTATTTATGTATATTTATTTTCATATGTGCATACATCAATTCTAAACCCTGTATGTATATCTTGATAACTGTAACTAGTGATTTTCATCAGAAATATCTAACAACGTAAAACTTGCACAATGCTTAGCGTTTGAAATAAATTAATCATCATTTATTATCAGATACAGAACAATCACAGCAAAACCATTCATAGCAATGCTTCTAAATAAAACAATAGTTTTTGATTCACGATCAAAAATCATTATTGTTTTTTTCCAGAAGTTAGCTAGAATGTATTAATTAAATATTATAATATTGACATGTTATAAGCTGAATTTACATATAGATATTTTAAATATAGTATTTATTTATTTAAAGGGGAACTCCACTGTGACGGGTAAAAATATCAGGTTTTTGTTTTTGAATTTTTTTCAAGTAAATACTTTGAAGAATATCTTCACCAAAAATCATGTTAAAATTCAGAGAAATGGCGAAGTTACAGCATTTTTAATAGAGCAGGCAGAGCTGCTTAATTCAACCAGCCGCAAGGGCTCTGCACTTATTGTATCTGAAATTCCACAATTAAGTGTAGGACAACAAATTTGAATAGAATACTTTTTATTAATGAATTATTTTATATCATTTTTTTTAATAAATATACAAAAAAAAACATGAAAAATGACTCTTTTGGGTCGTCACAGTGCAGTTCCACCTTAAACAAGTATTATTAGTTTCATTAATCACATTTGTCTGTTAAAGTACTATTAAAAAGACTCAGAGTTCATAAAAACCAGCTATTGATTAGCAAATCAAGTCAAATTGTGAAAATATAATCACTTTCAACATAATACAAACATGAATACACGCAGCAGTTTATAATTTAAAACTAATTTTACATTTAAATAATAATAATGTTACGAAATATCTTTCATTAATACAAAATTAAACCATCAACAGTATAATAAAAACATTTTCAATTAATAATACTATATTTATTCTTAAATAAAATTTGTAATAAATATTTTAAATTAAATAATGTTTGAAAATGTAATTACCATATCACCCGTATAATTTATTATTTTGGTCTGATATCAAATCCGTGCGTTACAGATGGTTTATCTGTCAAACTACTAGCCAACGTTAAAGTTGGTTCCAATGAGGACAGTCTCGATTCATCATTATTAGCAAACGGAACGGGAGCACTACAAAGATGCTCTAAACTATGATTTGTTGCAAATATATCGGCACTATCTTCAATGCTTTCATCTTCTCCTTTACTGTCAGGAGATAAAGCGCAAGTGGTTGTTGTTTTAGGCGATTCTTTATATTCAGTTGTTGGTTTGTAACTTAACGAAAGATCAGTTTCATTTACTAAAGTTGTTGTAAATCTAGTTTTCATAGATACCTCATTTGTACGTTTAATGCTTTCACTCAGTAAGCTATGAATATGTTTATTGTCATAACTGCACGACGGTTGAGACAACTGTGTTTTTAAAATATTTCTATTTTTTGATTTTGAGGTGGTTGCTTCACTAGAACGTCTTGTTCCTTCAGACAATTGGTTTTTGATCATATCAGCGAACGATAATTCAACATCTACTGGAGTTTCAGGTGAATTACTATCACTAGCTCTTCTAATTACCTTGGTATCACCTGTAAGTCCTGAAGATGTTTTTCCGTGAAAGCTTTTTGAAACACGACTTACTTTAACTGGTTCGATAAAACTTTCTTTTACTATCAAAGCACCAGGGTTTGTTTTCTTAAGGTTTGAATCTATATCTAACTTATCGCATTTATGTTTTAGTAAATCTATATTTAAATTTTTACTCACATCTGTTAAACTTTTCTCAAGGTTTTCTTTTGTAACAAAAATTTTGTCTTCTAAAACCGATGAATTTAGTTTTGTTTCTAGAAACTTTTCTTTGCTTGTACTCCATTTACCAGACCCAGGCGTTAATATATTTTTAGAGAAATCTGGGTATTTTGCATCCTTGTCGAAAACAACAGACTCAAAGTTTGCAGGAGTACTGTTTTGACGTACGCAACTCAAACCAATTGCACTAGATTTATGTTCAGAATCCTGAGAAGTATTCAGAACTTTAACCCTATCTTTGTTTTCAATATGTTTCAAATTTGGCATGTTGAAATTATTTTTAAAAACTGAAACGTTACCGCCAGAAGATTGAGGAACACTTTGCGATAGACTTAAACTGCGCTGTAGTTCATTTTTAATCGGATTACTAGTTTTATCACATAATTGATCTCCGTGAGATTGTAGATCACTTTGTAACCTCAATAAACTAAAATTTGTTTCAGGCGCATTTGAAATATTGTCATTAAGCTCGACGTGCGGTTTTGAATCTGTTAAACTTGAAACAAGACTACTTTCAGTTCCAGTACTGACAACAAAACGTCCAGAATATCTGTAATTCTCTGTATTAACTTTAATGTCTTCTGCAGGTTTTTTATTTTTATCTGCATCCTTCTGTACAAGAACGTTTGTAATCGGCGATGTTTGCTCTTCTTCTTCTGAAGGTAACAGAGCAACCGGTTGTTCTTCTAATAAATCTTCAGTGACTGTAACATCTGCTTCAGCTGTTGATCCTGCTGTTGCATCTCCGGTGTTAAATTCATATTCGGATCCACCAGAAACTGGTGTTATTTCTCCACTATCACCTGTTCACAAATCAAAATATGTATTTCAATCTATAACCAAATTTAATCGCATATTTCAATGGACATTAAGCTTTGACCATTGTAATATGTGAAGAAAAATACTGAGGTTATTTCCTAATTAATATAAAAATAAATTTTATCAGTTTGTACCTTGTAATGGTTCAGGACAACAGTCTGAATATGTTCCCGTTTCTAAAAGTAATCCAACACTTCCTAGATCTTCATCTAGACCAGAAGCTCTCGGAAACATTTGAGAAATGACAGTGCCTGTATTTCCTAAACCTCCGTATCTAAAAAATAAAATTAATAACAATATCTAATACAAATAATCTAACAAATTTATTAGTATACTTATAGTTCATAAATAACAACAAATAATAATTATGAAATTTAACTTATCAACAGATTATGAAAGGTCAGTTTTAGTATAAATATTTATACAACGTAACTACAATTTTACATAATTAAATCATATACTATTTTCTTCTCTTTTTGTTTTATAATTTCTTTTGTAATGAACAACTTTTTCCTATAGATAAAAAAAATAATTGATTAAAACAATTCGTACCCATCACTGCTTATCAAGCTAACGGACATATCACTACTTTCTCTTGAATATATATCAGAAAGTCCAGCTGGAGATGAGGGACCACTGCTTGATACAAAACTCGGAGGTCCGCTCCAACCTACACCTGGCAAATCTGGATAACACCGATAATAGGAAAACACGTAAAGTAGAAAATAAACAACATATTTAATTACAGAATTTCTACAACGTAATATTTACAAAAAATATATGTATATTTAAAAATGAGTTGACAAGCTAACTGCCAAGGTAGTTTTTAAATTTTATAAAATATTATTTGAACCGACCAAAAACAAGTTTGGCAGTTAACTTGTAAAACATAGTACCAAAACATTATTCGAATATATTTACTGTATTTAAAATCTGGCGCTTTTTCATTCATTTTCAATGTTCGGAGAATTACAGTCTTCATCAACGTTATTTATCAAAATTTGTGAGATTAATTTCATTATCAGATCTTCTTTTATATCGTAAAATTCTGTTATTAATAAATGTTTTATTTATTTTCTTATAAAAAAATATAGAGGAAAACAATAATTGATAATTTGTTTATTATACTTTTTTTATTGCAAAATATACATATTAAAATTTTCTCATGAAAATTGCAATATTACAGATTGTAAATAAAAGTAAATACCCAATTCAACATAATAAGTCCCAAATTTATACAATGATCAAAATTTCGAATTAACAAATAACAGTATTGATCACAAAAATAATATTTGTATAATATATTTTGTAATGTATATTTTAAAAACAGAAAAAGTTTATAAAATTTCCAGAGTTGGTCTAAATACCCTTTTATAAAAAATAAACTAACAATAGAAATCCTATATAAGTTAAAAAAATTTATTGTTCGTAATATATCGTAAAAAAACTTTAGTAAAACTCGCATTTATAACAAGAATGTAAGCGCTTTGAATTTTAATTTGGTCCACGTATATTTGTATAGTTTTTTAATAGATGTGATAAATATTAACTAATATGAACATGATTCTCTACCTATAATGAAATTAGCAAATTGTGAAAATTTTAAATTTATTCGATATTAAATACATATTTTAATTTCTTGTCATAACCGAGTACCATTACATTATAATGCAGAAATAAAATTTTTAATCTTATACAGGTCTAATCTAACAAAGTTTTCCACATTTATTCTACTATAGAATTTGTCTAGTATGTTTTTTTTACTATTTTATAACTTTGCTACAATTTGTTAAGTTAATATAAAATCACCTGCGTTATGAGGTGTTGGGACGGGCGTAGACGGATTCTTGGGCGGAGAAGATGCAGGCGTCCTGAACATAGGTGCAGACGTCACCTTCTCTAAGAATGTATCCAGTTGTCGCAACGACAGTGCATTGTGTAGTGTTTCTAACGGCCTTATTGGAGGAACTCCACCAAAACCTTCGATATCTAATGGATACAAACAATTCTTAGAATGAAGAAATAATGGTAAACTAGATAAGAGCAACTTAATTGCAAATAATACATTTGTCCATAGATGCGAAAAAGTTGCTCGTATCTTTTTAAAAACGGTAAATAGGTTTGTTCAAAAAATGATCAAAATTATAAAAGATTTTGTAGCATTAGATAAATTGTCTTGATTTAAATTAGTTAATCATTATTTATTTATTCTTTAGTTCAGTCTATTTTGGTAGTTTTTTCGATCAAACCTTGCATATACACAGTCAAACATATTGAATGTGTATACCTACCGTAACACTGACCTGTTTTTTGTTTTGATATATTATAATAATATTTTTGTTTCTAAGTATTTATCCACCTTAAAATTATATACGAATTTCATAAGAAATAAATGATTTATTATAAATATACTTGTTTTTAGATTGTATTGTAGCAGCTGCTATGTAGATCTAATAATAAAACTACAGCACTTACTGGAAGCAGACGCAGTATTAGGAATCATATCCCTAAGATTAGGCGCAGAAGAGCTTCCGCTGATGACTGCCGTACTGAACAACGAACTTGTTGATCCTGCTCCAATCTTCTTGAGGCCGGCGGAGCCTAGCATCTTGAAATAACTCATTTGACCGGCAATGCTGTGTCGGTGGCGCCTAGCGGTTACGGCCGCAACCTCTGAATTAGTGCCAGGGGAGGGGGTGTTATTGTTAGCTACATTGCTGCCTACTGGGACAGTGTGGAACTGGAAATGTGCGGGGTGCGAGAAAGAACGCAGGGGTTTTCCTACCGTGTTAGTGTAATATGTTGTTGTATACTGGAGTGGGGTGTAATTGTCTATCGATGATTTCAGGGGCGGAGATAGTGATAAAAAAGATTTGGATGATTTAGAAGATTGTTTGTTAGTACCTGAGTTGCCTGGTATTGCGTTTTTTGTTTTTTCAACTCCAACTTGATTTTGATTTTTATCGATACTTTTGTTCAGGTTTTCTTTTGGTTTTACATTTTCACTTGTTGGGTTATCGTCATTAATTTTTTGCAATTCTAAAACGTTAGAGTTTGTTACAGAAACAGAACTTAAACCTTCTTCATTTAAAGTCATGTCTGGTATTAAATATATTTCATCTATTGTTGCGGATGCATTATCGATTTCATCTAAATTAAAAACATTTATATCAGATTTATTATTGCAGTGTGTGATAATTTTAGTATGTTCTTCAAAAGGGTTTATAGTTACAGGTGCACTTAAAAAAGCTTCATTAGAAAGAATTTCATTTTCAAGTATATCGGGTAGTGTTCTCTCATTTACAAAATTTATATCTAAAGGATTTGTAGAAACACTTGTGTCTTCTGATAATATATTTGATTCACTACAGTTCAATAAATTATTTTCATTAGAATTTGTATCATTTACGGATTCTTTTTCTGAGTCTTTCTTAGTAAAATCTATTTGCGAGTCCTGGCTTTTGTTAGGAAATATAAATGGATCATTAATAATATTTCCAGGACTGCTACTCTTTTCTGGACTTGTATCACTGAAGCAAGGAGATATACTAAAATTTACACGATACGTTTTATTTCTTTCAAACATTTCAGAATTTTCATCAAGTTCAATTAAATTCAAATCGTTTGGACTTGTAGATAGGATATTTGGATCTGAAAATGATTTCAAAAAAGGTAACTTGGAGTCAAAAGGAGGCAAAACTGTATGATTAAACAATAATGTAGGCTCTACAGACTGAGATAATTGAGAAATAATGTGTGTAGTCCAATCGTTTTTACTTTCTTGTGGGATTTCTAAATCCAAATATTCACTTGATGTATATTTTGTTTTTTGTTTAGTAGGTATATTAATCGGCAAAGTATAAATTGTTTTAATTTCGTTAATATTTTCGTTTTGGTCACGTCTTTGACTAAAATCATTCAAATCGTCATTGTACTGCTTGTATGAATCATTATTAAATGTGCGACATTTGTTTGTTTTCAAGGGTAAATCATCATCTGAAGCAAGTGTACGAAATAGAGAACCAGGCATACTCAACAACAAAGTATTTTCATTATAAATCGGTTGAGAAAATTGCGTGACTGTATTGCAACAAGAGTAAGACAGTTTATTGTTAACATTAAGCATGTGGTGATGATTATAGCAGTTGTGTTTAAATTATTAGCACGGAGGAAAAACGGAATTAAACAAGAGGAACAAAGAAAAAAGTAAAGTAATTAATATAGATATCAAAGAATTTTGAAATTAACTTTGTTATTCTCAACAAAACACGATTTTTAATTAAAAAAAAACAACACATTAAAACATTAATGTTATTTACAATGTTATTTTGAAAAAATAATTATTAATAAGTGTTAAAGAAAAAATATTTATAAGTGGGAAGAAAGTATGTTGTTTTACATAAAATACATTAACATGAAACAAGAAACATTAAATAGAATCAGGTGTCTATGGACTTGATATTTTAATAGAATACACAACTATTTTTAGTGAACGACATTGCATTATCAGTGCAAAGTTAAAACATTTAATAAGGTAATATACGGTTTCACACATATTTACTGAAATATGTAACAGCAAGACTACGGCAGATAACCGATAAAATGAAGTGTGTTGAATTCTGTTCGTACATCAGTGGTATTGTTTTACTGGAATATTTATACCTATTCTAAAATATTGGCAATTCTATTAGGAAGAAACATTATTTTTACTTAAACCCTTACAATTCAATGTCAATTTGGAAAATCAATTTTTAAGATTTGTGTTGTTGAAAAGAGACCTAATATTCGATGATAATTTATTCTTTAATAGGCACCCAGAAGGTTATATTTATAAATAATAAAACAGAAGACCCAATTGCCTAACCTTCAAAATAATTGCAAAATATAAATTTAAAAATATTATACAAAATTGATGTAAGATACTAAAAGCAGCTATTGCTGTAAAACAATGCAACCAGATACGTTAACAGAACACAACGCACACCATTGTGACACAGCAGACAGCAACCGTACAGCGTTGTCGCGTCAAACGAATCATTTCATGAGATGACAGCAACAATCAATGGTTAATAAAGAGAGATCATCCTACTAATAAATTAAAATGCTACATTTGTCCTACAATATAATTAATCTACGTTAATATCAGCATTTAACATTATAAACAGTGCTTAAGTATTAATTATATATGCATATTGAATATATTTACAAAAATATGTATATACATTCGGTTTCTAATAAAATAATTAATATTACTATATTTTAATTAATATCCTGAAATAAAATAGATAACTGAATTACCATAATGTATTGAAAATTATCAAAAAACATACATTACTTCATTAATTTAACTGATTTATTAGTTAAGAGATTAAATGAATTAAAAATATATAAAATCCACATCAAAACTCACACGTTAAAATAAATAACAAATAAAATAGCTTTCAATGAATCTAGAATGACATATTAATGTTACAAAATAATTAATAAGTTAAAAACTTTAAAAATATATATATAAATGGTAAAAAGAAATGTAATTTTGAATTAGCATATATAATAAAAACTTTCAAACGCAAGAAAACATCTTAATTTTAACTTATAGAAGAAATGTAGCATTCTCCATGCGCACACAAAAAAAGCATTATTATCAATAAAATTTTACAGACACTACATAATATAAATACAGTTGAACTAATTTCTGTAAATAATATAGAAAGGATCATAAAAGTTGCTTCTTTGACAAATTATACTGAATTTATAGTTTTTTGGTGTACTGAAACTGAATGCATTATGTATCATGTCGGGTTTTTGTAATATTCTAACGTTAGTGGTAAAAATAATATTTTGGTCACATTTATACCAATTGTACAAATCAAATTTCAACTGTATTTATGAAATAAGAAATATTTACATTTGTTTCTATGTATTACCAGAAAAAGAAATCGATTTTTTATTACAAATGTAAATATTTATAATAGTGTATATTTTTAAATATCAATTTGTTAAGAAAGTTCAAATATTCTATGTTCATTATTAACATCAAATTGATTGATTTAAAAATAAATAATAGATAAATAGAATATGCACAACTTGTGTAATAATATAAACTATTTATAAAATTCTGTATACTACATACTTGGCGCCATATAATTTTTCAAACAGATACCTAGTTAATTTTCATAAAAGTCGATAATTATACTTTTTGGAATAAATCATAACAACTTTTTTCATAAATATCAAACCAAGACTTTTCGATTTATTTATAATAAAACTTTAGAAAACAATCTTTTTTGCTCGAGTATCATAAAATTTATAACTATCATCTACGTATTAATAATTGATTAGGTCAACTCATGTATGATGAAATCGGGTAGTTTACATAATATTGTGCTGAAGGGTTAAATATTCTATACCTCCCCAGTTCAGGCTTTAAATTTGAAAAAAATGACATCAATACAAGAATTTACCTTCAGTATTTTGTCTCATTTATTTTTAAATCCACCATTAGAGTTAAAGAGCTGTTATACTACTTATATTTCACAAGTTTGTGCATACGTACTATTTCATATAGTAATATTAATAATAAAAAGTAAAACGAGAACACTTTGCAACGGAAGTAACCCGTGTTACCTGAACCAGCATTAACATCTTTTTGGTGATCAAACGAGCGTGCCCGAGGTTCCGTCTCAGGGCTATGACTAGTGGTGACATTAAATATACGACCTCCGGTCGCTGACTGCTGTTGTTGTTGCTGCTGCTGCTGGGCTAGTTCGGCTGTTAATTGTTTAGCTAAGTGCGCAGCTTCGTGTCCACACACAGTATGTGAATTGCTAAAAGAAGAAGAAATATCCAATGCAATATAATATATTCAAATTGACGACCTTAATAATGTGAATTAAATCCAGAAGCTATGACTAAAATTTTGTAGTGAGTAATGCATTTTTAGTAACTAGAAGACTATTAAAATTTAATAAAATTTTGAAAAAGTTAGATTTACTTACCCAATCGGAATTGGATCCGATGTTTTTATTCTACGTCTATACGATTCATCATCAAAACTTTCAGTCGGAGTAACTACAATTTCTGTTTCTGTACTTTCCTATATTAAATAATATTTTTTATTGCATATAAGCTTTCTATTTATAACATCAAAAATAATAAAAGGAAAAAACAACATACAGTCTTTGTAGGAGTTTGGCTATTTCTTCTAGAGCTATCTGTAGTCGTGACATCTGTATTATCAGATTCTTCATCGATTCTACATTGGCTGGATTCCTCTGTACGAGGCGTAGAAGTAGTTGTCGATTCTCCGTTCTAAATTAATTTAGAGAAATTTTGTAATTATTACATTTTAATTGTTGAAATTTTAATTGTTACATTGTTATACAGAGTGAGTCATATCAGGTGATATGACACCCTGTATATCGATAGCGCTAGATAATAGCATATATAATAATAATAATAATATAATAATAGTATGATCTGACATTTTAACCATTTATCCATTTATCTCATATTTAGTTTTGTGTATTAATTTATTTGATCAATATGTGGTATCTGTCCCTAAAATTATCTGTCCAGATGATACATAACCGTCCATGCACTAAAAAATCATATTACCAGTTTAGGGTTAAAAAAACATCAATTTTGTTTAGTTTCTTTGTTTCCTCAATGGCTTGAAATTTCAACAAAGACAATTACTTAAATCGTTACTTACGCTATTCTTTCCACTGTTATTTCCTGCTGCACTATCACTGCGAGAATGTGGCCTGAATCCAGGACCGGGCGGCAGATTTTTCTGAACACAACAATTAACACCAGGGCTAAAATGTAACTCGACATGGAACCTTTCATCGCTGGACGGATCTTTAGTCGGATCTTCATACAACATAACGACTAACTGAGACATGTAGTTTAATTCGGTTACCATTGACACATACTGCATAGCTCTACGCCACTGTTCATCTTTCACCACCTGAAATAAAAATTAAGTTTAGGATATTTTTTTTAACTTAAAATAAATAAACTCACATCCAGTAATCCTCCGTAGCGCAACACAGTTAGTAACGAGTGTACATGACTCTCACTAGTAAAATATAAACGTGTTCGAACGTGCCTGCCTGGACTACTGACACCATGTGAATAACGTGGGTTTAGCCTGTTGACTGTCTCTTCTTCCTCTTCTTCAATGTTACGCTGTAAATCAGCACGGATTTTTTTCAACAATGGTGTACAGATTCCTTGGCCTATTGTTAGTTTTTCTTGAACCGTTAAACCATATTCCTGAAAGTATAAATGTGAATTAGAACATAAAGCTAGTGTTTCAATTATTCTTTTGTAAAATAAACAATTAAAAACAATTTAAGGTGGTACAATCTTTTACCTGCGGTATCACAATATCAGCTAAATATTTAGCGTACATATAAAGCTCTTCAGCTTGTTCAAATTGTAACGTATGTTGATTATGTTGAAGATCATATTTGATACAGTCGTAAATGTCAGGAATTTTACTTATATCATATTTCTTATTTTTATTACAAAAATCTTTTTCTATTTTCCCCCATCTTCTTCCCATTAACTCCCACGTTTCTCCATGATAAAGTACAGCATCTAAAAATTAATTTGTTATACGTGCTTTTATACAATTAAATTATTTTTGTTGATTTTCTTATACCTCTTGTTTTAGGATCGTCGCGTTTGCACCTAACAATATCCATTAAAGAATGAATAAGAGAATGCACTTGACGACAACATCTGGCTGGATTTTTTACAAAATCTAGAGCAGCGGCTATGCTTGATGCGTTGCAAGGATTAATCGCTTTCTGTTCTTCTTCAGTGAAGTCTCTTTCTAATTGCATTAACTCATGAAGTTTTGCTTTACACCTACAAAAAAAGATTTATATTTATTTGTTGAATTAAGAAAAACTAATGAATACTCACATATTTTGATATTTGCTAGAATCACAGTCATTATCAAGTAGTCCGTTAGTGTTGGCACTTTTCACCATTTGAACAAGAATGGGCGTTAACTCTCCTTCTAATGCCAGAAGACCCTTGGCGAAGGCAGCAGCCGTCATTTGCACTCGTCCCTCGTCTGATGCGTATATCTTCAAGTCGTGCCGGAACGTTGAATGAAGACGCAGCAATCCAAGTCCTTGTGTACCTGCATATTCGCCTGTTAGCAAAGTTATATTATTGTAATAAGAATATTGTATTCAAGAATAAAAAAACACATTTCGTTAGAAGTAAGTATAATTCTTATTTACAATCATACAACAATGCAAAGATTTGATTAACTTAAAATCTATTTACTATTCTCATTATAAGCTGAATCTATTAATTGTTCTATTTTAATTGGTATTATATTTTACATAATAACTACCTTAAAATACTGTATAGGTATATACTGTATATACATTAAAATTCTTTTTTTTTATTTAAAAATTGACAGAATAAAAAGTTACAATACTTAATTCTGATAAACCTGTTTTATTATTCTCTACATCATGTCAGTAATTATTTTTTAGTGTCAATGTTCTTCAGTCAATAATGAAAAAATATTAATATTTTATGTGAACAGTTTTTATCTTATTAATAATGATACAAAACGTAACAATTACACAATTTAACTTTTCTTACAGGCATAATAGCAGATATTGATTTCAATTTTTTTTTTTTTTTTAATTTAGAAAAACTTACCAAAAAGATTTGAAAAATATTGAGATAGTATAAAATCTGAGAGTTTTAAATATTCATAACGCAAATAGAAAAAAAATATTAATGTTTATGTTTTTTAGTTTACCCATACTTTAGTTATACTTCTACTCGAAGGTATTTGTCCGAATTCAAATTAAAAAATATAAACATATTGCCAAAAACGGAAGTCTACGATTAAAGATAAAAACTGCCAATGAAATATTTAATTTGATGAGTTATTCACAGCATAGGTTTTAGTATATTAAAACGATAAAATGAAAGTAAAAAGATAATGAAGAACAAAGATATAAATAATAAACTTAAATATTCATTTGTACTTTTTCTTTTTAAATCCACAACATTTACAAAAAATTACCACATTATAAAAATCTATGAATGAATTTGATTCAAGCAAAATAAAAAATCAAATTATGAAACAATTAATAAAAAATAAACTAAAACACTCAAATGATTTAAAGCAGTGAATAGGCTAGATATAAAATATTTATAAAAACAAAATTATAAGTAATTTTTATTTAGCTAAATACAGCTTTTAATACTTTGCAATATTTAAATTAAAATTATATACTGTTAACGTAAAATTAAAAATAATAAATTTAATATAAATTTTGTTATTACTTCTAAAAGTTTGTATATTACAAGATATTAATTATTTCAGTTTATTAAAAAAAATTGTAGGATAACTAAATCTTTTTATAATCAAATTGCATGGCATATACAAATTTTAAATATTTATAAATATATGTAAAGTATTTAAATATAGTAACTTTAGCTAAATGATCAAAATAATAATTGTGCAACATAAATATTTAAATAAAAGTGAAAATGATGTCGACAAAGACAGATGCGTAAATGGCAAAATCAATCAGAAAACTTAATTAAAAATAAAATGAAAATGTGAAATGAAACATGCGTAATACTGTGAGCTATATTTTATTCAGAAACAATTTTTATACTGATAATAAAGAAAATATTAATTAATATTATTTGATCATATTATTGACTGATTTTAATAAAATATAAATTATTAGTTTTAATATCAGACAATATTAAAAACCAAATTTTTTGACTATTTAAAAATTGTATTAAATTTTGGAATTAAGTATTTCATATAGTCTATATTGTCAGTCAGTTAACAATTTTTATTTTTTATATATTTAATAGTAGGTAGGCAATATTCAGGAATATTATTGATATATTATATTTCTCTAATAACAATATTCTGTATTTCATTTAAATTAAAAATTAAAATAATATTTATAGCAAATTAAACAAAAAAGCAAATGAATGTTCATCTAATTAAAGTTCGAATAAAAACAAAAAATATGAATTTTTAATATATTTTTCAGATTTGTGTCTTTTATTGTACAAAGTCAATTAATTATTACTATTATTTATTATTGCTATAAAAATCGTTCTGAACAAAGTGCCAGCGCTATAAAGAAATCTGGTCTACACAGCTCTACAGCAACTAAATAATATTTATCTCATAGATTTTTTGGACATACTTTGCCATTTTATATCACACGTGGGCATCTAAAATACTCCAAGGTTATCTAAAAAAAACTTTTTTCGGTCAATCCTTAACCATTTTATATAACATTATTATGTTACATTATTTTCAGTCATGTCGTAAATAAAATTAAAATAAATGAACACTTTTAAAACTTAAGAAAATACTTTTTATGGCCAAAAATTAATTAAAGCCAGTAACAAAAAAATAAATTATTTAATTAATTTTTGTTAAAAAAATTTCAAAGTAAATTTACAAGTAAAAAAGTAAGAGCAATGCAAAAATTAAATTGTAAGAGTATATTTGTTATTATTTTAATGTCAGTTTTGAATTATTTAAAATAATATCTGTAAATTCCATCAAACCAATTTCACCATTAAAACAGATTCATAAAATTATTAAATAAAGCAGCTGAGTTATAATATTTTAAATTAGAGATAATATCGACACTGTTCAAGCCAATAAACGTAAACTTTGATACTCATGTTTTACAGAACAAAAAACATTTTTAAACTTTTATCCATCAGTGAAATAAACAATAAAAATAGATAATAGCAATCAAGGTATTTTTACGCCCTTAAACTTGAAATTAAAATTATGCTTTTTCGCCTGGACACTGTCAATATTAAAAATTTGTTCTAAAAGAAAACAAATTATTCAGCTACTAAAAATCGAATAGTTACTAGACAAACCGCACATCAAGAACAAAATTTGAAACGACATGAAATTACGATTTCAAACAGTAATTTAAAACAATATTTTCAGTCATATTAAATTAAAAGTAGGATGTTAATAATGCAAAAGGATAACTGAAAGTATAATAAAAGACACAGGGACATTCTCAACCACAAACTGTGTAAATCATGAAAAGTAGTTACGTGACATAAAAAAACAATCCTCTTTTATAAAAATAAAATATAAATTGCGTATTTTGTGTCATCTAATAATAAATTAAAATGGTGTATTATTTCAATATATATACAATTAAGCAAAACGGTGTGTATTTTATACAAAATATGTGTTAAGTAAAATAAAAAATAAAATACTTGTGTAGTGTTGTTAAGTGTTAATCTACTGAAAATAATATAACAATACTGTTATTTATTCTTTACTTCTGATTGACTATGATTATCTACGAGATAAAATTATTGCAATCTCATGACTGACCACTGAGATGCCTGCCTTGTCCTCCGGGATACATGCAACGGAATATTCTTCCTAGTTCTTCCGCTTGTATACGCCCCGCTGGTGTCAGCTCTCCTCCCCACTTCAGAATCAATACCAAAGACGGATCTGCCGGCCTCGTATTTTCTGCTGTTTATATATAAAACCAATTATCAATTACTTTACACCACTGAGACATATCTATATATTTTTTAAATACCATTTATTTGACATTTTTAGATAAAATATTAGTTCAAAATTTAAGGTAGCAGAAAATGAGAATATACAAACATTTTTGTTTCAATATAAAGTTTTATCCTTAACTTTTGAACTATTTTTAAACAAAACAATTGCAAGTGTGAAATTTGTAACAATTAATTTATACGTAAGAGAAAAACATAAGCAAATCAATGTTTTTTCATGCAACAATTCACATATTTATAACATGAATAATGCAAGAAACAAGGAAAATAAAATTAAAGAATTTAATATAAGATTTTTTGCATTTATGAATTAAAATAAATACTATAAAATCATTAAAATGTTATGTATTGTTTATAGTCCAGCCATCAAATGATTTAGCTAGAAAAAAATACCGCAGTATTGGAGTAACATACATATAATTTTTCAAAACACCATTTTGTTTGAAATTTTATCAGCATTATGAATGTTGACAGTTAAGTTTTTTTTCTTCAAATAACTGATTTTAGGCAGCTTTTTAAGCACCAAGTAAGTAGAGATCAGATCGGGCCTTAAAAAAACGGCCCGACCCGGTCCGAAGATATTTTTTTTTTAATTTGCCGACCCGATTTGGTTCCGAAACTTTTTTTTTCGACCCAGTCCAATCCGGTTCGATTTATACTAAGGTCCGATCCGACCCGGTCCAAACGTTACAAACAAAAATCAAGCCCAGTCCGGTCCGATCCGAAATTCGGGTCGGGCTAAATTCGGACCGGATCGTGCTGGCCCGGCCCGAATTGATCTATAATGTTTTCTTAGATGTTTTCTTGGTTTGAGAATTCTTTCTACCCGTGTATAAATTATAATTTTGTTAATAACTGTGAATTTTTATTAATTTAACATTAAACTATTAAACTATTAAAAGTAAAAGTTTTGTTTTGAGAAAATAATATTTTTATTTATTCGTAAGGTCCGCCCAGCTCGGTCCGATTTATACTAAGGTAAGATCCGACCCAGTCCGGTCCGATGTATACACATCCCGGATAGGTCCGAATTTCCCCGGTTCAAACGTAACAAACAAGAATTAAGCCCGGTCCGAAATTCGGGCCGGGGTAAATCCGGGCCGGGCCGGGCCGGCCCGGCCCGATCTGATCTCTACAAGTAAGTTATACTCCCTTCTTTGAAGAGGAGGAAAAGTTATCGCTGTGTTGAATACATCAACTTCTCAGAAAAAAACGTATTTGGGCATTTTTTCTAACTAAATCTTTAGACAAAAATTTGTTTGAAAAATAAACAATATTTTTCTGTATACATAAATTAACATTACATTTTGTTTGAGTTCATAAATCCAGTTATATCTTTTTTAATCATAAACAAATTTAATTTATTTATTGTAAATCTTGCAACATTAAACTATTGCAAGTATTTACTATACCCAGACAAAATGAATACGGCACATGTATTAACATATATACAGAACTTACCTGAATACATAAAATAATATAATAATGTAAAAAATAAACAGAAACACTAGAAATCATATGGAAAATGTACACATTATTGTAGCTGATTGAGCAGCCTACATAAAATATATAATGGTATTAATAAAATATTCGTACTACTGCGTGAGGGTTTACCGTCGTCGGAAGATGATCCACGAGGCCTGCCCTTCGGCTGGTACTTCATTTGTACTTTGCGGTTTATTCCAGAAAAATGTCCATACCTAAATAAACGCAAGTCATAACAAAATTAATTTTTAAAGCGCGATTTTTTAGATAATACTTGGCTTCTGGGTATAAAATTATATAGTTAAGAAGATATGGCTTATTCACATTTAAGGAAATAAAATTTATTTTATATGTTTGTTAAATTGAAAGTATGTTTTATTTGTGATATTTTTTACCTCTAATATTTCTTCAAACTCTAAAATCAGAAATAAGTAAGATTTAATCGATTTAATAATTTGAATTACGTTTCTTTTCATTATCTACTTTCCTAAATTATAAAATAAACGTATGTAGTTTTTAAACATTATGAATATAGATTTATAAAAAAAATTAAAATCACTTACATTTCCAAAACGCTTTTTAGTTGTTCAAGTTTACCCTGTTTTTCTTCGATTTCCGGTAGTGCTTCATGTTGTGCTATTTCGGTTAAAAGAGATCGAGCGATATCTAGAATTTCTTGCAATTGTTTCGGCTTTTTTAACTTCACATGTCCATGCTTGTATCCATCATACTTTTCGAATATTTCAAAGAACCTAAGAATAATTATATTTATATCAAATTCTGAATTAAAGCACAGATTTACAGAGAGCATACTTTGGATGTCGCACTTCGACTTTCATTTTCTGTTTTGGTGTTCTATCGCCATGCCGAATAACAGCTACAACGCATCTCAATTCCATCATCTTTCCAAACGTTGTTGGTACTATCGGTGGGTCATCTAACTGGAATGGAACACTCCAAGGGATATGTAATGTTGGTGCTAATTCACGTAGAATCATGTTTCCAAGAATTTTTGCCGAATCGTCATAATACTTATTTGAATTTTTAACAAAACTGAATCCGTTTACATCGCAAACAAACGATTTTCCATTTGCTCTGAAATATTTAAATTGTTTTTAAATAAGGAAACCAACACACAATATATTATCCATAATAATTGTTATTTTTTTTTAAATTCCTTAAAATTTTAGAAATGCTCTAGGGTACACATTATCACAATACCACTCGAAACAGCTTAGCAGTGAATTAATTAGTTGAGCAATGCAAAATGAGTGCATGGACCATTTAACATTAGAAACATTTAAAATTATATTCAATAGTACGTAATGTACATTAATCACAGATCAATTTAACATGTGAAACAAATATTTAGGTAATGAGTTCTCATGAAATAACAAAGTATTTGAGTTAAAAAATAAAAATATAGACAAGCCACATTATATCATTTGTTTGCTGCAATAGCGAGGCACATTTTCTAATAGACGTATTACATTGCACACATTCACCAATTTTTAAAATTAAATAACTGCCAGTTATTTATAAATAAGCATTTACCTCAAAAGATCAAAGCCACAAACAGCTTGTTTAAAAGCAAGGCACACTTTTCTTGATATAAGTTTTTCTGCGTTACTTAAAATTACTGGATATCTGATTTCTTTTCCTTCACTATCACGTTCCACCTTCCCATCTAATGCAGGTGATTTTCTTGCTTCTGCATGAGCGTAATCTGGTCCAACAGTATAAACCTAAATAAAAAATAATGTTTATAAATAAAACATGAATTGAAGTGCTTTTTGCTTTATCACAAAAACAATAAATGACATACCTTTACATCAGTACCATCAGTTGGCATAAAATCTTCATAAATATAGCTACCAGTCTTGCGTACACGAGATTCTGGAGAATAAACACTACTGCGACTTCCGATCTAAACAAAAAATATCGTCACAGTCAGTACAAACTTCATCGTATGGTTAAAATGGTTTGTACTTTTCTGAAAAGTCTCTGGCTTCCACCGCCCGCTGATGTTGGATAATAGATGTAAATATTATGGTCCTCTGCGCTTACAGGTTTCTCAACAAAAGGTTTATTAAAAACTACACCATTTACTTCTACGTGATCTTCAGATTCAACTAGTTCGTGGTCTACAAATAAATAACAAAACATCCCATTTCAAGTTTTATTTATTATCTAGAGTACTAAAATTATAAGAACACTTTCATACGTTTAGGATCAGGTGAGTCACGATCAAGAACAGCATATCGAGGAATTTGTATTCCTTCAGATTCTAAAATCGCATACACTCTTCTCCGATCTTGAATATCGTATTGCATGTGTAGATTATTTATCACGTAAGGTTTATGTAACGCTGCATAAGATATAGCCTTATCTAACGGGAATCCTTTAGAATGAAATGATATCAAACAATCACAAACCGGCCATTCATCCACAGATTTCTGAAAGGCATTGTAGTAATTGTATTAATACATGTGTGCTTTACAATAATAATAGTTGTATTGATTTTTATACTACTTAGTCCAAACGTTTCCATTTATAAATGAATTTATTTGTGTAGCTTACAGCTAAGTGCAGTCAAATTTCATAAAACTTAACATTAAAATAACTGAAATACTCACAATGTGCTAATAATAAGAACTTTATAATACATGGATTGGTATATTTTTTTTTCACCTTAATTAATATTTAAAAAGAAACGTATCTATAAAAACTTTATAATATAATAATATCCACAGATTCAGTACATTGTAGGTACTCGTATATCAAAATAATAAAATTTCAAAGTATATGGAAAATTGTCTCCTGTTAAAATTTAGACCTTAAATCAGTGATTTTCAATTGGTGTACCGTATATTTATTGCCGTGCTAAAAAAATTAGTACTAATTATTAAAAAAAATTAATAATATATTTATATTTAGTTTTGTAAAGTTTGACTGCATTATAAAGAATGTTAAAAACAATTTTTTGAAAAGGTGTTAATAAAGATTATAAAATAAAACCTTTAATATTACTTCCTCAGGAAAAACAGTCATTTTAATGAACTCAAATTCTTGTAAGCGTGTAAGTATCTCCTTCATCGGTTTACTCTGAGACTTTTTTGCCATGGCACAGATTCCGACCACCACCTGTTTGGAGTAGCTGCCGGTCGAGGCATCGCTATCAGTGCCTGTCCCTGTCTCGCACGACCCTGTGCCTGCCCGATCATCATCTCCACAAAGCTCTAAATCACCCTGAATCGAAAATAAAATAAAAAATGTATAGGTATTTATTTATCGTTTAAAAAAATTTCATAAAATATGAGGTAATAATTCTTTATCTATATTTTTGGTGACCATATATATGAAAGTACATGGTTACTATTCTGTTTAAAAATTAAAATAAGTAATACACCAGTTTTTTACTTAACGAACATATTCCTGAAAAGAAACCTGTTTATAAAATCAAAATTTAAATATGTGCATATGAAATTTTGTGAAAATATTGTCTGTTAAGCAAAGAATGAATGCATTTCTGTTTGCTATATTATCATGCGGGTTTTTTATAAAAAATATGGTCACCATATCAATTATAAAATTTAAATATTATTAACATTTGAAATCAGTGTTATTTGAATATTTTACAAAACGATAAAAATGAGCAAATTCCGAATATGAAAATTGAGTTGTATATATTTAACTATATTGTTAATGATTATATCTATACAGGGCTTTTTTTGTAGTATAGGAAAAACTGCTATAAATTTAATTTAAATTCCATTTAAATATATTTTTTTTAGTAAAAAGCTTTATAGGAAATGAGTTCCGACATCTATTTTTTTTTAAAGCCCTGTATCTATGTATGTTTCTGGGTATAAAACATATATTAAAAGAAAATTTAATACATTCAATACATAAAAAAAACTATGTAATCAAATTTATCTTACACCCAGAATCCAAGAATATATATTTAAAACAGTGATACCACACAAAACATTTTGTGAAATGACCACTTCAATTTCTGACAAGAAAAAAAACACTGTGCATGTTAAATATTCATAAAACTCACATTTAAGCTACCGATTAATTTAAATTTAAATTCACGTAAATAATTAATAACAATCATTACCAGGGACGACAGATAACACTGAATACAGCTATTGTGGTCAAACAAAGAACACATGCATGTCATATCCATTATGATACAAAAGTATTATTTCCAAACATAAAAAGCAATAATATAATTCAGAACAATAATTATATATTCACCTGAAAACAAAACATGGTAGAATTAAAATCATCACAGAAGAATTAAAAGTACTAAAGGTCAAAGTATTAACTTTTATCATGATCAATATTAGACAGCTTTATCCATTATTAACGTTATAAGTGTGATTATACATTCTATTTTTATATGTACGTATTATATGTAGAAAATTATTATTAATTAACAGGACAATTATATATTTTTTAGTTTTTCTAATGTATTGATTTATTTTTACTTTTTAGGTGAATAAACTTTTATAGTACGTCTATAATTTTATATATTTATAAACTTATTACATAAGCAATACAATACAACTAGGCAAAAAAAAATCAAAAGAAGTTATCAGATTATTTTTTTATTTTAAAATTGAATTAATTTTTAAATAACTTTTTAACTATTGAAAATTTTAGTACTCTGGGATCATGTATTATATCTTATTATAGAGTAAATTTAAAAAATAGCGGAATTGCAGAAAAAAATTATAAACATGCCTGCAGCATTATATATTTTAATAAGAGATCATTAAGTAAGTTTTCTTTTAAATATAATGTCATTGCCAAATGCAGTAACAAGTTACAATAAGATATTGTAAAAGAAGCTTATATTTAGTACATTGGTTGTTATAAATTAGCCACATTGATCTTCGAACAAATAAACTTTATTACGAATGTATATAAATTATATATAATATTGTTTCAGAAGAGTGTAACGAAATACAGTAGAAGATCATTTACTTGAATATCTAAACACCAGAAGTATCCATACAATGAAATTGTTAAAAACGTACATAATTAGATTTGGTAATCCTTCCGGCATTATATATTTATACCGAATAAAAGCTTTATAATACATTACAATATCATACTTTACAGGTACTCCTCGGATTACAATGGGGTTCTGTTCTGACACTTTGGGCATAAGTCAAATACAAGTTACAGTTTTACATACATGCATAAAAATAAATTAAAGTATTTTCAAATCTGGACAATAACAATGTTCATAAAATAAAAATGGTGGTCGATCGATGATGCATCATTTTATAAAAATAATGCAGTTTTTTTTGTATGATCATTAGTGTCAGGTATTTGTAAATCAAGGAATACCTGTACTTGTTAAAATGTCTTCTCAAACCTCATATTAAAATATCTAAATTCTGGAAATGTCATCAACACGTTAAGTGCCACAGTAGACCTTCTATATGTTATCTATAATGCCATAAGTGCAGTGTTTCTCAGTCTTTTGTAACATATAGATACCTTTGAGTATTTCTTTTTTTTAATAAAAACCATCAGAATTATTTCTAATTATCTGGTAGTTAAAATTTACAGTATTTCCATAGATTACGGATTGAGAAATACAGCTGCATGGCGCTTAGCGTGTTAATTCAGAACAGATCTAGATCTGGACATTTCAAATTAACAATCTTCTACTGTATGTTAAAAAATTAGAAAAAGAACAAAGACGAGCAAAGAAAATGTTAAAAAATCGTGTATACCAATAAAATTATTTTTGCAATAACAATTGAAATAATTATTTCTACGTACACCTAAACACTCGTCACAGTAACAACACTCATTATCATTTTCGCTGATATTTTTATTTCTTCTCCATTTCTTTAAACGCCACCAATTTTTTAACCAAGACCACTCCATCTCCGCTAAAGTATTTTTCAAAACAAATATTTGAGGATATTTAATTTAAGCAACATGTGATTAAAACATAAACATGACAAGATTAGATTATTTAACAAGTATTTCAATGCCATTTAATTATCATTAATTTTTATTACAAATTATGATACCTGTGTTTTATGTTACATATTTTGAAATTGTTGTTTTGCTACACATACATACAATTTCAACAAATTACCTCAAATGGTAAATATATTAATCACATTTTTAAATACTAAATGAAAATAAAAAATAAAAATGAAATATAGCGGATACATAATTAGTTTGAAAATAATTTTAAATAATAGTTTTGCTATATAACTTATGTATATTTATAACACCTTTTGTACTCAATATTGGAAAACATTATTTTAGTTTTTATTTATTTTTAAGATAGGTATATTTTAGAACAATGCAATGATACATTATTTTTGTATATATTATGTAGTTTAATGTTTTGTTTACAACCAACACAGTTATCACCAAGAAGTACAGTCACTTTGTGAATTTCAAGGCCTTTGTATATATTATTTGTACTTAGTTTTTTAATTACCTTAGTTCATGTTGCATGAATTGACTGAATTATTTTAAAACTGAACCGTATAATTTCCTCTACATTTAAGTCTGGAATATGTTTGCATTTGAAGCAAATAATTATAAAAGAATTAGTTAATTTTATTTTTTTTCTATTAAAAATTGTTATGTGAAATAAGTTAGTTTTTTTCTGATCTACTTAATAAATAGGTATTAATTAATTCAGCTATAAAATATCAATAAAAACAATAATAACTTGTGGCATAATTATATCAATTAAGTCAATGTACTAATAACATTGGAGATAAATTATTTGAAGGGTATTTATATTTGATTACATTTATAAATATACATTTTAGAGAGCCATCTAAAAATGGCACTATAGGAAATTTTTAAATTAACTATACAAGCTCATTATATTTTTCATAAATTTCTAGCAGTATGCAAGTTTATTTTTTAAATTTCTTTATTATAAAATATAATATATAGGTACTTATTTTTAATATGTGCCAAAAAATAAATATTTAAAACAATAAACATTTACAAGTGTCTCTATCATTGTGCGTAAATATGTACATTTTGCAAAAAAACATGTTTGCTTAATATACTTCAACATAAATGAAAACAAAAAATGATTAAGCACAATTTTCTACAAAAGAAAACACATATGCTTCTATAAGAATATGATAAAAGAAAATACTTCTTATATAAATGATTGAAACTTACAGCTATGTCGTCTGGTAAATAAAAATGTGCAGCAGGACCTACGACAGCTTTACGTAAGCCTTGGTAACCGTGTTCCAACTCGGTGTATGACATTTCTTAATAAATTTTTAGTATTTATTTTTGACATTACACCTTAAAAATCCAATACTTAATTAATTGTATCACATTATTTGATAACACAACAGTGTTATATTATATCTTGAATACAACTATTTGTTTATTTCATGTATAAATATCATTTTTAGAAAATTGGCAGCTGTTTTAAGTGCGTCGATTAATTAGTATGAATAAAAATAGATAAATGTATAAATGGTAAAAATAATGTAGTTTACATAGAGCAGGTCAAACAGTATTGATTTTCTAAAATTCTGTTGGCACACGTTCTAAGATGGGATGAAAATGATTTTGAAGGTATTTATAATATTTTATAAACCTAAAATTTGCCTGAAATAATTTTGTTCAATAAATTTCGGGTATGAAGGTTAAAAAAGTAATTTAATTGTTTTCTATACATACGCATTTATATAATTTAATAAAATAATTATAAAATATGTAAATTCCTTTTAACTTACAAAAGATACAATTTTTAAAATTATTCTCTTTTTATAAAAAAAATACTTAAAATTATTTTCACATTATTTTTTTTGGCAAATTCCATGTCTGTCACAAGGACCATTTCACACTGTTCAATTATATTTATTGTTCTGTGTGTTCAATGAAATAATAGATATAATAAAATTTAATGTACGTACAGTAAATCATCTGGAAATTTATAAATATTAGGAGCAATGCATTTATTTTGTATTTTTATGTATACAGTTTTAATCTTCGTGCTTTAAAATATTTTATAACAATAATTTTCAGATAACAAAATATAGAAGTATTGTCATTGAGTAAAGAATAACTTTACTCAATTACTCAATGGTATTGTACACCACAGAATAAAGTTACCCTGTGACATGACCCTTAAAAGACAATTAAATTACTATTTTCATGTTTGTATGTTGGCTAAAATGATTTTTTGCCGCTTTAATTAAAATTATACAAGTTCCCTCCAATTTAAATCCCGCGTATTCTTCCTATAATAATCTTTCAACGTTGTGTGATACTTGTTGGCTTACAAGTTTTTAATATAATTTTAAAGGTATTATATTTATTTATTATATTGTATAACAACATTTCAATGCACTTAAACATAAATTAACTAAATTCCAATGTTTTAAAAGTATTTTTCTAGATTTTTCAAAATGCCAAGTGAAATATCTGTTTCACCAGTTCTTCATTTCACTAAATTATCCGAACATGCAAGTGCTCCAACAAGAGGCTCATCAAAAGCTGCTGGATATGATTTATATTCAGCATATCAATGTACTGTACCTGCTCGAGGAAAAGAAATCGTAGCAACAGATATTCAAATTCAATTACCTGAAGGATGCTATGGAAGAATTGCACCTAGATCTGGTCTTGCAGCAAAAAATGCAATTGACGTAGGAGGTAAATAGTTACATCAAAATTTTACTTTCCATAATGTATAAATTAACAAATTTTGATTACGTTTTTAGCGGGCGTTGTTGATGAAGATTACCGTGGAAATATTAAAGTTGTATTGTTTAATCATTCCGATGTGCCATTTATAGTTAACAAAGGTGATCGTATAGCCCAACTCGTTTGTGAGAAAATTTATTACCCAGAAATTAAAGAAGTACAGGTAATGCATATTGATAATGAAAATTAATTCTTTAATTCAAATCGTAAAATCTTTTATTTTTTAATAGAGTCTGACTGAAACAGAAAGAGGTGAAGGCGGTTTTGGATCAACAGGAACACAATAATTACATTCCAAAATCTTCATAATTATTTTTTTATGGCTTTATTTATATTCATGTTTTCTTGTCATTATATTATAAACGTTTGAAAATAAAAAACATTTACATTTATTAAATTCTGTTTATTTACTTTTTATAAAAATACTTTGTTATTGATTGTTAAACAATCATAAGAAGCATATATTATGTATAAAATACAATTACTAATATATATTTATATCTGACCGTTAATGCAACATTCAGTTATAAAACATAAATAGCAAAATTTTACAAAAATAAAAATTTATATCTAAATATCACATCAAAATTTCTTATAGGAAAAGTAAGTAGACAAAATAAAACCTATATATTCAAGGTTAGTAAATATACAGGTTGTACCATCAGCTTGTCAAAATCAAGAAAGGAGAGAGGGACTACGTCATTTCGGGTGCCCAATCATAACAAATTTGCAAGCCACTTTATTCTATTACATTTGAATGTCACCCGGTGTGACGTAATCTCGCGCGGGTGCTGATTGGTCAAAAGCGATTGTTCAACCTGTTTATTTACTAACCTTGCTATATACTGTAGTTTTTTTAAAAATAAAATAATCAGCAATTGAATATATTTATGAAATCATATTTTTTTATCTTAAATGGTATACTGAGCACTATTATAGACGTAAATAACGATTATATTACTGTATTAAATACATAAGTCTAATCTTTATAGCAGTATCCTTGATTCTGAAGACACCATTGAGGTTCTAGTGTATCAGCAGCAATGCTACGTTCGACCATACGGTCTCGTTGAATTAACATGCGGTGTTCAGCTGCTTTCCAGGTTGTACTAGGTTCTGCCCACAGTCTTTCAGCCATTGCGGCTGTGCGTGGCCAAACACGATTATCTAATGATTGGTCGTCAGCCTAACAAAATACAAAAAGTTGATGATATACAGCACAGACCAAATGATTCTATCTTATGGTGGCAGTAAATGTGTTAAGTTATCTACTCATGTTCAATAAGGCTACGCTACATATATTTTAAAAATTTTTTTTTTTTAATAGTCAAGGATTCATAGTGACTTTAAATAAATAATTTGCTAAAGGCTTCCACTTTTTAAAATAATACTAATCCCCTAACCAAACAAGGAATGGAATGTCTGACAGCACTGCCACAATGAGGCTAGTACCCCTAATTTGTTAAAATAAAAAAAAAAGATAATGGCTGAAATTGGTTGTGGAAATTAAGACAAAAATTAAGTGAAATACAGCATCTCAAAAAAGTATGATTTTCTTGTAATACCTGTTCAGTCCATAAAGCTGCTTCAGCACCTAACATTTGTTTAGTTCTATTTCCAGCAACAAGAGCAGGGCTATTATCGTAAACTTTTTGCCAACCAATGTAAGGAGAACACCAGTTATTACCACTTCCGACCCAAGCACCAAATCCGCAATCTAAATAAAGAGCGTCATAGTTTGACAATATCAGTCTGTAGTCACGCTCCAACAGGTCTTTTATTTGTTTATCTTGTCCAGTTGTCCATATCTAGAAATTTTAATGATTTAATAATAATCTCAACTTTGTTTTTATTTGAAGAAGATTTAAGAATTATAAATACCTGAATGATGTATTTGTCTTTAGGTAAATACTCTTCAACATACTCAGTTTTAGTCAACGTACTAGTCCACATAATGATTGGTGTATCTTTTCGTTTAGATTTTTTGTTGTAACGTTCAAGAGCTTTAGATTGGAAATGGTCCCATAATTTCATGAAACCTGCTTCGGTTTGTGGCCAGCCTTTCTCATTCATCCATTGTACAATGTTATTGGTCCTTGCCCAACAAGTTGTTGAAACCTACAGATAAAAAATATTAACAACCATTACTGTAAATTCTATAAATAATGATAAACAATACCTCATCTCCACCCATATGGAAAATATCTGGATTAAAAAGATCTACAATATCACCATACAAATCTTCTAGTACATCGTAAACTCCTTCTTTAGTAGGATCTAATTGACCACATGGAGGTTCTACGCAAGTTTCAAACCAGGGTTCAGCTTTGAAACAAGCAACATAATCTGTACCTTGCCAACCCTCACCTACATGAGCAGGTGCATCAAATTCTGGTAAAACACGAACTCCTCGGATTTTTGCATATTGTATAACCTATTACAAAAGTTAAATGTCAATCTAACAATATACTTATATTTTTGTAAATAATCTTACGTCTTTTATATCTTCTGGAGTGTATACTTTGTAACGGTTATAAGCACCAAATTTAGACATTTCTGGCCTAGATGGAGCAACAAAAGGGAAACTTTGTGAATCAGTCATATGCCAATGGAAAGTATTCATTTTGTTCATAGCCAAACCATCGATAGTCCGTTTAATACTTTCAACTGAAACATAATTTCGGGAGGTATCTAAAAAAAAACCACGGTATGGGTAGACGGGTTCATCTTCGATTTGGACATCTCTTACTGCCTAAAAATTATTATTTGAATATATAATATACTTCTAGAAAAAAGTAAACCATACATGTACAATTAATTAACTTACTTGTAGTTCTTCTCTAATATCGTCAAATATGAAAAGCTGACTTAAAGTTTCTAAGCCATGTCTAGCACCAAAGAAATTTGGAGCTCGAATTGTTGCTAAAAGACGACCATCATTACTTTCGTTCATAGTAAGGCTATATTTTTCAGAGGTTTCCAAAGTTAAATCTAAAATATAAATATTGAACATGTCATATTTGAAAATTAGTAATATTATTTTTTATAATATATTGTTTACATACCCAGATCTTGAGGATTATCCATTATTACAGTAACCATTAGAGTTCTACCACCAGGTTTAATGTTTGCTTTCTTGGGGATTACTGAATGTACGTGATCTTTAAATCGCTATAATGTTAATTAAAATAATTCATTCAATTATTCATTCTGATACCAAAATGATTAACTTGAATGGAGTTAAGTTTTTCTTTTTGTTATTATGAATAGGGAGCATTACTATATAAATATTTTAAATTACTTTTGCTGCTTCACGGATCAACTGTGCTGCCGGTGTGTCCGATGGTTCTGCCAAAACATCGATACTGTTGTAGTTAACGTGGAGTAGGAAGTTACCGAGGCTGACTTTGCCTGTAGGACGGGGCCATAGGTTAGCATGTGGGTTACAGAACATGCGACAGGCGGGGAGACTCAGTGCAGTGTCAACGTCATCCTTTGTCATTGGCATTTTGTTGCACAAGCTTTCGTGGCATTCCCATCTCCATCCTAAGCTGAAAATAATAATTTTAAATGATTTATTTAAGCTTGAATTTTTCAAATGACCTCAAACAAAATAATTTTTTTATCACAAAAAAAACTACCCCCTCCCAAAAAAAATTTATATTGACATTTTCAAGATTTTTTCAAATGTTTTTTTTAATACATAATATTTCAGTGGGACCAGCGATGGATTAACTAAATTGGGAATTCTTAGCACGAACTGATTTCAAGCCCCCTATCCCCTTTACTTCCTGGATTTTTTTAAAATTCTGTCTCGAAAATATTTTTTTTTTATTATTTATAAAATAATTTACTAATTCCTACAATCTTCTCTCTCCCCCTATTGTGAAATATTGGGCGCGCGCCATATGGAGGTATTACAACAAAAAGGCAAAACACAAACACGGTGTTTTAAAAACGTTATGTATTTAAAAATGTCTAGGTTTTGTTGCCATTTCGTCAAAAAAACACCGCGTTTCACTACATAATATGTGCAGTCCCGGTGACAAGGGGAAATTAGGGGCAGGGTTATGGAGTCGGTACAAAAACCTATGACTCCGACTCTTTTATTTTTCTAATGTTCGACTCCGACTCTGACTCTTTACTGTACAAATTTTTTTTGAAAAAAATTCTATTTTCGGGCAAAATTTTTTTGAGTGAATTCCGGTGATTTTGATTTCGGCCAGAATTGAAAATTTCAAATCATTGTACTTCAAAATTCAAAACGAACAAAAACTATTAAGTGTGTAAAGAAGTAAAATTAATAGTATATTATACCACGAGTCGATAATGATAGCTATTATTACCGAGGAATAATTTTCGAACCGAACCGCGTAGCGGCGAGGGAGAAAAAAAAATTCCGAGGTTATAATAGCCATTATTGCGAGTAGTATACTGTACTTTATCCACGACTATTTTATTTACTTTCATAAACACAACTGAATACAAGGAATGCAAGCTTCAATACAAAAATTTTTGTTCTAATCTCAAATTAATAAAAATTAAATAATACCATGGAAACAAAATACAAACTCTGTTATTATAAATTATGCATTTTGATTTTTCCAGTAGCTGCAGCTTGTAGTACAATTTCGGGAGGTGTACAAGTAATAGACTCTTCATTTTTATCCATCTCAATACAAATACACAAACACTAGGTATTTTATTTGACAGTCGCAAATAAATTTTTTAGACTTTAGAATTTGTGTATTTTGTTTCCATGGTATTATTTAATTTGAGAAATTTTGTGATTGGTGCATTTAGAGGGAATAATGACCATTATTCCCTCTGATGCACCAATCAGAAAAGTTCTTTTTTCATTATCCCCTCTGAGAGATATAAGTCGTGGATAAAAACCATTATTTAATTAAAGAAGTCGGAATCGGTACCTTTTTACCGACTCCGACTTCACCCAAAATTACTAAAACTGCGACTCCGATTTCACAGCCCTGATTAGGGGTACAGCTATATCGAACTCCGGACTCCACAGGTCCATGATATTGGGCACGATAAAAAGTTATATAACAATTAAGTTCGTAAGAAAAGTGAAATTTTCAATTCGAAAATTGTGAGGGACCCTTAAGTTTTACAGAAAAAGTAATAATGACAAAAAATAATCTTCCCAATAAGAACTTTAAAATAAACAAAAGAAAATTTAAATCGGATGACTATGAGTTAACAATATTTAACGAGTTACGCCACTGTATACAATACCTATTTCTATGAAAATAATTTTTACTTACAAGGTACTTGAATTTATGGAAACTTGCCCTAGTCCACTCCAATCATATGCACCCACAGAAAGTACATAGGCAGACAATAATACCACTGCTAGCATAATGCTTACGAACACTGCCTTTATTATATGCATCGTTTTGCAAGGACACTTTATTTGCATAATTTATTTAAAAATAGTTTATCATACATAGAATATTAAGATTTTAATAGTGTATTATTGTTGCAAAAAAAACTTTATATGTTAATTGTAAAAGCTTTTAGGAAACACCCACCCTATAAGGACAACGACCTCCCATATAGTAACTTAAACTTTGCGTAATATTCTACTACCAAGAAAACTCCGGGAAAGTGTGTGTGTATAGGCGGGGGGGGGGGGGGCATTCAATTAAATTGATTATTTGCGTAGATGGGAATTGGGGTTAATTATTATTTACGAGATTATTTTTATTGAGCTCCGTACTTTTAATCAAAAAATGTTGTTTTTTCGAGAAAATAAGTAATGAATGGAAAACCATAGTATTTTATGATGTATTTATAGCCAAAATTACTAATTCAAATATAAAAAAAAAAATGGAAGATACACAGATCGGGTTTTAGATAAAAGTCTTACAATTAGCTGTAAAAGTATTAGGGTTGAAAAGCTCTATTTGATGGTAATATTCTCGTGACCTTGCAATGAACTTGAAACAGGCCGTCAAGGTCAACTTTTTTTTTTAATAAAATCAATTTTAAGAGAATTTTTTTTTTCAAATAAAAGTGGGAAGACTTTAAAAAATTCCTAATAAAAGTGAGAAGATAGTGGAAAAAGGGTCAGAAAATATTGGACTTCGCACAATTTTTTGTATGACTTCATTGTTTTTTAATATTTAACAAAATAATTTCAAGATTTTCACAATTTTTTTACGCGAAATCCATTAACTTTAGAGGAAAAGTGTAAAAAACAAAAATTGTTTATTTTAATCTGATATAACTAGGAAAATTATATCAGGTTTTTTTTTAAACTTTTGCTCTACAAAATATTAAAGGTGAAAACAATTTTTTTTTTATTTCAAAAAATCTGAAATCATTTTCCTACTTCTACCAGATCAAAACAAATATTTTTTGATTTTTTACACTTTTCTTCTAAAGTTAATGGTTTTCGAAAAAAAACTAGGTAAGTGGTGAAAATATAAAATCTAAAAAATTTAAACTTTTATTTGAAACATTTTTTGATATAATTGATAATATAACAAAAATTAGGGTGATAAATTAAAATGGGACAACCTGTATAGATAGATATATGTCTACTGTCGACAATACCAGTTTTACAGTCTCCTTTGTTAAAACTAGCCATTATCTACGAGTACCTCATACTCGTATAAATGTACGTTTTATCATAAATTAAGTAAACTAACTTGTTTAATATACAGTAACAACCGGTTATAACGACATCGAAGGGACTGGTCCAGTGCCGGATTTACCCAATGTGATGCCCTAAGCACTAATCATCTAAAGGCCCCCTTTTTGTAATTTTTTTAGTCGCCACCAAAATTTTCATTTACATTTCTCCCAATTACCTCCAAATTTACACTGATGCCCCCAATATGGTGCCCCCAAAGATCGGGTGCCCTAAGCAGTTGCTTCTTTTGCTTATTGGTAAATCCGGCACTGGACTGGTCATATTACGTTATAAAAGCGGATAGTCGTTATAACCGGTAAAAATGCAATTATATGAGATTCAGTTGGACTTTTATTTTGAGTCGTTAAAACCTATACGTCGTATTAACCGATGTCGTTATAACCGGTTTATACTGTATGTATTATACGCCTATTATTCACAATATTTAACAATATATTAATTATTAATTAAAGGTATTATTGGCAATATGCAATATTAGGGTGTTCCAAAAAAAGTCGATAATTTTTTTTTTTCGATTGCATGTGAAATTCTTGTTATATATGCTATAAAAAAAATTCTGTAAAAATTTGAGCCCTTAATATCAACTTGAAGAACTCCATCACCGAATTTGAAGATTTACCATTGATTTAACATGGAAAAATGATTTTTTAACGTTCATTTCTCCTGCAAACTATGTAGAACATTATTTTTCGGAAAAACCATGACTGATCCTTCTTCAGTATTAAATTCTGTAAAAAAAAGCTGTTAGGGTCCAGTCTCTAACGTCAACCTTCTCGTTTTTAAATTTCAAAAAATCTGTATTTTTTAACGCAAATAAAAACGAGAGGGTTGACGTTAGAGACTGGACCCTAAGAGCTTTTTTTTACAGAATTTAATACTGAAGAAGGATCAGTCATGGTTTTTCCGAAAAATAATGTTCTACATAGTTTGCAGGAGAAATGAACGTTAAAAAATCATTTTTCCATGTTAAATCAATGGTAAATCTTCAAATTCGGTGATGGAGTTCTTCAAGTTGATATTAAGGGCTCAAATTTTTACAGAATTTTTTTTATAGCATATATAACAAGAATTTCACATGCAATCGAAAAAAAAAAATTATCGACTTTTTTTGGAACACCCTAATGCAATATGTATCAGTAATGAAAGGTTTTTAGTATTTTGTCACCTTGCAAATCAAGTTAAGAAACTTTTTTTTTAGATTTTATTTATAAAACACTTTTATTATTATTATTATTGGTAGATTACATAAATCAAAAGATGAAAACACTTCAATACCATATGCTTCAATAACTATAGGTACCTATAACTGATGGGAATATTTCCTTTTAAATATTATATATTAAATGATAAATATGCATATATAATAGATAAGATAAAGATAAATACTAATACTAATCCTGATATAATAATATGTATATTATCTTGTCTGATCTTTTTTTTTTATTTTGAATACTATCAATTTCACAAAATCAAATGTTATTGTTGTTTTCAAGAATGCATTATTTATAACAAATTGATTGGACTCGATTAAAATTGTTTGTTAATAACAGTGTCGGCAAGGGGATAGAGTTTAAGTTCTTCAATTGAGTTTCGAAAATAAAAAAAAATGTTAAGTCAATATTTTTTGGTGTGGTCGATGGACTCCTGATGTAGGTATGCAAGTTGTTAATGGTGACCCTTATTTTTGTATTTTTTTAGAAATTTGAAATAACCAATAACAGCGTTAAATTTTATGAATTTTCATTTTGAAAATTAAGCTGCTTACAGAAAAACTATCTCTTTTACTTTTTTGGCATTTAATACATTCATTTCCTAAAAAAATATTTTTTCACATAATATCCCCCCCCCCCCAAAATAAAATATCAAAGTTGCCATTAAAAAAATAATAAAACTGAATAACTTTTCTCTGAATTTTTTCTGTTATCAGCTTAATTTTCGAAATAAAAATTCATATCGTAATATTTTAAACACCTTGTACCTATATATTATATTAAACAATGTATTCCTAGTAATTCCTACAAATTCCATATTTTTAAATTATTCAATATAAAAAATACAATATAATTTTAACGAATTAATATAAATAAATAAAAGATATTACCTTTGACTTTGCAGAAGACTCCCGAGTCCTAATACAATAAATATGCCGATATAAGATTTCATCTTCAAACTGACCATTGTTACCTAAAATACAAAATATTCAATTGTTGCTTAAATTAACTGGTCACTGACTGGCTGAAGACTAAAATGACTAAAATGTTAATGACACACATTTATATAAAATCTGGTTTGCAAGTTCAAAGGACAATAAACCCAAAATATTTATATAGACGATAACTTAAAAAATAACCTGTTTGATAACATTCACAAAAGAAATTAAATTGTCTAATGCCCGGTTTTATAAAGAATTTGTGGGGCGACCAAAACTTACTATTCACTAAAATCACTCTAGGGGGTATTTCCAGTGAGAATGACAGTTCTGATATGTTGTCTATAGAGTTTATTAGTTTAATTTCATATATTATTACATATATGTTTAATTTCTACATTAATCAAAATTTATAGATTAGGTAACATAAGTCAATACCCTTTAGAAAGCTTTTGATTCGTTTTTTTTTATACCAGGCGTTACAGAAATAAAACAAGCAAACCACTGTCTAGCTCTAGCAACAAATATAATATATGTATGGTATTTAAGAAGATAAATTTAATGGCTTTGAAAATCAATTAAACCCATACTTAATGTATGCTTCGAATTAATTAACTAGTTAGTCTGAAAAATAAAATATACAGACAAAAACAGGGTACGTGATACAAAATAATGCTTGTAGCTTGTAGCATTTAAACAAACTGGTAAGCCTTTACAATTAAATTTTGTTTGTAAATAGTGACAAATAGACTTTTACTGTCTTTGGGAGTGTTTATTAATACTAGAATAAAATTGTTTTAAAATTAGTTTAATACAATTTCAAAAACAGGTAATAGTGATAATATACATACACAATATCAATGTTAAATGTGTTGACATTCTTTAAATACACAATAAAAAGTATTCATACCTTGCGGTGTTGGATAAATAACCTCTATAATGTTCACTGAAGGTGACCACAGCTAAAAACCTATTGATTGTTGTGTCACATGTAAAAATAAATATGTAAATTCTGAAGTTTTCTGCAATCACGTCTTGTGTTTCATGATAGTTTTAAATTAATATTACAATTACCATATACAAAAATACCATATAACAGAGAAGACGTGATGATACTACGCGTGTCTTTTTGTTTGTGTGAGCGAGATAGCTGATGCACAAGACAAACCCCGTTATGAGTGAAAGGTAGTTTCCCCTCCAGAATTCGTGTCCTACCAGTTCGATAAATGTGTGCAGGATATTTTAGTACAAAAGCTTTTGTTTGAATAAAAAATGTTAAAATGTTAATAATATTTGAAGGGTACACGGGAAAAAGAGGCTAAGTCAATTTTTAGTCGAATTTAGATGACAGCGCCATTTAGTAGCAAATCTAGGTACTTTTCGAGCCACATATGAATTAAGGGGAAAACAAGCTAAATTACGTAAAATAAATTAATTTAAAATACGCATACACGGGAATAAGGGGCTAAGTCCACACGGTTTTGGTGAAAAACAAGTCAAGTCAAGTCATGTCGCTGGTGATGAATCATTACTGTTAATAATGGAAAGTGTTAGTACAGGGTGGCCAGTTTCTGGAAAACCGGGAAAAGTCAGGGAATTTTGCTATACAGGGAAAAGTCAGGGAATTTGGTTGGAAGTCAGGGAATTTTTATAAAAATGCAAAATCATAGAAATTCTAGCAAATATTTAAAGAGTGACTTTCTTTTTTTAGGTTTATTATCTAAATTTTTTAAATAAAAATCAGGGAAAAACGGTAAATATTCTCCTGGAAAACCGGGAAAAGTCAGGGAAATTTGTTCCAGAGAAATACTGGTCACCCTGTAGTAATACGGAAAGTGTCGGTGTGAAAAATAATACAAAAAAAGACCAAAATATTAAAATAAACATTGGTTAAATAAAAAAGTGTTCAAAAACTGGTGAAAAACAGGCTGTCAATATTTTTTTTGGAAACTGGTTGATCAACACGATTCAAACTTCAAAATTAAATGTTATAAGATAATTTTAGAAAGATAAAGTGAAATTTTTTAAAGATATCATTTATAGAATAAAATTATTCAAATTATTAACTTTAAAACAGCGATAACTAAAAACTAGAAATTTTGACTTAGCTTCTTTTTCCCGTGTACCCTTCATTTGGCATGCATTTTTTTATAAAGATCATTTTTATTCTAAACGTATGTGTGTAGTTATAACATTGTAATAATTGGGTTTATTGTATGTGTTTTATTTAAGTAATAACAAAATATAGAATAAATAATATATTCATTTAATTAGCTACCTGTGATTCTTGTTTTGCGTATTAAGTAGTAACTTTTTTTGTTCATGTCTAAAGTTCATCTGCTTCGCAACCAGTACCGTAACAAGGGTGGACAAGCAGGTCCAAAAAGACAAGCCGATTAATCTATTAATTAAAATATCAAAATAATAAAAAAAAGTACGTCTCAAGACGAAAATGTTATACGTCCTAACGGCTAACCGATCGTGAAGCAATTATTTATATTATTATAATGAAAATTACGAAGAGAATAGAAAACACAACATTTTAAAATGATAAAAAGTAGAAAAAATCGTCCCACATTTGTTAGGGCGCAACATTTTTGTCTCATTTGAGAATTTCAGATAAAAATATTCCACAAAAATTAGTTTTGACTGTCTTCTCAAAAATCAACTGTATTTGTATTAAGAACAAGAATAATAATAAAAAATACCTATATGTAAAATTATGAGATTTTTAGTTTTTACGCCATTGTGCCCCCGGAGCGAAAATTATAGGTTTTCGTATTTGATGCGTCCATTAAACTCCATTAATATCAGCACAATTAAAAAAATAATAATTTCTGTACATCCAATTTTTAGTAACCATTATTTCTATGATTATTATATTACATGTAGTGTAACCAGCTACCCCCTCCCCTTTCTCATCGCTGGTCATGCGACTAGAAAATTTCTTTCTTTTTCAGGTTATCTGTGAGAGAGTGGAGAAAGTGGAGATATAATATTTTATTAAAATAATAATTATAACGATTGTTAATATAATAATAATTAAAAAAAATATTGTTTTTTCTTAACCCTTTCGATCCTGGTGGTGGCACAATAGGTATTAAATAACATTTTTTTCGATCAGACTTATAAATAAATAAACGGTAATATCGTCTCAGTTTTGTATCGTCAAAATTTCATAGGGTCTCGTTTTATCTGAGTTTAAATCAGGGCTGTGGACAGGCCCGGATTTACCATGCAGGCAGTGTAGGCAGTTGCCTTTAGTGGCAAATTTTTAGGGGCGGCAAATTTTGGCATGGAAAAAAATAGATATAAATTTTACCTGTAAGAAAAAAAAGGTCTTCAGATTTTTATTGGTCAAATTTTCCTACTAAAAGAGCTAAAAAAAAGGTCTTCACATTTTGATTGATACAATTCATAAAAAATCTTCACTTTTCAATCCAAAAGGGCGGCAATTTTCGCAACTGCCTATGGGCGGCAAATTTTGAAATCCGGCCCTGGCTGTGGACTCAGTACAAAAACATACGACTCCGACTATTTACTGTACACATTTTTTATTTAATTCTGTTTTCGGGCAAAATTTTGAGTGATTCTGGTTTCTGCCAGAATTGAAAATATCAAATCATTGTACTTCAAAATTCCTAACGAACAAAAACTATTAAGTGTGTAAAGAAGTAAAAACCATTATTTAATTAAAGGAGTCGGAGTCGGTATCTTTTTACCGACTCCGATTCCACCCAAAATTACTAAAACTCCGACTCCACAGCCCTGGTTTAAATCAATTTCGTCTTAGTTTAGTCTCTTCTCGTCCGAATTTAAGACACTCTCGTCTCGGTATCGATCTCGTTCGAAACCGAGAACACTCTTATCTCGATGTACAGCCCTACACATTTTTAGCAATCGGCTCTCTCAAACCGGTGCAAATTGGTTAATTTCCACCACTGGCTATCAGTACCACTATTTTGTCGCGGGTATTTTTATCTAGGTACTACACATATCGTATAAAAATTTATCAGTTTGTATATTTATATAAATATATTATAGTTCGTAATTTATGTAATTTTACAGATACAGTGGATTATCATGGTGTACAAATTAAATATAATTATATTCTGTCTATTTATAGTCAGAATAAGTGGAGACGTAAGTTTTTGTGAAATGTTATAGTTTTTGTTATTTTATTTATTTTTAAATATTTTTAGTCTGAAACATTCAAAGCTGCGGTAGTTGAATATTCTCCAGATGTAAAGAAATTTACCCCAATTGAAGATATATTTAAACAGAGCGTTTCTGATTATATAAGTTATATTGAAGAAGCAGCATCGAAAGTAAGATATTTTTTTTTATTTGACGTCTTTCTCGGCAGTAGTGGGGAGATAACCTTGGGAGCAAGAATCCAACAAAAATATATATTATGAATGCTTATTAAAAAAATAATTTATAATAAAATGAATTTTAACCCTCTATCCCTCAACCCTTAAATCCAGTAGCATAAAAAACAGTAAATACGATTTTGTACATATAGTTTTTACATATGAAAACTTATAATTGTAATCTCATTCAACCCCATAGGGAAAAACCTACGGGAGTGTAGGGGTTCTAGGAGAAAAATTATCCCCTATCTCTTGAAGGTGCCAAGATATTTATAATTTTGTATAATGAATAAATAACGAAAAAATGACAATATACGTTATTAGATGAAACACAGTTACTACTGTGCCCCTAGTTCCTCTTTTTTATTAATTATATTTATAAACTTATAGATTACTTATTATTTATCAAAAATCTTTGTGCTGAAAGTAAGAGTGATTATTTAATAGATTAAATAAACAATGATCAATTCATTAATATCTATATCTGATAAATACAAATATTGTTTTGGAGGCAAAGGGCAATATCCCCCCTCCACCTGAAGACCGTCAAATAGCACAAAGTAAATTTAACATTGAAAAATACGAAATAATTAGTTTATAAACTGTGAAGATAATAAAATTAATGTTCCCCCCACCCCTGTAAAACTATCACCACCGGCGTTTTACAATTAGTATAAGCAGACCCGGATTTAGAAATTTACCTCCCCTAGGCAGTTGCGAAAATCCCCCCCCCCCCTCAAAACTTTTTCAATGGTGGAATAAGTTTGGTACGAAAAGTTTTTCAATCAATAAAATTTTGTGACTGTAACCTTTTTTTTGTTTAGGTTTTTTATGTAATGTTTATTAAAAATATAAAAATTAAATTAAAATTTATTCAAAAAAGGTAAGGACTTTTTTTTTCAAAGTTTCCGCCAAAATTTGCCGCCCCTTAATTTTTGCCGCTATAGGCACGTGCCTACACTGCCTGCATGGTAAATCCGGGCCTGAGTATGAGAAATTTTATTTTAAAAATTGGAAATAAAAATGGTTTATTTAATTTTTTTTATACTTTAGGGGTTGTAGGTGATTACGAGCCATCCAAAAAATATGTCACGCAAAATTCACGTATTGTTGACCCCTCTCTCCCTCTGTCACACTGCATTACATTTTTTTAACCCCGTACCCCGTACCTAATAATACGTCTTAAAACCTGAACCTCCCCCCAAATGATTATGTCTAATTATTCTCATATGTTCATAGATTTTTTGTTTATACAAAATTACTGTTATTTTTTAGCGATTTATTACACTAGTTATTAAAATAAAAACTATAGATTAAATTATATATAAAATTATTTTTTACTTTTACGGGTTCAGAAACGAAGAAAATTGTCAAAGTCAAAGTTGATCATTAAAAACAACGTCCTTATATCGCGACTGAAAAATAAAATCTAAAAAAAAGGAATAAAATTGATGTAGTCACTTCACGTTTATTTGAACCCCCTCCCACTTCTCGTCACATATCTTAAGCAATTGCTCCCCCCTTTTTTTTAGACGGCCTCTTACAAACAATAATATAATTTTGATTTTTAATAGTATATGTTTACTTTATTTCAGGGTGTAGATATTATAGTATTTCCAGAATGCGGTTTAACTACTTTAAAAATTCCAAACCGTGGAAAAGTAATTGATTATGCTACTAAAGTACCTTCAGCTGATGAAAATATATCTCCATGTGATTCAGATACAGAATATATCAGTCATGTAAGTTAAAATATATTAAAATATAATTATAAATATTTTAATACATATTTGTGAGGTTTTTATGTTGCAAATAAAGTTTGGAACCTCCATCTAGAGTAATATTTTTTCTCAGTTTAAGGGTCCCTGAGAATTTTTTTTTATTTAATTTTTAGGTCTTAAAGGCATTATCCTGTTCTGCAAAGAAGAATAATATATATGTTGTAGTAAACTTACCTGAAGTTGATCGCTGTAAAGGAAGAGATGAATGTCCATCAGATAATGCATTATTTTATAATACCAACGTTGTATTTGATAGAAAAGGAGTTATAGTAGCAAGGTTATTACATTTACAAATATTTAAAAAACATTTTGGTAACATAATGTATCTCTGAATTATAGATATCGAAAATTCAATTTGTTTATCGAACCTGGTTTCAACGTTACTAAAGAAGTAGACCTTACTACTTTTGAAACAGATTTTGGAGTGACGTTTGGTACATTCATTTGTTTTGATATCTTATTCCAACATCCTGCTGTAGATTTAGTTAGAAATAAAGTAGTTACACATTTTGTTTATCCTACTGCTTGGTTCAGCGAAATTCCATTTTTAACAGGTGAAAATTTTAAATTAACATTTTTATCAATACAATATAAATACAATTCATTTGTTTCTAGCTGTCCAAGTCCAAGCAGGTTGGGCAAGTGGTAATGGTGTCGCACTATTAGCTGCCGGCTTTAACAGTCCTGCAACCTGTGGTGGAGGAAGTGGTGTATACGTAAAGGATAAAGTACTCACAGATTACATGCCAACTAAACGTGGTAACAAAATGCTAATAGCTGATGTACCTAAAGTTTTAACAAATATCGAAGGAAAAAAAGCCAAAGTTAATAATGTGGAGACCGAAATGGTATACATGAAAGAAAAGTTGAATGAATACACTACCGAATTGTTAGATTTTTCAAAGGAGAAGAGTTATTCGAATAAATTATGCAATAACCAGCTTTGCTGTTCATTTAATGTAGAAGTAGACAGTAAAACTGATGGAATTTTCTATAGGTAAAGTACAATCTGTCTAATAAGAGCGTGACCGTTGCAACTAGGACAAGGCAAATTCAGGAAAAAAGGTATTATTTTATCGTGTAAGAGTGTGAGAGAAATACTCAAACTCATCTATGAGCTTATAAACTCAAATACCAGAATGCAATAAAGAAACTTCTTGTTGAAGCATTTTTTTGAGTATAAAGTAATGTTAGACTAACTTATTGAGTCGACACTTGAAAAAGTTGCATATTTGGGGCTGTCTCTCAAGTTAAGGGTTTTAGTGAAAATATGCCTCTAAGCAAATTGACAAAGGTGGTGATTGGACTTCTTTTTAATATAGAAGTACTGTAGTACTTATATAATACATTGTTTAAAAGTTATGTCAGTCACACTCTTTTTAGACAGACTACTAGAAAAAATACTAACTAACAAGATAATTAATAATTTAAAAATTTGATTTACAGGGCTGTTATATTTGATGGGTATCGTGATTTTGCTGTAGCTACATATGCCTATATTCAAGTTTGTGGTATTGTAGCATGCAAGAGTGAAACTTTGGATTCTTGCGGTATAACAAATCCAGAGAATATTAAAAAAACGCCGGAATTTGAAAAAATAACAATTGAAGGCAATTTTACTCAGTCAGATTCAACACTACAATTTCCATCAAATCTGAATTTAGATTATCTTCCCTTAAATGGTGATAGTTATGAATTTAGCATCGATACTGATAAATCAAGAATTGTGACGAAGAAAAGTATAAAAAATGTTCTGACATTTGCAATGTACAGCAGACATTTTGGTCAAGATAAACCAATTCCAATTCCAGAAAATTTTGAGTTTAATATAGATATGTTATTAAACACTCTGATAAATAATAGTAAGATATTTGATAAATTATTTTCTTATATAAGTCAATCCTTTAGTTTAACCCTCGGAGCCTCTTATGGGTCAATTTGACCCATACACTGACTTTGATCGTGAATAGCGCTCAGGTATTTAAAATTTTTCACGATTTTTTTTAAGTATGTTGAATACTTCAAAGGTATTTGTAACACTTAGGCCTGGTTTCTCAATATGAGTTTAAACCACATGTCCCAGTTAAACTTAAGATTAAACTATAAATTTGTTTCTCAATGTCCAGTTAAAAATTATAATTAATCTTAAGATTAACTTTTAATTGACAGATGAAAACATTTATTTTTCTAGCCTAAATATTAACTTATTATCCAACTTCTTTTACATTCTATAGTAGCACTATATTCTTTTATTAATTCTAGTAATGTACCCTGTTCTCTTTTATTGAAAATAACCCGTTTTTATCACATTTAATATAATAATTAGAGGTTAATTTTTAGTTTGACATAAAACAAGCCTCCATTTAAACTTATATTGAGAAACAGAGTGAGGTTTAAACTGGACATTATGTTCAGTTTAAACCTAGGATGAAGATTATTTAATCTGAAGTTTAAACTCATATTGAGAAACCGGGCCTTATAAATTCATTTACCATGAATCAAAGTATACCTTTGAATTTTGGGAAGTCAAAAGGTTTCGTAGTTGCAGAATTATAGGTGATCAAAAATAAGCAGGGTCAAATTGACCCAGAGTGTACTAGTAGGTTGAAAAAATAGGTGTGTACTCCAAGGGTTAAAGTCTTAAGAATATATTTACAAAATTAAAGCAAAAATTAATTTTTAGATTTAAATTCACTGCTTCTCTCATTGATAAAACTTCCCATATTGAGCATTATTTTAAATCTTTAAAATGAGATTCTCCCTTAATAATTATAATTTTTTATAATTTCAGATGTTAAGGAAGAACTTTGAAGAAATAATAACAAGAATACTTCAATATCATTTAACTTTATATTTTATATACTTAAGTACGTAAAACATGTATCAAATATATTGTATTATAGAAATAAATATGTTATTATACTTTACCCGATTCTTTATCATGAGTTCTTAAATGATAATTGAGCACGTGCTTTTGTCTAAAAGCACGATTGCACAAAGAGCATTTGTACGGTCGATAGTTTGTGTGTATTAGCTCGTGCGTACGAAGATTGCTTTTGCGATTGAAGCCTTTACCGCAGACAGAACAAGGGAAATTGTTTGAACCGTGAATGGACATGTGGCATGTTAAGTTTTTACGATCTGTATAGAAATATAAATTATTATTAATTCAACAAGTAATTATTTTTCTTAATGAAGTTCTGTTTTATAATATTTATGGTGTACCTTTAAAGATTTTTCCACAAATTGGACAGGGATGTGTTTCAATTATTTTGGAATGTTTCTGACGTATATGCAATTGTAATGAATGTGCTCTTCTATATGCATTACCACATATATTACAAAGATGACAAACTCTGCTTGTATCGTGCGTCATTAAGTGTGACTTAAGTTGAGAAGATTGTACGAACATTCTATATAAAATTATAATATTTAATGTATACTTCAAAATAATTATACTCTAATATGTTACCTATTTGGGCAATGAGGACATCTAAATTTGTATTCATTTTTATGAATTCTCTCATGTCTTAATAAATTTTCAGGATAAGTAAATTGTTTTCCACATGTCTGACAAAGATGTGCACCTCTACGAATATGAATATTCTTGTGACTACCTAATTTACGTTTTGTATCATATTCTTTATCTATAAAAATAATAAAAAATCTAACGTATATAAAAAGATGTTCATATACATATGATATACTTACGGCATATATTACATGCATATTTAGTAATTTTGTCTTCATTTATTATATGTTGATCAGTATATTCATTTGTTGTTGTGTCTTTAGAAATTTCTTTAACGAATTTCTTTTTTTTGACTCGTTTCTTATAGTTTACTTTTCTATTGACATTCTTTAATTCTTTTTTGTTACTGGTATCATCAATTGGTTCTTCAAAAAAAGTTTCTAATTCAATTTCTTCATTTTTTATTGTGATTAAATCGTCTGAAGGTTCTTGTTTGACTAAATTACATATTTCACTTTCATTTTCAAAAACTTCACATTTAACATGAGGAAATTTTTTGTTGCTATTTTCTAGTGAGTGTGTACTGTCAGAAGATATAAGATCATCTTTCTTTTTCAATGCAAATATCAACGTGCTTTCAGAAATTTGGCATTGTTTCCGAAATGCTATAGCGTTTTTTATTTTTTTGATACAAAGTTTACAGATCTTCTTGGGGAGCTGATCATCAGCATTTATCTATAAATTAAATGAATATTTTTCATACCATTAAATGTAATTTGTAATACAATTTAATTAATAGAATTGAAAAACTTACATGAATGGAACTACATTCTGCCAAGTCACTTACGTATTCATATATTGATTTCATTTCTTTTTTTTTATTTATTAAACATGTTCTGCAAACGTCTTCGTTTAATATTCCCATTTTATCAAGATAAAAGTATAATATATAAAATTAATACACAATGTACAATTAGTAATGTATTATTTACGTGTACGGTAACTGTTCAAATAAATACGTGTGCATAGACAGAATATATATACTAAAATACTTATAGATACAAAATAATTATATGTTTTACAAGGAAAGAAGAAAACGAAGATATTACTTCATTTTCAACGTTTCAATTATTTGAAGCAGCATCAAGAAATAATAAATATTGAATAATTGAGAATAATAAGAATAATAACTCATAAATATTGAACTATATAGATGCGGTAAATAATGACAATATATTTAAAAACAATTTTTCAGATGCCAAGTATATATGTACGAAAGCAAATGGTACAAGTCGAATTCATATGTTGATAAACTTTTTGATAATATCATATCATACCTATACCTATATTAATCTACGTAGATTATAATATGACAGTATAAATGTGATAAATACATAGCAAAGAAAACTTTATTAATATAATAATATAATTATCCACCGAGAGAGGGCGTTCCTTGACATTCGAGACAGCGCGACATGTCGAAACGAGAAAGTTTAGCGCGCTTTTGACGGAATTGGTCGCAAAATTATAAATAGAAAAATATAAAACATTTCAATTAGTGAAACACCAAGTTTAGAAATATTTGAAGTGCGGTTGTATGTACGTACAGTGAAACTTTGATAACTGGAATCTCAAGGAACCAATTTATTATTTTATCTCACTTAAAGAGGTGTACCATTTCCCAGTTATATAATTAGAGGTGCACATGTAGAAGTGACGGGACCTCAATATGAATTCTAGTTGTAGAAGTTTCAACTTAAAGTTTATTAAATTTAAAATTAAAGTTTATATGAGTTATATGAACAGTGAGTGTTGAGTGTAAATTCCGGAGTACGGCAGGCAGAAGGAGTATCGCCTTATAGTTCGACCTGGAAGGTAAACCCCGCGACGCGGACGAGCCTTGTCCTTGTATACCCTTCTTTTACAGGGATCGTCCACGTCACCGGGCAAACCTCGTCGGAGAAATCCAAAAGGTGAGTCTTTTTTTGGTTAAATTTTGGTCGTTCCTCCAACCAGCCTATGATACAGTTCACGAAAATTAACACGACACTCCCAAAGAGCGGCGCAAACATACACAATCTTACAATAATTTGTAAATTAATTATCATATAATTGCAATAATTTTATTTATTATTTATTTTATGTTTACATTTAATTATTTTCACATTTAATTAATTTTATTTTTTATAATTATATGAGTGACCACATTTTGCACAAATAGTATTCAAAGTAGTTTTCTCCTTAACGACTTCGCCAGTTTTTCCGTTAGTATTTTCACGAACCAAGTTGACTGAATTATCGACGGAACGTGAACGGTAATGACGTTGCTGCGGTGGTGACAAAAATTGGTCTCCGAAATCTAAATAAAAATGTAAATAAATTATCTCTTTAATAAACATCATTATTAAAATTATAAAAACAAATAACAATGGAATAAAGTTGTTTGTAAAAATTTCGTTTTTCAACAATGAATTTTAAATATATAGGTAATTAATAATTGTTATTGTGGCTACCTTTATTTTCCCCGTTACTGTCTTCACTTTCATTAGTGTCTTCTTCGGTTTTTGGTAGACTACTAATTGGCTCAGAAATAGGTCTTTGAGTTGTGTTTGTTACTATACCATGTACCAAATCCATTCTTGAATCAAGAGAAAATTGTTTGCCCGACATAAGAATTCCTTTTATACGGCGTCTCATTGCTGAAAAATATTTTTATTATTTGATAGCTTAAAATAGTTACTAAAATCGAATTATAAAAATAAAAAAACTCCTATTTTACCCTAAGCCCTAGAACACTGATGAACAATCTGCAGCCTGATGAAATTCTGCCAGGCCAAAATTAAATCTTAAAAAAATAAACAATTAAGAAATTTCTCCTCCCCATAAAAAAATAATTGGATCCACCTTTTACCTTTACAAATAAAACAATTTTAATGGCCCTTTCAAGGAAATGTGCACATAGGCCTTGGCCCTTCTCGTACTATAATATTGTATAGATTATATAGGTAATGATTATTGATAGATCCGTCCTTAAAACCCTATTTACATAGGTGGGCACGCAGTTAATCGAAAAAGTAACTTCGTTAACCGTTAAAGCGTTAAAATTCCGAAAATTTAACGAAAGTTAGAGTTAAACAGTTAACTGTTAAAACAAGTTAACCAACCAATGTAACGGACTAAAGTTAACAGGAGTTAAATTTAACGGAAGTTAGGTAACAAAAGAGTTAACATTTTTTTGAGTTAACTTAAAAGTTAATCCGTTAAGCATTTTGTTAACTTCGTTAATTAACGATTAACGGATTAACGAGTTAATGCCCACCTATGATGACCTATGCCTATTTAATGCTCGAAATTTCTCTACTTAAATAACTTTTTATTCCAATTTGACTAATTTTATATAGGTACCTATACTTACCAGGGCTATCGTGAACGTTGGTGGTTAGATATTTAGAAAACGTTTTTGCACAATCTTTCATAATGTCCTCTTGATCGTAAATAGCAGCAAAACTTCCGTTGACAATTTTTGGAGACATTGGAGAGTTTGCAAGAAGCAAACTAGAACCAAAGTTTTCATTTCTTTGGCGAGTTTCTAAAAGAAAATTTGTACAGTTAAATGTATTAAACAGTATTTTCTTGTGCGTATATCATTATGTAAAATAAAAATATTAAATAAATTAATAAAACAAATACTACCTAATAATAATCAATCACTAGGTATAAAAGCGTTTTCCTGGATTTTACAAATAAATCTTCCTTTTTCTGGGAATGGTATTTAATATTTAACTCAAATTGAGTTTTTTCAGGATATTTTTATTACTTCGTAATAACAGTATCTATCATTAATTTAAGCATACATTTTAAATGGGACTGCACATGAGATGAGATGAGGGTTAGATAAGTCTTAATTAATGTTTCGTCTCGGTTTTTGTAACTGATGATTCGTCTCGGTCAAAATTGTCTTAAATTTATTATTTCGATTTATTTTTATTAAAAAAAACATAGTAATTTTTATAATCCTTTAAAACTGAGACGAAGTTGATATCGTTTCGATCTAGTCTCGTTTGAATTTAAAAAAAGTATCATCTCGGCATGCAGTCCTATTTATAAATGATATACCTATATACAGAAAAAAACTGTATTGGACCAAGAAAACCTTGTTTTGTATATAACGAAAACAATATTTTCTTAATATAAGAAACATACTCTTAATCTAACTACGATCAAAAATAAGCAGGGTCAAATTGACCCAGAGTGTACTAGTAGGGTGAAAAAATAGGTGTGTACTCCGAAGGTTAAGAGATTATTGCTTATCTTAAGAAAATATTGTTTTCGTTATATACAAAACAAGGTTTACTTGGTTTGAGAAATCCTTTCTACCAGTGATAGGTATAAAAATGTGAAATTAATGATGTTAGAAATATGTACGTTTTTCATGTTTTTGTTAGTTGCGATTTAAGTGATAAAAAATGATAATGATTTTCATAAAAATTATGCCCGATATCATAAAGAATTTGTATACTTACAAGATTTAAGTTTGTAAGCACTTTTAGCCGAGTATTGTATAATATCATTTATGGATTTGTTTTGAAATTTAGAATAGTGGTACTTCAATTTACTAAAACACAGTTGAATGTAAAATATATTTCCATATAAATCACCACTGTTTTAGTACCGTTATTTGTATATACAGTTGACCCTCCAGTTACGCGATTAATTGGTTCAATGAAAACAAGTGCATACAAAAATAGAAATTGTTTTATTACGTTCTTTTTTTAAGTCTTTCCACCATTTTTTCAAAATTTTTCAACTGCTTGAAAGTTAATCCGCTTAAATTGAAGGATTACTGTACTGCACATGCCCTAAGTATTTATAAAAATCAGGGAACTACCATATAAGTTTGATTCCCTATTTAAAGTGCTTGGAAACTAAAAAATTCTATTCATTTTCTTTATAATTCCGGCATTAATAGAGTAATTAAAAATAATTTTAATAAAAATATTGATATTTATTTACTTATAAATTATATCGACAAACAGCATTAATACAGTTCAAATTGGTCAATTGTATGTACATTATATGACGTAAAGATAAAATTATATATTACAATATTTAAGTTATTATTTATTGATTGCATTAAAACTAATGTACGTTATTTTAAATAATAAGTGTACTTGCGTATGTAAAACATTTTAAAATGTACATTTTTCTTTATCGGGAAAATCAAGCTTTAAAGAATCCACATGCTCGAAAACCTATATAAATAAAAACAAAAAATTAAAATAAATAAATAAAAATAAAATGAAAATATATACAATATATATTTACTAGAATTTAAAAAAAATCATCAAACACAAACCGGCTAAAGAAATCTTGCTACGTTTCGCCACATCGACAGCCTGTTCCGCGAGCACGTCAGAAGCGACCCGGCGTATCTCGTTCCAATCGGCCAGGATGTCGTCAACAGTAGTCTTTTGCGAGGTGACCGTGAACCTCACCACGTACTTAGCTCCGAGGGCGGCCGGCACACAGTGCACGCGTCCACGGCCGTTCATACGTTTCAGTAATCGTTCGGTCGGTGTGTTGTCGTCGCCGCGCAGTCTGAACACAACAAGTCCCAGATGTCGCGGGGCGGCTATCTCGAAACGTACATCACTCCGCACAAGAGATTCGAATTTTTGTGCTAGTTTCACACTCTGGAAAATTGATTTTATTACAATTTCTTATTTTTTTTACTCGCGCGTAATAAAATGTTATTTAAATTGCTACCCAGAATCATTAGTAGTGGACTTCGGTTTAATATTTGCAGGGCTTCAAAAGCTCCCACTCTAAACTGTACAATTTAAAACCGAAAGTGTAAAGCTGGGATAATGAGGTTGACTATACCGTAACCAAAATAGTTATATCGATTTCAAATTTTAAACTCTATATCAGTGGTTTTAGAAGTTACTGCCGTATTTATGGCAGAAATATATATATTTTTAAATTTTTGCCTTTGATACCGATATGCCGTTTTACACCAAAAAGACAAAACTATCTTTTAAAAAATAAATTAAACTGACTTAAAAAACCCTATAAACACATAAAAATAAATAAATATATGAAGCATAGGTGGGCATTAACTCGTTAATCCGTTAATCGTTAATTAACGAAGTTAACAAAATGCTTAGCGAATTAACTTTTAAGTAAATGTTAACGCTTTTGTTAACTTCCGTTAACTTTAGTCCGTTACATTGGTTGTTTGATGATAAATACATAAGAAAGTTGTCGAAAAAGCAAAAAAAGGTCTTCAAACCTTTTGGATGGTTAACTTTTAACGGTTAATTTCCGTTACATTTTCGGTATTTTCGGTTAACTTTAACTTCCGTTAAATTTTCGGAATTTTAACGCTTTAACGATTAACGAAGTTAATTTTTTATTAACGAATTTACGATTAACGAAGTTAATTTTTCGGTTAACTGTGCCCACCTATGAAGCTGGGGCACCTATAATTGGGAGTATTATGATATTAGTGAATAAATTAAATATCGAGTAATTTAAACTGTGAAAATAATAATTTTCCAAAATATTGAAGACTTTCTGATAAATCTTATAAATTATACATAAATATATTTACTTACTTCTCGAATATGTTTTTGTAGACCAGATACTCCATAATTACGTATAACAAACCAAAGCTTTAACGCACGAAATTTCTTACTTAGAGGTATTTGCCAGTGCTGAAAATAATAATTCAATTAGACTTGTATATTTATAATTTATAAATATTTAACTCACCATGTAATCAATTGCTACGCCTGAATTTTCATGTTGCAAATACAACGGATCTACATTAAATGTTCTATGAAGCGCTCCACTATCTTTTACCCTGAAAAATGCGAAAATTTATAACATTTTCAGGGGGTGATTACAGAAACTTACCCATTTTTTGAAGAATACTAAAAATATTATACTCTAAGATAGTCTAAGATAATATCTTTTATAACTCCCCCCCTTTTAAAAAAATGTAGATAAATTTAATGTTTTATTTACCGCCCCCCCCCCTTTATTTTAAGATATTTTTATCAATAATTTTTCAAAAGAGTTACTGTTGTACGTTTTTTTCTAATAAATTATTTTAAAATACGCTAATTGAAACCAATTTTTCGTATATCGAGTAAATTAATTTTTTTAATTAATTTGTTTTCTATGTACTTTGCTATAACTATATACCCTCATATATATTTTTAAATCTTGGGGAGATCACCTTATATTTAAGGACCCTTACAAAAAGCGAGAATGGTTTTGTAATTAATTGACGCTTCATAACGAATTTATGCATCTAAGAAAAAGAAAATAAACTCACCACATAGCAGTACAATCAAAGTGTACCATGAGCCACTTAGACGGGTTGAACGCGATCGAGTTGGCGAGTTCAATGCCGCGCAGCCAGTGTCTGTGCTCCGGGCAAACAAACGCGGCACCGGCGTACGCGGCGTCCACGTGCAACCACGTTTCGTGACGCCGTGCCACGTGTCCGATCTCCTCCAGAGCGTCGAAAGAGCACGCGCCCGTTGTTCCCAAAGTCGCGCAGATCTGTACAAAAATACGGTGTAAAATATTTTTTTCCGTGGAGCGATATATAATTTTTATAAAATTAATATATTTTTTTTTATAAATTGAAGCTGTTTCTTATTTCCAACCAATTCCTAGGTAACCTTTCATTTACATGTATACCTATCCCCCGATTTACACGGCACTTGTTTTACACGATTTCGCTGTAACACGATTTATAAATTGACATTTTTCAAAAAACTATTAAAAATGTTTATTCCGCTCCATTTTATACGATTTTACTTAGCAAACACCAAGATTTAAGTTTACACGGTTTTGTGCAGAAGGTATCTACCGTGTAAATCAGGGATAGGTGTAATTAAAAGATATTTTTTTCTAAAATATAAACCGTAACCATATCTTATACACTATTTAAAAAAACTGTATTATATTTATACCAGAAAAATACTAATTGTAAAAATAAGTATACACTATTTTTTTACGAAAATGTTACACGATATACCGGATATCCGTACGTTTATAATACTTATATAAACTCAAGTAAGAGTTAATGAACATACCAATTATAAAAGAAAATAAATTATTTTTCTCCGCGCAATCAAGAAGATTGCGCGTCTCCACAATAATCCCTAATAAATTGCATCCCTCGGGACCTGTCCCATCAAGCGCAGACAACTTTTTATTGTTTTATTAATTATTTTCTACAATACTTACAGACGTTCTATTGTGTATTTTGTATTTATGAATTAAGAAGTAACTATACGTTTATAAATATAATTTTTAGGTATGAAAATATTTTTTTTTTATTTAGCTAACTATTATAAGAAAACTTTGATTATTTTCATTATTGTAGATATACGGCTTAACACGAGACATAAATAGGTAAATCTCGTCTCAAGTTTTGTAACTGATGGTATTGACTTGGTTTCGTTCCGTAAAATTAGAAGTGAATTATAGAAACATTTGAACAAATATTTGTTGAGTTTACACATACATTGGTGTATTTTGAAATGCCGCCATTAAACTGAAGAATTTTAAGTTTTACTTCAGGTTGCCTCAGTAGCTTTGACCAATCAGCTTGAGCACCTCAGATTACGTTTTTCCCCTTCTCGTGCCGAGTTACTAGGCAACATTTGTTATGATTGGGCAGATCACAAGGTTACTAAATGACTAGTTTGCTTACTTGTGACGTCACCACGAAGATCATTTCAACCTTTTTGATTTAATTTATTTATCTATGATTTCAACTGTCATAATATTAAACACAAATCACAAATAATTATAATTAATATTAATATCATGTGTGAAGCTTCACTATTGCAATAAATGAATAGCACAAACACAGAACACAATAATAAATCAATCACGATTAAATTTCTATTATGACAGTTTGACAGCGTTGGCGACCATTTGAAATCAAGAAGGTTGAAATGATCTTCGTGGTGACGTCACAGGCAGATCATTACCATTACCCCTCTCCACATTTGAGCAGCCTCAATGACGTATTCCTTCTCCCGCGCCAGCTATTGAGACTACCTTTGGTTTTACTTTTAACTTTAAGCTGAAAACAAAACACTACTGACTAATTTAAAAATTACCAGTTTATTATGAGACGGTATTTCAAACTGCACCAAATATATGTTCTAATTCACTCAATGTTAAATTTCCTGTGGTTTAAACAAAGGGGAATACACCCAATAATTAGGGCTGCCTTAAATTCCATCTGGAGGAGACGAGATTTATCTGATTCTCTTCTCGTGTAGAGTTCTACATAATATAACATACCCAAAATGGCACAAGATTATCGGCGAGGTCCGCCGCGATGGCTTCTTCGAGTGCCGCGGCGCGCATGCTAAGCTGGCCGTCGGACGGCACAAGGTGCAGTCGCACCAGACTGATGAGGCACGCCTTCTCCACGGAGGAGTGTGCCTGGTCGCTGCAGTATGCCACCAGCCGGCTGACGCACTGCCAGGCAGTCTGCTCCGGCTCGCGTTTCTGCATAGCGTGTACAGCTTGTGTTCTGCCGGCGAGTAGACTGACTAGGGTTGATTCGCTTGATGTTGTCTGGCGAAAATATGAAAATTTATCAATTGCAGAAAATTGTAATTATATTTATCGATATACCGGGTGGACCATTTTAACCTTTAATGGAGAATAATTCGACCGGTAAGTGAAATAATCAAAAAGTTTTCAGGTAAAAGTTGTACGGTTTGGAGGGGGGCATAGACGTACTTGGATGAATTTTTTTTAGATGGTGTTTTCAAGGTGGTATGAAGGCCAACATCATTTTTTTTAAATAGGAACCTATAGTTTTATCAAGTAATTTTATTTTACGTGAAAAGACACGAATCTTTCATTGAAAACTTTTTTTTTAACAACTTAACCTTTCCAAGATATCTAACAAAATAATTCGATATTTTGAACATTCAATATTTTTTTTACTCAGAAACCATCAGGTTTAGAGAAAAAGTACAAGAAACAAAAAATGTTTATTTTGATCTAATAAAACTAAAGAATTATTTTTAAAATTTTAAAACGTATTTTAAAAATTTTTTAACGTTTTTTTTTTTGCTTAAATAAAAAAAATTAAAGAAGTTGTCGGATTTGATTTTTGTTGACGAAATTGAAATCAGCGTGTGAAAAAAAAATTGGTCGAAAATCGACATTTTTTTAAGGTATATTTTGAAGTGTTATACTTATCATTGAATAGATTTTGACAGGCTGATTCAAATTCGTCGACAAAAATCAAGTCCAACCACACGTTCAAAAGATACAATCGTGTCGAAATAGAACGAGTAAAAGCAAAAAAAGTTTTAAAATTTACCTGTATAACACCTCCTCCAGGAGAACCAGGAATGTGCAGAAATTCATCTGGAAGTCCAATCATTTTCCCTAGCCAATTCATTACCACTGTCTCTAGTTCAGTGCAGGCTGGACTGGATGCCTGAAATATATTTAAATTGTAACTATAAAGTTAAACCTCAATTAGACTACAATTAATTAAATTACATAAGATAATAATATTATAAAGAAATATCTAACAAACTATTAAAATAAAAATATTTTTACAAAGTATTATTCCAGTAGATTTCGTCATATTGTACCGTGTTGAATCCAAATAATTTACTACGGGGGAAAGAGGTGGGTAATTTCTGGACGAAAAAAAAATTTCCCTGTCAAAGGTGGAGGCGAACGTTTCTATCATATATACAAAATTTTCTAAACGTTATGCTCATTCATAGTTAAACAGTCTTTAAAGAAATTACTCCTAATGAGAAATAAAAATAAAAATAAATAAATGCATTAACAAAAAATCGTCGTAATATCAATGTATATTTTAATTATTAGTATAAGGTATAAAATAGTGTATATTATTTTATAAAATTAACATAGATTATATGATATTTAAACAACTAATTATGTTATAAAAGATTTTATATTTATTGAAATACATAATACTGTTTATTTAATTTTAACCATACAAATAAAATGATGATTTAAATTAAAATATAAAAAAAAATATAATTCAACTGGAACCCCTGGATTCAACACTGTTTGATTTGATTATTGTAATATAATGTAATTATATTATTAGGATACATACCCATGTGAACCCTAGACAGTTAATAGCATCGGCCAGCATATCCCCTAGGAGCGACGGGTACGACACGAGTGCCGGGAAATAAGCGTGCATATGCGGGCTCTGCCAGTGCGTGATACCGGGCATGATAACGCGCTCCACGTCGTTTATGATGTTGGTCCACGGCTCGCCAACGTCTGGTGCGGTGTCGGGCACCAACCGCCTTAGGTACCCGGGTCGCACGTCCGGGAACACACGCCGCGACCGTACCGTATCCAGGTAGTCGCCGATGTAGTCCACCATCTCTTTGCCTGCGTGAAAAGCATACATATATACAGGATTAGTGAATAGTATGGACCTGAGGAATAATTTGCTGCGAATATATCTATTATGGTTGCTAGCCGAGATTAGACTTTTCTTGCATGGTCTCGGTTTGAAACAAGATTGATACCGTGACGTATTGTCGAGAGTCTTGATTTTAAATAATTTAAAAAAAAGTTATAAAACAATTTATGACCTATTTTACTTTATATAGTTAAGGTCCCCCATACACCTACAATATATTGTGCAATATTATTATTGCACAATTTTATTGAAATATACCTTACGCCTGCACGTTCAATTATATTAAATCTTGAATTATTCGCGTCAATACTTTCGTCGGAGCGACATGTGTGATGATGAAGATTTGGTTGCATCTATGCTGTTGATTTTGCTGGCGAAACGAAAAAAAAAACGAATATGGGTCAAATAATTGTTGCAAAGAAGGCCAGTGTACACTCATGAATATTTAAAAAAAAATTATAAATATTCGTGCGTGCGTGCGAGACCGCTCCGAACAGTAGACTAAAATATATTGTACAATAAGCCCTACAGACGACACAATGAAGAAATATGGCGCAATAAAATTAAACTCCCTCAAACTTTTGTAAAATCATTGCGCAATCTTCAATATGATTCCTAAACGGTCAATAATATTGGACAATTCGTGATATTGCACAATAAAATTGATCGTCTATGGGCCGCCTTAGTCTTCAAAAACAATGATTTTCTCAAACATTTAAGTTATTAATTTTTTTGGGCATAGATAGTGACGTGAAAATTTTCAATAATTGCTGAAACATTGAAACATTTCTATCAGTTTTCTTTACAAAAATCGAGTAAATTGTATAAAAAATGCGTAATAGATATTAATTATTAATTTAAATCAAAATAGATTTTCCCCAAAGACAATATTCACAAAATAAGTATATAGGATATATGTTTATTTATGTCAATTATTTTTAAATTTAGAATCAAGATAACAGAAAAATTACCACCGTTAAACGATGACAATGTGTCAATATTGACACATTTACTTGTTGCTACAGATCGTTTAAAAGAAATAACGTCTTGCAACTCTATTTCGTAACAATAAAATTCAATTGATTAGATTTACAGTTGACAATTCAGTTCGTTATTTGATTTGTTTTGTATCTATGTTTCTTTATTGCTTAATGCGATCCTCCCTTATTTTCCCTATTTATCTTTTTATTGCCTCTTCGTTTGTGCAAAATTCAGTGTTTGAAAAAAATAGAGAAAATAGTTTTGAGTTAAAAATTTTAAAATTTACTATATATGTAGGTATACTAGTCGAACCCGCGACTTCGCAAGTGTGAACTACGAAATAATTGTTTAGGATTTTTGAAAATTATAGTAGAAAAAATACAGTTATTTTTATTCTACACAATTATTTACTACATTATATTGTTATGCAATGTTTACACCGAAAAAAACAAAACAGAAACATCGTGTCTTTAAAATACTTATATAAAAATGTATAGGTAGGGTTTATTGCTTTTTTGTCATAAAAACACCGTGTTTCTGTTTTGTTTTCTCGGTGTAAACATCGCATTATATTTAACGGTTTAGATAGCGTACTTATTGCAAAAGTGTGTGCTGGCAGCAAACTTTTTTCTGACTTGATTTACTATTATTGTCACTGCTTATTCCTCATGTTACCTAACGTAACAAAATATATACTAAAACCTGGGTAGATAACATATTTATGGATTAAAAAAAATACGTAAATCGGATAAGTGGTTCTCGAGTAATAATCGCACTAACGAACAGTCAGAAAGACATTGCGTTTTATAATATGTATGGATAATACTGACTATATTTCTGATTAGGGACAGCAATATTTATAATATAAGGCCTCTATCAAATCGCCAATATATTTTTTTTTTGTAAAAATAAATAAAATTATTAATATTTAAATTGACGTACATAATTAATAATATGTTATTTAAAATAAATATATTTTTAAAACATTAAGGCTTGGAAGTTTTCAAAATATAATAAATTTTTTGAATATGGATATTTGAACATACCTTATGTGCATGCAATTGGCTATTTGCACAAACTCTATGTGTACCTAATATTACCTAATTAGGCTAGATTGTTAGTTTAGATTAGGTTAGATTACGTTAGGTTAGTGGTATGTATAAATAGCCAATTGGATACACATACAGTATGTTTAAATATCCAATTACATACACATACGGTATATGTTCAAATAGCCCCATCCATATTTTTAATAGTTTTTAAAAGAAGTGTCTATATCATCAATATGCACTACTACCAATGATTTGCAAATATAAAATAATCACTAAATATATTATACTATATAAATTAAATTATAAAAAAATCTTACCTTTAACTCGATATTCCTTAACATCCATTTTCTGAAAAAGGAAGTGAAACAGTATTAAACAAAGTTCATGATAGAAATACGCCAACCACAGCACGCTTTTCTATAAATATTAGTAAATATTGTCAACTATAACTATTCTAATTACAAATGAAAATATTTATAAAGGAAAATATTTAAAACGCGACAGCTAATACAGAGCGATTTTTAAATACATTTTCTCTGCGAATGCTATCCAGAAAATGACTTATACCAGTATATCAAATTTCAATACTTTTAAGGTTTCACATACATGTACTTATACTTTAAAAATACTTATTCCAATTAATTACTTAGCACAGTAGACAGAATTGAATTTTTGTTTGAATCAATAATGAGAATGTAACCTACTTTTTATTATTATTTAATGTTTGTATATATTTTTGTCACCTATGCTAAATGCTTACCGAATTATTTTTAAGGCAGTAGTGCGGTGTGACGTCTATAATTTTAAGCTTACTTCAGGATTTTTTTCGTAACAAAATAAAATATAATCTTTAAAGTTTTTTTATATGTTCTTATTCGCCTCGTAAATTATACGAAAAAAATTGTTTGTATTAAATTTTATAATACTTTGTGTTTTTTGAGTGGACTCGAAAAAAGATGGTTGTTTGGGGAAAGCACATCTCCACTTGTAGTGGTTTGAAATGAAAAAATCAAATATATTTTTATTTTATTGTAAATAAAAAATTACAAAAATCTTTTTTTTATGTTGAAAATAAAATGGAAATAATTATAATAAAAATAAATCATTTTAGATAATACGATAACTATTAGTGTTTAGAACAATGAGTTAGATTTATAGTCCGATATGTTGATCAGAATTTCAGTTCTGCTTCCAACCATTCGAAAAAAGTGGTAACGAGAAATACACGTTTAATGATTTAATAATACCTAACAGATTGTTATACCTAACACGGTATGTTCTCTTCTATATGTTATAACTTCGTAAATAATTTGAATTTCGGTTTACAATTTTTACAGTAAATTTTTCAATGTATTTTACTTTCAAAATATGTAATAATAAAATCGAAAATTTTAAGTCTTCGCATAGCAGTACTGCTTTAAAACATAATCGAGAAAATACTTATTCAATGTTTCTAAGATAGTTTCTACCTAAAATGTACATGTTATGTTTCTATAAAAACTGAACAATCAATATGAAGAATATGGTTGCACACGAGACGAGATTAAGATAAATCTACCTTTGTCTCGATCTCGTCGAAAAAAAATGAAAGACACACTGTTTATTTTAAGTGTAATGTATATATAATATACTAGCGGAATCCCGCGGTTTCACTCGCGTAACCTTCGAAACTAATTAGAACCCTCCATACGTGATAGGGGATGACATATTACATTTTTTTATATTGATTTTTGTTCATTACCTATACAAAAATATAAATATCTCGGATCTTATTGTTAGTTAAAAATTACACCGGCACACCAAAAAAAAAAAAATTGTCTGTACACCGGGCGCCACCTATCTACGGGCATGTTTTTCGACCCGCTGAATACGAATTTCAAGTCAGTTTAGGCCTTCAATTTCGAGTAAATTGCAAAAAAAAAACAAAAAATAGCGAAAATTCGATGTTTTGACAAGAAAAATTTTGTGGACCCGGATTGACGAAGATTTTCATGTAATTTAATCTGCTTGATCTGATTCTGCAATAAATTTGGCCCATAGTCCCTTCAAACATTCATAAAATTGCAAAAAATCGATAAAATAGCAGAAAATTGCTGCTGAAAAAATGGAAAAAAATCTTTTAATCACAATTAAATAAACTTGTATTTTTTATTTCTAAAATACATCTTGTATTTTGTTAAGTTTCAATTAAATGCGAAAAAAAATATATTTTTTTACATAAACTTTGACACCATATTTTAACACCGTAGGGGTTGAATTTCGAAAAATCCTTTCTTAGTGGGTGCTTACATCATAAAAGGAAGGCACCTACAAAATTTCACGTTTCTAGGTCCAGGGGTTTGGGCTGTACGTTTATATATGAGTGAGTGAGTGAGTGAATGAGTGAGTGAGTGAGTGGTTAAGGACAAACTCTTTTATAGATATAGATATGTATTAAAATAGCTGATATACGTTCCTAGAATGGATACCCCTATTAAAAAAGATCTACGTGCGTATTATATTGATCTAACTATCAAAATATACGCAATTTCTAAGTAATGGTTTACGTTTAAAAATTAGCATTAATTTGCCAAAAATTATAAAAACAAAATAATTGTTTTGAATACTGAAGGTTTCTAAAATATGTGTGTCATTAGATCAATTATATTATTTACGACATACGAGTATGTACAAAAGGCCGTTAATTTTTTTGTTTATTATATCATGGAATCATGGGCACCGGTAGGACTTTTTCAAGAGGGTAGGGAGGCGACAGCAAGGTTGATTTGAACAACAAATTAGGAAAGGTATCTAGATAATGCCTTGTTTACATGGAACAAGTACTCGGCCGAGCCAGTAAGCTCGGCCGAGTGCTCGTCCCATGTAAATACAAAGTACAGTACTCGACCGAGTGAAATGAATGAGCGAATTAATAGAAATTGGTGCTCGGCCGAGCAGGATAACGAGTACCTCGGCCGAGTACTCGTCTCATGTAAACATGGCATAAGAGATGAGTGAAAGGCGTGAATTTTTTGGGTCACATCGGGGAGTGTGCGTGATTGTGAGTCAAAGTGTACGTGATTGTGAGTCAAAGTGTACGTGAGTGTATTTTTCGGGCGTGAGTTATATTTCGAAAATAAAAAAGAAAGTTATTTTCTATAGTAGATATTAAATCTATATCTATAAAAGAGTTTGTCTTTAACCACTCACTCACTCATATATCAACGTACAGCCCAAACTCCTAGACCTAGAAACGTGAAATTTCGTAGGTGCCTTCCTTTTATGATGTAAGCACCCACTAAGATAGGATTTTTCGAAATTCAACCCCTACGGGGTTAAAACAGGGTGTCAAAGTTTATATAAAAATTATTTTTTTTTGTTCGCATTTAATTGAAACTTATCGAACATACTCTACAATATAAATAATGAAACAATTATTTCAGCATTTCCCAAAATTTAACCTCTAAAGTGTTTAACAAATTAATATTCAATTAAAAATGAAAGTTCGATATTCAAGCCCTAATTAAATGGGACGGGGACGAGGATGGATTTAGATATGTTTAACTGCATACCTGCTTTACTATAAAGGTAAATTCGGGCAAAATAGTCATCTTTTAAAATAAAAATTTCGACATTCAACCCTTAATGGCGGGGGTAGACAGAGTCTGTGTTTTTGATATGTTTATCTGCATAACTAAGTTACAAAGGTGGAGTCGGGCAAAATGTTGCGATAAAAGAATTCTATATTCAGCCCCTAATGGCGAGAGTATACAGGGGGTTAGTTTTTAAAATTTTTAACGAAGATCCGAGATATTTACGTTAATGAATAAAAATCAATCTAAAAAAATGTAATAGGTATGTCATTTATTATCACGTATGGAGGGTTTTAATAAGTTTCGAAGTTTACGCGAGCGAAGCCGCGGGATTCCGCTAGTCTAATAAATATTTTTTAACACTCATTATATTACACTGAAATAAATTATTCGATAAAAATGCATTTGGATTCTAAAATTTATAATTTGTTATAGGTACCTACTTATTTTTTTATTCCAAAATTCCAATATTAATGTAACTAATTTTTATTAATTGCAATCTACATAAATTGTGTTACGAGCGTGACACAACGTGCGTGATCGGGCGTCAGTAAAATTGTTTAACTGCGAAAACCATTCACTCAATTTTTAATTTTAAGATTTTCTGGAATTATAAGCGGTAACTTATAATTTAAAATTCAAATATAAGAAGTCATTAAAAAATAAAATAATAACATAACTGTTAATTTATATTTGATGTCGAAAATAATATATTTAACATCAATAAATATTTTCATAATTTGTTACCCTCCCCCCCTCCATCCCGTTTCATCCCTTAAGCAGACTATTAAAAAACGGTTCGAAAATAAATAAATAACTGAACCGGTACTTAATTTTTTTTTGTGAACCGGAATCAAACCATTTCAAAAAATTGTATCGGTTCGATTCCCTGAATAAAAATACTTCGTTGTAGATGTAAATTTATTATTTAATTAAATAATTTAAGTATTGTCCCTATTTAATTCTAATTTCTAAATAAATAAGTTGTTATTTTTAGTAATCAGTTAAACATTTAAGTTCTCCTATACAGTTTTAAAAAATTGTATTAATTACTTACCTTTTATCAGCAGTTGACGTCTTGGTGGAAGTTCCAATAAATTCACAACAGTTCTCTAGGAATCAACAAGTGACCAAATGATTTTAAACAAAATCTTAGTTTTCGTCTTTAGTTTTGATACATTGTTAAGAAAATCTTCCGAAAGAAAATTGGAAAAATATTGTTGAAACTATAGTCCTTAATAATGCGCATGTTTAAAGGCAACCAATAGAAAATAAGAGCTTTAGAATAAACGAATCAGATTGGTTATATAAATGTTCATAAGTTTCAATCAAAATGTTGAATACATTTGTTATACCATATACGTATCAGATACTTTTTATAAAAAGCTTAAGCTGTCATTAGGGTATTTATTTCTTGATGTTGATATTATTATATTTATTATAATTTTAGTTTTATAGAAACTCTTTGATATTGGTCGATCAGAAGTCAAAACGATCAGTGTCAAAAGCAAAACAAAATTTGATGAATAATTGGAATATTGAAGGAAGTAAATAACAAAATATTATATTAATTTATTGACAAATAAATTAAATACTGAGATACATATTTATTTTTATAATTTATAATAATATATATGTAGGAATACTATTACTAATAGATATACATATTATGAAGTAGGTTTATCATATTTTTACCAAAAATATAAAATGTTATAAATTTTTGTTTTAAAAAATTGCATCGGATTAAAAAATGTTGCGAAGAAAATGTTTATGTATCTTTCCACTTATAATCAGATCATTAAAATAGAAATATAAGTTCTCATTTATAAATCAAAACTGAAAAAAAAACATTGAATTTTCAAAACGAAAAAAAAATGTCTTGAGATATAGTTTTATAGAATTATATTTCATGAAAAGTTTCCTAGTAATCAGTTCTGGTCATTTTAATGAATAAAAATTTTAATCGAAATATTTATAGTGACAAAAAAAATTTTTTTTCAAGAACTCCGTTAGAACTGACAAATTAATTTCTCAAAAAATATTTGTGAAGAAATGAAAATTCGTTAATATTTTACAGCGTATTTACAGTGACTTTTGTTCATTTTTTAAAAATAAAGGGTTATTTTTACAGGATTATTTAAACTCGAACATTATTTTGTTTCTCGTACATGAAAGATTAAATTAAAATTAATCATTTTTTAAATGCTACTAGACAATAGCTGATTTTTAATCTTTAATTTTCTTTTTAATATGACAAAATTGTCCCTTCATGGTCGTTTTAAATGTTTTGGTCCTTTTTCCATTCAAATTCGAACATCGCAGCATCAAAAAAGACTAAAAAATATTTGAAAAAGTATTTTAAAACTGAGAAAATTTCCTAAAAAAATGGTAAGGTTAGTTAAAAAAAAGATCTTCGTGTCCAACTTTGAAAATTAAAAAAAATATATATTTTATTTTTTATTCAATCGCGTTTTGATCATAAAAAAACGTTTAATAACACAAAAATACCCCTGAATTCGAAGAAAAGATAACATTTCCTTCAATTTTCATACCCTGTAAGTAAAAAAAAAAACGATTATATTTATTATTCTATTGGCACTACTTTGGAAATGAGCAATTTTTTCGATAAAGTTATAGGTGGTACCTATAAGGTATACTTTAATTTTTTCCATGAGTGTAGTGTATAATATGTATGAACAATCATAACTTTTAGTGGGCTCTCACACCGGAGAAATATAGCAATATAGCAACACAGCAATAAAGTAACTACCAATTAGCAACTAGCAATATAGCGATATCATATTGCTTTGGTGTGAGACAATATGTCCGATTCAATGTATATTGACAGATAGCAATAATATCGCTAGTTATAAGTTGCTAGTTGCTATATTGCTATATTGCTCCGGTGTGAGAGCCCACTTAGATGTATACTTAATATTCAAAATATTCTGTATATTATTACCGTATACATAGATGATAAATCATAAGAATAATATTTTTCTAGAGATATATAACGATTAGAAAGAATAAATAATAATACAAAATAAAACAAATATCCAAATTATAAAAAAAAAAATATTATTGACACACGTGTATATCAATTTTAACACAATTAACAATGTATCATCTACGTAATAACTTATTTACTATAAGTATTCAATAATATGTTTATTTGGTAATACAATTACTGCCGATGGATATTGCCTTATTTGTTTTGATTTTACAATTATTTGTAATTTCTATTTTTACATTAATTTTAAAACAGCACTTTTTTCTATTATCTTTTTATGTCTTATCTCATAAGTCACATTATATTAACTATACTTATCTACATTAATTTATAGATATTATTTTAAACAGTATTTTTTAAATTCATGTAGCCAATGGTAGGGTCGACCCACTGTGAATCTTCATTCTAGTTTTTATTAAATAAAACAAAACATACACTCGTCAACAAAGTTAAAGAAATTCTTTATTATTGTTCTATAAAAATAAGCGAAGTTCAAAAAGCTGTTACATTTGTAAAAAAATAACTAAAAAAAAATTCAAAAAGCAACTTTATTTTCTTTCAGAATTTTTATTTTCATGTTAAGGTCGTAGAAAATAAATTTTTTTACACTTGACGTACACTGCCAAAATTGTTGGTGCATTCTTTATTGACGTGTAACTTTTAAGATGAAGAAGAAAACCTATTTTTTTAAGGAATCTTGTAGTAAAAAAGTATAATAGAGATATCAAGCTTTAATTTTTTGAAAAAATGTATCATGATAATTATTACTATAATGTTACAGCTATTTGTATATTGCACATTTTTTGTAGTTACGAGACACCCCCCCCTCTCCGGGTAAAATGAAAAGGTGGTTCCGATGGGTGTGGAATTATCGCTTTATATATTTATTTTAATTATAATTAAATTATCTATATCTATAAAAGAGTTTGTCCTTAACCACTCACTCACTCACTCACTCACTCACTCATATATCAACGTACAGCCCAAACCCCTGGACCTAGAATCGTGAAATTTCGTAGGTGCCTTCCTATTATGATGTAAGTACCCACTAAGAAAGGATTTTTCGAAATTCAACCCCTATGGGGTTAAAACAGGGTGTCAAAGTTTATATAAAAAATGTTTTGTTTTGTTCGCAACTTATCGAACATACTATAAAATATAAATAGTGAAAAGATTGATTCAGCATTTCCCAAAATTTAACCCCTAAGGTGCTAGGGGGGTGGAAAAATTTGTAAAATAATATTTTTTTTATTCATCGAATGAAACATGGCATAAGTAGGTACTCGACAAGAGAAATATCAGTTACGAAAATTCAACCCCTATGGGAATAATAATAATAACTGTTCATAATATTAAAATAAATTCGGACAAATTAATATTCAATTAAAAATGAAAGTTCGACGGGGACTAGGATGGATTCAATCTGCAATAAAAGAATTTAATATTCAACCCCTAATGGCGAGAGTAGACGGGGGTTAGTTTAAAAAAAAATTTTAACTAAGATCCGGGATATTTACGTTTTTTTTATAAGTAATGAATAAAAATCAATATAAAAAAATGTAATATGTCATCCCCTATTACTTATAGAGGGTTCTAATTTGTTTCGAAGTTTACGCGAGCGAAGCCGCGGGATTCCGCTAGTATAGTATATATGCAGGCCCAGATAGGTCCTGTGGCTCTACTATTTTTAATACTAAAATAATATTAGGCGGTTATAAGAAGCTTATGAGTTCAAACTAAATTTAAGGATAATAGGGAATTTTTCAGGAATTTCGTTACACTCACGAAATGGAGGGGTATTGAGCCCCTGAAATGTTGTTGGATCAATGTTTTATTAAGGTATAATAAAGACAAACGCATTAAATAAAATGAAAAAGTGGTTTACGAAAATAATTCAATTTTATTTCTTATTATTTATTATATTGACGCACAAGAGGGGGGGGGGGTAATAGGACACTATCCTGGGATCCCTATGCGGAAAGCCAACATATTAAAAAATATTTTTTTTTAATTTTTAGTGGCAAAGGGCCCGCCGAAAATCCAGACCTGGGGGGCCCGTGATAGGATGTAGGCACCATGTACTAACTAATAGTGAAGTCAGTCGTATTGACTCCTGAATATTTAAATTATAAAAACAAAATGTCTGCCAATATGAATGTGTTTCAATATTTCATAATTTATATTTAAGGGTAGGTATTGTTCTTTTGGGAAATCAACATAAGATTTTAAATGCATGTACAATAATGTACATCTGCTACTCACTTCTTTATTAATTAAAACTAATTAATTTATGTTAATATGTTATCGTCTATTAAAATAATTTGTACTTTCTTATAAGTTCACATATAATATTTATACAGATAAACAAAAGCAATAATAGTAATGAGTAAATAAAAATATACACCGATATTAGGCCGTGACAAAAAAAGGCGGGGTCTCCTAAAGCCGAGGGGGTTGGCTTTTTTGCTAGTCCACCCACCTGTTACAAGAGCCCTGAAGATGCCCACTGAAATGTGTGACGAAACGTTGGCCAGTAAAATGACCAAATCAACACGGCTTACACCCAGAAGCCAAGATCCATATCAAGATCACCGCGGAAGCCTGAAGACCTGTACACACCTTGTAGTTACACCACTGATTCAATGGTTACTAAAGTAAATCGTTACTTACAAGAGTTAATTAAAGATTAAAGAGCGAACATGACAATCACCTAAGGCCCTAAGGCATATAAATATCGTAGAAGCGCATTTTAACAAAGTTTATTTTAGTTAAAAAATTATTAAAAACAAAAGTTTGTCACAAAAAAAACCGTTGAGTCCGGTTCTGTATAAAGTATGTATACGAGTAGGTATGTAGCTTAAAAAAAGTTATCTTGGCGCTGAATGTCAGTATAACAAGGAACCTGTTGGTAGAACAGAGATAAAATAGAGATAAATAGTAGTGACTGTAACTTAACTCTCACCAACAGTGTATTTAATGTTTTGTTGTGTATAAATACACAGCATCACACACAGCTACAGATGGCAGTCTGATTCTTCTCAGGAATACTCGATTGCGGGCAGACGGAAACGGCGTATGAGATCTCCCGTGTGGTTGTGCCCAGCAATCGAATAAATAGTTTCTGTAGGTTTGGCTTTTAAACATTTCTTTGTCATCTGATTGAAGAACGTTTACATTCGGTTCCGCACGCATCTGTGTGTTTCGAATCTGCTCACAGTACAACGTATGCTGTGATGAAGGTGACCGGATAGTTTTCGTATCTTCGTCTGGAAAGAATGAAGATTTGAAAAAAGCATGTGACCCGGGCTATAAATGATGCCGATTGTGGATGGGGGCTCCTTTGACGGGCGATTCCCCGTTCTTCCCCCTCTCTACAATGTCAGTGCTCGTTGTTACTGTAGAAGAGACTTGACTGTCATTTTTGTATACAATATCTTTGAGATTAACAAAATATGTTTTACTTAATGATAATATAAAACGTGACAGATAGTCAACGAACTTTTTTTGTCGTCGTCAAATATACAATTATAAATTTAAAAGTCCATTTAATGCTTTAATTTTAAAATCATTCAGATGTTTAATTATATTTTGTAAGAGCGTGTATACGGACTGAAATTTTAATTTCACAAAAATTAAAAACTTTATAACAATACAGCCATAGATCAGAACCACAAATATAAAATCAACATAAAGTTGCATGTCTCCAACAGATGGCGCCACTATTACATGCGGTCTTAAACTAGCCTCGATCACCGCTAGATGTCTGTACTGCGCACTTGCGCAATCTGCACGCTATCTCTGTCTCGGTGCCATTAATCAGCACGTTTTGCGTCTCTGTCTGTGCGGTGGCGCTGGTTACTGTTATGTTGTTTTGTTGTTGTTGCGAGCCGCCCTCTCTCGGCATGCCTTGCCGGTCGTTGCACCTAACAGGACCCACACAACACAGCTGAGCTGCAGTTGAAAGATCATCGGCGGCGTTGTGAGCAGAGTTTCATGTACAGAGCCGGCTCTGAGATTTTAATATTTGTTATCGATTATTTATTTGAGAGGTATTAATCATTTTATTTTATTATATTCACGAAAAAAGTTCTTTTGTTAGTAAATAATTTTCCTTTTTTTAATTTTGAAACTGCATAAATGGAATGTACTGTATCTGTATAATAATAAATAAACATTCTAAATCGATATTTTAATGGATTTACATGTTTTAAGGATACTTGACAGCCATTGTCAACAACTAAATCGAAGAACCTTAAAAACATACAGTTTTTATGTAGGTATAGCAAGCTTTGATTTGTAAGATGTAGAAAGTGGGAAATATAATTTTTTTTATATTAGAGCGCATTCATAACCCAAGTTCAGGATGCAAAAAAATCATCCACGTCACTATTTCTGTCATAGGTAGGTACATTTAAAAAAAGAAAACATCACAAAATTAAAAAAAAAACTTGTGCTCTTGCATTAGGGACAGTAGGTATGGTACACTCAGCACTCTGCTATACGACCATCCACTACATGACCGCTCTGTTCCACGATGTGCCGACAGTTCTGACCATCGACCTTCCCCCACCCCCACCACAATACCATCGTAACTGTTATATTTCTGCGTGTTTAAATTCACCAATAAACATTAAAGTTGGTACGGTGGTGGGTACCCCTCTAGCCGTCGTGTAATGGAATTTTTGAATTACCGATGCCATCGTATAGCAGAGTGCTGAGTGTAGGTACAAAAACTTACAACTCCTCTATTTTTCTATATACTTTCCGATTTTGACTCTGACTCGTATTCTTTTTCTGCGTAGCATATTCAAAATATATTATCTTTAAAAATAATAATAATAAGTGTGTAAAAACCATTATTCAATTAACTTTTCGGAGTTAAAGTTGGCAATTCACTACCAACTCCGACTCTACCCAAAATTGTTCCAACTTTGACTCCACTGCCCTGCTTACATCCATACGTAATACGGTAATTTTGTCGTATACGCTCTATTGTAGTATGTTGTATTCTTTTTTTACCTAAAATAACCCCCAGCTTCTCCAAATACATACATTATTTATTATCCACAATAATTGTTATTGTCCAACCCCTAACATCATTATTGTTAGATACCATGATCCAATAAAACAAGGTCTGCTTGACAGCTCATTTGTTTTATACTGTGACGTCATCATCACTAATTTTTCTAATAATGAATATGTGAAAAACGAAATATAAATAAAAAAACGATAAATACAGTTTACATAATAATTTTTTTAAATTTTATTCTTTGATTTTTTTCATTTTTTATAAATTTATTCAAACTTCTAATTCTGAAAAATATGCTACATCTAAAAAATAATGTTTTTACATCAAGTGGAATATCTAATTTATCATTTGCATTTACGTGGAATTTTAAATAATCACATTGTGATTTAATTCCTGTAGTATTTATAGAAATAAAAATACCACAAGCTTTAATCCACTTTTTTTTTATTTCGGGATTTTTTGGAAAACGAAAAAAGGTATTATTTGTATTATCTGTACCGCATTTTTTTATAACCAATATAATGTCAACAGTGTCTATTTCACTTCAGACTTCTATTTTGTTCAAATCTAAATTTAATAATTCAAACTTAATAATATGTTCAATGTCAATTTTTAATTTCAAAATTTTTGGCCGATGTACTACGTCATCAACGCTATATGCAATAATGGCGGCTGTCAAAATAATCGTAGCAGACCATAGACATAGAGATATAGACAGCGCATTCGTATTTAACATAATGGTGTAACATGGGTGTAACATTTGTTCTGTAAGTGAGAGAGAGATGCAATTCGTTTGGAAAATAACATATACGATTTCCAAACATCTTCTGTCTCTCTCATTTGACACGGCTCTTTTTACGAGTCAGATGCGCTGTCCATTTCTTTATGTCTATGTAGCAGACCTTGTTTTATTGGATCATGGTTAGATACCATCTTTTCCCGATTTTTGTCGACCAACCCATAATAATGTTTCTTACAAATCTATATATAAGAAAATAATAACGAATAACTTTAAAAAATCAAGTTCAGATACTCATTATCATAAAACATCAGTTGGAAACTCTAAAATATACATAATTACATAATACATACACACACACATACACAAAACTGAATAAATTGCATCAGATTTCATCCGTTGTATGAATTAACATTTCACATAATTTCGGCACCTACCTCAAGAGTTTGAGCGTCCTCCCTCCACCTCCAATAACCCACCGATGAGTGTACAGTTATAAAAAGTACTGTTTCGAACGCACGCATTACATCTGTACACTTCGATAATATAATCAGATATAAAATGTACTGTTATAATGTATGTATACCCGTAAAGTGTAAATTTATTATTTGGCAACATGCGATACTCAATATGGGCTTTTTAAACTAATTAATCATAGATATAAAAATATGAATACATTATATTATGAAATATATAGTGCCATAGGTAGGCCTAGATAGAGGGGGGGGGGGAGGTTAGGAGGGCCATATGGCCCGAGACCCCTATATCTCAGGGGCCCCGATGCGGGCGCTTTGAAAATTATTTATATTTTATACTTATACTATTTTTAACATGGGATTATTTTAAAGTGTATATATAGTAGTAGTCAATTTGTGTAGTTCAAAAAAGGTCATTACATTTGAAAAACATAAATATATTACAAAAAGGGTATATCTTGTGAAAAAAGTTGTAAAATTTCATAAAATCACCCCTGATTTTTAATACTAAAATAATATTAGAAATAATTGTATTAGTACGGAATTAGTTTGGAATGTCCTTGCGCTCGGAGGGCTCCCCAAAATGTGGTTTGGCCCGAGCCCCATTAAAGCTCTCTCAGAGCCTGGCCGCCTATAGGTACCTATATAATACATATTTGAGAATATACCTATTACTTTTTTCGTAATTGTAGTAAATAAAGTTTTAGATCACAAAACATATTATAATATTTTAAGTTTGAGGATCAACTGACACAACCTAGTGAATAATCTAGTTAGATAAAGTGACAGATTATATTTTTATTAGTAATCCCCCCCCTCCCCCATATGGCACGTTATAAAATATTATATAAATTTTTTTTAATTGTCCACGTAATCGTAATATGTGAAAACCTTTTTTTGGTCTTCAAAAAAAAGTATTCGAATATTTTTTTTGCTTTTTTAAAAGTCTAGCATTTGGGGTCCGGAGTAGTAAGCGAAAACTTATAATATTTTACTCTCTGAAACTGTTATAATTTTTGACTATAAAGTTTGCAGTTTATCCATCAATTTATATTGAGTATTTCATGAAATTTCTAAATGACGGGATATACGACAATATTCCCTGATTATTTTGCTTCCTTTAAAAATCACGTGTTATTTTTCGCAAATTATTTTTTCCATGTTGGGTCCAAATTCTGGACTAAATAATAATAATTTACTTTGCGGTTAGTTAATCGTTCGTTTACTAACTGATTAAACTTAAGCTTAGAATTAATTATTTTCGACAGAAAACGAATTATTAAGTAATTGTGGTTATTTCGCTTTATAAATCTTTCAAATAATATAGATAATATACATATTAAATATATGTGTACAATTTAATATTAAATAGTTAAAGTACAAAACTGTAAACATAATAAGTTATATAATATAAAGTGTATGTTACTTATAAGCTTCAATTTAATACTTACCTATGTTTGTAAAAATTAACTGTATCGGTATAACTTGCCAAATCTATTTTACGCTTGAAGTAAGTAACAAGTTGGCGTAAATTTTAGACTTTTGTATAGACTTTAATGAATTCTCTTAAATATTGTAATTATAATAAATTCTCATAGTTGAAATCAAGAGTTTGGACCGTTAAAAAAACCGTTTAGTTACAGTTAAGTAAAATTTTGTTATACATACTTAGATTATTTTTGATTTTGAAATCAATGTTCTATAATTTATGCTGTATCATTTTTTTATTTCTCTTATCAGTTAACCGAAAAATGAAATTTTATAATTATATTTTTATTTAAAAAAATATTTGAAACGGTTCCCATAGAAAGAAATGTTTATATTAAAAGCCGTTAAGAACGTTATTTTCTATAATTTATGTTCCATTTATTTTTTTGTAACTTTTAACAGAATACTAGAAGGATTTGTTTCAGCACTCCATTTGTGAATTATTAGTAACAACAAAAATTAATTTTCTGTTTTGGTCTCTAAAGTCTTAAAGCTCTATGTTTAAGTCTATTTGCTTAATGATATATGTAAATCTGGCAATGGTTTGATGGTTTTAATATAATAATTAGAAAATATATTATTTATAAAAAAATCTATTTTAATTTTATTAGTTACTAAATCATACTTTGAATGATAACAGTGAAAATAATCCAAGAGAATTATAGATAAACTCTGCTTCAAGGATGTTAAGTATAAATAAGCTGGAAACGATCTAACGATAAGGAGATTGTGGACAAAGAGAATTATATTAGATGTTTTACGATAGCTGTAACCTGATACGAGACACTGAACACCTACTGGATGGATATACGTTTATAAAACTTTATGGAAATAGGGTAAAACCAGGATAGATGCCGCAGTGGGATAGGTGCCTCGTTTTCGAGAACCAAGCCCCCTAAAGTCGAAACATCGAATTAATAGTTTAAATAAGAAGCGTCAGTGTCACAAACCTTATTCCTTCGCAAACCGTTGTGCGAAACAAAAACGTCTCACTTGTACGGTTAATTATTTCTGCAACGTACGCGACAAGTGCTTCAAAGTTTGAGAGGTAAGTATTTACTGCTACATAACTTTATAAGTACTAATAAATTCCGTTCTATTTTTATTATATCAATACACTGGTTCATTAAGTACACACCTAGATGTTAATAATCGCTCTTTTGTATTTATTTTCGTTAAAAAATAAAAAACATATATCCATATCAAAAAGGATAGTCGCCCCGATTTTTCGCGGTATAGATGCCCTGGGGCATCTATCCCCATACATACATATGACTTATTTTGAAATGTTATATTTTTCTTTTAGTTGTTTCATATTGACAGATTTTAATGTTCTACGGGGCATCTACATATATCCTGTTAGTGCCTAGCGTGTATTAAAAAAGTATTTTATTAGGTACTTATCGGTAAAGCCAAAACATTCGCTGTTATACATATGTTTACCTAACCTAAAATTTTTGACATTTGAAACCCGCGAATCTAGCTGTTAACCCTACTTATCGAAAATATTATGTTGTATTATAGTATGTCTTAACCGTTGTGATAATTTAATGGATAAATGTTTATACGTTGCTTTATGGATAGATACCCGTTTACCCGTGTACTTTCATATGATATTTACGCTATAAAACATTTGGGCGGTATAGGTATGTTAAATGTTATTGTTGTCAAATTTAATGTTATTGTTAGCGATCTTACTTTTTTTTACAACAATCATTTTAAAATCAATAAAAATAAGTAAATAGAAAGCAAATGTTATTTTACATCAGTGTAAAATTTTTGATGTTACAAAAGGTTGTTTTTTTATGTCAAGTGCAGGATTGAAACAAACCTAACTCAACCTATCCTACACTAAAGGCATCTATCCTTCTTAGCAATTTCATGATGGGGCATCTATCCTGTAGGTAGGCATCTATCCTCAAAAAAATGGTTCTGCAAAAACTCAATTTCTGCAAAATCAGTTATTGTTAGGTCAACAAAAACAAGTTATAATGTAATATAAAAGACTAAAGTAGCTATATTCATAGGAATTATTCATGGTAAATTAATAATTTTAAAATGAGGAGGACTTTTCAAAAAGTGGGGCATCTATCCTGGTTTTACCCTACTGAATAAAACATACTTCACTCTTCACTAGCATTTACCCGTAGCATCACCCAAAGTATGTATATAAAGACAAGGTAGCTTCATCAGCTCCTTGACTAATCAGCGATGGTGCGGGAATTGACGTCACCACGAAGACATATTCAAATGTTGTAAATGTATAATTGAATATAAATTACAAAAATTTCCTTTATTTATTCTTGTTTTTGTATTTTTGATGTTTTATTAACACATACAATCAAAGAAGTACAAATTCGACATTGCAAAATCATAAAGAAGCTGTTTCAGACAATTTGGTCTTCTTGGGAAGCGTCTTTTTCTGATTCTGACAGCTTTTAATGATTTTGCAATGTCGAATTTTTTTGATTGTGTGTTGTTAAATTATCAAAAATATGAAAACAAGAATAAATAAAGGAATTTTTTGAAAATTGAAATTCTATTATATATTTATAACATTTGAATATGTCTTCGTGGTGACGTCAATTTATGTGCCATCGCTGATTGGTCAAAGAGCTGATGAGGCTACCTTGTCTTTATATATCTTGAACATCACCTATACATTATTTTAAACATGTTGGAACTAAATCCCAATCATGGTGATATCTCTCTCTTATATCGTGCCGATTTCTCACGTTACTGCTTTTTATTTTGTCACTGATTTAACAATGTGTGAAGAAAATTTCACAAAACTCGGTTCGGTTATGATTCACTAATTCCCAGTATGGTTTTAATGCTAACTACTGCTCAGCCACATGATGAAGTGTTTGTGCAGAAATTTTTCCAAAATGGGGATTTTTAAAAAGAAAAAATAATCCCTTCTTCCTCCTGAAAAAAGAGACAAATACTCGCTGAATACTTTTTTCTTCCTCAGATATTTTATAGAGATAGGACCCCACCTACAAAATCAAAAACAATTAAAAAAATTATCGCAAAATGTTCGTTGCTTTCCTGTCCATTTGTATTAATAAATGCTATTTTCAAATGAAGGTATATACTCGTCCATTATACAGTTAAGCATGAGAATGGAGTTAATTAGACAGTTCTTTGACTGAATACTGTTAGCTTACAAAATGAAATGAAACTATGTAAATATATTACGTATAAAATGTTTCAAGGACTTTATAAAATGTGTAGCCAAAAAGATATTTGACTGACAAGAAGCTGGAAAGGATATATAAGATATGTACCTAGAAAAATTCTAAATTTTATGGGTAAATCAATGAAATATATATTTATAACAAGATTAAATAATTAAAAACAAAAATATAATTATTGGCTTATAGCTATATTTGATCACATAATTAAATACTATTTGTGTACCATCTTGATCTGTTAAATAAAAAATCAACTACTCATATTCAATACTTATGGGGAAGACAATTTTACTAACTCGTTTTTTTCTTTTAAATTATTATTATTTGGAGAAGATCAAATAAAATTTTTTAAGTTGCAAAACATCAGTGAAGTATATATCATTTATTAAATTAATAAATAAATAAGAGAAACTGTTTCCAATAACAGAAATTAAGTGAAAAATGTCCGGGAGGAAAAGTAGCCCCCTTTATCACGTTCTGTTTTTTCAATTTATCAACATTGTATTAAAGAATAAAGAAACCACTTTATGAATGCAGAAAACTACATAGGGCTTCACACGAGAAATATTACTTTATAATAGATCTGATTGTGCGGTTCACAGTAAGGAACATCCACTGTAATGTATTCTGTAACCTGATTTTAGGTTAATTTGTAGTTATTGCAACTCATATTTCAATTTTTAATTTTTAGCACCGCAATTCTATTAAGAGGGCAGATTCAGTTAGGACTTCCAAAAAAAGCTATTTTTAAGAATTTTTCTTTGGCCACGCATTAAAATTATTAACAAATATTTTTCCACATAAAAGATATGTATTTACAGAAAATATTTTTTTTATGGAAAATATTAAAAAATAAGTGGGATCCAGCAAATTTGAGAGGGGTCCAAAAAAAAGTGGTTTGCCGTGATCACTGTTGCTCGTCACTGGGATCATCAAAAATAAAAAAATGGATCATTAGTTAATGACATAATACTCCGGATGGACGAAGGGATTTGAAAATTTTTGAATTTTCACAAAATGGCGGATGTTGAAATTCAAAGTTCGATTAAAATTTCAGTCGCATTTTCGACTGTAAAAAAATAATTGTCAAAAAATCCTCCATCTATCCGGAGGAGAATTATGTACAGAATATGTGAAAAAAAATTCCAAACCGATCGGCAAAGCCGTTCTCAAGTTACAGTGATCATTGACTTCGAAAACATGGTTTCGAGAAAAAGTGCACAGTTGCCGCTCCCTGCCTACTTGAATGCATTAGAGACGGCTCCGTTTAAAGTTATATATCTCCATTTTTGAAATATTCTACTTTGAGAAAATGCAATAAAAACAATGATTTCCCTTAAGGGGTTAGGTGTAGTCAGAATTTTCAAGAAATCGATTTTTGTTTTTTGCATTTTTGGAAGCTGCTACAACGGCTGAAGAACTATTTTATGGCCCAGGAATAGTTGACTCGGTGTAAGCAATTAAATAATACGTATATTACTTTACGTAAATTGAGTGTAAAAATTTAAATGCGTTTTTCTCAAAACTATATTTTTTGAACTGGTGACCACTGTAGCTCGAAAACCGCTCGGTAAATTTTAATGAAATTTATACAGCTTTTTGAAAACATGAAAAACTAGTGCCTGATCGAAGGATTTTTATTTTTTTTAAATTTCGATTTGTTATAAACAATTAACTGTTGGTTTTTTTCCCGAAAATATTGAAAAAAATTTCCATTTTGTTAATTTAAGAAAGAAAAAAAAAGCTTCGATCAGGCACTAGATTATCTATTAATAAAACTATTTTTTTTTGTCCGATTGAATTTGGATGAATCTCCAAGGATAAGTGATGGTCACCGCAAGAAGCTTCGGTTGGAACTGGATCAACACAAACAGCCATTACTTTTAAAATTATTAATTTTTTTTTATAAAATTTCTGTCAAGTCAAGTCGAACCCTTATTTAATGATGCTATGTTTTTACTTTTATAAAATAAAATAATTTACTGGCAAAAAAAAATTATTTAAAATTGTCATTTTTTCATGTCTCTGACTATACCTAACCCCTTAAGTATTATTTTTCAAAAATATTTGTAAATAAAATTGATATAAAAGAGATGAAACTACGAAACAAGATATCAGCTTGAAGCCCTACACAAACATAATATAAATTAATTGTATTCGATTCATTTAAATTCCTGCGTTCAACAATTCAAACATCTTCGGCACACCTAGCAACAATCCAACATCCGAGTGGGTTTCGATGATCAGCAATCACGGTATACGATAGGCAGTACAGCATGTACTTACGTCTCCCTACGTGTGTATACCGTGTATAAACGGGCACACCTCCAGCGCGAGATGTACCGCTAGACACCAACAAAGAACTGTTATACGGCCGCGAGTAACTGCGCCAGGTTCAAACAGTCAGTGTGTTACAAGTCCATACCGTTGTGTTGTGGAGTCACTGACCGGAGTGCGTTGTGTATCTTCAACAACGGTGCAAGCGTCATCATCATCATCGGCAGAGATGTGGCCGTTTTGGCGCGCGCTGTGAGATGGGATTTTAACCGTTGCGAAGAAATGTTAGGAAATTTGATTTTTGTCATTTTTATTCTGCCTCTTTAGTATTCCTTCTTGAGAGAAAGGCAAATTATTATTAATTTATTTTATTGTTTTTACATATATTATTAAGAAATATTTGAATGATATATGATTTTAACCGTTGAAAAGAAATATATGTTATGAAAGATTTTTTTTTGTCATTTTTATTCTGCCTTTTTAATATTCCTTCACGAGAAAATGCCAAATAATTATTATTTAATTTTATTGTTTTTACATATTATTAATAAATATTTGAATGATATATGATTTTAATTTAACCGTTGAAAAGATATGTTAGGAAATTTGATTTATGTCATTTTTATTTTGCCTTTTTAGTATTTCTTCTTGAGAGAAAGACAAATTATTATTAATTAATTTTATTGTTTTTACATGTTATTAATAAATATTTGAATGATAAATGATTTTAACCGTTGAAAAGAAATGTTATGAAAGATTTTTGTCATTTTTATTCTGCCTCTTTAGTATTCTTTCTTGAGAGAAAGGCAAATTATTATTATTTAATTTTATTGTTTTTACATATTGTTAATAAATATTTGAATGATATATGATTTTAACCGTTGAAAAGAAATGTTATGCAATTTGATTTGTGTCAATTTTATTCTGCCTCTTTAGTATTTCTTCTTGAGAGAAAGACAAATTATTATTCATTAATTTTATTGTTTTTACATATTATTAATAAATATTTGAAATTTGAATGATATATATGTTTCGATTTCAGAAGTACATACTATACAAAAAATAAATAAAATGAAGATAGATTGTGCTCGAATAAAATTAGGCATGCCAATAGTACCTACCCTTTAAAATACATAAACACAAAAATTCATCTCTAAAAGGGGGAGTTCTTGCTCTTTCTACTATTATAAATAATTATTATTTTTAAAATTGTTTTATTTCTACAATATTATGCCCGGTATTATCAAGTTTAACTAAATGCTCCTGTAACTAACTGTCGTATTTCGTATTGTCAAAAGAAACAAATACATTAAATTGTTTTTACGACGCAAAAAACGTACATTTTTCATTGAGAGCCTAAATATTGATTTAAATCATATTTGTAATACATCAAATTTAAAGGAGCATTTAGCACTAAATGAACTTTAAATTGGTTGATAATACTGGGCCTTAATGTGTTAACTTACAATTAGCTACTTTCAATGAAATGGTATATTAATAAAAATCTTATAAATTATTTTTTTATATTTTTTTTTGATAATTCTCGAGAAATTTAATTTGAAATTTCTCTTTCCAAGAAATCTGAAATATCGAGAGACGACGAACACTATGCATCTTTTTACATTATACATATATTAATGTTTTCTTTTTGTTTCTTTGATTTGGAGAGTTATAATTTGAGTTGTTGTTTTTTTGGTTCATTTGTTGAATTTAAAGATTTTTTTAATCACCTTTTTTATTTTATTTGGAGGGTTGTAATTAGTTTCATTAGATTCGGTGGGAAAGATATCATGGGGTGGGGGTTTTAGGGAATAAAGAAGCCCATGTCTCGCATATGAGCTGAGATTGACCTCGGGTTGCACAAAGCAAAATAATTCACGATTAGTTAGTTGTTTTCAATTCATGATTAATGTTTATTCTAAACTTTTCTCAATTTTTAAATGAACAGTTCACTAAATATGACAGTTTTTTACCTTATAATATGTATCATAACCGTGATTTTTTTCTATAATTTACGTAATAATACTTTGAAAACAACTAATTAACTAATCGAAAATTATTTTGCTTTTGTGCAACCCGAGGTAAATATCGTAAAATGTTAGTCATACGACAAATTAGTATATTTTTGTGTATTTTATGTCATATTAGCCGTTACCCGCGACTTATCTTATCAATTTTTCGTGATATAAAGTAGGCTATGCCCCTTCTTTGGATGCAAGCTATTTACCTACCAAATTTCATCAAGATCGGTTCAGCGGTTTAGCCGTAAAAAAAGGAACATACATGTAGAGTTATTTTTGCATTAATTTATAATATTAGTATGGGTAATCTAAATATACTAAACTCGAGAAAAAATTAAGGAATAAAAAAAAATAATTAAAAATCGAATGGCCCACTGGCCCCATACACATTAATACGAAACCGATTTAATTAAATTTCAGTAATATAACATAATCCGGATATAAAATAAAAACTAATTTTGGCTAAAATTTTTGAGGATCTGTAACTCCATTATGACAAATTTTCAGCCAAGTGTACATATAAACTTTTTTGCTTAAAATAAATTATGGTATGATATCCTGTATATTGACTATCCAATATTTTATTTATTTAACTTTCATGTAGTAGCGCCCTACCTTATAGTAGTACCCATTGCCATTTTTAAAGGTAAAAATAAATAGCAATGAGGATTTTCGGTAAAATGAGCTTCAACCTTTTCCTCTGCTTCTTCCATACGAGCTGAACGACTGCATTTTCTGGCGACATTTTGCACTGAACCCGTTCCTATTAGCGATTGATGCCATTTGTAAATGCTGTGATTAGATGACGCCTCTCGCCCAAAATCAGCTCGAAATTTTCTTCGAACCAGAACGACACTTTCGGTCCATCTGTACTACTCTGCAGCCTTGGCGTGCTCTCCAACCGCATATACCATTTTGAAAATTTAAATAAAATCAATAATAGTATTTAGCGATCTGAAAGTTGCACAAAAAATATATGATTGGTCTATGTTCTCTGATTATTTCAAAAAATTTCATCAAATATTTCAAATTCATCTTTAAATAATTTCTATAATTTTAAAACAAGCTGTCCCCTTGACTTTGAAAAAAAACTATGTATGTATATAATTCGGATCTTCGAAAATTCCTACCCATAAAAAGTTCATAAGCAAGAAGACATAGCTTATACCCACAAGCCAAATTTCATCAAGATAGCTTCACAAAACCTTCAATCAAACAAAAAAAAGCAACAAACCGTAACCTGTAATATAAAAAAAAACACTGCTAAAATTGAATGCTTAAATCAAATTACTTTAAAAAATGATAGTTATTATTTGTTACCAGGAAGGAACGGGTTTGAAACTCCGAAAGTCAGTACACGATACACACACACTTGATAGAGGAGTGTAACTGGTTATTGAACCGGCGGTGGTTTCGGTTGATTCCACTCAGTCACGTCCATGTCTCTACATATTCATATGTTTATACAAATATATTATATATATGTAATCTTGGTGTGTGCGTATGCATGAACTTGAAGATGGATGAACGATTACAAAAATCTGTTCAAGATTTACGTTGATAGATTTATTGTTGATGAGGTGAAAGAGGTTATCTGTTATAAAGTTAGTGAGCTGGAGCTTGATTTGTCCAAATATGGTTAACAGCTTCGAAATTTCAATTAATTTATTTGTTTGGAAAAAAGTTTTAAAAATCTGTCAAATGAGTACACAGTGCTCTTCGTGCTAAATTCTGTAGAGGGGGATATATTTTTGTAAGGAAATATTTTACTATAGCAGTTGAAATTACTTTTTAATAGAAAATTTTATGCTGCACAAAAAAAATTACCTACGATTTTCACGTAATGTGTTGTTCTTGAGATAATTTAAAAATGGTTATACGTCCTTATCTACCGAATTTTTTTATGGAAACATCGACTAAAGGCCGGTCTACACGCACAAACTTATCGTCAGTCTTGCATGATCAAATCAGATTACGTTACGTGTGGACAGCAAGTTTGACGTTTTGCATGAACTGAATGAAGTTTGACAAATCTGAAAAGACTGAAGGGATGGAGCATTGTGTACATGCAAGACTGACGATAAGTTTGAAGTCAGGACGGACGGACGGACATGGAGAAACTATAAGGGTTCCTAGTTTTCTACGGAACCCTAAAAACTCACCCGGTATAGACCAGAACATATTAGCGCAATCGTTGGGAAAATTATTCCGATAATTTTTTTTGTTTTTATCTTATTAGAGAAGTTTGTCCGATTATAAAAGTGCAAGGTGCCATTCTGAACCTTAGTCAGATATTTATATCATATTTAGATCTTTTCGCATAAAAAAGGTTTTTACACTCATAACTGTAACTATACTCCTTTGTTTGTTATAAAGTTCATGAAACTTTGAATTTAGGTATTTTCAATAATGAAAATGTATAGTTTTAAAATTAATGATATCATACTTTATATATATTTTCCATAATCTTTAAAGGAATATTAACAATATGGTATGCTTCAATTTCAAAATTATTACCGGCGACCATCTTTATTTTTATTTGTAGATTTGAACGAAAAACTGAACGAAAGTTTGAATGGTGTAGACGCACGATTTATATCAGTTTTATCGTCAGTCTTGCATGATCATGCTAGACTGACGACAAGTTTGTGCGTGTAGACCGGCCTTAATCAGAATCAATTATCAAATTTTATTCAAATCTGTTCGTTTTTCACGAGTTATGCGTGTGATAAAAATTTAGGGAACACTCACAGACAGACGTGGAACACGAAGTGTATTTTTTATGAAGAGAAAAACTATCAATATTTCCAAATATTTTTGCTACCTCGCCATATTCGAAAGAGACGGGAAGCTTTGTGATAATTTCTGAAATCAGGAAAAAATGTTCTCCGATTAAAAAAATTTCACTTTTTATTCTGTGTCTGTGTAATTCTCTTTTTTTAATGTATTAATATGTTTATTTATGCGTATTAATTAAATCCGTACATAGATTTATATTTATGCCGCTCATAGGCCTAGTCATATTTGTACTCAATAAAAAAAGACAATTTTATTATTGAACTTAATTTATTGAGTAAAAATAATTATATTACATAGCATTATATGACATTATAAAAAAATAATTATTCTTTGCCGCCCTAGGTGCGGATCTATTGGAAAATCTAGCCTATATAGATATGTACCTACACGGAAAAAACATGTTATTTTGACTCTAAAAATTTACTAAAATTACAACCTCAGGGTAGTACGAAGTAATTCGGTTAATATTGGAAATTGAACTTACAACATAAGCGACATTGTAAATGTTACTATATTACACTTGCCATTTTACTATATTTTCAATAAAAATTTCATTGCTCATTACTATTTTTCTCATAATATTGATCAATCGTTCAATTACTGTAACTATTAAACTAGCATATAGTATTTTTTTTTTCATTTTTATGTAAAATTATAAATAAATTCATTTTAATGTTCCTACAACGAGTTGAATAAGTTACAAGTTTAAACCTAAGATCAGTAGGTTTATAAATATACAGGTACTTATAATTGATTGTAATTAATCAAAATATACAAGTTCTATGTAAATAAAGATAACTGACATCTTGACCAATAATCTGAGCTAATTTTCAACGAATACAAATACATTAGTATTAGTTTTCAAGTGAATATGTTTTGTTGACTTAAGTGATGTGCGAATTACAGGAAAATACTCATACTTTCAGATACTTTATAAATCAACAAGTGAAGTATCAAAATGACTTTTGACTGTTATTAAAAATGTTACAAAAAAAAACTAAAAAGTTTGTGAGATTTATACTTGAGACAATGAAATTTAAGGCGCGACATAATGTCTGATAATATACAAGTACACCTATAGGAGACGCTAGTATGTGGGTCTGAGGGCCCTGTATCACTTGAGCTGGAAGTTCAAAAAGATCTTCACTGGATAAGATTAAGTTTCCCCAGTCTCAGGTTTAATTGGCTACCAGAAAAGTATTGCATAGTAATTTGAATAATATTTAGGATATGCGAGTTTTACTAAAATTGTAAAGTTAACTTTTTCACATAAAAATACTGAAGTAATAGAGAGGTACAAAGTTTTTGAATATACATACGTTTTAATTTAAAATCAGTACTTATTTACAAAAGCACAAAAAGATAAATAGGTACCTATATATTGAATTTAATAAAATACTTGATGTTTCAAATGAGTTAGATTTAAAATAAACAAGTACGTATACCTACATTTGTCAAAGTAAGGAAGTACTTATTAGGTAATGACGCCAAGAAGAATAAACATTAAACACTAATTAGTAAAAGGATAACAAACAGAAGGACGACTTTCCCAGTAATTAGGGAGTAAATTACGTCTACAAAATCCGCTACGCGTACATCAAATATTACTCACTCACTCTTTGTACCTGACTTTGACTTCAAACTCGACTGACTACAATAACACCTGTTGTGTGTTAACTCTGAGAGAGAGATCGACGTACATGTATACACTGGTTAGTGCATGTGAATGTCTCTGTTACACAGTATTCACAATACCTAGCGGAGGTTATGTTACCTTGTTTTACCGTTCTTCTCGTGGCGGTCAAGAGTTTTGGCTTTAGTTGGCTTTGGACAGTGATTCAATAAAGTGCATAAGTTGGCTGTGACTGACACTTATTTGTGAGCGGGAATTTTGAATTGGATTTTGGATTGTTTATTTTTGCCAACTGGATTTTTTTGTTTGTTATATAAGTGTGCATAATCTATGGTGCTTTTATTATACATTTAAGTGTATGGTGATGGTGGATTATAGGATATTTAATTGTGAATTGTAAACGTATTTAAAAAATGACATGTCATAATAGTTCTGTGCGTGTTTTGACAGTATTTTTATATTTGTGAAACGTAATATGATTGTCGATTTTATACTTTTTTGTGTTTATTAATTTACTAGTAATCATGTTTCATTTGGATAAGGAATTCATAAAAATTTTAAAGGACTCTTTTATTAAAATTATCTCAGTCAACGCAACATAAGTTATTTTACAAAAGGAAACAATATATTTATATAAATAAATAAATACTATTATTTAAGTACCTGACAAATTAAATCTATATTATACAAATTAAATTATTTATGACTTATTTATAAAAGAGATAATTTTAATTAAAAAAAAAAAAAACTGTGATACTAACTGTGACGTACGTTATTTATAAAAGATTCAAAAGTGTGTGAAAAGTGACAAATACATATATACAAGAATAAGGATATTTTTTGGATCACTGTCATCATGCCGAGTACAATTAGAGGTAGGGATAATGTGTAATATATTGTGTAAGCGCGCGTGCGAGTATGTATGTGTGTGTGTGTGTGTGTGTGTATGTGTTTAAGGGCAAGGACCTCACACGCTACCCCGTTATTATAGATGTTATAATTTCTCGTTTTATCCAGTATACTTTTATATTTATTAACTTTTAGTAACAAATTTAGACAGATATTATAACTTCCTTCATGTGTTAATATGATTTTTTTTACGATGTATATCAGGACAATAACCTTTAAGGAATATTTTTTTGTATCCAGGAAATAAATTTGCTTTGTTTTGAAATTGATCTATTTATAATTTATTTGTTTTGTTTTAATTTGAATTCATTTTAATTAATTTATAAAATTGTAGCAACTGTCAATTAAATATAATGGGCTGTTCACGGAAAAAAAATAATTTGCAAAAAATAACGCATGATTTTTAAAAGAAGCGAAATAATCAGGAAAAATTATCGTATAGCCCTGTAATTTATAAAATTCATGAGGTACTCAATATAAATTAATGGATAAACTGACCGTCTCTCTTTTTTATAAAAAGCATTTTTTACATTTACTCTTATGTAGTAAACAAATAACTTTTGAAAATTTTATATTTAATTACTATTGATTTAAAAATTAATTTCAACAAATAAATTTCTAAAATTATTGATAATCTTTCAAAACCGAGACGTATAAATAATTATAATATAATAATTATTAATTATATACTAATAAAGATACATTTCTACCACAACACCCCTCTCTTCCGCGATATCTGCTCACATTGCTTCTGTGTTTGTTTTGTCGACTGTACGGTTTTGTCGTTTTTTGGAATAGAATATGTGATGATGTATATAGGTAACTTAAATTAATCTTCTGATTTGATACTAACAATAAGTAACAAACTAAGATTGGTAAACTACATATAGTAATTTAATAATTCTCGTGACGTATGTACCTAATGTTACTGCTCAGCCTTTTAATAGAGTAACGTGATGATATTTATCCTAAACTCATCCTAGGTTGCTCTAACAGTGAAAGTATATATTATCAAAACTGGTTGAGCAGTTTTTGACTTTACTAAAAACAAACAAATACATAGATACTAACTCCAAAGTGTTTTTTAAATATATATAAATTTTATAATACTTTACAAATGCAAGATTCTTGAGTATTAAGTTACTCATAGGGCGTTAGAGATGAGACCCTTTTTACCCCATCCTAATTACGATGGTGTACATACATACATATATTAAATTAATATTAAACATGTATTTTGACAGTTTGATTGGTCAAGTTACTTGATAGTTTGTCTCGTAGACCTACGTAACGTAAGTCTGATAACAGGTTTTTTAAGTGCGTATTCAAATAATTCTTTGTTTTTATAACATTCCTTTTAAAAAGGAATGCAATCATGTGTTGAAGCAAACATAATTTTTTATTTAAAGATAGTTAATAACTTTCAAAAAGAATTTTCAATTAGGATAACTCGACAATTAATAAAATAAATTACATTAGTATTAATAATTTATTTTTATCGGAAGGTACACGTTTATTTATATAATTTATGTTAAATTAAATATTAAATATCCTAATGAAAGTCAATCGATAGATACAAATTAATTGTTATTTTTACTTTCATTAGAAATCATGTTTATTTTAAACTATATATACCATAAAATTAGTTTTAATAAACACACAATTGCTTGAAAAACCTATTAACCGGAGTAAGAAATATCTATAAGAACTAATTTATAAAAAAATGTATCCTTTCATTTCTGATTTAGCTTGCACACAATTTTTTCGATATTACATATGTTTCTTTAATCATAATCCAAGTAAGTTTTGGTAATTATTGCAACATTTTTGGAAACATTGATTTGACGTGACAATTTGAAGAAAATTATTTATGCTTTATGCCAGTGTTTACCAAAGAATAACCATGTACCTCTTTTGCGAGTTAGGAGTTACCGGTGTACCCTTAGAGAGAGGGGGGTTATTGGAAAAATACATTACATATTGCAATTTTAAAACTATTTTTCATGTAAAAACAATCGAATACGTATATCAAAATAAATAAATCTTTCGCGTATCCATAGGGGCATGCGTATCACACTTTGGTCGACACTTGCTTTATGCAATAAACGTACAATATACTTTACCATATATTAAATGCAAAACCAAAACACATACAAACGTCGTCTGCGATCGTCATTTTGTTGCATGTATGATTTTAGTATTTATTGAAACTAATGAATGGTATAGTGAAGACTGTAAACAATATAATTTATATTAATAATTTACATAATAATATAATATATAAATTTTTATTAATAATTGTTTTTATAAGAATTTTATTTTATCGGATAGTTATAAATTTTTCTGTGAATCTTAAAACTTAATGTATTTTTTTTATAAACATTTAACAGTTTTGTTGATCATTCTGATATTGAAATATATCTTCTTCCAGTGAGTTCCATTGATATTAGAGTGATTTTTTATACCACTCTTAAAATTACATATATCAATCTCAAGTTGGAGGATCTGTATTTTTTTTTAACTTTTATTAATATTAATAAATAATAATATGGTTTTACAAAAACAAATTATTGAATCTTCATAATATTTTATATTTAGTTTTGCATATAATTCATATTATAAAACACTCATATAAATTACTAATAATAACATTATTTATAGTTACGATTTTGTATAATACACAAATCAGGCAATTTAAATTTCGCTGATGCTATGGTTTAATTTCCTGGTAGTGAACTTAAAATATTAAAAAAAAAAACGGTTTACGGTGGATAATAAAATTATTAGAACTTAGAATCAACTAAGGCATTAATGGTCATCAAATATCTGAAAGATAAAAAAAAAGTTTTTTTTTTTCTTATCCTGTACATTTTCCAAACCTCAACCTAATAGAAAATCTTTGAAAATTCATGAAGTATGAAATTTTCATGAAAATGGTGACCAAAAGATACCAATCTCTTATTTTTTAAGAGTGTCATTAATAAACCGGAAACAGATGTTTACTTTTGTCAATTTTTGAAAATTTCTAATTATTTTAAAATGGTGTATGAAGAACATAAAGTTTTTAATAAATGTTGTAGAGAATATTATTATCTAAAATTTATGTTCTAAAATTTTTTTATTGGTATATAAAAAAATTGTGGTGACAACAATATAGACTATTTAATTAATTAAATATGTATCATTATTTGAAAATTAAAAAAATTGCAAAACATCGCAGTTGATTCGAAAAATACAATCACTCACTGAAACTCTAAACATGTTGAATACAAAAATTATACATACCTACATACCTATCTACATATGTTTTTTATGATCATGAAAAATACAAAAATGAAAAGTCATCAAATAATTCTTTTCCACTGATATATAGAATAAATGTAGAGTGACATAGAACACACAAAAACAAAACCATGAAGTATGTATAAATTCGCAAAAAAAATAAATGCTGTTATAGACGAAAAATGACATCACGTTACGAAATTGTATCTCTTATAAAAAAAAAATAAAGTACAGTATTATGACATCATCTCGAATACCTGGCGATGTTACATGATTGAACAACATCAAGTACTGTATAAGGTACCAACTACAGATACAATTATAATTGAAGGCAGTGGAGGCCTGTGAGAACCATCAAATTTATATTCAACTAGGTGGACCCGCGCGGCTTCGCTCGCGTGGACTACGGAATTATTGTTTAGGATTTAAAAAATATTTAGTTGAATTAAGTATAAATACGATTAGTTATTTTTCTAATAAAAACCAAACAACACTTAAATTACCTATCTAACAAAAGCGAATCAGAACAAAAAGTAAAAATTATTTTTGTTCTGTTTAAATTTAAAAGTTAATTATTGAAAACAAATTAGACAATTGACAATCAAAATAATACCGACCTGACCCTCTGCCCAGCGCGGCGTCTAGTTATATACATATATTAAGGATTAAGTACTTATGATGATGAAATAAAAAAAAATCAGAACAAAAATTGCAAATAATCTTCGTCTAAGAATGCTATATTTGGTTTAAGAATATATTTCTTATCTTAAGAAAATATTGTTTTCGTTATATACAAAACAAAGTTTACTTGACTCAAGTAAACCTTTCTACCTGTGTATAACCTATAACCTGGCGAGATAATGTACCTATGAATAAAAAAAAAACACGTTAATCGGATAAGTGGTTCTCGAGTGATAACCGCACTAACGGACAGACATACAGACGTTGAGCTTTATATATATTAAGGAAGAAATAAGTACTTATATCGAATTTTATTAAATAAAAAAAAACTAAATTATTAATTTTATTATTGATTAGGTTGAATTATCAACAATGTTATTTATTACTTTCTTTTCAATCAATATCAAAGTCAATTTCACATTGCGTAATAATAATGACGTTTAAATGCGATTGTAAGATTAGAAGAGATTGTTTTTTAGATTTGTTTGTATGGGAAAAATCCAGACTGTTAAAATTAGAAAATTAAAAAGTATAATCTAATATTTCATTTGGTTTTGAAATAAATTAAAATTGATATCATTATAGTTAATAACTATTATAAAAAATTTTGCATTGAAAAAAAAAAAATCTTCTGGGGTATACTGCCAAATATTTAACAGTTTTATATCCCATTGAAGAATGTAAATTTTTAGTATTCGTATTCTTGAAGAAGAAAATTAATAATTATAATGGTTTAATTCGCTATTTACCTACTAGTTTCTTAAAAATATATTCTGGTTTCGACGTTGAGACATTTTTTATGAACAGAATTAAAATTGAAAATTTTCTCACAATCAAATCAAAGCAAAAGTATTCTAAAATATATAACCAGTACTTTTGATGTCTATGTTATGCTATCTATGGATTTTAACAACACATTTGAATATTCTCGCAATTTTTTTTTCTTTTTTTAGTTTTTTTAGGTCGCGAACAAATTCTCATAAAACCACGTGGACATAAAGAAAACAAAAATAGCATTCCTTATCTACTTCCAAAAAAACATTTTATTGCTTTAACTTAACAGTCACATTAAAATATCATTTCCCTTCCCCCACGTAAAAAATTGTTGAATATGCCACTGTAAATAATATAAAACATTAATTATTTACTATATAAAGATGTTAATATTAAGAATAATAAAATATATGTATATCAACGGTTGTTTTTATTAACATGAAAATTTACGCCATATAATTTTCCATTAGTCCCGCCACTGATTTCAGGTGTACACAATATAATACAATATTTGATATAGACGCCAGTTCATTGACACCTCTGCTGTTAGTCACGAGAGCCCCATAGACAGCAGCGTCGCCGCGTTGAAATAGTTTCAGAAACGGGCGGAATATTGCAACGGAATCATTAAATGTCCATTAGCGTTTGGTCGCAGTCGATTTTGCACATTCTTTATATCGGGTGCAAATAAAAAATAAATTATAATGCTGATCAACTTAACTGTTGGTTCATTGTCTTAACTACGATTGCATTATTGCGAAATTCTATTATAAAAGTCATTACGCGGACGGATGGTTAAGGTATTTAGTAAAAAAATCGTTACTTAAATCGATACGGCTGTTTGGAAAATGGTTTTTAAAAAAACGTAAAATATTGATTTAAATTTATTTTTTATAGTTTTGCTGGCAATACATTACTTAAGATGCGAACGAATACACAATATTACAATAATACATGAATTTTCCAAATAGTCATAATTTGTTTTGCATTATTGAGGGTTATATAATATATTTGTACTACTGTTTAAGTATTGTTTAATGTAAAGTATTGCCAATTTAATTATCCAAACACGATATGATAACGCAGTGTACCTATACACTATTGTATATACAGTCATAGGCGACCATTTAGGGAGCAATCGCCCTATTAGGCATGATTTATAAAAAAATGTTAATGAAGTTAAATGAAAAATTCAATAAAATACATAATTACACTTATGATTTATGCTGTATGTATATTTCATATTCATAGGTAGTAAAAAAATTATTGTTAGCGTACTATCATGACTATCTTTCTTATTTTAATTTTCTTACATTTAAGTTGATCTTTCTTTGAATTCAATCATGAAATTTGACTAAAAAAAATTGAGTTTTAGATTTCGTTAAAAGTATGTTTATTATAGTTAAAATGATGTGAAAAGATTAATTTTTCAAACTGCAGGTCTGTATCACAAACCGTTTTTGAGATATGGCTTCTGAAATTTTTAATTTTTGGAAATAAATGGCCATAACTTTTGAACGTGTGGTCGGAATTGATTTTTGTTGACGGATTTGAAATCAGCATATCAAAATCTATATAATGACATGTATAATACTTTAAAATTTGACAAAAATTTTTTTGCCAAAAATCGACATTTTTCAACCCATTTGAATTTTTTCGATTTTTCGTAAATTTTTTTTTGTTGAGTTTTGAAGTATTATACATGTCATTATATGGATTTTAACACGCTGATTTCAAATTCGTCAACGAAAATCAATTCCGACCACACGTTCAAAAGTTATGGCCATTTTTTCCCAAAAAAAAATACTGAAACTTTCAGATGCCATATCTCAAGAACAGTTTGAGATACAGACCTGCCTGCGGTTTGAAAAATTAAACTTTTTACACCATTTTCAATATAATAAACACATTTTTAACGAAATCTAAAACTGAAAATGTTTTAGTTTTTCATAATTCTAATTCTAATTTTACTTTACATAAAAATTTCATAAAAAGACGGAAACGGACCCTCTCTCCTTACGGGGGGAATTATATCTATTTACTAGTATTATATCTAATACATTGTTTTTCAACTCAAATTGAACCGGTAATATATCTATATTTTTTCCACTGACTAGTAAAACATAAATAAATATTTTTGTTAAAAACTTCATTTTACGTACGTATAATCATAATAATTTAAAAAATATATAAAATATATACATATATATGTATGTTTGCAACGCGACATTTGAGAAACTCTGCAATATTATACTTGCATATAAAAAATCAATATATACTAATGCATACATACCTACGTATACGCACTTACATGTTACGTAAGTACATCTATATCTGTAATGCAAACCAATTTATTACTATAAATAATAGCCTTTGTCTGTCACTTAACGCATGAAGTTAGCTGCCTAGGTAAACTTTATAAATAACAACTTAAATTTTCATGTATCTGTCAAAGAAATTGAAATTCTTCTTTTTCTTTAATTTGTATATCTGTCAGCCTATATGCCATTTTCGACAGTTCAGTAATATAGTGGCGAACTTAACGTATGTTGGACCTAGCGCTTGCCAGAGGACCCCACCTGAAATTTATTTTCAAAGACAAAAAAGATAAAAATTTCTTATGCAGTAACAACAACATGGTATTTTTTGATAAAAACTATACATTTTTAAATACGTTGTGTTTTAAAAACGTAGAAAATGTAGAAATCCTATTAATCTCACTTTGTCTTCTGTCTATTTTATAGTTTTATATTTATGATCATCCGGTCACAGCTAAATATCTCGTAAACTATCTCCTTTATTTTCGGAAATTTTAATGCACATAATGATAAAAATTTGTATTTTTGAGAATATCAGTAGTGTTGTATTCAATGGGGATCAGTGGTGTAACCAGGATTGTTTTATGGGGAAAGGGATTTTTATGAGGGGCCACTGACTTATATCTTATAATAGTATATGGTATATAGTATATCGTATAACCATCTGGCTCTTGGTTACAACACTGCGGGGGGCTTGCCTCCCCTGACCCACAACAGTTTAGTCACTGATTGTGATGTTATTTAAACTATATTTATAGTAATAATACCAGGGGTGGAGTGTGAAGACAGAATCTCTATTATAGTTATAAATTAATAAACATATAATTTAAATATGATATAATAATAAACAGCACTTATAAACATGTTATTAAGTACGTACATAAACATGATATTTTTAGAACCACTGACATTTGAAAACGCGGATGTAGGTATTATTAAAATCGGAATATCTGAAATGACAGTTCCATTTATTAAATTATGCTAATTAGCGAACATCTCGATATAAACCATTTCAATTTGAATGATTTGCAGATTTTTAAAAATATTTAAATGTCTTTGTACGTATAGACGTTAATATATAAATGTATTATACTGTTTTGTGTCTGATGACATAATTGAATCTCAAGTTGTCATTTTTTAATGATTGTGCTATTTTTTGTATTGTTTCCGGTATCATAAACGTAACCATAATTCCTAACAGTGAAATATTAGAAAATAGCGAGCCAGTCTAATCTACATATATTAATTATCTATGGATTTGTTTTGGAACATGGTAACATTGGCGGTGATTTTCATAATAGGTACCACCAATTTTTTAATACTATTGGTGTTTACTTACCGCACGTGCGAGAAACTTGTCAAATACAGAAAAAAGGAACGTCATACAGATTTGTTACCCCATGTGAAAATGATTGTTAGCTAACAATTTTAGTTATTTTGTTTATAAAATCGAGCATAGTTAAAATATAATATGTCAACGAATTCTGTTTATTAAAATGTGTACCTACCTTATGTTGTTATATACATATAAGTATACACATACATACATATTTCTAAGGAGCTGGTTCATATACCATAATATATGTATAATGTTCAGTGTCGGATTTACCAATAAGCAAAAGAAGCAACTGCTTATGGCACCCGATCCCTGTGGGCACCATAAAAGTGATTTCTGGGAGCATCAGCGTATAATGGCAGTTAATAGGGAAAAATGATAGTGAAAATTTTGGTGATGACTAAAAAAAGGGATTTCGGAATTTTGGTGACGATTAAAAAAAGGTCACAATTAAAAATAAGGGCCTTTAGATGGTTTGTGCTTAGGGAATCACATTGAGTAAATCCGGCACTGATAATGTTACTGGGAACTACTAATAGAGTTTTTTGTATTATTATTATCAACTAAAAAATACTAATATAATAATTTTAGTAGTAATAACTCACGCACAAGGTTTCATATCTCGCGGCATGCTAGTTGAGAAGCTCTGGATTAGATTGATTAATTATAGTATTAGATTGATACGATTTAAAAAATCATAGTATGTAAGCGTACCGGTAAGAAAGCGTGCTCACTTACCTACTGGTAAGAAAAAATGTACTTTCACCCCTGGTTTTATTTATTGTAGACTAGTTGTGTCTGTGGTTTCGCTCGCGTAATTATTGTTTAGGATTTTTGAAAAATATATTTGAAAAAATATTGATCTTTTTACACAATTATTTATTAATACATTATATTGTTCAATATTTAACGCTTTAGGTGGCGTATTATAAAAGAGCGCGTTGGCAAAATGTTTTCCGACTCGATTTACTATTATCGTCACTGCTCATACCTTATGTTACCTAACGTAACAAAATGTATTCTAAAATTTGGGCAACAAACATATCTATAAATTAACAAACAGAAAGCGTAAATCTGATAAGTGGTTCTGAGTGATAAGCGCACTTACGGACAGACAGGCAGACAGAAGTTTCGTTTTATAATATGTATGTATTATAATGTATGTGTACATGTACGAAAGATGTATAGAACGTAGAAGTTTCAAATCTACGAATGTGCAATATAATCGACACCTCGAATCTAAGTTTTTCTTTTATATTTTAGGGAGATATTCATTTTCGTTAAATATATAACAGATACAAGAAGATTGAAATAGATTCTTATATACTATATGATACTATGTATAGGTTTAAGATGAACATTTAACTGGTTAATGTTTCTTCACACATTATACTATTTACCTATAGTGAAACTTCTCAAAATGTATATATATTTCTCCTTTGCTGCAACATGCAAATGTTTACTTGATAAAAATACATTCTGTGTCAAATTAAACTATGTATAAAAGTGTTATGTCCAGTATTATAAACGATCTAGCAAATTTGCAAGCTAGCAAGCACTTTCAAATGAGATATCAAACTTATATGACAGTTCTCAGTAAGTTGGTTTTTACCGTTTTTTACGCAAGGTTAGTAAATACACTTTAGTAAATATACTTTACATACCTTTTTTTACTTTCTGTATGTATGAAACTATCTATCTAAAACTTTAAGAGAACTGTCATATAAGTTTGATACCCCATTTGAGAGTGCTTGCTAGCTTGCAAATTTGCTAGGTCGTTTATAATACGGGACATTAGTATTTGAACTATGTTTGATTTGAAATATATGTAAACGTATTTGACCATTGTATAAACATTTAATTATAACCTCAAAATAGTATCTGGTCATAGGTGGGCACAGTTAACTGAAAAGTTAACTTCGTTAATCGTTAATTCGTTAATAAAAAAGTTAACTTCATTAATCGTTAAAGCGTTAAAATTCTGAAAATGTAACGGAAGTTAAAGTTAACCGAAAATACCGAAAATGTAAGGTAACGGAAGTTAACCGTTAAAAGTTAAAAGTTAACCATCCAAAATGTTTGAAGACTTTTTTTTGCTTTTTCGACAACTTTCTTATGTATTTATGACCAAACAACCAATGTAACGGACTAAAGTTAACGGAAGTTAACAAAAGCGTTAACATTTTTTTGAGTTAACGTAAAAGTTAATCCGTTAAGCATTTTGTTAACTTCGTTAATTAACGATTAACGGATTAATGAGTTAATTCCCACCTATGTATCTGGTCCTTAGACATAGAGCATGGACAGCGTATTCTATATTAACATAATGTTGTAACATTTCTTCAAAACATTGAGAGAGATACGACATTGTTTAGGATATATCTATCTCATTTTCTAAGAAGAAAGAAATATACATCCCTGTTTAAATAAAGACAAAAATATCCTAAACTATTTTCTATCTCCTTCCTTTGATACGACTCTGTTTTCGAGTCCCATGCGTGGTTCACGCTCTATGTGGAGGGAAATATGTATACGTTTTCAAAGGTTTCAAAAACAATATTTATAATTCTGATTTGTCAATAAAAATTATACATTTTTTATCTTTTTTCTAAAAATAAATATATCGATTTTCTCATTTGTTTATTTTGAAGAGTGTGGTTTCGAATTTAAAACATTTGTGGTATCTTAATTGATTGACTTATCTAAATTCGTTTATTTAAATTTCGTGGATAAAATATTGAAATAATAGAATTTATATTCATGAGATACCCTTTATAAAATTGTATTAAATCAATAAATGAATAAATATTTTATATTGTCATAAGTTTTTTTGCAAATAAGCACAATTCCGGATCTAGTTTCTAAAATTCACGAACAAATTGAAATTTCTTTTTTCAGGTCAATGAATTGAATAGAATGTATGAGTCAAATGAACAGCAACAAAACAAAATTGTAAAGAAATAAATAATACTGTTTAAATGGAATATCATTTTGTAGTATTTTACATTTTCACAGTTGGCGATTAATGTTTTTTGTAATTTTTATAAGCTTCTACTTCTATGAATATGATGATACTTTCGACCAACGTTTCGTCGTTATTATGCATTAAATAATTTCATCAATTGTTTGAGGTATGACGTATCGGTTACGGATATGGATATAAGGATATTTTTAATGTTCCGTATACTGAAATTGGAAAAACGAACATTATGGAATCAACATTGACAGCGTACTAGCTGAGCTAGTTTGGTACAGATATGATATTTTTAGTTTCGGATTACATTATTCATATACACAGAAAAAAAACTGTATTGGACCAAGAAAACCTTGTTTTGTATATAACGAAAACAATATTTTCTTACAATTAATATAAGAAAAGTACTCTTAATCCAACTACATTATTTCTTCGTCCAAGAATACTATAGTTGGTTTAAGAGATTATTGCTTATCTTAAGAAAATATTGTTTTCGTTATATACAAAACAAGGTTTACTTGGTTTGAGAAATCCTTTCTACCAGTGTACTACATTGTTGATTACCTACATTTTTAATTTTATAAAAATAAACATGTAAATAAAAATGACATAACTATAAGATTTAAAATTCAGTTATGACCAATTAGATGTAACTGGTGCAAGATTTAATGATATAATTAATTACTGTGCATTTATTTATTAACCGTTAGCCCGTTAATAAAGAAATGCCATAAAAACGTAAAAACAAACAGATTCCAATTCTAACTGCACCTGTCATCTTGCCATCATGTAAATTCACACGGCATGTAAGTGGGGAAGTTGGTGGAGTTAAGAAAGGGGGGGAGGGGGTCTAAGAGCATATGTGTGTATGTAGAGATAGTAAAAGGTGAGTGTAGACGGGTCGAGAATGATTGATTTGCTGAAAAGTGATGTATGGAAATATATTTATTTTTTCATGGATAATATTTAGTGCTATTTAATTATTTTGCTCAACTATGTTGTACTGACGCTTATTTTTAGTGCAACCCACTAAAGGTGGTAGCGCTTATATGCTCGATTTTCCATCCGTCCGTCCGTCTGTCTTCCGCAGAGAGATCTCGGCCCCCTGACCACTTAGAGACCACTGGTTTTCGCTAAATGCTAGGTATGTGGCTCTAGTTTAACCAATTTTAGGAATTTTTCCGGTTCCTCGTTGGGATTGATTCACGAATCGATTGGCAAGGGTATTTTTTTAACTATAACCATTTTGTTAATTTGATTAATGCCCGGTACTATCAAGTTTAACTAAATGCCCCTGTAACCAGGGCCGCGCCGCCCATATGTGCGAAGTGTGCGGCGCACACAGGCGCCAGAGCATCAGGGGCGCCGCGAGTCGTCTTTTGGATTTAATGAAATACCAGCGCCAATCATTAAAATTAAAAATGAATTGAAAGAAAAAGAAAAAAAATTATATCGTATCGATTTTTTTTAAATTAAATAATGATGTGGTGAAAAGTTGCAGTAGCAAGCGCAGAAAGGTCGTTTTCTAAATTAAAACTGATACAAAATTACCTGCGCTCAACTATGAGCCAGAAAAGGTTAACTTTAGCAACAATATCTATAGAGAGGCATATTGAGCACGTAGATATACACGAAACTATTATTTTTTACTATTTTTGCTTTCTTTTACAAAATATAATATACATATCAGGCCCTTAGCGCTGAAACAGTTTAACCCACACATATTGAAAAAAACGGAGCTTTACATACTGTTCTAACCGAAAATTTCCAATTTTTAAGAAACTAAAATTGCCTAAGCGTTTTAAGCTACCATTACGCAATGAGAACCAAAAACTTTTTTCCTTATAAGATATTCACAAAAACTTGTATGCCAAAATGGTCTAAGCAGCAGGCCAGAATTAGTTTTAGAAACTAAAAAACTGCTTGGTTTATAGCATCCAGCTATTGCATCTCACCAAAAGTGTACCATTTTTTTTTCTCAAAAATCATTGTTGTTTTTGGGTCATTAATATCTGTCCGTATACCAAATTTCATCTTATGCATATTTTTTTAAAAGACAGACAGACGGACAAAGCAAAACCAAAAGATTTCCTAAAGTTTTTTTCGGAACTCTAACAAAAAGGCGCTTCATAGGTTTCGCACACAGGCGCTGCCGAGGGTCGGCGCGGCCCTGCCTGTAACTAACTGTCGTATTATCAAAAGAACCAAGCATTATACATTTAATTAAATAGATTTTTAATTTTCTGCACTATGTTTTTACAACGCATAAAACGTACATTTTTCATTGAGAATCTAAATATTAGTTTTAATCACATTTGTAATACAGCAAATTTACTTTAAAGGAGCATTTATCGCTAAATGAGCTTTAAATTGGTTGATATTACTGCATGGAGATATGACTTTATAATTTATCGTTGTTAAATACATTTAGTATGATTACTTTTACTTAACACTACACACACAAAAAAACTGTATTGGACCAAGAAAATCTTGTTTTGTATAAAACGAAAACAATATTTTCTTAATATAAGAAAAGTACTCTTAATCCAACTACATTATTTCTTCGTCCAAGAATACTATAGTTGGTTTAAGAGATTATTGCTTATCTTAAGAAAATATTGTTTTCGTTATATACAAAACAAGGTTTACTTAGCTCAAGTAAACCTTTCTACCTGTGTAGGTAGTAGGTAGGCATTATTTATATTTAAGAAAACGTATAGATCATGTGCACTCCCCCGTATAGAAAGAGGCGAGAGTACAGTCATCACAGGTAACGGTAGAAATCCGAAATGATTCTGTGATGCCGCAAGGTCTTCCGCAAGAACCACTACCAATACTCACACACTCACACATGCACACACGTGGTGTATACTACGGGATAACTGTGAACGCGTCATATACGTGCGCGGTAAACTTGTACGCACCGTAACCGTTATTGCGTCATCGCGCATGCGTGTATGTACATCCATTGTTGTGTATCATTTAACTGTTACCTTTGTTACGTCACTCGTGCATGAAAATATAGATTAGTTTTTTTTGATAGTAGGTTTTTATTATAAAAATAAATAAGGGAATGTCGATAAACTACGTAATGCTTTTTTCTGGAATTTTTTGAACCCCTTCCTTCACGTCAAGGAAAAAAATTAAAACAAGTGCAAGCTATACTTGCACAATAAATTATTGAACATTTTAGAAAACGTGTAAGGATAAAAATTGTTCCTAACATCATGAGATTTTTTTTGTTGAAAAACTTTTTCTCTAAAACCAATGGTTCAGCATAGTTAAGGAAATAAACAATATAATTGTTTATAACAATGGATCGCGTTTAAATTTTTAAATTTTGATCATTTTGACTCAATTTACCCCTAATTCTCAATATTTATTTTTAAAATTTTCTAAACGATGGTTTTGGTGATAAATATGGAGACAGCAATTTTTAAGCATTTTCCCAGAAAAATGTTTTTAAAAATGCATAAAAAAATACATCATACATATTGTTGAATTCGTGTATCATTCTATACACGATGCCTTTAATTTTTTTCCAATTTACCGCCTTAAACGAACCCCCAGAATCAAAATTCAACTTTGTATACTTCATGTCTATATAATTGATCTATAACACAGGCCGACAAAAAAATTTTTTTTGTTTGCTGCAGGGCAAACAACAACTTTTTAAAGGTAATTTGGACACGCTGAATCCAAAAATGACCACCGTTTTGCTCAATCAGCTCTTGTTTTTGCGGTATAGCAAAAAACATGTTTTTTGCTATTTGCAAACATTCAAATTCGTATATATATTTTTTAAATCAATGACTTCAACCAATTATCATTCAGATTGAAGCTATGGGTTCTAATTGAACTAAACATCCTTAAATTATATACATTCATAAAGTTATTCCCTTCGAAAATCATGTTTTAAACGAAAAAAAAACGATTTTTTAGCAAAAATTCAGCAATTTTCAAAATTCAAAACGCTGTAACACAAACAATTTTTGTCCAATTTTAATGTTATTCACTAAATTTGTAGCTTTATCTATCTTCTTTATTGTGTAAAAATTTCAACGTAATCGAATGAAAATTGGTGAAATGGTACTAAAATCAACTGCGCGTGTCAAAATTGGTAGTTCGGTAATTTTCAATCCTGGCGTATGTATGGCTCGTAAAATAAATTCTGTGAACAAAGTAATGAATAAATTTTTACTTATTTCATATTCATATATATTTTTTCGAAAATAATAATTACTATGCCAAGATAATCGCTGAAAAGAAGTTTTTCTTACACATAATGATTTATTTTTTTAATTTATGGGCAAGAACGTTTTGAATGATTTTTTTTTTAATTTTGTAAAACAGTGTCATTAATTTTCGTTTCGAAACTCAAATTAATACGTATTTTAATTAATAACTTTGTTCAAAGAATTTATTTAACGCCAGGGGTGGTTATGAGCGAACTACTAAATTCTGACACGGGCGGTTGATTTTAATACCTTTTTGCCAATTTTCAGTCGATTACGTTAAAATTTTAACACAATAAAGAAGATAGATAAAGCAATAAATTTAGTCAATTATATTAAAATAGGACAAAAATTGTTTATATAACAGCGCATTGAAATTTGAAAATTATCGAATTTTGGTTAAAAAATCGAATTTTCTTCATTTAAAACATGAATTTCGAAGGGAATAACTTTAAAAATGTGTATAATTTGAGGCTTTATAGTTTAATTAGGACCCATAGTTGCATTCCGAATGATCTTTGGTTGAAGCATTTAATTTAAAAAATATATGACCGAACTACTAAATTTTGTCACGCGCAGTTGATTTTAGTACCATTTCGCCAATTTTCATTCGATTACGTTGAAATTTTTACACAATAAAGAAGATAGATAAAGCTACAAATTTAGTGAATAACATTAAAATTGGACAAAAATTGTTTGTGTTACAGCGTTTTGAATTTTGAAAATTGCTGAATTTTTGCTAAAAAATCGATTTTTTTTCGTTTAAAACATGATTTTCGAAGGGAATAACTTTATGAATGTATATAATTTAAGGATGTTTAGTTCAATTAGAACCCATAGCTTCAATCTGAATGATAATTGGTTGAAGTCATTGATTTAAAAAATATATATACGAATTTGAATGTTTGCAAATAGCAAAAAACATGTTTTTTGCTATACCGCAAAAACAAGAGCTGATTGAGCAAAACGGTGGTCATTTTTGGATTCAGCGTTTCCAAATTACCTTTAAAAAGTTGTTGTATACCCTGCAGCAAAATGGCTGTCGGCCAGTGATAATTGAGTCACCAATTTAAATTTCAAATTTTTACGTCAAATGGTTTCGGAGAAATCACCTGAGACAGACGGATGGATGGACGGAAACCGATGTGATTCCATAAGTGCCCTGTTTTAACGGAACACTAAAAATATTTGTTTAAATTATAATATAATTAACGATATATTACATTAGAAAAGTGATTTTCAATGTTGTAAACATTATAATCAATATGGGTTAATCATCCAGTAATATATGTTTTTTTAAATAATGTTATGTAACATTTGCAGCCTCCCTCTCATCATCTATGTAACGCCATATAGACAATAGAGCTTTACCCTCTCTCTCTTAAAAGTGAAGATAAAAATTATTTGCTAGTATTTTATTTTATTATTATCATGATATGAAAATATCATACAATTTTATTTGAATTTTGTAGCGGTCTTCTTCAGATTGGTTAATATATTTTCCGAATAATAACGCTTCACCTCCAAGCGTCTGATAATAACAGTAATAATGACAGCGATAATCGTTTTACTGGATGGGAATTTTTTATGTTTTAGCTTCGAGGCATACAATTAATAAAATCATATTTTATAAAATTTAAAAGCTTTTGTAAAATTTCCGACTTGTTTTGAATTTAAGTCGGAAATACTTGTAATAATAACAGTTATTTTTGAACTGACTTCTTTAGTGGTATGTGATGATAAAATAAGTATATGTTTAGTTATTTGTTGCTTAGCAACGACTGCTAGTAAATTGATTATGAGTGACGTCATTTCAAATACAAAAATTGCGACATTTTAATGGCTTAATTTAATACCAATAACTTTGGAATAAAAATAAGACTGAAGAGATCACAAAAATGTTTAGAATATTATTTTTTTAAGACTAGAAGTATAAATGATAGAAAATGCTATGTGATCATTTCTGAAAACAGACTTCACACTTGTCTTTTTTCCGCGTACGAGGTTACACGCATAACTCATGAACCACTGAACCGATTTTTATGAAATTTTGTTTCTAAGTTGAGTCAAAAACATGTTAAGAAGAGGTGGAGTTATATTGCAAAGTTGTACTTTTTTAAAGTATCTCAAAAACGGTCTTTTATTTTGAGTCGTTAAAACCGGTATGTTGTATTAACCGATGTCGTTATAACCGGTTTCGATTGTAATTTTATTTAAAGTAGAATTAAGGCACAAAATCGGTATTTTATTGTTCGATAATTAACTTCCTTTACTGAATATAGAATGAAGAATTGTTGTAAATATAATCATTTGGCAGATGTTTCTTTGTGTTTATATTTATATGTAACTTAACATAAGAAGACTGTTTTATCCGATAAGTTTTCTTACATGCATATTCATACGTAAAGATATAATAGAAAACGTATTTGTATCTGTTCTAATACCGTAGAAAACGGTATCATAAATCCGTTAGTTCACGATAGTTCGCATGTGTTCAGTCCATACGATTTTTTTCATTTAATTATCGTGGTATTACATATCATAAAACATCTAAATAAATATTTATTTATATATTTCATGCCTGCTAAATAAGATATGAATAATTAATATTACTAGCAAATAATGTATAGTATATTAGTATATAAATAAAGTAAAAAAAAATATGTGAAGACCTTTTTTATTTTTTACTTTTCAGTCAAATATATATTACATCAATTCAGGCGTTGTGGTGACAACTTTTTTTTAAATGGGTAATCCGAATATTTATTCTTCCTAGAGCCCCCGACATTCATAAAGCGCCGCGCCGCTAAGAAACGCTTCAGAAACATACCTATACAGAATGAGTCATATCAGGTGGAACAAACATGAAAAGTTTATCGGAAAAAATATTTGAAGAAAAAAAGTTTATAAGAACATGTGTTTTCGTGAGTGATTTAAATACGCTCAAAGATTTTACTCAAAATTAAGCTTTATTTAATATCTTGAGAACCCAGTTTAGTATTAATACGTTATCAATTTCCAGTATCAACCAATGTTTTTTAGATCAGGCCTGTATGAAGCCAGTGGGCCCTTTTTATTTTTATCTAGTATTTTTTGTTCTTAATTTTTTTTATAAAAGTTTGACACTTTTATAAGATAATATGATAAAAAAATAAATAAAATCATACTTGCTAATTTGTGATGGGATTACATATTATTGTAGATTTATACTCAGAAAACTCGACTTAAATTACTTGTCAATAATACTTACCTACATGAAAATGTAAAATTGCTTAAATTTAAAATATACCTACCTATCCATAAATAACGAAACTAAAAAATCTATCAACGAATATATTTGTACTTGTGTATAAATCAAAATTGGGTAAAATATGTTTTAAAAATGGCAGATGCGTATATAAAAAATAATTACCGATCGAAAAAAATAATTGGAAATAAATACAGTGTAAAATAAATTACAATCGAAATTTAATTTATGTTGGGACGTTTGAATACAACAGAATAAAAAAATACCAACTCTACGAAGCACAGTTAGAGGTTAGCGCAGGTCCTCATGTACTTGGGTCATTACAGGTCAGACAGATCTTTCGTATAAAAAACCTGAAAGATATATTACTTCATATCGATACCGGCATACCTATTAATATATTTTGTGCTCATCCTCTTTAGTTATCTATATCTATGTAATAATGGATAATTAAATCGAACTTGAATTTTAATTTTTAATTACTTTTATTTGTTGTTTTTCTTTCGTATTCACTCATAATTAAATAATTTTTTAAATCATAACCAAAATTCTTTAATTTTGATTTTCGCAATTATTCTTTTAGTTAATTTTCTATTGCTTCCTCGCCATATTCGAATGAATGATCATTTTTGAAAGCAGAAAAAAACATTATCCGATTTCAAAATTTCTACTGGATATTTCCATTTCAAGCCAATACAATGCCTTTCTTTCTGTGTCTGTCTGTCCCGTGAATCCTTGCCACACGCATAACTCATGAATCATTGAACTGATTTTGATGAAACTTGGTTTCTTACATTAGTTAGGTTTGACTAGCAGATGATTCTATATAAAAATCGTCTGAAAGGAGGAGGGGTGATATAGTGGCATCCCAAAATTGTTATTTTTAAAATATTTAAAAATAGATTAAATAAAAAGATTATCATTACTTATATACATATTACATATAGTGTTGTATTTATTTTGAGTGACACATTAACGGATTTGGTTAGAAGTTAATGCAAGTGCATCATCATCGATACGGCATCTATTCACACCACGTTTTCTAGGTTAGCTTACGGTACTTGGTGTCTGTCTGTCTGTCTATCTGTACAAACAAACACACATACACAAACTTACAAGACATTGTTTGCAATTAATGCTGATGTATTTGGTTTTTATGTGCATTACATGCAATAACGTACATGCATTCGCATTAGTAATTCATTAGCAATTTGCAGGACCGTAATGGGGATTTCAGAAGTATTACACCAAAATAATAGTTTTTGTTTGTGTATTTATTCAATACTTCAATATATTAATAAATCCATTCGACATTAAACCCATGAAAAGAAGAAAATATATTAATGAAAGTAAGATCTTTTTAAATGAAATTATATCTTATTTTTTTATGATTTCCCAGGAAGAATGACCCAATAGTGTATGTATTTTGTTCTTTTGGACATGCCCAAAAAAACATTCTTCAGTATTAAGGTAGTACCTAGACGCGTCAACAGATGTCGTTTTTATAATAAATGGGCCCTAAATCTATAAAATCAGTAACTAACTTTACTTTTCATTTAAATATTATAAGTTTCAAAAATTGAATTTTTCGTTATTACGATAAGTCGTTACATTTCATACTATGTACCGCGCTAGCGCAATCGGTTCTATTATGAATGACAGTTGTATAAATATACACGGAGAAAATATAACAGTAACCAGTACTGCGTAGAAAATTAATCTAGTCAATGTAGTGTTTTTTTATCGTAAAATATCAAGCATTACTTTTGTGACAGCAAGTGACATGACTCATCAATGTTTAAACAGTAACGATGTGTGTTTTTTGTCGTGATGCTCAAAACATTTACATATAGTGTTTCTGACAGTACTCATTGCTGTCACAAAAGTAATGCTTGATGTTTTACGATAAAAATACACTACATTGACTAGATTAATGTTGTACACAGTACTGGTTACTGTTTTATTTTTTCCGTGTATAGAGGCTTTCGAGGAGTGGGAGTTCACATTATAGAAGGTACCGTTCTCTAACTGGTTCCCAGTACGGAACGTGGACTGTATTATTTTTGCCTGTTTAGTCCGTTACCGTATAAAAGGAAAATTTTAATAATCCGATCTTTAATTTACGTCGCCGGAGTTGTGACTGTACTGTTATAATTATAATTATTACAAACATGAAATAATGAGCACTAAGAGATTAATTATTTTAAAATACATGAATTATATATATTTATTTTGAAAATATTAATCAATGTAGTGTAACACGCATGCGCATTGACATTTAAATCGAATCGCGTTGTATTTGTATGTAATACATAAACATTGATGATGCCAGGAGTGAGATGTGGTACTGAGAGTAGAGTGTGAATGAAGAGGACAGATGGAAAATTGCAGTGAATATAGGAATTGACAGATTTTATTTTATTTTATATGCAATTCCAAAACAAAAACACGATATCATTATTTTCTAGATTTATCTGTCAGATGCCAATATGTATTCGAATTGAATTTTCAAAATAAAATAAAATGATTCCTTGTTGATGTTATTTTACTGTGGATACTTTAACAAAGGTTCGATAGGATACGAAAAACGAAATCGTTTGTGTTATTTATTTGATGTGTACATATATCGAAAATATTGTCTAAAAAATGAAACGTTAAAGTGCGTATTGGGCATGCATATGATATAGGATTCCGTAGTAATTTTCTTTCGAAATTGAACATTTCTAAATATAAAGTTAAAAAAAATTCTACAGTATTCGTTATAATTTTATTGAAAGTATGTACTAATTAAAATCTACATTCTAGATTTTTTGCATTGATAGTATAGAAGCTCTATAGAAGAATGGGGAACGCTCTGATAATGACTTTGAAAGCAAATAACTCGTGACTTAAGGGTCAAAAAGTCTTTACACATTTTCTGTTGCATTTTAGGAAACCTATCTAAAGAAATTTTGAATACATTCTTTAGAATATGGGAGAGGAGTTCAAAAAAATATTTTTTCAAAAACTCATCATTTCTGTTTTTTGGGTCATCAATCTACGTCTGTAATAGTCCGTATAATAAATTTCATTTTAATAGGTATATAAATAAGTGGGAAAGTTGTGACATAAAGACAGACAGACGGACAGAGCGAAACTATAAAGCATAAGGGTTCCTAGTTTTTTTTTACGGAACCCTAAAAAGAAACTAAATTTTTCTACTCATTGGTATCTCTATTTTTAAATAAAATAATTATTACATTATTTAATACATATAACGAAATATGACAGTAAAAACTGTTTTTAACGTTATATTCAATAAATTCTAAGAACAATATATTTACATTTACTTTTTTCAAAATACTACTTAACCATCACAAATATTATGGTGGTTTCACACAAAATAGACAAAGCACGGTGTTTTAAAAAAACATTTTGTATTTAAAAATGTGCAGGTTTTGTTGCAATTTTGTCAAAAAACACCGTTTTAGTGATTTATCTTTTTGATGTATAACCACTAGAACGGTTGATTGGCTAGCCTTATTAGAAAGAGGGTCAGCAGACTTGAATCCCAAATATCTAAAAAAAAACTAATGACAATGAAAAAGTTTATTACTTGACAATTTATCGCCTGAGAAATATTTTTCATTTCTTATCTCTATTAAAACAGGATATTACAATACGTCCTCTCAACTCTTAAAATAAATATTGTTAGGTTTGATTTTTTTTATATTTCCTGGGTTTATATAATCCTTAATAATATAAACAAAAATAATTAATTTTTCTATTAAGCCTTCTCCTAACTATCACAGTAAAAATTTACAAGCCCGCAATAAACATACAACCTGTAAAGATTCCCGTACTGTACCCAAACGAGGTACAGTAAACTCTTAAGCTGGCCACACGTGAGTTGATTCGTAATTTTTTTACAGCTGGATTAAGACCAAATAAAAGTCAGTCTGGATTTTATAATATTTCAATTTTTCAGTTATATGCACTATGTTGAGATAGAGCTCGGGACAATCAAATGATTATCTCGGGCCCCAATTCACTTTTCAAAGATCTTGAAAAGTAACATGGGTATCTTTGGTATCTTACATTTATTATACATATTAGTAAGATTACAATTTGATGCTATCATATTATGGCTTTAAAATTTCAGTTGAATTTACGTTAATTAATAGAGTAGCTGAAACAAGACTATTATCGGTATATTTTTATAAAAATATTTTTTATAAAAAAATTCACACGATACCGATATTTTTCTCAGTATTGATCTCGTCTCAGTCACGTGTACGAGACGAGACTAGTTGAATATTTTTGAGACGATATGGCTTCATTTTTCATGAGACAAGGTAAATTTCAAGACTGAGACGAGACTATCACTTTTAAAGAACGAGACGAGACTCTAGTTTCAAAACCCGAGTCGAGACGTACCTGACTGTATCCCTATAAATTATTTAAACAAATTATACACATTTAAAGTAATAAAATGAATTTAAAAAGTACAAATCAGAAAGGGTACCGCACAAAATATACTTCCAATGTAGTATGTAGGTATGTAAAAAGAACCGGCTTTTCCGTATATTTGATTACGGGGTGCACGTTATTTATAAGGGTGCGTATTTGAAATATGATATTTTAATCGAAAGTTGTGTGGCATTCCATCGCACACACGCATCGTACATACGTGCGAGGGGTGGCGGCGCAATGTAGGTTACCCGAACAAAATATAAGGCAGTAGAACCAAAGGTAAATGTCTGACAAGAGGGTGGCCGAGGCGGGGGCGGCGGAGCCGATCGAAACCACCCCGTAGTTGACGCCGCGACGCCTGCGCAACTCGCGAGACCGTATCACACAGCTCAGATTGTACTTCCGCGTTACTAACGTGTATACGCAGTCATGGTGTTTTATTTACTGTCATTGACCGCTTTATTGTTATAACTGATGTCCTTATTTTATCATATTTATGTAGGTATTAGGTGTGTTATTCTAGAATGAGTAACATCAAAGTTTAGGTAGAGGTACATTGTTGAGTAGGTAAAGAAGTTAGTATCCTTAATTAGTTAATTTTTTAAGGTGTTTTAGAAATTTAAGGTTGGTTTTATATGAAAAAACAACTTTTTTTTAATCTTCATGGATGTAGATATCGTTAAACGTGGATTTTTAAAATTTTATTTTGACAGAATGAGAGCTTTGGAACAAAATTTATTTTTTTTTATAAAAATTACAAAAATAGTAATTTTCAAAAATTTGAAAAATGGCTATGTTTGAAGCTATAACCACTGCAATTACATTTTTTTTAAATTAATTAAAAAATAGAATATTAGTGTTCAAGTTTTCGCTTGGACTAGTCGTTTCGATAAAAACGCGATTGTATGTTTAAGTACACATTTATTTATCAAAAATTATAATTTTTTAGTGACTGTATCAATTGATTTGTGTATCCATTACAGTGGTGTTCCTCCTTAATCTTTGCGCGATCAAGCTTTCAATTTTTTTTTTAAATTAGCGACTATACGAATAAATAATTTTCAAAGAATTGTACATTTTTATTTATCATACTTATACAACCCCTATAAAGGGGACTAACGCTTTATAGAATACAAATATTGGTAACAAATAAATATACATATTTTATAATTAAGATTAGGTATATTGTGTGCCTATTTTATATTGGGCTTAAAAATATTGAATGGCTTATGGCTGCAAACGAAAATAAAGTTCGTGTCATCTCTGTTTTTAGAACTGAAAACTCGTTTTGGTCTCGAATACTCTCGAATACCATTAAGCCGTTCTTGTGGCTGAAGCAAATAAAAGTTTTGAGCGATTTTTTACATTTCTTCCTTATATTTGCTAATATCAAAGTTTATTTAATCCAAATGTAATTTATACTTGAAAACTTAAAACCATCAAATCTTAAAAAGAAAATCCACCCCCGCACGATTTTCCCAGTGTAAAACTGACTTTGCAAACTACAGAGCCATCGGGCGGCGGCGGTAGGAACTTGGCGCGCGAGAACTTCCACCCAAACTGTTCCGTTGTTACAAAAACACTACAAACTGATCGAGTTTGTCGTTGCAATAATGGTGTAAAACTATTTAAAATAAAACTGTGCCGCATAATGGGCGTTGTCTATCATTATCATCATCATCCGGATAACACATAGGTATAGGACGTTACGCAAAAAGCTCGCGAAACCGACGTCCATTTCGTGTTGTTTACTTCAGTGTTCAGTGCACCAGGAAGCATTAAGATGTGTTCTTTATTGATCATCGATAACATTTTAAAATACTACATGCGATAATATGGAAGTGATTGTTGAAATATTTGTGACGTAATAAAAAAAACATTTGTTTTTATTTATTTGTTTTTTTAATTTTACGCTTCATAAACAACACGAATATATAAAGAGGTAGCGCGTTTCTGCTTGAATTTTAATTAAAATTTAACCACACGTTGTAGAAATGGTTTCTTTTTTCAAATCAATAATGGTATAAAAAAAAGTATCCATGACAACAAAAAAATAACGGAAATTAAAGACTGATACCGACTGAGTAACATTCTACATTATCGACTGAGTTTCTACGTGAAGTGATACAATAAGACACCAACGCAATTTTATAGTTTCATCTAATTCGTTGGTATTTAATAATAATTTTGTATCATTGCACTGATTTGATGTATGTAGAAAAAAGTAAATAATTTGACTGAACCGAAATTTAACAAAAGTTGACTGAATCATAACTTTCACTTCTTCATTAAAATAAAATCGTTTTTCAATAAATAAATAAATCAAAATAAACGATAATTTATATATTGTATCAATTTTTTACAAATTGATTACTGTTTTATATACATGTAACCATTTTGGTTTATTAAAAAAAAAAGTATAAATAAACTGCATGATTTTAATATAATATATTTAAATAATAATTATATTATAATATATATCTGTAGAAGATTTGAGAAATAATACCCAAGCCTTACGCGTTGATTGGTGAATTGTTTATTTCAAACAAGAAATAATAAATCGTTTAAACTGGAGGAACAAACGGAGCCGGTTGTTCCTATAAAGGTCGAAATTGACAATGCGCCGACGCGGTCTATCGACATTACGTCATCGGCCGTGTCACCACAAATCGCGGGAAATTCAAATATCACGACTGCTAGCACGAGTACGTCAACAAGCTCGACCACAGTTATGACATCAGGTAAATTAGGTTTGTAATAGTGCTTTTGTTAACTTACTTCAGTATATCTATATTAAAAAAAAATTAATTGAACTGAACCATAGTCATGGACCGCGCATTTGACTTGAAAACAAAATCGTGTCAAAAGAAAGAGATAAAAATAGTTTGGGATATACTTGTCCTTATTTAAACAGGATCATCTATTTCATTCTTCTTAGAAAAAGAAATAGATATATCCCAAACCTACCGCATCTCTCACTGTTTATAGAATGCGCAGTCCATGCTTTATGTTTATGGATTGAACACATTTTAATATTATGAATATATTTGTTTAGTTTATCAAATGTTTTCTTTAATTATTTTTAAAATACTTCACCCAAACTGGTTTACTAAAAAATAGTTTTAGCAAGCTTCCTTGGTCCGCTACTGATCTAATATCTGTGGTATGTTCATCTGTAAATTAAACTTTTCTACTGCTTTATTGAATCAATTGAACTGAATATAGTATCAAAATATATATTTTTTTAGTAATCATTGATTATAATGATTCCTTTTTTATTAAATTAATAAATTGTGGAAATAAATAATTATAGATGTTCAATAAAATTTAAAAAATTCCTGAAATATTTGTCATGAAAAACTGCGTGCAGTTGCCGGCATAAACAGTAGTTATAATTATTACCCCATCTCGCTCACTGTGACGTCACAGACATGTGGTATATATTTTGTTGATACGTCAGCCAGGTCAATATCCTCATCTGTGCTGATCAAAGTTGCCTTGGAAGGCCGCACGTATATTGTAAACTAATTCGTATGTAAAACAAAGATACCCACACGCATATTGAATGCATATTAGTGTTGTCCTCTCACTCTTTAAACATGATGTTATTTATACATGGGATTTATTAGAGCGAAATACGTATTGCGTTTGCTATATATTCATTATTGCACTATCTCACTTTTATAGCTGTATATCGTTGTATGATTTAATGAAGTTCCGTTGTTCTTCGATAGATGGCGCTATGTGAGCAAATATAATTCGTTATTTAACTGTACTCGTAAAAGATGGCAGCACTTTTCATTAATTTTTAAAATTTATTATATTATAAATATTTAATTTAAAGTATGCATTGTGTTATGTATTTTTTTACAAAGATAATAATTTATATTAATTATGTTCTTTTTTGTTTCAGGTAAGAAGACATTTACATCTCTTTATTAGACATGAAGCAAGTGGTAAGATTTATGTTTTATGAAGTTTTATATTATTGAAAATTAGTGGTATTTTTATTGAAAAAAACTTGTTTTTGCTATATATTAATATTATTTTGTCTAAGTTTTGCGTTTAAGGCTTTTTAGACCAAAATCTTAACGTGCTCCATAGGCTTAGAACCACAAGCTAGAAAACCCAAATCGTGTAAATATTATAAGAAAATACAGTTGCGCAACATTATCTTTTTGTAACGTAAAACTATAGGTGGGCATTAACTCGTTAATCCGTTAGTCGTTAATTAACGAAGTTAACAAAATGGTTAACGGAAACTCAAAAAATTAACTTCCCTTAACTTATCCCGTTATATTGGTTGTTTGATGAAAAGGACATAAGAAAGTTGTCGAAATTGCAAAAAAGGGTCTTCAAACATTTTCGGAACATTTTAAGTTTTTAACGATTAACTTTAACTTTCGTTAAATTTTCAAATTTTCGGTTAACTTTAACTTCCGTTACATTTTCGGAATTTTAACGGTTAACGAAGTTAACTTTTTATTAACGGATTAACGATTAACGAAGTTAATTTTTCGATTAACTGTGCCTACCTATGCATATAACGCACAATTTTTAGTGACTTAGTTAGGGGTTGGAACCGACCCTCGCTGGTGGTGCGCAAGGTCCAGAGGACGCCTCTTAAAAATCATATTTTTAAGAGGCGTAAACCGATATGACTACGAAAAACTTGATGGGCCACCAAAATTGACATTACTAGGAAAAAAAATCTTTGACTACGCCTCTGACCAATCCACGTCACATTATACAGATCAAATATTTGTTATTTAGTTCATTATCAACTAAATTGTATAAAATATTCTAAAAAAATATAACACATTATAAATTCCATAAAAAAATATCTCATATGAAAGTTAACTATCAACTCAAGCGATTTTTTCATACGTTGTAATAAAATATGTGGGTGTGTAATATATCTATGCAATAATATGTTAAATCAAATTCACAACATCATTAAATCATAGAACGAAATACGTGCGTTTATGATCAAGCCTATAAATCTGTACACGAGATAAAAATCAGTTTATTAGCAATTTTGTAACACACATACACACATGCACACACATGATGGCGGGATGTGTGTTGCATAACTTCACTTCAACCTGTCAAACGCTGTTTTCCCGCGCGTTGTGGTTCGCTTTGGCGGAAGCTGCGACTGCAGCGCCTCTGGCGGCGTACCGGTGAAAGTTGCAACTGTTTTAGAGGGTTTTGGTGAATATGTATGCAGCAACATATACACACTTACGCAATGAATTTTTTTGTGGTTTTGGCGTGCCGAATTTGTTTCATGTATACATTGTTGAATGTGTACACATATGAATATTTAATTACGATTAGGGAGGGTCTGATAATTTTTAATTATAAATACATACCATTATAATTTAGTTTACTGTCTTATCTACGACAGTATGAATTTATAAAATTTTAATTTTATCGCATAGCTCAGGGATACCAACCTTTTGATATATTTAGATTAAAAAATATCGAATTCTGCCGTTGTACCTTTGTTATATATGTAGTAAAGTGGGTAGACCATGGAAGGCCACCTTAAGGAATAAACAGTTGTTATTCTTTTATTTACTGGATAAATGAAACCAACTAAATATTAAGTAACACTTTGTTTTATTATGTAACTTATAAAACATTTTTTTTATTAAAGAGTTAATGATCATTTATTCATTTTAAGTTTTAATAAACTCTTCCAAATGCGGCCTGGCAAGGAACACGGCTCCTTACAAGGCCAATATAACTTAAAACTAACGTTGTGACAATCAAAATATCTGCTTAATATCTAACTACATAAAAAGGTCTTTAATTAAAAAAAAATATAGAAAATAATAGTTTATTTACTTAAAAAGTTACTTTTTGCTGTGAACGCGTATTGTAATTTTAACCTCGACGACCGAAGTCAATAAAGGATGGGACGGTACAGACAAAATAGCGGCCTGAGTGACTCGCCACCGCGTCTGTGTTCTTGAGTTCGATGGATGTTAGTGTGAGTAGAAGGAATTTGTCATCGTATGGCAATAACTACGACTTTTTAATAATTGGCCTTACAAGAAGCATGGCCTTCCATGGTCCACCCACCTTACGTACAATTTTGCAAAGATGCATGACAAGTTATGGATGAATTTGAAGTATGTTAAGAACCAAAAAATACTTCGTTAAAATTTTTCGTAAAAAAGACAGTCGAAACCGGTTATATCGACATCGTAAAAGCCGATTAGTTGTAAAAACCGGTAAAAAGGCAAGTATATAGGATTCAGTCGGACTTTTATTTTAAGTCGTTAAAATCGATGTGTCCTATAAACCGGTGTCGTTTTAACCGGTTTCGACTGTATTTAACAAAAACTGCTTGTTTTCATTAAAATAATTGTATTATGGTAAGTAATATGCACTCACGATTAGTTAAAAAGAAGGTTAAAAAGAAATCCCCAATAAATAGAAAATATCCACAATCTATCCATTTCCTTTACAACAAAGCCATTATAAACATTTTAACTCAAAACCATTCATTAATGCATTTATACGCGAACCTATAAACCTAAAACACCTTCTGGCGTTCTAACTGTTTAAGTTATATACACACATATAGCGGTTTATACACATTATATTAATCATATAGAATCAGTTTTTATATAATATGTGTAACTATACGTAACATATAATATACTCGTTAAAAACAATTTAATTTTACCAGTTAGAATGAACTGTTTAATAGCTGTTATGTATTATGCGATAAAAAAAACTCTTACCGCGGGAACTACGCGTAAATTAATTGTTAATGAAACTGAATAAGGATTAAGTTGTTATTCATACGTATATTAACTCCGTTATTTCACTGATTTAATCTTACGAATAAAAAATTTCCATTTATTTATGAAAGCTTTTAAAAGCTTATATCTCTGGAATTAATTATCGTAGATCAATAAATAAAGGCAAATAGATAGCTTATGTGTATTATAGTCCAATTTATATTTTACTATTTTACCCTTCCCTCCTATTCCCCAAATCTTTAACATAGTAACATAAAATTTAATTTTCATTAAATTGCACAATATGTAAATCGACCTTCTATATTTCGCCCCCTGTTACAAATGAAGGGTTGTAATTGGTCTCATTCGATCCTTATACAGGGGGTGTATTTATAAGGAAAAAAACAACCCACTATCTTGCATTTGAGCCGAGATATTTTGAATAATAAATAAATATCAGAAAAAAGTAATTCTTTCTTAGTTGCGACGTGCGACGCAATTGCTACTATGCCTCTGTTTTTTTTTTTTATAAAATCAGCCATCTTATTTTCTTTAAATGTTGTTTATTCTTCCTAATATGTGAAAAACACCTACATGTACCACAAATAAAATGGGGAGACAAATAACAGAGTGGATGTTTCCTCTGTACCTATCAAGGCAGGGTACGACAAACAGTACGGCAGAGTTGTTCAGGATACGGTACTGACTGAGTGATATATTATAGTTACTAATACTACTTTGATGCCCACTATATAACGAATGAACATTCGATACATTAATCAATTTTAATAAATCAAGATATTACTATAAACATATAAACATATGTAGGTAGGTAATTCTAGTTTTCAAAAGCGTTTCCACAAGCTGAAAAAGTGTATACAGGATAATATAAATATTAATTAATCAAGTGAACGAGTTTTGTTCACTTCTCTGCACGCCACTGCTAATTTTATATGATTGTAAATATTATATCTAGTCGTATACACATATCATTCATAGTTTAAATCAGCTATATGATAAATGCCAATCGTTATACCAGTTTTTTTTAAATTATGTTATATAAACAGCATAGTAGATATATCTATATTCAATACAGTTATTTAATATTAATATGATTTTGATAAACATTCAAGTAAATTTTCTCTTTAATACCTCGGAGGTAAATGGGTGTATACTGTATATCATAAGTAATTTATATACAGCCAATAAGTATATAATTCTAATAATATATATGTTGTACATATATGGAAATATAATATTATGTAAATCTATAAACAAATAGTTACTTAAATTATTGTCGATTTTTTTTTATTTTGACGTCAGTTAGTATGTTTTATATATATTTTTTGATGACTATATTATGCAATTTGCCAATGTGTTTTTTTTAGAAATTTGCATATACAGAATTTATAAAGTTTAAAACTATTAATTTACTTACTTTCTTGTTGTAGTTTGTAAAAATAACATGTGTATAATGTAATGAGTATAATAATTTTTTACATAACATAAATACATTTCTACAGTATTTTCCAATAGAACTTGATGTATGAATGGCTATATGTATTTGAAATTTATTTTGATATTTAATTTCAATATTGTTTAGCAAATCATCATTTAAAGATAACAGTCGCACAACGTGTTAAAACTATTAAAATTTACTATCTAAATTTTTTATCTATGCGAGCAACGATTCGCGGTTTTTCGTGAAATGTATTTAATTTATTTACTCGTTGATGTGAGAACACAATTCGTTGAATTATTACAAAATTTAAAGGAGGTGATGTTTTTACTGATAAGCAGTGCTAGTAAGACAACAATATGCATACGAAGTGAAGCCAAGAATTAAATCTCTCTCAATCATCAACATGGCGAATGTTATGTCTACATTTTGGGACTACATTTTACTAATTGTACGATACAGTTAATTCAACTGAACTTTTTCTTGAGGGGTTTTTTGAAATATTAGGTTTATTCCAAAAAACTACTAACACTTCAAGCATTACAAACCAACATTGAACTTTTAACTTACACAAATGCTCTGTTTTGGCACTGTAAGAAAATTTAATTCGTTAGTTTACTTGGAACAAAAAAACAGACAAACAAAAGTTATTAACGGATATTATAGAGCGACGCATATGCATGAAAAGTCTAAACTATTTAAACTTACATCTATATATGTATGTAGGAAGGGGGGGGGGGTATTTTCTTATAAAGTGTGGGATATTTTCAATTATTTCATCAATGAATATACCTATCCAGAAATCACTATCTATATTTTAAATTTTACTTAACTTTTCATGTCAGTAGTATGTTTGAAGGTTTAAAATTTGTAACTTTTTCTTCACTAACTCCCATCGTTTAGATGTTATGTATATTTTCTTGTATGCTTCTTTTACATCAGCGATTCTTAAACTAGGGTCCCCGGGGGTCCGCTAAACTTTTATGGGGGTCCGTGAAACATTTTTGGCATAAATTACTTTTATATATTTTTTATATTTCTATTTACCAGTGATTAATAAGTATCTAACGACTTTCTTCGTTTTTCTATCAAGAAGGGGGGTCTCAAGGAGGGGGGTCCTATACCACATAACTTTAAGAACCGCTGCTTTACATTATACCCAAATTACTTTTTAGGTACCTATCTATTACCAAGTGATCGAAAAAATTGTCTTGAGGAAAAAATATCTTGGGTAAAAAGTTCAAGAATCTACGCTACAGTCATTGAAAGTTGAAAACCCCTTTACTCGTTCTTCTATACCCACCTATGTTCGCAAAACCGACGACACCTCAGTGATAGCGTTAGAGAGATGCGCGAATGTGGGTCACCAGGAGACGGCTATAACTGTGAGAGCGTCTTCGATGCAGCGGCTCTCCGCTATCCGGTTGCATCGGCGACGTCTTGCCTCTTATAGACGTCGCCGCTCGGACATGCGTCGTGATTCACCCGTCGTCGCATCGCTGGCGGCTCGATATGATACTCACCATGTGCGGATGTGATGACGTGGAAGAGGTATTGTAAGAAATACCCTTTTACTGTTTTTTTTTTGTTTATTGAATCTAAATAACATAAAAAGAGGAAGAAAAATCTTATTCATTTTTTGCATATGAAAATCTCATATTGCAAATTCCTACGAACAAGTGCATATAAGGTGCTAGTTGCGGGAACCTCGCAAGGACAAGGGCTTCGTGAAGGAATGTGGTGCGTTATAAGTAAATTAAACAATTATCTTTTTAGGTTAAGTGAGGAAGCTCGAAAAAATGGTTAGCTACTGAACTGTTTTCGTTGCTGAAGAGCATGAAAAAAGGTCTTAGTTATTATGTTAATTTAATTTAACAATTTTTTTTTCTTATACTGATTTTTTTAAGTTAAATATTTAATTGGTCAATGTGCTAAATTTGTTATTTGAGCCTGAATCGCTGTTGCAAAAATTAGTAAGATATACAATATTAGTGATGAAGTTTGCACTAACCTCATTTTACCCTACACACAAAAAAACTGTATTGGACCAAGAAAATCTTGTTTTGTATATAACGAAAACAATATTTTCTTAATATAAGAAAAGTACTCAATCCAACTACATTATTTCTTCGTCCAACCAACTATGGTTTTATGAATATATTTCTTATCTTAAGAAAATATTGTTTTCGTTATATACAAAACAAGGTTTACTTGGCTCAAGTAAACCTTTCTACCTGTGTACTGTCATTTCTATCATAATTTCATTTTACTAGTTTATACAACGTTGAATGGAGTAAAGTTAGATCATATATAGTTTTGAAACAAATGTAATGATTTCGTATTCTGAATTCTGATTACTTTATACATAGATACTGAAATAACTGAAACAAAAAATAATCGAATTTAACCTAAATTAACAAAAAGTTACATTATATTACATAAAATATGTATGTAAACAATTTTTTCATTTAAAATTATAATTTGAAATCTATCTACCGAGATAAAATTTATTACCCACTCATCCAAATTAGACCAATAGCGCACTAGCTACCTTCCACACACACACATACACACACACACGCACACATTTGTGTGCATTTTCTGCGTTTAATTATTACTAAACAACAAGGAAACGGTTACGCCAGACCGACACACGCTGCAACAATGGAAGCGGCGCTAGTGTCGCAACGCTCGATGCGGAAGCAGTACACTGTAATACGCACTCGTACCGCTAGATGGTGGTGGCGCTGTGCTGTTGTGCATTGTTGTTGCCTATGCAGTCGCCGCCCGCCCGTCGTCCGCCTGAAAACAATTGAATGTGGGAATGTGTGTAACGATGACAAACGTTTAGCAATATCTAGTTAATGTATTCATGATTGGTTGTATGTGGTTACGAATGAAAGGATTTTGATTGAATTTAACACTTAAAAGTATACAAATTTAAAAATAAAGAATGTATTCACTGTTATTTTCATAATCTTTATTAATTTTATATCGGTGATGCCTCTAAAGAACTGCGACTAAAATTATCAATAAGTAAATGAGATAACTTTTCAACCTATGAATAAGAAAGTAAATATATTATGAATTAGAACCTCTAATGATTACTTTCGTATCTTGTAGAATTTTTACGTTCTTATACCGTTTTTAGACCAAAAAGACAAAACAGCAAGACGGTGTTTTTTTTTTTTAAATAGAAACAAATTGCATACATTTTTAAATACGTAATAGTATTTTAAAAACGTATATAATCTTAATTCGACAATACAAATTTTATATTCTATGAAGACAATATTTTCTTTTGATTTAAGTAAACTTTTTTATGCTTAACTTTATATACAGAATGTTCAAGTTAAGCGTAAAATGCATGGGGATATCCTAAACGGTAAGAGATACAGATGTGGTTAAATTAAATGAATTATTTGAAGGAAAGGGATGAGTATTACTGCATCAAAAAATATTGATAATTTTATGTGGTTCAGGCGATATACCCAAAAAACTGAAAATTCGGAATTTCTTTAAATGGTTATAACTTTTTTATCAAAGTAGATGGGTACTTTTTGTTTGCGGTTTCTTAAAGCACTTTTTTGTGTAGAATTGATTGGTGTATTTAGAATTTGTATATCACTTTTGATTTCCGAGTTACAACTAACTTTAGTTTTTCTTATGGGCCACTAATTCTAAGTTGATTATAGCATATTTGAACGTGTTTTTTACTCTACTCTACAACGATATGTCACATGTCAAATTTACTATCGAAAAAACTTTTTTTTTGTAATAGTTTATTGTTTTCAAATATTCATTTGTTATTTTGTTTGTTGTTATAGTGATTTTTGTTTAACAATTTTTGTTTTTCATGTCCTACTTTAATGTTTGTAATAAAATACTTGATAAAAATCACTAATATTTAGTACTTCGACTTATTTTCGAAAAAAAATATGACATGTGACATATCAATGTAAAGTAGAATCAAAAACACGTTCAAATATGCTATAGCCAACTTAGTGGCTCATAAGAAAAATTAAAGTTAGGGCTTGTAACTCCGAAACCAAAAGTGATACAAAAATTCTAAATACACCAATCAATTCTACACAAAAAAGTACTTTAAGAAACCGCAAACAAAAAGTACCCATCTACTTTGACAAAAAAATTATATAGCCATTTAAAGAAATTCCGAATTTTTAGTGTATACCGCCTAAACCACATAAAATTATTAATATTTTTTGATGTAGTAATACTCGTCCCTTTCTTACAAATATTTCATCTCATTTAACTACATCTGTATCTCTTACCGTTTAGGATATTCCCATGCATTTCACACTTATCTTGGACATCCTGTATATAGATATAAGTATCTTTATAAAACATCAATTTCTCGATTACTATTATATGCTTTACACAGTTAACCGCTTTGGTTTTGGAACAGCTACATTTCTGCCAAATTGTGTGTACCTATATAATTATGTTATATTATTATATATACAGGATTTATGCAGTTAATTTAGAATCATACCGTTGCTCGGCCCAATTTCTGCCAAATTGGGTGTATATAGGTATAACTATGTTATAATGTATACAGGATTTATGCAGTTAATTTAGAACCATACCGTTGCACTCGTGTCAGGAATCACCTTAAGGCTCTATAGCATTTTAATGTAAGTACATACATATGCATACAGCAGTTCTACCAAAATTCATAAAACAATATTACCCCCATGCGAGTAGTTAGTGTAATGTATTATACCGTTATTGTAGATAAATCTTGAGTTCTCTACATAACCGCGTATTTACGTGTGTATGTATACTTTCTTTTCCGGAACAGCACGGCTACGTGTGGGAAGAAGATAAAACATGTAATTAACTTATCAAAACAGTCATTCTGTCTTTTGTTTACAAATCATTGTGTTATCTTGAAAAGAAATGGCGAAAGAAATAATAATTTTTATATATGTTTTTATCTTCTATTCTTAAAGCAGCTTGTGTTATTTTTAGCTTGTTTGCAGGGCCGGTTTTATTAAAAAATATCACTCAATTTTAAAATACAAATAATATGTCTAGTATACACCAATATCTCGCTTTGCGTCGTTTCGTTTTGCGTTTTTTCGAAGTTGCGTCGCTGCTGAATTAGTACTAATTTTCACTGTGCGTCGTTAGATTTTCGAAGTTGCGTTGTTTTGGGTTCGAGTCTTTAATTTTTTTTTAATTAAAACGAGAGTAACTATAAAATGTTTATTATATTATTATATTTAGTTATGTGGTTTTTACGATGCAACGACATGTATCAACTACACTGTTTGACTAATGTTACATACTACACTGAAAAGAGGACTACAATTAACTTTTTTAAATATACTATATGCATCTACGAATATCAATTGCTACAAGGAAATTTATTTTACGTTGAAAAAAAAAGCTGTTCAGCAAACATTGGACCAATTTTTTGTGAAAGAAAGCCGACTTACGACAACAGCCGCTATGGACAGTGATTAATTTTTATTTTGTTTTTATAAATTAATTGAATATTTTATTTTGTTATAATTGAATTTGTTTTTTTTTTTGTTTTTTTTTTTTTTTGTATGTATGTAATAGAATTTTATATTATTTTTGTTTTTTAAATGTTTACTTTGTTCAATTTTCTTTTTAAAAAGTAGTATTTCTATAACCTTGGAACCTATCTTCGATCTTTACATGGTTTGCTATAGAAAATCATAATTCACTTTGCGTCGTGTTTTTTTGGAACGTAACCACGACGCAAAGTGAAGTATTGGTGTAGTATTATAAAGCAGCTAAAAAACAATCACTTCCATGGGGGTATTAATTCTTTAATATTATCTATGAATTTGTTTTAGAATTTAGTCAATTGATTAGTACACTCAGCACTCTGCTATACGACGACATCGGTAATTCAAAAGTTCCATTAGTGCCGACTCACGTTAATTGGTGAATTTAAATTTCGCGTAGAAATGTAGCAGTCACGGTGGTATTATGGTGGGATGGGGGAAGGTCAATGTTTAGAACTGTCGGCCAGTCGTGAAATGGAGCGGTCGTGCAATGGATGGTCGTATAGCAGAGTGCTTAATACCTTATATTTTACAGTTGGCGACTCATGATTTTCATAATATCACCACTGTTTCAATAATTTGGATTCTCACTTACGGCGCATATGAAAAACTTGTCAAATACTTCATGATACATCAAAGGAACTGTCATATAGGTTTGATACCTCATTTGAAAGTGCTTGTTAGCTCCTTTATAATACCGGATATTACAATAACTGTAGCTTATAGAGATAGAGAAAGAGTCAATGGGTTCTCTCTCTTCTCAAATTTTTCTTTTATAATTAATTTACTTATTCTTTGAATCACGTAGTGACTGATGATTGCCAGTTTTAATGATTTCAGAAAAATATCTAATTTTTCCACAATTTAACCAATTTTCACAAATACAGATTTGATTGTATCTTTAATATAAATATGTCAATAAAACAATCAAGTAGGCATTGGCGTAACTACAGGGTGGCTGGACTGGCAAAAAGTCTGAACTGACTTTTTAAGAGGGCTTCGTCTTTTGTAAATTTGTACATAATTACGTCACTGCAAGTAGGATAGTGTTTGTTAACGCCAACCCTGTTTATAAGCAGAGATAATCATCTCACTATCTCTGTTTTAATGTACCTTTTGTGTTTATGTATTTACAATCATAAACATATTTTAAATTGCATTTGTGTGATTTAAACAGAGACGGATATATGGCGGATAAAGTGTTAAGACGGTATCCGTTCTTTCTCTGACGTTGTACTTCTTTTATTGCCGAGTAGAAATCTAACTGTATATTTACAGTATGCAATATTTTAACTGTACTTTCGTTCTGCGTGTACTATTGTTTATATTATATGTATTTTGTGAATGGTTATTTTTTTAAATATGACTAAATGGCAAATAAAATTAATAAAAATGTCGGCAAGCTTATAAACTTTCATAGGCGGTTTCTGCATCTGTTTTTTTATTGTCGATTTGTAAATATTTGTGGGTTTTTTACTTATTTTTGGCTGGAATAGCATTCCTAAAATGATATAAATACATCTGAAATTATGCGTGTATTGGAATTAAAAGGTTTTGTCACATAAAATATGTTTTTACAATTAAAAAACAATCATTACCTACCTAATTATAATTTCTTTCGAATAATTACAATAAGCTATACTTGGAGGTTGTATGGTTATTAATATACTAAAATATATCTGGCAAATGCATCATAATCGAATTTCGACTTTTATTGATATTTATTTACAATTTAAAGTTTTGCGAAAATGTCAGGGGCCATAGATATCCTAGGGAGGAGGGAAGTGCAAACGGCGCAATTACACATTCTGATTTCACTAATTTTTTATAAGAAAATGTAAAAAAAATTTTTTTGGTCGTCGAATTATTTTCTTAAAAAATATCCACTTTTATAACCTATTTGCGAATATACTAAAAAATATATATACATACACTAATTTAATAAATTTTACTGTCTGCAGACATTGTCCCCTTTTGAAAAATTTGTGAAAAATAAATACAAATAAAATTAAAATTCTATGAGATAAAATCTTACTTTGATTTTAGTCATACCTTATCTATTTTTTAATAAGAAGTTATAACATAAAAAGTGAATAAATTTTCGAATTATTATTTATTTAAATAATATCCAGTTTATTATATTATCACGCTTATGTACTTACGGTCTTATGCTATAATAAGACATTAATGCCCGGTATTATCAACCAATTTAAAGCTCCTTTAGCACTAAATGCTCCTTTAAAGTATATTTGCTGTATTACAAACGTGATTTAAATTTTAAATCAATATTTAAGCTTTCAATGAAAAATGGACATAATATATGTTGTAAAGAAATACTGCAGATAATTTAAAATCTATTTAATTAAATGTATTATGCTTGGACCTGTTGATAATATGACAGTTAGTTAAAGGAGCATTTAGTTAAAGTTGATAATACTGGGCGTAAATATTGTTGTTTTTTGCTATGCAAAACAGCCTATAGTTCTATAGTTTTCGTATTCATAAACAAAAGAAACATAAAACGCTACACACAGAAATGCTGATATTAATAATGAATACATTCGTAAATGTTTCTTACATCATATCCAATGACGGCTTTCCAATTTCATCAAATACGGAACAAGTTACTTAATATTAATTAATATCTTTATAAATAACCTATGCTTTTGATAAGGAATTCGTATAAATAATGATTTCTTCTCATAACATCTACTTATTTTGTTTCATTGAAAAATAATTTATTTGGTGTACATTTTATTGAAAACAGAGGAATTATATTAATGCAAATTAAATAAGATTTTTTGCACGTGTTGTGAAATTATTTGTACTTATTTATATTTATTTATGAATCGATCATTAAAAGTTTAGGTGTAATATTCATTGCTTGCAAAAAACTAATTATCCTTTTTTGCCAAGTATGTATGTAGGTATACTTATTATTTATTTAAAATTGTAATTTTTTTTTTTTTTTGTTAATGGGATAAACTTGAAATATCACATACGTTACTCTTATCATCAATATTTTGAAATATCTGTAAAATTAGGGGAATATATATTTAATCGTAATAAATACCTTTTCATTAAATATTTTTTATTGTATTTTTTTTAAATACAATTATAATAAACATCCTTGTATCCGACCCCGCAAAAAAAAACTCAACAATTTACCCACACGGTTATTTCCCACGCCTTATTCCAGATATCTTCCGTACTAACCTGTTATTTTCTCCCCATTGTTGTCCTACACAAAACACACCACTGCATATTTACCGCGTGGTGCGTATACGTATGTATTTATGTGCTACTAGCCCATCTAACTGTAAATGTTGATAGCACGCTACGACCCGTCGCATCGTCGGCCAGCTGTTATGTTGCACATTGTGAATGCATCTAGGAGGCTCTGCGAGAACATCTTTTACACACAGACTTGATCGCAGACGTAGCGATTGTTGGTGTTTGTGGTGTGCGTTTGCTGCAAATTGGCGACACTGTGACATGGATATTATTAGATGCAAATGCACGTATAACAAACTTTGTTATTATTATCGTGTTTATAATTAAATGGCTGGATTTACCAGGCGTTATAAGGGCTAAGAAATTTTAATCATTAATTATGTTATTGCAGCAGTCACTAATTTTGATATGAAAATAAGATAAAAAAATACGAGTCGAGCTTTTAGTATTAGTATCCTATATACATCGTAGATTTAAACTTTAATGCCCGGTATTATAAAGGACCTAGCAAATTTGCTAGCTAGCAAGCACTCTCAAATGTGATATCAAACTTATATGACAGTTCTCAGTAAGTTGGTTTTTACCGTTTTTTACGCAAGGTTAGTAAATACACTTTAGTAAATATACTTTACATATTTTTTTTTACTTCCTATGTATGAAACTATCTATCTAAAACTTCAAGAGAACTGTCATATAAGTTTGATACCCCATTTGAGAGTGCTTGCTAGCTTGCAAATTTGCTAGGTCCTTTATAATACCGGACATAAGTTAAGTCAAAATACTATAGAAAAAGTGGCAGTATACACTACACAATTTTCACAAAAAATGACTTTTGTTCAATTAATTAACTCTGCCTACATAAAAGGAAGCTTATTTTATATCTTTTATTGATAATCTCGAAAACGACTGAACCGATTTTAGTTTGGTTTTCACCAGTAGATATATAATTTTTCAGAGCAAGTTCTTGGTTATTATTATTTTTTGATAGGTACTGCTGCAGCTATGAAACAATTGGATTGGTTTATAATAAAAAAAACTGATGATAAGATTTAAGTAGTGCCATTGGCTTTACTTTTTTATGGTGACAATCGATTATATAAATCTTTGGGAACACATACAAATAGTTGTGCGAAAATTAAGGTTCTACAAATTTTTTTATTGTAAATTAAAGGCGAGTATGATTCCCAACTTCAGAGGACTATATCTTAAAAGTTTGAGTTTTTAGGACTTGTGCCCATTGACCCTTTTAATCTACTCATCAAGGACTATCAGAATCCAAAGTTTCAAAGAGTTTGACCGAAACCCCTTTCCCATAAGGATTCTGCGGGTTCCATTCTTGCTTCCAGATTTCTTTTTAATTACACTCACTGGGATTGAATACATTTTTGGTAACCTATTGCCCCTTCTTAAAAAGCACCAAATTTTAGTTTTCTTGGTTAAATGGTTAGTAGTTAGAGAATCTGATAAAAGGACAGTTTAATTGATTTAATTTAATCCTGACAATTATTTTTTTTATTAAAATTAAAAAAATTCGCCAATGTACAGTGAACGAACTAGGTATATCCGCATTCGCCTTAAACAATCCGTATTTCACCTGATACACACACATGGATGAGGGGGTGTTCACCACATATGTACCGTTATACAGGTAGAGTGCATTCAAGGGTAGGCGAGACGCAAATATCAAGTTACAAAATCAATGCGCAATCTGAATTTGCAAAACTAAAGATTCGTTTTTTGCTTAAATATTTCCATAAGAAATTCAATATCGAGAGGGCGGAGATTTTAATAGGTAGTTATTTTGTTGATGGATTTATATCAGGTAAAAGGATAAAAGATTTTTGTATTACTGTACCTTATACTGCCGGTTTTTATTATGTTATTTTGTAAAATGGATCATATTAAAAGTATTGAATTAAAAAAAATGTATTTGTACTTACCTGTTAGTTCAATAATTACGTAAGGTATTTGGGGAAAAGGGGCCCCGTAAAATCTTACAAATCTTTATGTAGGATGGGGATAAAATGTTACATACGTTTTCTCTTTTTAATTAGGAGGGAACAACAATGTAATTGGTCCAAAAATTGCTGATTTTTGCGATTTTATTAAAGATATATATGTACTTTATACATTGAATAAAGTTAAAATAATATTAAAAAATTACAAAGAATTATGACTAAGAACATAAAAAAAACTTAAAAATTAGTTTATTTGACTGTAACATCGTCAATTTTTAATATTTTGACTTGAAATGTTTTTGAGAAATTTTTGAATGCAATATATTTTAAGAAAAAATATTTTTTTGACTCATCACAGTGGTGTTCCCCTTTTCGTTAATAATAAGAAAAAGAAAATGAAACTAATACATTTTTTTACATTTAAATATGTAAGTATGTATTTCTTTAAATCTTTATAAAATTCATTGCAGGTTGGTAAAAGGCCTTTTTATTTCACTTTATATTTGTAGATAAATATTACTTCAGGCGGCGAATTTACTTTTTGAACTGAGAAAAATACCGTAAAAAGGAATTCATATAAACAAAATATTTTACATAATGCTTGCTGTATTAATTTTAAGCTCTTCTGTATGAAATTGAAAAAAACCTGATAAGTATTCTTTTTTAATCTTAAAATAATAATATTAAAAAAACCGGAAAAAAATAAATAAAAAGAATGTATATCTATGGTAGAAGAAAACAATAAACATCACATTACAGTAGAACATCGACATAACGAACTTATTCAGACATGGGAGTGTCCGGTAAAGCTGAAAGTCTGTTATGTAATAAAGTAAGATTTCCGAACGCGTGTATAAAATTAAGACTAAGTACTTGAAAAAAATAAATCATTAATTATATTTCTAATTTTTTCTGTACTATATATATTACATGTCAAATACTCATTATTTCGAGGTTTTACTGTATAGCAAAATAATACGAAAATATCTTGCAAATATTCTATTTCTGATCATTGAAGAAAACATTAAACTATATATGTATAATAATAATAATAAGAAGAAAACATAATTCCAAAAACAAAAAATCATTACATCCACAATCCACATATCCATACATATGCACAAACATTCGCCTGCACTTCTATCTCGTTGCATCGGGAACTACTGCGAGTAGACCCCCCCCCCCTCTTCCCCTTTGAACACACTCGACGTGCGGCAAAGAGAAATTCGCGGTGAAGCAACACTAGTTTGAACGTGGCGTCCAACAAACGCAGACATATTCGCTGTTATGTTGGACAATTTCAATGATAATGACATAACAATATCAAATAAACACTTACAGACTGTAAAAGAATAACACAGAAGTCCCGATATCTGTAAATAGAGTGTATAAAACATATGTGTAGATACTGATAACGAAGTGAGCAATAGAAAGTGTATATTTGTTTTACTAGTGTACTGTTATTGTCGTTTTTAATTAAAAAAAAGACAAGTGTGTTAAAATATTATATTTATAATATATATAAAAAAAAACAACAAACATAAGTTTTTTTTCTTCTTGTTTATGGATTCGTATCAAAATATGTGTCATATGTCAAAGTTTCGTTAAAACTAACAAATATGTGAAGATAACTGTTAGCTTTATTTTGTATGTAGTTACCTTTACTTGGCTGTGAATTAAATATAGTGTAAGGTAGTGCTAATGACAAAATCAAACTGAAATATTGTGTTTTAATTCGAACAAATCAAACCTCGTCGTTCTGTGTTCATTTGTTATTGTTTTGTTTTTGAAAATTCGTTTTTGTTTATCATTTTAATACCACGTGACTATGACAGTGCTTCCGGGCTGGATAGTTTGTGAAAATTATTGTTTAATAATAAATATTTATATTTGAACGCCAGTGTTGTATAGAAAGGAATTTATTTATAAAACGGTTGTAGTGGGTGTATAAAATTCTGTCTAGTTTTTTTAGTGATTATCAACAAACGAAGTGAAAGGGTATCAGTAAATATGGTTTTTATTATATTTAATTTTTAAGTAAATATAGCATGAATATTAGATATAAATAAAAAATTTCATCAGAAAAGAAATATTAGTTTAGTGGCAAATAGTTTAAAATATATTAACTGTAGAGTAAATGAGGGATACCTCTATTGACGCGAAAAATAAAACTAAGAGAGGGGATGATGTTCTTTTAATTATGTTTATTTCCTATTTTGATATTAAATACTTTTTGTCACTGATGAGTAGGTACGCAAAAATAATGTTTATATTATATTCATTTTAAAATTTTATCTCCCCCCCCCCCAACCCTTTATTAAATTTACCTACATTCTATAAATTATAACATATGCACTGAGATTTTAGTAATAAATAACATTCGAATTAAATAAACTATAACACGAAACAATTAATTTTATTTTACAATAAGATTCCACCACTTTAACACCATATCGTGTATTTTATATTTAATTTAAACGAGTTTGTTTTAATCAAGGCTGTATTTCTAAATAAATAAATAATTAGTAACGATTACAAAATAGTTTATAGAAAAATAAAACACATGGATTAGAATAATGGATGCAGTATTGCACAAAGTCAAAGACCTTGTGGTTACGTTGGTTCACTGACTTCTTCTTCTTGTTTTTCTGGAAAACTTGGTTATTGAAAACTTATAAACAGAACTGTAATGGGTGGAAATAAGTTCCAACAATTATTAGTATTGTTTTTAACTTTATAAACAAATACTATTGTCACCTGCTTGTATTTATTTCAAAATCGAATAATGCCCGCGTGACTGGCTATAGTGATAGCTTAATTACATCAATACAACTGCCTTTTTTTAATTTTTGTACATTTTCGTTAGAAAATATAAATTTTCTCTAAAAATCAATAAAACCGGTTTAGCAGTTATCTTGTCAGACAGACACAAATTCCAAAACTATATTATATTTATACTGAACACTATAAAAATTAATATTAAAGATAGTTGATTAAAAAAATATTTAAGTGATGAAAACAAATTTAATATAAAGCTTGTATAGTAAAAGTTATCAAAAACGACAAGACCACAGCGACAATTTTCATATATTTCAGAAAAAGGATAATTCTATAGATTCTTTTCCTTCAAAATCTCTCGTGTATTTGCTGGAAGAATATCGAAATATTAAAAAGAAAAAATGTAATAACATTTCTACCCCAAGGGTTTTATTTTGTACTATTTGAAATATACCACATATGCTGTTGAATCTACATAAATTTACTTTACTTTTATTAATTACTGTTATAAAATTTAATAGTCATATTTGCTAATTCAAAAGTAATAAAAATCATTTATAGATAATAATAATAAAAAAGTTTAAAATATTAATTAAAATAAAATAAAATAAAAACAATTCTTTAAAGAATGTTGAAGAACCCATTAATTGAAATATCAACATTAAAAATTTCATAAAATTTCCGGCTAACTCTTGAATATGTTAACAAATTCATTACAAAAATTATAATTAAAATTAAAAATAATTACGAATGTATAAATAGAATTATAAGATTTTCTCATCGGATATTAAGCAATTTTAAGATTAAATATAAAAGAAATAATAATTAATAAAGAAAAAAATATGATACATATAAAAGATTATTAAAAAATATTTGTTATGCAAAGAAAATAATAACACACATTTTTATATTAATAATATATTTTGTCCTTGTATTGCAGATAGACAAAATAAAACATAAATGAAAATTTTTATTTAATTAAAAACAAACAAAAAATATTAAAAAAATTTTTATTTTTGTCATAAAAAAATAAATATCGGTATGGAGAATTATACACTGGTAGAAAGGATTTCTCAAACCAAGTAAACCTTGTTTTGTATATAACGAAAACAATATTTTCTTAAGATAAGCAATAGTCTCTTAAACCAACTATAGTATTCTTGAACGAAGGAATTAAAATTTTGAGGGTGGTTTTCACCCCTTTAGTGGCTATCTAAGCACGTTTATGAAATAAGTGCCCCTTAGATTGGATTGAACTACAAATTGGTGAGATAATACTCACTTTTCAGACGATAATAGGTACAAAATTTCGAATATTTCCGAAACCCCTAATCCGATTAGCACCAAAATCAATAGGTCTGGAGTACTCACTGAGACAAACATTCTCCCCAAAAATAATTCAAATCGCTGCATATTTATATTAGTTATCATGAACGGAAGAAAATTCTACATCCAGACACACAGACACACACACACACAGCCGCCATGTGGAAATTAACTTTTCTTTACGTTTTGAAGTTAGTACAATCAGAATCTGCTTTTTTCTCGGACATGATTTTTTGACGGTGTTACAATACTTCCATTTCTTCGAACATGGAAATAAAATTACATTATTTTAAATACATTTACAAATACTTTCATCAATTTTACATTTTAATAGATACCAAACCCATTATCAGCCCCCTTCCTATTTCTGGGTGTGACAATAGTGAAAACTTACTCAAACGATCATATATGCCAGTATTTTTAAAACATCTGAAGAAAACAAAGAAAAGAGTATTAAATATTTTAAAACAACTGAAAACAAGCACAAGTTTATTGAAAAGATATTAATGTAATAAATCCTTTTAAGTAGGACTGCAAGCCGAGACGGGAGTCACTTAAGTTTCGTCTTAGGGTTAAGGCTGTCTTAAACTTCTGAATATATATGTTTTTCTCATAATTCCAATCCGGTATAATTTTAATATGTATGTATATGTATATGTTATATGTAATAAACAATCATTATAGGAAGTATTACAAGCAATAAATTTGAATAATGCGACTCGAGTATGAAGTAGATTCTAAAGTTCATGCTTGATTAAATATAACTAGTACAGTAAATAATTCGTATCAAATAATTAATAAACTATTATAGACATCTCCTTTGTGATATGTGTTTTAGAATTCTTCTTGGTAAAGGCATTTTTATATGAAATATTCTATTCCCTTTAATGTATTCTGTATGTAAGAAGAAAAAGAAATCTTTATAACGGAGTTCCCACATACGTATGTACTAGGATTCTTGATAATATTTTGACGTTTATTATTTTTTGCAACTTTCTTTAGTTACGTGTCATATTAAAATCAATATTTATAAAAAATAACTTGTTTTGTAAACTTTCTTATAAACAAAAGCGTAATATGATTTATGTTTTGTATTATAGGCTGTATATGAGACAAGAATCAAGTATGTCTCGTTGAGATTTTTGCAAATTAAGTATGATAGTTTTTCTTGATTTCGTCTCGTGAAAATTAAACCCATCTTGTCTCATAGAAAAATTAAGCCTTTCTGGTCTCATACAAATGAATAACATGAGATCAAGAAAAGCTATAATCTCGTGCGAATTTTTCCCCCAACAATATATCTATTATTTATTTATTAAAAATCAATCTACAAAAACTTTAAAAAAGAATTATCAATTATTTTAATGAAAATATGAATTAACAAAAGTAAAATACTCAAGACATTCATCAACTGAGATAACAAAAATAAATAAATGTACCTATCAGTTACATGACAATGCTGCCTTCTGTTCGAAAATGTTTCATAATAAACTCTTGCATTTCATATAAAAATAGTTAAACCAATTTAGCCGATCTCATCAAAATAATCATAACAATTTTAAAAAGTTCAAAGCCCTTATTACACAATTACTATTTTATTCCCACAAAATGCACACATATCTATTATTTCATATGTTATACTAAACACATAGGCGCCTACAGGTTTTTTTTTTACTAAATATATGTATTTTTACTTCCATGTTCGAAGAAATGGAAGTATTGTAATACCGTCAAAAAATCGTGTCCGAGATAAGAGCAGATTCTGATTGTACTAACTTCAAAACATAAAGAAAAGTTAATTTCCGCATGGCGGCTGTGCGTGTGTCTGTGTGTCTGTGTGTCTGGATGTAGAATTTTCTTCCGTGTACGATAACTACTGTAGATATGCACCGATTTTAATTATTTTTGGGGAAAATGTTTGCCTCGGTGAGTACTCCAGACCTATTGATTTTGGTGCTAATCGGATTAGGGGTTTCCGAAATATTCGAAATTTTGTACCAATTATCGTCTGAAAAGTGATTAGTATCTCACCAAATTTGATAAGACTTGGTACATTTGTAGTTCAATCCAATCTAAGGGGCACTTAATTCATAAATGTACCAAAATAGCTACTGAAGGGGTGAAAATCACCCTCAAAATTTTAATTTTAAATACTAATAAATGCATGTTGCCATGGAAACAAACGCAGTAAATTTCAAAATTCAGATAATAATTATTTTATAAAAATGTGTATTATACAACTGATATTTATAAATACAAAGGTGAGTTTTATATTAAAAATTATTGTAAAAGATATTATAGAACATGGAAGTCATGTATGGTTCTCCATACCGATATTATATAACAAGTTATTATTATAATAGATCGCCAATAATTTTCAACTCATTTTATATACGTACATGTGACCGAGTAAAATTGTAGCTAGTATACACGCGCCCGCACGTGGTGCGTACGTTTTTATTAAACCCCCATTAATGCCTGCTGCAGATGCGTACTATACCCGAAGCGAGTGTATTTGTTCGCTAAATTTACCTTTTGCGCAGATAACCAAAAGCATACGTACCGCGTGCGGGTGCGTGTATAATAAATACGAAATTCAGTAGGTACCTACATTTTTCTCGGGTGTAATTTATCGCTTATAAATGTATTATTTTTGATGTTATATGTGGCCAACATTTCGTTTCGCTTTGCAATAGGCGCCTTAAAAGTTCTTTGAAATTATACGTACCTACCGTAAATATACAACTGTAAAAAAAATAAACAAAAATAATTGTCACCACATTTTCTTATTAAATAATAAAAAAATAAAAAATAAAACAGAGTTTTAAGGTTGGTGCCCCTAAACTTTTAAATTACCATCCAATAAATATTTTGTACCGCTAAAATTTTGCCACTTTTTATTATATACCTAGATCTTTAATAAAATAAATCAATCGAAAAAGTAAAAAATACTAAATAACTATATTTATTTTTGTCTATCATGCATGATTTAAATAGCAAGACAAGTAATTTATCCTTATTGTTCTGACGAGCGGCGCACATGTGTGTACGTATGTAATAACTAACTGCTTTTATTGTCAACTCATGAGAAAGTAAATTGTATTTAGTAAACTAGTGGTGAGGTTATGCAACACCGGTGATTAGAATTTTAAACTGTTGCCTCGTACGGAGAACGTTTGCGAAAATAAAAACACTTGGTAAAGAACTTTATACGGAACATTATATTGAAATAACATGTATCAACATAGAAATTGCAGACAGGGGGTTATTTGCTTAATCGATTTTTTGCAATTTACGAAACAAATATAATTTATTTAATGCACATTAGATGGAGATCTTTTTTCTCATTTTTGATGGTAGTTGCTAGTATTTTTAAATTTCCAATAACAATCGATTGGCTTCTAGATAAAAGACATCGATTTTAAAACTCAACGTTTCTGTGTCTGCCCGTTCGTGTGTTATAACTCGATAACCACTTATCCGATTTACGTGTTTTAATTCATAGAGATGTTCTCTGGCCAGGTTATAGAATATGTTTTGTTATATGTTTGTAGGCAACATATGGAATAAGCAGTGATGATAATAGTAAATCAAGCCGTAAATAACTCGGCTCCTATGCGAGATAGAGGGGTTGATTACCCCCAAAACTCCCACTCACGTAATTTTTTTCCGCCGAATCTAATGAAATTATTAAATATAAAGCCTTCATAAGTGACAGAGGGCGAAAATTGTGAAATATTAACTCCCGTACGATTTTTTTAAATATAATTGCAAATCCATACAAAAATAAATAGATATGTAATTAAAAACTAAATGACATAGATAAAAAATAAATTTTCTTCAACGTTCTTGAACCATTGTATTATTATTCAAAGCACAGTTTAACAATAAAGCTGAAATTAAAATATATATGTACGAATTTAGTTAAACGACGTATGTATATATTTTTTTGAATTTAACATAAAATATATTTTTCTAACAATAGTTCTGTGTGTGATACATTTTCAACAATGAATCATTAGCATGCAATGTATATTCAAATGTTTTTTGACGATACTCATTCGTAAATGTATTCTCCAGTCATCTTTTTAGTTTTCGAGAATTGAGAATTTTTCTTATATATTTGTTTGTTTGGCGTACATCCAAGACTTTTTTTTGAATGGAAAAAGTATATAGGTATAAAAATAATAGATCGCGAAGAAAATTTTGAAACTTAAAAATAATAAATTGCTCCTATGGGTGGGATGAAAATAAATTATTATATAAATAAATATTTTATTATTTGATTGTTTTGAACCATTGTTATATATGCTAAGTGCTAACCATTTTTAAAATAAATAATAATCGTTATTGTAATATAAAATTAAAAATATGTTGTGAAAATTTTCTCGGAATTTTCTTAACGATGAATTTATGGAAATTTGTTTTTTAATTCAATGTGTTCAAAACATATGTACCAATTTTGTGATTGTTAAGTCCCCTCTCTTGAATATTATTTTATATATTTCTATCCATACCCCCCCCCCCCTAGAAAATTAATTATATTTTTCTGTGTTAACTGTTTAAATTCGAGTTATAAAAGAAAAAAATCTAAAATAAATTATATAATAAATATGGTATATGCTGTATACTGTTGGTCGAAGTTTTACTATATTCATAGTAAAATTTTTAAATTAAAACAAGCCACGTTTAAAGCTTCGGAGAGAGGATCTGTTAAGATATATGCGCACGCCTGTCATTACTATGTTGTTTATTGCATAATCGGTTATGCAATCCGTTTATAAATACATAGGATACAGCGGTTTTGAGTTATTCCCTGGTTTTATCTCACTGAAATCGTTCTAAAACACGCATGTGGGATCTTTATGTCGCATAGTGACAATATAATTATTACGAAAATGCATACATATGTAGATTACTAACTCATCTTATTGTGAATATATTAAATCTAAATTGGAGACGTTAATCTATAATATAAATAAAATTAATATATTTTGTATTTATTAGTAAAGGTATGTATATGATACAGTAGAAACCGGTTATATCGGTCGTAAAAAGCGGATAGTCGTAATAAACGGTAAAAATGCAATTTTATGGGATTCAGTAAGACTTTTATTTTGAGTCGTTAAAACCGATACGTCGTAATAACCGATGTCGTTATAACCGGTTTATACTGTATTTATAAAGGTGTTGATTCATCGATTGCTTATCCAGTAGTGTTAATCGTTTTGGCCTTTTAATTATATTCATGTTAAAAAATAATTGAGTAATAAAGATGGATCTACAGACATTTAAGATTAAAAATTTGGAATCACTATAGGCATGGGTTAGTTGCAGGACTGCACACAAGATGAGACGAAATACAGGACAGTCTCGTCTCTACTCGAGCCTTGGAACTTAAGTCTCGTATCAGTTTCGAATTTTAAAACTGATAGTCTTGCATCGTAAAATTGACGATGTTTAGACCATTTATTCTTATTTCTTATGTGAGAAAACAAAACGGAAACACGGTGTTTTTTTACAATAAAGCAATAAACTCTATACATTTTTAAATACGAAGTATTTTAAAGACACGATGTTTCTGTTTTGTTTTTTCGGTGTAAACACTGCATTATGTAATACGTTTTAAAGTTGAGATCTTCTCTCCTGTCTAGGTCTCGTTTTTCGGCTTTGTTTTAACAACATTCTTAACTAGTTTGTCAGGACGGTATTTTTTTTAATTAATTTATTATATTTAATGCACAAATCACTTTTGACAGAATAATATACATTAAACAATATGTATGAATTTAAAATAATAAACTCAACAAGAATTCTTATATAAATATTATTCTGCAGTTTATATTCATTTTAAATTTAATTTAAATAAACGATTCAATGTAACAATGAAGCATAGTTTTTAAATATATGTGTTTGAGAAAAAACAATCAACTAAATAATAGAAAAATGTGTTCTACCTCATTTGATTTAAGTGCGAGTAAATTAAGAATCCTTACGATGTTATTTCACAAGTACATTGTATATCTCTCTCTGTCAGTTGCACTGCCAGCGATCAATAGTGCATCTGGTTAAAGGAGATGGGCTCGTATCCCGTTTGACTATTTAAAATAGATGATATACAAGACATGTGGAAGTTTTATATAAATATTTTTTCTTCTTGGAATCATCTGGTCTAAGCTTAAATCTTAAAGTCGAATCGTTCTTAATTAAAAATACATACTACCTACAAATTTATTAATGTAACTGTCATTTTAATCATAAAATTGAAGGTTGTAGGTTCAAACTAGGTTGTTACCAATATCAAAAACCTTTATATGTTAATGACCTTAGTATTTGACTGGTATAACCTTAAGAACAAATACGAAAACCTTTAAGGAATCTTAATATATTACCAACAATATTATTCAAGAATTACCCAATATCTAATCGTTTCATAATATTTTCAAACCTTTTAATGACGTAGCAATTATCAGTAATGAAATAAAGTTGATTTTTTTTCAATGTCAAATAATATTATAGGTTAGGTTTTTATTACTAACATAAGTGTTTAAAATATAATTAAAATTGTAGTTTTCTCTGAAGTGAATATTAATTTTATAATTTGTTAGATATGAATATATTTTATTTATTTATAAACCTGGGTTACTATTTATATTAATTTAATTGAAATGAATATTATCATCTTTATTTTCTACTATAACAGGTGATGAAACGTTGATTGTAAATATCAATAAAAAAACTATTATTATGAATGTAAATATTAAACATATAAAAAAAATTAAAAAAAATATTATTATTAAAAATTTTTGTCATTTATGTAAATATTTATGCATTTTTTAAGATAATGTAATTTTATAGTAAATATCAATAAAATCTCAGTGCATGTGCATTTTCAAAACGTTTTCAATTTGAATTTCAATAAATTTTTACAGGAAAAATTGAAGTAACATTATTGTTACTAGGTATGTTTGTTTTTGTTTTTTCAAATTTATATCGAGTTTATAGATGTTGTATTGGAGGAAAAACGTTTTTCAGTTACAGAATATTGAAATATACTTTAAATATTTATACTTCATACATATACATATTAAACTTATATATACTATTTAATAGAATTTTCATGAAATTCCTTAAATATGTGTTGACTTCTGCGTATAAGTGCAATTTTCTTTTTCGTGTTCTTAAATGATGAAACTCAAAAAAAGGAAAATTCGTTTTTATATGTATTTAATTCCGTTATCTGTCTGGAATATTTTGATATAAAATTTAGGACAATCGGATAAAAAGTTGAATTCCGAGAATTTTTTTTAGGTGCTTGTTCTTTATCAGTTTTTTATCTCTTATCGATTATCTTGTGGCCGATGATTTCATAGAAAGTGCGAAAAGGTTTTTACATTTTTTTCATAGTTGGCAGAGCCCCTTCCCCTCTCCCTCTGATTTATTTCAAAACGTAGCCAAAAATGTCTACTAAATAAAACCTGAAAATGAACAATTTTTTAGTTCTTTTGTAAAAGGAGACTGGCGAAATTTGGCCATTTGGCAAGAATGCGTTGTTATAACAAATTAATTTATCAACATAATTAAAATTAAAAAATCTCAGGACTTATTTTATATGTATTTCAAAATTGATTTATAACATGTTTTGATAACTTTTAAATATTTATATACTTTTATTCCGGAATTCTACAAGGAATTTAGTGCCTTCGCAAAGTTTGTCATATTTAACACTATATTAAAATCTATTTTACTTTTCCGACTTAAGATACCTTTTCCTGATAATGAGTTGCATCATATATAGCAAAAAAGAATCGACTTATACTAACAATCAGTCGTGAACTACGGTCAGTCACAAGGGAAATTAAAATCTACATTTTTGCGGATCCCAGGAAAAAATTATAGATCTGCAGAGATCTACTCAGAACTCGACAGATTTGCATTTTGAGACATAATATTTTTCACTGATTTTTTATCTGTGGAGACTTGTATATAAAGATCTACAATGACATACAAAGATCTAAAAGGATCTACAAAGCTCTCTAAAAATCGTTGTAGATCGTGATAGAGATTAAAACGTTGAAAAATCATTAATTTTCAACGTTATAATGATCTTCAGAGATCTTTGTAGATTGTTGCATATCGTATTAGATCTTTGTAGATCAAAAACCAGTGAAAAATATGATGTTGTCTCAAAATGCAGATCTATCGAGATTTGGGTAGATCTCTGCAGAATTTTTTCCCGGGATTTTACTTATATTTATTTGAGAAATCGGCAATATTTAAATAAAAAATAAAAATATTTCAGAACCGATAAAATGAAACCAGCAGACAATATTCTAATAAAAAATGTAATCAAGATTATCATCATTCCATCAATACTTGTAAAGAAAAGTTACCAGTGATTTGAAAACAGTGATGCGAAAATGGAATCTGTGTTGTATAAAACGTACAAAAAACAGAATAACTTCGATAAAAATGCATCCAAATTATTAGGACACGGATAATAACAAATAATATGTCAACGTACTTACGCATAAAATCAAAAGTGACTGTACTAATAAAATAAATAAATACATCGAACTTGTATAAAATATATTTATGAATACGTAAGAAAATGTGATATCAAGTCAGTACCTTATAGAAAAAATATATATAGTTTAAAAAATATTATACATGTACCTGAAATATACCCGTAAAGTACTGTTATTAATTGTATAGTGAAAATTATAAAATACTCAGTGATCGTCAAAATGTTTGAAATGTGGAATAACGTTAGTACCCGATTGGAGCAAGTGCAAGCACAGCAGTCCCACACATCTCAGCAACCGCACACGTCCAGTGGTTCTATAAAAGGTGTGTATGTTGTTTTTTTTGCAGACGTTAGAAAGTTAGGTTCTAGGAATGGCAAGTGTAGTTATTTTTATGGTGATTCAGAAATTGACGAAATGCTGTGTGGAATATATTAGATGGTTGTTTGTGATTAATTAGTACGAAGAAAAAAATTATTGATACAACACAATTAATATTTTAAAATTTTCGTATAAAAAGTTCCAAAATTTTTCTTGTTGGTGTAGTTACTTATAGCTGTTTTTGAATTGTTTAGAAGCCGAAATTTATCAATTTATTAATAGAAATCAGACGATTTTCTTTAGTTTTCCGTAAACTACTCGACTAACTAGGAAATAGGTAAAATGTGATCTAATTCTAATTGTAAGTCATATTGGAAATTATAAATAAAATTTGGTTGTAGGTAGGTTCTATTTTATTGCTTAATTATATTTATATGATTACTGTCAGAATTCATTACCAATGAAAATAAAATTTTATATGGGATTATATGTATATTTTTTTGCTTTTTTGCATTGTAATTTTTTGTGTTTTTAAAATTTTATTAGCAATTATATTATTTGGGTATACATATAGTGAACAATATTAAAAAATTAATATAACTATAGATTAAATATTTAATTCAAAACATATATAATAACAACTATAGTTAGTTTTATTAAAAAATATAAATTATCGTGTATTAATTTTATAAAAATATCTACTATGTATTAAACTAATATTAATGTAAATAAATATAATATATTTAATTATATATTTACATGACTCATTATCACGGTGTATGTTTTTAATATGCGTATTTCATAACAATATGAGTGATTAAAGTTTATACTGAACACTTAATAATAATAATAATAATAATAATAATAATAATCTATAGAAAAGTGACATTTGCTTTTTGACAGAGTATATTTATTTTAAAATAGTTTTAGTTCATCGATACGTATCAAGGTTTGGTTATATAAGGTACATATGTATTTAATAACGATATAAGTTGATTAAAGAAGTTTGGTGGCCTATATATAATCTCGTGATTTTTTGAATTTTCAAAATTCAAAATAATCTCCACTCACTCATTGGGTGACTGACTCATCAACTTACAATCTAAATATCTAAATCTCTTCCTTTTAAGACTCAAGCACCAACTAGAAGGGATTTTAAGAGATTTTCCAAAAATCAGAGAATGGGAGAAGGATGTTAACCTTTTTTTATTTATTTTGATACGTTGGTATGCATTACTTCTTATATGTATTATAAAGGTTAATTTAAGGGAAAATACTCTTCTGTTAAAAAAAGTGTTTATCTTCAATAAGAGTAACTAATTGTTCTATGCTCGCATTACAAATGCGTTTTTAATAATACAAAATATGTAATTTATTAAAATACTTTCTAACATGCGTATAATCAGATAAACTTTTCCAAATTAAATTTGATCGAAGAGTCAATTAATTATCAATCTTCAAATTCGATTAATATTCATGAAAACACCATAAAAAAACTATGAAATCCGCGTACTATCTAATTTGCCAAATAGTAAAAGTACAAAAAAAAAAATTCGACATATTGCATCAATGAAACCACACGAAGGCAAATGTGAAAGGAACATGTAAATACTTATTTATCTGTTCTGTACAGAAGATAAGACTTGGCCGCCGCGCACACATTCGCGTATACATATGTGCAGTCATTAGATACAGTGTTTATAATTGCCCCGGCAATGTTTTTGAATCTAACATCTGAGATATACTACGGCCGAGATTTGACCTATATTCTGACTATAATGCACAATGATGACATGTGTGTGTGTCCTGAGTAAAAATGAACTGAATTTCGTAACTAGTATATACACGCCCGCACGGAGTACGAACGTTACCCAAAACAGGCATGAATCCTAAGTGGTACTGTACCGTGACAGATGTATTTGTTCGCTATTCATGTCTTCAAAATATTGGTTTAGACTCCCCCCCCCCTATATTTGAAGAGGGGGAGGAAATTTTTCTTTTTGCCGATAAGATAACGTGCCTTTATCATCAACTGTAACATGCTATCTCGCTCTATTGTTAAAACAAATGTATGCAACTTTGAGGTTAATTGATAATATAACTACAGTTTTATTTAGACACCAATGCAAATAGTTTATCTAACAGTGTTGAATCTAAAAGGGGGACCTAACACTTACCAATTAATAAGCCATATTTCGAGAACGCTTTGATAAACAAAACTGCGGTTTGCAAATTTCAACTTTTCACATCATTTTCTATAAAACGAACATAATTTTAACGAAATCTAAAATTAAAAATTTTATAGTAATTTTCATGCACCAAATTTCAAATTATCATAGAAATATCGACTTTAAGATAAGAAAATAAAAATGAAAATTATAATTAATATATAAATCAGTGGTTTCCTATTTTTTTTTCTACATAGACCTTAAAAGAATGATATTCTTTATAGACCTCTTACATTTTTAGATTCTATATAGAAAACATAAATATACATACTACAGTCTTGTCGAAAAAGTACAAGCAATTATATATCGATAAATATATATTTAAAAAAAAAAAACAAAAAAATGACATTGCAATTCAAAATTTTAAAACAGAAAAATTTATCATAGACCCTCAATACACCCCTTCAATACTATATACCCCTTTTAAAATTCCATACGGAGGTCCACCTGGACTCCGTTGAGAATTCCTGATCTAGAAACTTAGCAGTTTATTTAAATAGAAAATTTAAAGTTGTTTTCAGATATCTAGTACGGAAATACCTTTTTCGTAGATTTTAATAACTATATAGCTCAATTCTTTTATATAATATTTTCATAAAACCATATAAATGTTTTACTATATATGTATATAATTCATATACCAACTGTATAAAGTGCAATATAAAAATGATATTAAAATTATCTTTTACATATTATAGTATCAATAAAAAAATCTTTGTTTTATGTTTATTACATATATATTGCAATGCGCATGATTTATAAGTGAGAATAGTTTATTTCCCATGGAAATAATTATAATATACGTAGATAATAAAGTACGTTTACACATACCATAAAAAATGCTTACCGCTTACCAAATCAGTAGATACGAGTATGTAATTATATTCATTTTAATAGTTTTGATATTTTTCATAATATAATCTATTAATTATTTCCATCTAACAATATATGAACAGCATATATGTATACCAGTATGTAGAAGTAGAATAATAATTGAATAGTCCTTGAATAATTTTTTTAATATAATAATATTAATAGTATGAACTCCGTCAGTTAAGATTTACAGAATGTCTTTAAGATACCTTTTTTGACATCTCTGAGAAGAGATCTATATTTTTTTAGCTAATTGGTTAGAGTAGCACTTCACTCGCATAAGAACCGAGATATTTACGATTTTTTTCGATTTGATTTACTGTTATCGTAACAAAATATATCTTATAACCTGGCCAGAGAACATATCTATGAATTAAAAAAAACACGTAAATCGGGTAAGTGGTTCTCGTGTTTTTTTTATTTAAAGTTTTGGCATTAGGGTGGATCATGTACAACCACGACGTGGTTCTTTAGTTATAAGCGCATAACGGACAAACAGACAGACAGACAGACGTTAAGATTTACAATATAGGTATCTAGATAGACTAACGCATATTTATATAATTCTACTTTTCATTTTTCCCAAGAAAAACTACTAAATCTTCTATTTTTAATACTTCATTTTCCGATTGTTATACAAGTTTTTTGCACCATCCCTGAACTATAAAACATTTTCTACAAAACATACCGCTGAGAGTATGAAACAGCGAAAAATATTCATGCACAAAAAATCTCATCCTTTTTCTGTTCCGTCCTTGCGCGTTGTCCTATGCACTATTGATTTGTTGTCGGCTATACGGCGTCATTGTGACGTCACAGGCGACTTCTAACAATGTCTCTGCATCTTCAATATCATCACCATCCGATGCACCCCCCACCACCCACCAACAACATCAACCAAATCGATCGTGAGTATATGTAATATTATATTTTTCATATATTATTTTGAAAACCGGTACGCGCCGTCACCATGGTGACTGTATGATTTTTGTACATGTGACGTCACGGTTTGAATATTCGAAAAGAATGAATAGTCCAGTAATATTAGGTTTTCACTACGGAAAAATTCACAAGGGGCTGAATATTTGTAAACTCTTTCATTTTCATTAATATAAAAAATATTTTTGTTCTGATTTTTGTGTTAATTTTTCTATTTGAAAAAATTAATATGTCAAATATTTTTAAATGGGAATATAAAAATGATTTTATATTAGCCGAGGGACAGTGCCCCCCCCCCCCCCCCCCCAGACATCCCTCATGAATTCGACACTGCATCTTCACGTCTGTTCTAACAAAAAATCAATGCTATGTTGTATCATATCATAATCAAAATAGGAAAAGTATTGGTTATCTTATAGTAAATAAATAAATTTAGAAAAATTGTAAACACACGTCAATAACAACAATATTAACAACTGGTGCCCTCGTATGTATATACAATATGTATAGTAAGTAACTCAATAATAAAACATTAAACAACACAGCTAAATTCTACTTCAAGGTTGATTTAATACGACAAAATTTAACATGGTCTCTACCTTTTGTATGAAAAATTTTAAACTTTTCTGTTCGTATGATTTTGTTTTAAATATCGATGAAAATACGATTTCTTCGCCTATAGGATTTTCATTTCTAAAACATAAGCTCTGTCTAGAATTAAATATACTTGATTTTGTATTACATGTGTAGATATACAATGTAGGTACTACAATTCCACTTTAATCTTATAGCCTTTTACAGTTAACATCCACTTTTATAATATGTAAGTTTTGAAATCTGTATACTTGATTAGTATATACTTATACCTTACATTATTTTATAATAGTCGTATATAATAGGGTGTTAAAAGATTCGATAATTTTAAAGGTAGTTTTATGCTCATGGTCTGCATAAGGAGGATGAGTAACTGACAGGGCTCTAGCCTGGAAGCCCAGCGAGGCGAGACAGGTTTTTTGGTAGGTCGTCGACAAAAAAAGTTATTAGGTTTTTTTCGGGAAAAAGTCCGCAGAAAATCCTAGCAAGTGGATTCACGATAAAATGTAGGGGTCATGCATATTTATTACTGGCTAAATCAAGTGAAAAATCAGCATGGGTCCACAAATCAACACTTCCAGACACAAGCTCTTGAAGTTGAGAGTTGTTCATATATTTTTAAAAGAATTTAGCTATACGCCCTTAAATTTTTAATTAATGTTAAGAAGAATCAGTACAACTTATACACTTAGGTTACCTATATCTCTTTTTCACCTAAAAAAATGCAACAATTTATGTTTTAAAATCTAAGGAAAACATTTTTATATAGAAATAAAAAATAAATCATAAATATATACTTATAGCCCTACTCTTAACACATGCATTCATGTACACATATGTGAATATACATAATGTTAAATGATACAACCGAGGTTATTATTATTATGCAATAATGTTGTATGATTATATACATACACACACACACACACATACACACATCTGCCCGTATAGTCTTATATGGACGTATTTATGTATATACAGCATCGCCAGATTATGGACATGTTCATGATAATAAATTAAAAATCACAAAACTTACTAACAGCAGTATCAAATTTGGGAAACGCATGTTTATGTAGTGTGCAATGGAACTAGAGCGAGTGACAATAATAATGCAGATTGTCAATTGTTGTAAAAGGAAACTGGTCAGAATGGAAATTATGTACATGGATGTAATTTATTTATTTGTGATAGAGTTAAAATGTCGTTGAATGTAGTAATTGATACAGATAAAAATACATCGGTTAAAACAGTGATTCTCAAAATGTGCCGCGGTATTTTAAATTTGATGATTTTTTATGTAGAAAAATCAAAAATCAAATGAATGAATTTTTTATGTTAGAACAAAAACATAAAAGAAAAGTTTATTGGCATATTTATTAGACATATGTACATACATTTTAATAAATGTAGTTCTATAATAATTTAATGTTAAGTAATTACAAACAGACAATTAAGCCAATTGGCTTTCTTATTGCATTTTAAAGTAAAAATATTACTACAATTTTATTTTATTTCATAAAAATACATACTCCAATTTACTGCAATTACAAAAACAAATAAGTTGTTATCTGTTCTTATCAGATAAAAATAATAATTTTAATTAACAAAAAAATATATTTAAAAAAATAAAAGTTCGCTAAAAAAATATTTGAGTTATTTGAAAAAATTATCAAGCGTATAAACTGCGCCTCTTTTTTTAGAGAAAAACTTTGAAGAATGGACTTTTTCCAACTTTACTCTTTAAACTTTTCCTTGCAGAATATTTATCATGATCTTATATATAGTTATGTACTTCTATAAAACTTTTTTTGCGCACGAAGTGTGTTGCAAAGAATTTTGTTTTGATGTTCTGGGCTATAATTTTCCAAGTTTTGTAGATTTTTTGTTTAAATAATAGTTAATTATAAATATGAACTATTTTTAACACAAAATCTATATATTTATTAACACTATTTATAAACATTTCCATATTTATAAAATGTATTTTTCAAAAATAAAATATCGATAAAATTAAAAATTCTGAAATGAATCACCGCATCTGTGAGCAAAGATATCGTCAAAATGAAATCAATAAATTAAAACATATTGCATGTTACCTTTATTGATTTTTTTTGTACGATACCTTCTTTCAAAATGATTTTCGAATGGAGTTTCTTTAAAACTATTTTTTTTATTATTTACAAAATTTAGGCTTATTTTTGATTTTTTAAATTCATTTTTAACTCACTGAAAGAATGGGGATTTCTTATAGAAATAAAATGTATACATATTTATCAGTTTATAATAATCTTTCTACTTTTTATAAACTTTACGTATTCTGATAACTTCTTCAATAAGTCACATTTTATCAGTACGAAACAATTGCATTTTACAATACCATATTTCTTGTTTAGTTTATGACTTGCATTACATGCATAGAAATAATTGTTGATTTTTAACTTATTCCAATGATATAGATTGATTTGTAGATCATATTTTATAAATCACAGATCATGTATAAGATAAATATGAAAATATATAGAAATATTGAAGACAAGTTTAGCCTTGTGCTAGTTTTAGGGTACTAGCCCCGGACAGAAAGGGCGTACAATATGTTAAAGCTCGACAAAATCCTCGAAGGACAAAATTATCTCATATGTACATGCATATATGATGAATTATATTAAAATAATTTATTCGTGTAGTTACTTTCTGTAGGTACCTATAATTTTTAATTTATGGTATATTTTGAACGATTTTTTTAGATATAGGCTATATAACATGTTTAACAGTTGTATTTATTTGTTATCTATGGATATTAGATTTAAATTAGCTAATTTCATAAGCAACATACATATGCCATTAAAAAAAGATTATCCTGGACTTCTGGGTGTAATTGTATAACACAACTTAAAAAAAATTTATGCAGTTTTCATGTTATTTGATAATTTTTTATTAAAATTATTTTCGTAAGTTCATTTCAAAAGTAAGATGTAAGAAATTATTGTTTCATTTCAATAATTTGTTTTAATTTAATTTGACAAAGAATTTTGTTTTGATTGTAAAACAACTATATTGCACATTCTTTTCACAAGAAATTGTTGAAAATGTAGCTGGGGAGTTTTAGGGCAGTAGCTCTCAATGTGTGCGCCGCGGCGCCCTTATATCTTTAGAGGGGTGCCGCGGATCTACAATCTCATACATATTATTAATTATATGTTGATGAATAAATAATAAATTAATTTATTTGTTTAATAATGCAGTTATTGTTCATTACATGTTAGTCATGCTCTCATGCTTCGACACAGTGAAGGGTGCCATGGAAAAACCTTAGTTCAAAAAAGGTGCCGCGCATCAAAAAAGTTTGGGAGCCACTGTTAATTAATAAATAATATAGATAATAAGGCGTTTATTAGATTATCAGTGCTAAATCTAAACAGCAGTGATCGTTATGTTGAAAGACAATCAATTCACCAATTAAAATTAATATAAGATTTTTTTATCCCTTATTAGTCAATCAAGGGTTAAAAATAAACAAACTATTTATTTTTACAGACATTTATTATTTTTGATTACGCAATAAAAATACCAACGTAAGATTAGTAAAATCAAGCAACATCTAAATCCTAGCTTATTGAAAATTAAATTATGGACATTGTTACATAGAGTACTAAATACAAAGGGCTTAGCGTCATTTTTTGTGTAAGGTCGAGCATCGTTTGGCCATCAGCAAATACATACGTAATACTCTGGCATTTCGTTTCTACAGTAATGTTGATCAACAGTGGCGTAACCAGAATGATTCAATAGAGGACAAAATAAATAATGACCCTTGATAATATTTAACAAAAAAAAAGTTAAAATATTTTATTTTTTAATTGTATATATAAAACTTATTAGTTTTTTTTTCATAACATATTTTTATTGGCTTCTGATTGTGAGTGTAAACTACAGTGTTTTATAATATTCTTTGGGACAAGTTGAAATAATGTCTACTGCAAAGTGTGAAAAAAATATGGATTGATTAAACCAAAACTTTTTTTTATTAATTACCATTTGATAATATTTTCTTTGCGTTAGGTATTTTATTCTATTTTTTATTAGTTTATAACACGAGACTGAAACGATACTAGCTTAGATTGACATAAAATGACACCAACTTAATATTTTATACGACGATACTTTGAGAGTCTCACCTCGTTCCGGATAAAATTTTTTAAGTGCTCATCTACTTGAAATTGTAGAGCGACAGTTTTATTTTGTAAAAAATTAAACCGATAACATCTTGTAAAATGTGAAACCAGTATACGGTGGTAGAACCAGGAAGGCAAGGGAATTCCCTCCACTTTCCAATGAGATAAAATTTCTCTCCTCCCGGCCAAAATTTGTTATTGTCAGTGCCGGATTTACCCAACGTGATGCCCTAAGCACTAAACATGAAAAGACCCTCATTTTTGCATTTTGACGAACTTTTTTTTTTAGCCGTCACCTAATTTCTGATGACCTTTTTTTTTACTCATGACCAAAATTTTCATTACTATTTTTCCCTATTCACTGCAATATTACGCTGATGCCCCCAGAAATCACTTTTATGGTGCCCCCAGGGATCGGGTGCCCTAAGCAGTTACTTCTTTTGCTTATTGGTAAATCCGGCATTAAAAAAATGTATGTAAAACCAAAATTCTTAGTTCTCTTATCTTCCATCCAGTAGATAATATTGAATGATTTTAAATTATCCCCCCCCCACCTCATCGAATTCAATATTGAACCGGTATAAAAAATAAGGGCGGAATTTTCTCGTGTTACGCCAATGGTAATGTTAAACAGCAAATAAACAACAAGTCAGAATGCGTCGGCCCTTGAAGGTAACTCAATATGATGTAGGGTTTTTGACCAGCTACAAGTTGAGTTTCATTTCAAGGCCCCCCACTTTGTTTAAGGTGTAAACAATTTATTAGATTATTGTTATGTTATTAATAAATAGGGTTTTGTGCAAGGTCAAGCATGCAGCTAGATTTAACAGTGATTGTCAAAATTTTGTTTGTGAAAAGCCTAAGTATATTATTAATTTCTTAAGCATTGATTTTTTTTTGCTAACAATATGTTCAGAGACACATTCTCAGCGGAAAGAAATATATTTTTTTTATATCCCAATATAAATGTTTATATAAATTTTTATCCAAAATACCCCCTTCCTTTCAAATTAATATATATCATCACCTCCACACTGAAGTAAGCTCTCTAAATTCTGTTTTTTTCGACTTTAAATTAATGTGTTATGTTGGTATCTACAATTAAGAGCTTAAAACGTTTAATACTTCATATTGTAAATGTTATGTTACTGATTTATAGGAAATTTAATGGCGTAACTGGTATTTATTTTTTTGAGGAAGTGGGGGGGGAGCATAAAAATATCGCCCTATATTTAAAACACCGCAAAGCAATTGTATTCAAATGACCTTTTTTGCTCTTCACTTCACAAAATTTTCAATGTTTGTAAAATTTTATAATTCATTTTTCAATTTTTACAAATCGACGGGGGGGAGGATTTACATAAAAATTTACATAAAAAAGTAATCATCCATATATATTTTGTATAATTTCTATACTATCTAGAATCACCTGCCCCCCTCCCTCTGAATACGCAAATGAGGGAGTCAGGCCATATAGTTAAAAATAGTTTTCAAACCACCGGTTTAGATGGTCGCTACTAAAAAAAATATACATAAATTACAGGCATACATACAAGGTGGTCGACTTTAGTACTATTTTTAATATTGTTTGTAATTGTTGTTACAACATTCTAAATATAATATCTGCTGATTGAAAGTGATTTAAACATAATTATATGATTTGAAATTATCATTAGATTGATTGCTATTTATTATTTAAATAATTTATTCTCGTTTACTTTATTATTATTATTAAAATACAATGTATAAGTTAATATTTTAAGCTTCTAGTTAAGTCAATATTTCGTTGCACACTAATGTTAAGAAGATTTATTATACTTTCAACAGCTTAAATTAGATCCCAGTTATTGAAGATGTTAGTTTAAAGTTTAAACTATGTGTTGCAATATTATTATATATTTTAAATTCACTTTCAACCTTCTGAATCTTAATTACAATAATGTAAATATTGTCAAAAAATGTCAATAGGTATATGCAAATGTCTGTATAAGCAGTAAGCAAATATACCGGAATACTATATTATAGTACGTATATGTGTAATATTTACTATCATTACTATTACTTATAGTAAATATGAATTAAAATCGTAGTTAAGAAACGTTTCATTTGTGTGTATGTGTATGTAATATAAAAATCGTTAACAATTGTACGGTTTTAAATTTTATGATTAAATTAGGAAACATTATACTATGTAATTATATTTAAAAAAATATGTTTAAAAAATCTTGAATATACATATCTACTACCAATGTATATTGTATAGGTATATAATACATTAACAATATATGGAAGCTATGCTATCATTTAAACTTTTCATCGCACTTCTGTACCAATATTTGATGAAGACATTAACAGTTATATGAGAATTAAGCTAAACTATTTTAAACCAGTTACACACAATATGTAAAACATTAAAAATATATTCATTTTAGTTTGAATTTATGTAGGTATATTGGATTGAATATTTTTATTTATTTTCTTATTTTTTGGCCTTTCATTTCTGATTTTGTAATTTAAAAAAATATCTTTCTTATCTCAATCTCTCATAATTTAAATCTTTTTATAACTATCTTCGTTATTTAAACCAAATTTATAAAACAATGAACTGTAAAAAAGGAAATATAATTTATCAAAATTGATTTAAGATAATCACGTGGCGTGTGCTTCAAGTACTACCATTTTTGCGTTGTTCAACTTCTACTTAATGATTAAAAATTAAATATAAGTATCTATTATACATTTTACTACGCTTGTGCTCAGTATTATAAATACATTTGGTCTCGACCAAACTGAAGCCAAATCTTTTTACAGGGAACTGAATTCTGGTAAATTGTCAGGGCCGTATTTATAAACAAGCTAGCTGTGAATGGACCACGTTTGGTTGCTAAAGAGCAAAGGAAAGGTCTCACACTATTATGATAACCTAACATAACCCATTCTTCATTTTTCTTTTGCGTCTCAAGCTATGTAAGTACAAAGTATTGATACTAAATTACTATCATTTTCACTGGAAGACTTCATAGAAAGATTTTGGCAAGTACATGGTCTTTAATGCTCCTCTATATAGGGGGGGGGGAGATACAAAAATTCATTGGATGTGTTCTTAACAATAGTCAAGTTAAGTTACACAATCTACCTGAACGGCCATGTAAAAAAATATGTACCTAGACAATCAATTTTTATAGATTAATCGTCCTATCAAGATAAATTACAGACGACCTTCACGATCTGAAAATTCCCAGCACGATCTACCACCTAGACCCTAGCCCCAAACATGAGTAGAAGATTTCCACGCAAATATGAAAATCTTATAGAACAGCTGGACGCAACAACAATGTATGCGCAGTGTTTTTCTGAAAATAGCCGGGTGTTGGGTTCTGTGTGTACCGTTGCCAGCTCGCGCGCCGGCATCATCGTAACTGGCCTTGCGGAGAGTCTTTCACCCCGTGGCCTACTTCTGAGCCGGCTCACACACACATACATACATCTTCACATACAATTTACACTGTTAATAATGTTACCGTGTTGGCGTATATGCGATAACGCATTAGTGTATGTGTATATGTGTGTGTTTGTGTATGTGTGTGTGTGTATGGGATAGTGTGCATATGTGATGGGATGGTTGATAGTTGGTGGTTCATAGAAAAAGTATAAAATTACCCTATTTGTTGGAGAAAAAAATTAATTGTTGTTCAATGATCTGTAGCTGTAGAAATTATTCACTTGTTTTAATTGATGTTAGGTGGGCAATTTGGAGATTGAATTGACGTTTTTAATCTAAAATAACCCTTAACAGCAGAGCTTGTTCTAACTAAGAGCAGTTAGTTAACTATACTTTATTGTTATTTATATGTACACTTATATATGTTCATAGTGAGTTTATATTTATGTAATTGGCGCTCCCCTAAATGGGCTTTCACACCGGAGCAATATAGCAATATAGCAACTAGCAACTTATAACTAGCGATATTATTTGTATTTGTCAATATACATTGAATCGGTCATATTGTCTCACACCAAACCAATATTATATCGCTATATTGCTAGTTGCTAATTGGTAGTTACTTTATTGCTGTGTTGCTATATTGCTCCGGTGTGAGAGCCCACTAATAGTTATATTTTGAGTTATTGAATGGATCTGGACGTATTCTGTATTTATAGGTGTAGAAAATAGTTTAGGACAACAATGATGAATACTATCCGAATGTAGTTTTTTAAATAAGTATATTTTGCTAAATTAATATTGAAAGAGAGTTTTTTGATTCGTTCAAACTCCTAAATCGAGTGCTTTCACATAAACCTATTTCTATACGAAATACGAAAAACAAATTATAAATATAATATTTATGTGTAAACCCCTGCTATGATCTGTTCATCAGCAACTTCCTGTATCGTCTTGTATTTCCGCGATCCTTAACATACATACATACTTACACAACAGCAATGAAGAAGCTGTCTAAAAAAACTATACCAACCGACACGAAATTATTAAGAAGAAAGAATCGACAAAATTTGTGTTTTCTAAGCGAAAATACGCAGATAATTAAAATGTTTTTCAATTTATTTACAAAGATATAAAGTTTTAAATGATTTTTTATGACTTTTAGAAATCACTAATCAAGTATATGAGCAGGTAATTCCCGATTTACGAACGATTTCTGTTTCTAGAGGTCATTCGTTATACGATTTTATTCGTTATGCATTATATAAATTAGCTGTCATTTTGACGTAAGAAAAGCATGTATTAAACATAGAATTTGTACGTATTACAATGTGTAATCGCTTTTTGTATACGGTACGAATAAATAAATAAATTTTAATACTAAAAACATTGTTTCTTAAAATTAAAACTGCTTGTTTTCCGGTATAGTAACAAAAACAACAAATCGACAAAATGCGAATTTTGACGTTAGAAGAAGAAATGACTAACTCCGTTTTTTAATGATTTTTTAACTCTGATTAGTAGTTTTTTTAATTTATGCAGTTGGTTAAAAAGAATTTGATCCATATTCAAATGAAATAATCAAGAATATTATTTATCAGAAATATATAAAATATATGCTTTAGTCTGATCTTTTGTTCCTATTTCCTAGATATGGTTCATTTTTATAAAGTATGGAATTTCTAGATACACAGTCTTTATACATTCTATGCACTCATATAATAATATGTATAATGCAGTAGGATCTAATTTTAGCACCGCTTTGAACCCACTGGTATAAAATTACAACGTCAATAGTGTTATTATTCTATGATATCATCACTGCAACAATTATATATAATCATTTATTCAGTAATAATAATGATGATATTTCTAAAGATCTTTACCCTTTGTGCTTTATTAAAATCAGTAAAATATTTTGATTGTTTATTTTCATAGCTGGTATTGTTTTATGCTGAATTTAAAAATAATAATTATTATTATATAGGTATGTCTTCGTTCATGTTTTTTTTACTCACGCGTTGCATTGAATGGAATCCTTGAATGTGCATGCGTATTAAAAATAATCTAATTGAACTTCTGCTTTCAGTTCTTAATCTTTTTCCGATATTTCATCAATTATTCAGAAATTGCAGTAAACACTGCATATCATTTTATGTTTGGTAGATATCAAAATAAAACTAACCAAGACGTATAATACCTATTATCTCTTATAATAAATATATAAATTCTCCGTACAATTTTAATTTGTGCGTCGTTTTACAAGTTAAAATCAATTTTGTTAACTTTTATAATTTGTATCAGTATATTTTTTTATTTGTTCTGAAAACTATTGGATCGATTTTGATAGGACTTGAACTGTTATTAGAAAAACTAAATTCCTAGAATTAGTTTATGCTATATAACTTCACGCTAATCAATTAATGGACTGAGCAGTAACATTAAGCACGTACAAATAACTTATAAACCCATCATGTAGTAAATCCTGTTTTTTTTTTCTACCAAGTCAAAATCGCATTCACACTTACAATTTTAAGCTCGATTTTTGACACATGTGAATGAGAAAGAGAGAGATAGAAATTAGTGTAAATATGTTTAGTACAACCAGCCGCACAGGTATTCACTGATTTTCAAAATATAGACGTTTAAAATACATACAATTCTATAATTTTGATGTAAAACCACGTCTTCCTCGATGATAAAATTTGTAATACAATGAGTTTTGAGTCTCTAACCCTAAACCTTTAAATACAGTAACATTTAACAAATGTAAGCTAATTTTCAAAGGATTTTGTACAAATAGCCGAACTAATTAATCAATAATCTTTTTTTATAATAAAAAAGTGACAATAGATATAAATAATTCTATATACGTTATTCATTGCGGCATAGTTGATATTGTACCCCTATAGTATTTTATTTACCCCCAGTTTTATCAAAGGCTGTTATTAATTATAGCCACACACAAAAAAACTGTATTGGACCAAGAAAATCTTGTTTTGTATATAACGAAAACAATATTTTCTTAATATACGAAAAGTACTCTTAATCCAACTACATTATTTATTTGTCCAAGAATACTATTCGTTGGTTTAAGAATATATTTCTTATCTTAAGAAAATATTGTTTTCGTTATATACAAATACAAAACAAGGTTTACTTGGCTCAAGTAAACCTTTCTACCTGTGCATGCATGTATCCAAATGGACCAATTTGAATCCAGCATTTACTATTTAAAGTTGTGTACCAAGTTGTCAAATTGTTTTATAAAAATTTGGCTTAATACATCAAAATGTTGCTGTTTACGTAAAATTAAAAATCATTTTCAGCTACAGGATTTATATTTATAGTATCTTAAAAATATATTTATGTATAGGGATATGGTTGTGACTATAAATATTTTTTTCAATTATAATATTTTAATTGTTAGTAAAAATAATTAACAGTATTGTTTAACAGTGTACACACTGACCGCACACTACTAATAAATATTCAAGCAATGTATATAAATGTATCTACCGTACGTTTGTATGAGTGCGCGTAATATTTATAGAGAATTATAGTACTGTCGAAATTTTGCAAGGCTTTTTTATAGTTTCAAATGTACACTCACTCGAACGATACACGATTTCCAAAATTAAACTTCTTTCACTTTCATTTTTACCATATAGATTGTATTTCTATAATGGCGTTTATTCACGAATTTGAAATTATTATTACGAATTCAATGATATTATCAATTCTAGATATTATTTAATTAGTAATAGAATATTTTCTATACTTTTGATATTTGAGAATAAATCTGTAAGACTTAATTAGAAAGAAATATGCAATATATCTCGAAAGCCAAATTCAAAGGAGACGATAATGTATAGTATTGACTGTATAGCAGGTACTTGGGATTTATATATTATAATCAATCACCTCATTGACGATAAATTGACAACATTTTAAGAAACACTGCTTCTATTTGAATTGTTTGTAAAAATTATCAATAGACCGGGAGCCAGGCTACATTCCGTTTGAAAAACCGTTAGGATTCATAAGAGTTGGTGATTTACATTCAGAAAGATGTAAAGAATGAAATTCTGAAGGTTGCCGGAAAAAAAACTCGGAACTTTTTTTGATACCAGCATTATAACGGAGTCCTTCCAGTTATAAAAAAAATAGATGTTGCACCATTTTTAATTTTGATGAAAGTTTAGTCAGTTGTTATTATACGTATTAGTTAGCAAAAACTGTAATTAGAAAATTTTAAATGTTCACAGGTTAGAGGTGGTGATCGTTTTACCCTCGAAAGATATGAAGATTTCGTCGATTTTTAACATTTGTTCGACTCGCTATAGCATGCGTTCTAATTAAACAAATATAATGAACTTGGGGTCATTTGAAAGCCTAAAGAATCTAGCTTCAAAATGATTTAACTCAATTTTAAGTTTAGGTTATTTTCGTTGTAGATATTCGTAATAAAAGCTTTTCAATTCCATTTATGAAATTGTCATTTTATCTTTTTTTCAAAATTTTCAGTGGCTTTCTGGTTTAACCGAGAAAGCTGTAATTATGCGTAAGTTATGTTCACATATAGTACTCAGTACCCACAAAAAATCAGCTTGATTGATGCACATTTTCTATTAAAAAAATTATGTTAAATATCACAAATATCACGGAAACACCAAAAACAGCTGTTTTCGAAGCAAATAAAAGTTATGTGGGGGGCAAGATAAATTGCTGATTTTTTTTTTACAAATGCTCTTAATAATTATCTAAAAAGGGCAATTTGATTCGTTATGTTATTTTAATTTTTTTAGCTGCCAGAAATTTAAAAATAATCAAAAAAATGCAAAAACTCCAAAATTAGCTATTTTCAAAGTAAAAAGAATCTATGAAGGGGGTGAGATTAAAATTGATTTTTTTTTCTACAGATGCTACTGCCTCTTTTGAGTGACGTAAGTTGCCGCGCGATGCCTATATGACTTTTTTAAGTCCACGATACAGCTGCATTGGAATTACTAAAATTGTTGATTTTTATTTTATTTTTCATTTTTAAAGCGTGATTTTGATGTTTTTCAGTCTAATTGCAGGACACTAAGTGGCTAGAAAAATTAAAAAATCAGAAAAACACCACTTGGCCTTTGAACCTTACTACTGTAAGCATCTTTAGAAAAAAATTCAGATTTTAATCTCACCCCCTTCACAGATTTTTTTTACTTTGAAAATAGCTAATTTTGGAGTTTTTGCATTTTTTTTATTATTTTTAAATTTCTGGCAGCTAAAAAAATTAAAATAACATTACGAATCAAATTGCCCTTTTTAGATAATTATTAAGAGCATTTGTAAAAAAAAAATCAGCAATTTATCTTGCCCCCCACATAACTTTTATTTGCTTCGAAAACAGCTGTTTTTGGTGTTTCCGTGATATTTGTGATATTTAACTTAATTTTTTTAATAGAAAATGTACATCAATCAAGCTGATTTTTTGTGGGTACTGAGTACTATATGTGAACATAACTTACGCATAATTACAGCTTTCTCGGTTAAACCAGAAAGCCACTGAAAATTTTGAAAAAAAGATAAAATGACAATTTCATAAATGGAATTGAAAAGCTTTTATTACGAATATCTACAACGAAAATAACCTAAACTTAAAATTGAGTTAAATCATTTTGAAGCTAGATTCTTTAGGCTTTCAAATGACCCCAAGTTCATTATATTTGTTTAATTAGAACGCATGCTATAGCGAGTCGAACAAATGTTAAAAATCGACGAAATCTTCATATCTTTCGAGGGTAAAACGATCACCACCTCTAACCTGTGAACATTTAAAATTTTCTAATTACAGTTTTTGCTAACTAATACGTATAATAACAACTGACTAAACTTTCATCAAAATTAAAAATGGTGCAACATCTATTTTTTTTATAACTGGAAGGACTCCGTTATAATGCTGGTATCAAAAAAAGTTCCGAGTTTTTTTTCCGGCAACCTTCAGAATTTCATTCTTTACATCTTTCTGAATGTAAATCACCAACTCTTATGAATCCTAACGGTTTTTCAAACGGAATGTAGCCTGGCTCCCGGTCTACAACTGTGGGTTTAAATATTTAAAAATAGTTATATTAGTTGATGTTCTTGAAATAAACAAGTAACTATTTTTAAATACATTAAAAGCAATCAGTTTTTTCATTATTAAATGCCCTTGTAATTGATTCATATATTCTAGGAACATAGAACCTTTTAATATTTTATTAATATTATCATAGATCAGATTTTATTTTTTAAAGAAAGGGTTTATAAATTCAATACTATTTGTGCTATTTTAACTGACATAAAACAAAATAAGAATCAAGTTTTTTTCAGTCCCATACATAACTTAATTTAACCATATATATCAAATATCGTATTATATTTCATATGTGGGCCTGTATATTATTTCAAAATTTATTAATAAATCTGGTTGCATACAAACTTTTGGTTCCAGGAAACGTTTTTTTTTTATACAACTTGTCAACATTTCTGTGCGGTTAGAATCAGAAGTATTCAAATTATAATGAATTAAGACATTTATAAGACTAATTAAATTTCATGCGACGTGTCAAAAATTAATTAATTAATTCTAGCTGTTTATATTTTAAAGCTAACTGTATTTTGTGCTTCATTTAAACCGTGGGACTGTTACAAAAGCACGAGGAAAAATATTGCTGAAATTTTTAGTGTGATGTATTTTTGTTCATTATGGAGCAATCTCACGGCATGTTAACTATAAATTATATATTTACATCTGTAATACACCTTACATGTTCTATTTGGTTGCATCAGTCTTGAATCAAACGGGTGGGGGTGCAAGATTTTCTTCCTCCATCCTACTAAAATATTCTGTAATATGACCACAAATTTTAATGAAACCTCAGTGGACAAAACATCATTATAAGTATAACAAGTATTTGTTAGTCTGTAAAATTCTAATAACAAAGCAATGTTCTATAACAGTGTTTCCCAACCTGGGGTACGCACTCGCAATGAACCAAAAAGTGGCATAAATACAACAAAAAAAATCATTATCATGATGAAAAAATTATCATTTTTGAGCTGATATAATTATTCATCATTATAATGAACTTACGTTCATCAATCTTCGATTAATGAACATGTAATGTATTCATTCAGTGGCGTAGTTAGGGGGGGATTTAGGGGATCAATCCCCCCCAATGAGAAAATTATAAGATTATTATTAATTATAATATACGAGCATTTTTTCAATAATTAATACATCTAAAAATAAGTGAAGAATTTTACCAATTTTTGTACTTGCACTACATAAAAGATGATTTTCATAATGAAAAATATAACTATGAGATTTAATACTCATATTAAGAAGTCATATCCCCCCATCGCAAAAAGTTATCTACGCCACTGTATTCATCAGTTATATGAATGCTTTCATATAATTAATGCATAACATTGATGAATAAAATTTACAAAATTGAAGGAATCCGGGCAGTTGCGCAGAGGGTTTCAGGAAAAATAATATACCGTTATTTCTTGTTTACCCCGGTATTGAATTAATCCGACTTCACCCTACCTCGTTTTCTTGGTTGTAGAATTCCACAATCATTGATTATTCATTGAAATAGTGAAATGTAATTCATAAAAAAATGTTTATAAATATATGTATAAATAAATTCACGAAGCGCTATGTCGTATTCAGCAATATAAATAGCGGAACTCCTCGCATAGAAGTTATGTGATAATAAAGTAGAAAACAAAAACCAAGTAAACTCAAAAGAGACAACTACACACAAACTATATGTTAAACTATTTTGCTCTCTCTGTCTGACATTACCGCTTACACATTTCACACACTATTAGTAAATGCAGTGAAGACAGTACATCGTACTTTGCATACAAATATGATTGTCCATCGCACTCTTACAAATATCATATTTGATAACGCTTCACTACTACAAAACGACAACAATGAACTCTATTACGCAATGTATGCGCTCTTTGTTGCACATATAAATATTATGTGCATTGTTTTTTAATGTCGTGCGGTTGGCAACGCTTGCGTGGTTCGCGCGGCGAGTATTGATCAGCTGAATCAGCGCCAAAATAACTTAATAGAAGTACGCGATTGTTTATTACTTTATTACGTTCGTACACAATTATAATCAGCTGTTCGCGGCGGCCATATTTGTTTTTACTTTTTATCAGCTGATTGAAAACGGAACGAAAAATTTTGTTTAGACAGTTTAGAATACAAATTAAAACATTTTACATACGTTTAATTGATTATACTTGTAACTGAATTCAGTGGCGTAGATAGGGGGGGGGGATTAAGGGGATCAATCCCCCCCACATGAGTCCATTTTTTATACTTTTCACCATATAAAAGATGATTTAATACTATCATATCCCCCCCATGACTCTGACTTCGGTTGAAATCCCCCCCCCCCCCCATCGCAAAAAGCTATCTACGCCACTGACTGAATTTGTAATGAAGTTTTTCTTCCAAGAATTACAATTCTGCGCTTAGCGCTTCCTTTGTTTAATTAATTATAATTAAAATGTCCACTAGTTTAATGTCAGAGGGTTTGAATTAGATCTTGTTTTAGTTTTCATTTCATTAAAATATAAATTAATTTAACAAGCTTTTAAGGGAAAACTTCATTATTTTGTTTTTGACACATTATATAAATTATAATTAAATGTATTGCCTTTTTATGACCTCAAATCTAATGTGGTGTTTACACCGAGAAAACAAAACAGAAACATGGTGTTTTTATGACCAAAAAGCAATAAATCCTATACATTTTTAAATATGAAATATTTTAAAGACACGATGTTTCTGATTTGTTTTTTCGGTGTAAACACCGCTTTAGAAATAAAACTACAGTTTCAAAACTTTTTTTACTTAAGCCATATTTAAATATAAGTAAAACTTACAGGCTCATTTTATTTGAGTTCTTAACATTAGCGAAATAAATCTAAAAAAATAATTTTGATGCCTCACTTTAAACTTTTCAATTTTTATCCAAAACATTTTTGCCGATAGCTTTAAAGCTCTGAGATATTTGAGTGGATTAATTAAAATGACCCACCCTGTATCACGAATTTTTTAAAAGTAATATCGAAGTTCTATTGTATTTTTTTGTTCTTTACTTTCAAAAATTGCCTTTTGAAAATGTAAATTTAAATGGTAAAACTATTATATTTTTTACTACCTCGTACATATCTTGCAATCACAAATTTTTTCATGATATATAAGATCCAGCTCTGATTCCATCACAAATCACAAAACCGGATTTATCTTTCGCGGTTTCCGAATCCGTGTTCATTAAAAATAAAAAACTGTATCAGCGGCACATTGCGACTCATCGTGAATACGGCGCGGCGTTAAGTTTGTTTTGCACCGTGCGCCGTTAATTATTATTGATAATCTGTGTGTGCCGCGCCGCCGCCGCCGTTGTTTAGTTGTGTTCAGGGTCGGACGTGAGCGGCACACACACACATGATGCGGCGAACAGGTTAGTCGGGATCCGTATTGTGTAATAATCGCTGATGTTGTCATCGTTAAGTACACCTGTCAGTAGGTACATTAGTGCAGGTCTGGACTAATTTTTTTTAAATCGTTATTATTTTTTTGCTCAATAAAAAGTTTTGTTGATGATTTTAGTATATTATAATTAAATATTGGTTTTGCTACCATTTTCACCAAAAAAAACACCGTGTTGCTGTTTTGCCTTTTTGGTGTAAAGTAAAATTGTAAACACATGATATTATATATTCATAATTCATGATCGTAAGTTTAATAGAATAACCCCTATTAAACTATCCTGGCTTGCGATGTTAGCTTAAAAACGGAGCTAGTTTGGTTTAGATGAGGCTAGAGCTGCTAGCTTACTATTACAGCTTTGAAAAAGTCGTGTAGGCTGAGCATAACTACGTATATTTTATACTAGGTACCTATTGTTATCAAGGGTTGAGGGATGGAGGGTTAAATTACTAACAAGACTATAAATTATGTATTGACGTTTATTTTTTGCTTTATTTTTATTAGTTCAGAACATATGAGCTTTCAAAGTATGACATCGTGCTAATACCGAAAATACGTACTCTTCATCAAAAAACTATGATCGTATTATCTGAATTAGTTTGTGTTTATGAGAATACGTCAAATCTAAAATATTTTCATCACCCAGTTCAGCGGCATATTCAGTAAACTTGATAAAATACATTATTTAAAAATTAAACATATTAATACGGTCCTGTTTTATCTGCAAAAGATCATTCACCAGACTCAGGACTGTTCAAAAAGGGGTTAGTTATTTTTATACGGCCTTCATCTAGGTCCTTGTATGGCTATAATATACTATCACGCAGGCAGCTGTGATTTACCTAGTGTAATATACTTTTATCTAGTCTATGTTGATAAATAATACTATTACAATAAAATTGTTTTTACTGTTTTGATTTTTTTATAACTATAAGTTTGTTCTACTTTATAGTGATTTAAGGGGTTATATACCTACTAGTGATGTAACGAATATTCGCATTCGCATTCGCATTCGCGAATATTCGCACATTTTTAAACATTCGTATTCGCATTCGCATTCGCAGGTAAAGTTGCGAATATTTTTGCGAATATATTATGATGTATTAATATATAAAAATAGTTAAATATCGTTTTAGTGCTCCAAATTATTTCATTGAAAATCTGTTTTATTTTAATATCTAGCTATAATCTATGGATACTGACAAGAAATTGCAAGAAATATTTTAATAGATCCGATTAAAAAGTATTTAAAAAAATTATTATAACAATTAAAAAATTAAAAAAGGATTGTTCAGCTTTGTTTATTTAAAACTGTACATCACGTTTATCATAAATATTAAACATAAATTGTTTTTGTAAGTAAATAATAGCTTAAACCACGAAATATAAAATTATTTTAATTTTTATATTAGTGAAACGACTTTTCGACCAGCTTTATAGCAACTTCTGCTTGTATTTTATCCATAGATAAGAACCCATTTAGATATTAAAACAAAATGAATTTTCATAAAATAATTTGGAGCACTAAAACGATAAATAACCATAAACATCGTTTTTTAATGTATTTTATTCAGAAAACCTTCTTTTTTTTCTTTTTTTTTAGCTTTTTTACAAAAAGTCAATATTCGCATTCGCATTCGCATTCGCGAATATTGACAGCTAATATTCGTATTCGTATTCGCATTCGCGAATGTTTAAAATCATACATTCGTTACATCACTAATACCTACAGTTAGAATTTTCAAAAAATCGATTTTTTTAAATTTCATTTTCGTAATATACATATATTTAAGTACACACACAGAAAATTGCAAGTCAATCCGGTGATTATTTTCGAAGTTACACGCATATTTGTAAAGACGTCTCAGAGCGTTTAAATGTAGGATGTCGGAGCGGCAGCGCGTTTTTCTCAAATCTGTGTTTTTAAAGTCGGTGACCACGATTCCTCGGAAACGGCTGAACCGATCAGTCTCAAATTTTAAGTATATTTTTTAGTAATTAATCGAAGGTTTTTTCTCACCGATAAATATCTCGTTTTTTATAAACAATTTAAGGTCAAAATTTTTGTCAAAAATCGATTTTTTTGAGAAACAGTTTTGTCAAAAAAATTTATTTTGCTTATTCCTTCGATTAAGTACAAGATTATACATTACTTTAACGAAATCCATTTGGGTTTTTTTATTTTAAATGATACAGTCTGGAGATATCGTGGTCACCGCAAGGCGTTTTTTTTTTTGAGAGGACCTCCTGGAGAACAGCTGTAGCAGCTTTGGAAATTATTTTTTTTACAAATAAAAAATGTTAAAATACAATTCAAAGTTACCATAATATGTGTACAAATTTTTACATCAATAAATTTAAAAGTATTCTCTTAAAAAAATTCTTGAAAAACCCTTTTTTGGTCATCTGACTGTATGTAACCCCTTAAATATCTATTGTTTAACGCCATACTTTTAAGGATGATCATGGTGATATTATAAAAAAAATTTTTTTAATTTTCATCAACAATTTTACACAAAAACCCGAGAAAAAAATCCTTGTTAATCAAAACAATTCAAATGATCTTTGATTTTTCCAACTTTTAGTTAAGTATCTTATAATTTAAAAAAAAACCATTAGTGTAGGTAATATTGGTAACCCCTGGAACAAAATGCTACAACGTATTATATCATAATACTCTTTTTCCTAATTTCCCGTTTCCCCCTACTTCCCGTACAAGTGAAATTTCAAAAGATCATCGCCAAAAAAGTGAAAGTTGTCGAAAAGTTGTTACGTACGGTGTTCAGTGTTTAAATTTTGCAATTAACCGCGTGAAAAGCGACGTTAGAAGGAGACGTACGTCACTGTAACTTATTGTATACCACTGTTCCTGTCCTTCTCCCACAAACCGTATAACGTTTATTATTATTATTATTTTAACTTTCGGATTAGTTTAGAGTTGTTGTTGTATATATGTTTGGAATAGTTTTCCGGTATTCGCGTGTTCCGATGAATGGAAATTATTACAGTATCGATGTGCATAGGCGTGTTTGCAAGGGGGTTAAATATTTAACATTCTATTTGCCAGAGTGGATGTCGGTGTCGGATATCATTATAAGGTTCAACTAATATTAAGATTGCGATGAAGGAGCGTACACAGAAAAAAACTGTATTGGACCAAGAAAACCTTGTTTTGTATATAACGAAAACAATATTTTCTTAATAAAAGAAACATACTCTTAATCCAACTACGTTATTCCTTCGTTCAAGAATACTATAGTTGGTTTAAGAGATTATTGCTTATTTATATATGAAAAATATTATTACAAATAAAGAAAACGGCAGATTTTTTAAAGAAAACTTTCGTTATTAATTAATATTGTGTGAAAAATGTGAACCTTATAAAAAAATACTTAAAGTAAAATTTGTAAAATACAAATTTTTGAAGAAAATGAGTGATGGCACACAATCATAAGATAAAAATTATTGCACCTAGAGTAAATACACTCAACCGTAAAACAATTTGAATTTCAGGGGGGGGGGGGTCTATCTCATGTTATAAATGTGATTTCCGTTCTTCAAAAGTAACATACTCTTAATCCAACTACGTTATTCCTTCGTTCAAGAATACTATAGTTGGTTTAAGAGATTATTTCTTATCTTAAGAAAATATTGTTTTCGTTATATACAAAACAAGGTTTACTTGGTTTAAGAAATCCTTTCTACTAGTGTACCAAATAATAGAATAGAGAGGTGGATTTAGAAGGGAGTTGAAGTAAAATCTAAAATCTGTAATTATATTATTTTCGAAAAATTTCAAATTTGTTTATATCTTTGGTAGTATGCGTGGAATTTATGTAAAATACAGACAATTTTGATACACGCCATTTGAAAGCTCCAAAACACTTTTTTTTTTTATTTATTCTACGATTTTTTTTCACCGACTTTTTTCCAAAGTTACAGCTATTGGAATACAAAAAATCTCTTTACTACCTTATTAGTTTACATTACTTTTCATTGGAATGGGGGGGGTCTATCTCGTGTTATAAATGTGATTTCCGTTCTTCAAAAGATAACTGACAGAATAAACCTCAACAAATTATGATGAGTCAAATAAATATAATATTAAATAATGATATCGTTGTTTATTTTCAATATTGTTTTTTTTTGTATATGTTACTGTAAAAGTCCGAACTGAGGTAAATCCTAGAATTTACCGGTAAAACCTAGGTTTTACCAACTGTTAATGGTAAAAGTCCGAACTGGTCTGTGATTATCGTTTATTTCGGACTTTGTCCATCATACACTCGGTAAAACCTAGGTTTTATCTCAGTTCGGGCTTTTACAGTAACATATATAATATTTTAATATGGAATATATTTTAATTTAATTTTTTTTGTTACAGGTAAGAAATAAATTTCAACCAATGAGAAAAAGGAAAAGCTGATGTCATGAAATTTTCAATGTGTAAGCTAGAAAAACATTTGTTTATTTGAATATTTATAATCCCTAAAAATAGAATAACTGTTTATACATTGCATATATTTGTAATTCGTTTTTTAAGAAAAAAAAAGTGCAACACAATGCAGGTATATTTGCATACATTAATTTATTATGTATTGAGATACATAATAAATATTAAGTATCTTCTTAAAATGGAAGCTAAATGTGTTAAAAAATAAAAATAAACATTAATAACACTCAAAAACTTTAACGCTGTTACGATATTTATGTTCAACTTACTTTCTCTAAAAATTTTTTGTCTCAAGATGATCGATTAATATTAATTGATGTTACTTAACTGTTATTAAAATATTATAAATATGATTAATTATATTTACCTTGTAACAACATCGTGACAAGTATCTACATATAATAAAGTTAATTGTTTTCCTCACTTGTATTGTAAAAGGAAGTAGCAATTTTAAATAAATATTGAGAAATTTATCCATTCATTTTACTTTATAATTGTACGTTATACATATATGTAATATGTAGATATATTATATATTTTTATTCTTTTGGTCTAAATTAAAACTTCTAATTCTGTAATTGATCTATTCACTATTACTTAATATAAGTATGTAATAATTTACAAGAACAAATTAATCAAAATCAAAAGAGAGCTCCTTTCCGGAGAGAATATTCTTTTAAAAATTAACAGAAAATGCTGTGAACCTGAGGATAAAATCAACTTCTGAAAAAAATTAACAGAAAAGTCCGTAGAATTTAAAATAAAGTAAATGAAAATTACAATGTCATATCTGGTAAAATTTAACAAAGAACCTATTAAAATTTATTTACTCTGAAAAAGTAATATACGCTATTCATTAGTTTAATTTCTTCAATATGAAAATTTCTCGTACATTCTCTATAATTTTACTATATTTCTATATTACTTTTCATATCTGGCCTATCGCCGGCATGTTTGTCTCAATAGGTCTGGCACCAAGTAATTTGAAGTTGATAAAATTCTGATTTTTTTTTCATATAATGACTCTTGATAGAGTGACACTATGTAAGAAAATCTGAAGTCCTCCCCTCGTTTTTTTTCGTCAGATTAATACTTCAACCCAGTTATGATATTAAAATGAATTTATTAAAATCATTGTCAAATATTAATGTCTTTTTCATTGAAGTACTATTTCAATTTAAAAAATTCAGACAGGCATTACTCGGTGAGTTACTAGTTTAACGAAAAATATGTATGGAATCTCTTTTGTAGAGAATTTAATTGGCTTTAATTTTTTATCTGGTTATTTTTGTCATAAAATTGAAAGAAAGCCGAAAAATCTACAAAAGCTAATTTTTATTTTTTCCCACCCATTATTGAAAGTATTGAACTTGATATTTTAAATTATTTAGATAAAATAGTAATTAGTATAAAAATCAATTATTACTCAATAATAATAAATTAATCTCCTTGGCCGTGAATTGGAATGAAGTCTAATGATTTCTTACAATTTACTATTAAGTAGTGAAGAAAAGTATCTATAGGATTCATTGTATTGTGACATTTTCCGGGCCGGATTTTGAAATTTGCCGCCCCTAGGCAGTTACGAAAATTTCCGCCCTTTTTGATTGAATAAAAATAAAAAAGGAAAAGGTTTTTCATATCAGTGGCCTTTTTTTAGTTTTTCATGTTAAAATTGTATCAATTATTAAAAAGAAAATGTGAAGACCTTTTTTTAGGTTTTCATGTTAAAATTGTATCAATTATTAAAAAGAAAGTGTGAAAATACTTTTTTTTTGTTTTTTTTTTTTTACTAACATTTGCCGCTCTAGGCACGTGCCTACACTGCCTGCATGGTAAATCCGGGCCTGGTCATTTTCAAAAGTTATAAATATACTACTGGAAAATCAGTTAACTGTATTGAATCAGCGAAAATGCACTATAATAATTCACTAATTGAAAAACTTTTTTTGAATTGATTTTTTATGAACATCAGATGTTTTAAATATAATTTGAAAATTCCTAGCGAGAGGTTTCATCACTAATTAATCCCTTAGTGACTTAACTATTTAGTTACTGTTTTCGATGATTCGGATTATATAACATATAAGGTATTAATATTAATAATAATTAAAAATTTATCAAACTTTATCAAACCGTGTCTAATTCATTAATTTAGCTCTGATTCCAACTAAGGTAATAAAAAAATATTTAACCACATATAATATTTTAACTATTCACTATTTATAACCTATTGCGTCATTTTTTTTGTCTACATGGCCATATTTTTTTATAATGTCGCAATATACCTATAATAAATAAGACGTTAAAATTGGATGCATAAATAATAGAAAATTATACGTCTGTTTAAAATATTACCTCGACAATTCGAAATTGATTGTATCTTAATTGTTATGGTCCAAATGTGTTATTTAAATTTTATATATTACTGTCATATTAAAATCAATATATATATATATATATATATATATATATATATATATATATATATATATATATATATATATATATATATATATATATATATATATGTCCAGAGCATAGTTTGAGACCCCCCCTTTTTTCAAACGTATAACATGTAAAATTAATTTCTAAATCTGAAATAGTTGCCTATTTTTTTCAAAATCCAAATTTCAGGTGTTAAAATCATTTTTTGTACACAACGTTTAATACGAGGACTCATCAATGAAACGTATTTTTTAAGGACACGTCCTCGAAGTATACATAAAATATATTATACGACAAAATATAACTTTTGTATTCTTTGAGGACATACACAGTGGCGTAGCGTTGTACTTGATGACTTTTTTTTTCATCAACATACGATTTTGCACTCTCTTTGAATCTCTGTTTCCTTTTTTTTTTACTCCACATCTCGCTTTTTAATCGTAGTAATGCTATTCGGACCCATTTTGCAGGTGTTAGAACTATTTTTTTCTACCCAACGTTTATTTCATCAATGCAACGTATTTTTTAAGGACACGTCCTCCAACTATACATAAAATATATTAAACGAAAATCGGAGTGGGATGTTCCCAAATAATATATCTATGCATGTTTTCAAATATTATTATTTCCAAAAACATAATGTACGATTATAATTTTTTTTAGGAAAAATCATATTTATGTACGTATGTTATCCATTTGTAAAAGTCAGCAACTTACATGGATTTTCAAGTGACAAGGTTGTAATTTTTCCAAGATACAGAGATCAGAAAATAAACGATATATTTAACAAGTAGCAGTTGATTTAATATTGTTATTAATATCTAATATCTAATTAAGTTATTTCAGATCAATATCAAGTTTAAATGAAATATAAAAGAAAAATAAAGAATTTTAATAATAACATTTTTAAATTCCGCGCTACATTTTATGCGCACGCGTATAAATCACCTGTCGTATTATGGTACAAATAACGTTATTGTATTTAATGTGACCGTATTTTGATACATAAAAAGCCTAAATTAAAAGAATTAAACATATTAAAATTATCTAAACACTATGTTTAGTTACACACTAATATCTATCTAGTCCTATAGTGTATTATTCAAGAACAAGTCCTCAAAAAATACATTTCGTTGATGATGTCCCCGAAGTATACGTTAAGTAGAAAAATAATTTAACAATCAAAATATTATAGCATTATTTAAATATTAATCATAATTGATGTGAGCTAGACATCAAAAAATATATTTATGTATGTTTCCAAATATTATTATTTCCAAAAACATAATGTACATTTATAAAAAAATTTGGGAAAAATCATTTTTATGTATGTTATCCGTTTGTAAATGTAAACAACTTACATGGATTTTCAAGTGACAAGGTTGTAATTTTTCCAAGAAACAGAGATCAGAAAATAAACGATATATTTAACAAGTAGTTGTTGATTTATTATTGTTAAGACTTACTAATATCAAATAAAGTAATTTCAGATCAATATCAAGTTTAAATGAAATATAAAAGAAAAATAAAGAATTTTAAGAATAACATTTTTAAATTTCGCGCTACATTTTATGCGCATGCGTATAAATCACCTGTCATATTATGGTACAAATGCCGTTATGGTACTTAATATGATCGTATTTTGATACATAAAAAACCTAAATTAAAAGAATTAAACATACTAAAATAATAATTATCTATACAATATGTTTAGTTATACGCTAATATCTATCTAGTGTATAAATCAAGAACAAGTCCTCAAAAAATACATTTCGTTAATGATGTCCCCGAAGTATACGTTAATTAGAAAAATAATTTAACAATCAAAATATAATAGCGTTATTTAAATATTAATCATAATTGATGTGAGTTAGACACCAAAAATATATGTATACATGTTTCCAAATAGTATTATTTCCAAAAACATAATGTACGTTTATAAAAATTTTTGGGACAAATCATTTTTATGTATGTTATCCGTATGTAAAGGTAAACAACTTACATGGATTTTCAAGTGACAAGGTTGTAATTTTTTCAAGAAACAGAGATCAGAAAATAAACGATATATTTAACAAGTAGTTGTTGATTTATTATTGTTAAGACTTACTAATATCAAATAAAGTAATTTTAGATCAATATCAAGTTTAAATGAAATATAAAAGAAAAATAAAGAATTTTAAGAAGAACATTTTTAAATTTCGCGCTACATTTTATGCGCATGCGTATAAATCACCTGTCATATTATGGTACAAATGCCGTTATGGTACTTAATATGACCGTATTTTGATACATAAAAAACCTAAATTAAAAGAATTAAACATACTAAAATAATAATTATCTATACAATATGTTTAGTTATACACTAATATCTATCTAGTGTATAATTCAAGAACAAGTCCTCAAAAAATACATTTCGTTAATGATTATAATGATGTCCCCGATATATACATTAAGTAGAAAAAATAATTTAACAATCAAAAAATTATAGCATTTTTTAAATATTAATCATAATTGATGTTAGCTAGACACCAAAAATATATTTATGCATGTTTCCAAATATTATTATTTCCAAAAACATAATGTACGATTATACAACTTTTTGGAAAAAATCATATTTATGTATGTTATCCGTATGTAAAGGTGAACAACTTACATGGATTTTCAAGTGACAAGGTTGTAATTTTTCCAAGAAGCAGATATCAAAAAATATATGATATATATTTAACAAGTAACAGTTGATTTATTATTGTTAAGACTTACTCATATCAAATTAAGTAATTTCAGATCAATATCAAGTTTAAATGAAATATAAAAGAAAAATAAAGAAATAAAAAATAACACTTTTAAATTTCGCGCTACATTTTATGCGCACGCATATAAATCACCTGTCATATTATGCAACAAATACCGTTATGGTATTTAATTAGACCGTATTCGTATTTTGATACACAAAAAAACCAAAATTAAATGATTTATACATACTAAAATTATCTATACAATACATATGTTTAGTTATACACTAATATCTATCTAGTGTATAATTCAAGAACAAGTCCTCAAAAAATACATTTCGTTATTGATGTCCCCGATGTATACGTTAAGTAGCTAATTTATTGAATTATACACAAAAAAAGTCAAATAGTAGGTTTAATATTTATAATTTAGTTTTTTTATGTATTATATTTATACTTTGGGGACATCGTTTATACAGTGTCAATAGTGCTTGCCTTCCGTTGACATAAAAATTAAAGATTTTTTACTTTTCAATAATTATTGCAAATATTTCTTAGTACGGTCCTGGCCTAACTATTCATATATTTTTTTGTATTATTTGTTACTATTACAAATCCTGTTGGCTTTTCACTTTTTTGGTAGAATATACTAACAATTTATTTTTTCAGAATACACCCCTGTATTATTATTTATAGAAATAATTTAGGAAACCATAACGCTTGTCTTCCGTTGTCTTGAAAATTAAAGATTTTTATAATTTTTCTATTTCTTAGTACGGCCCTGGCCTAAATATTTATTACAATAATTATTTGGTTAAATTGTTAACACCATAAATCCATTTGGTATTTTAATATTTCTATTAGAAAATAAAGAAAAATTTTTTTTTTCAGAATACGACCCTGTCCTTATTTTTTATAGAATTAATTTATGAAATTATTAATAAAACTATGATGCTTCTCTTTCGTTGTCTTAAAAATTAAATATTTTTTTATAATTTTTCAAAGTTAGTACGGTCCTGGTCTAAATATTCATTAAAATAATTATTTGGTTTAATACGCATCAGGACTATTTTTTTCTAATTGATAATATACCATAAAAAATATAAAAAATATATAAAAATATAATAAAAATCTGGTACGCCACTGAAAAGTGTACAAAAAACCTCATCGCCTTCATGAAATTGTAATCGTCATAGTAGCGACATCTGTTGGTACAATGTTAGTACTAGAGAGGGACTCAAACTAATCGTTACACATATACGTCAATTGTCCTCAAAGAATGCGTTTAATATAAAGATAGTTTGAGTCCTGTCCCCAAACTATACAAATGTCTTCAAAAAATACGTTGGAACGAAAATCTGTCTTCAAACTATGCTCTGGACATACATATATATATATATATATATATATATATATATATATATATAATCATGTACCAATACATAGACGTTAGTAAGTGGGGAAAATCAGATAAAACCCTCTTTAATTTTATTTCTTATTGTATATTTTTTAAGTAGGTACCTATGAAATCATTTTTCATATTAATTAATATTTTACAATAAAATAGATTTTGAATCAGATCTTATATTAAAAATACTTAAAATTATTTTTGACAAATGTTTTAAATATTAAACTAACATACCTCTTCTATATTATTGAATGGCCACATTAGGCACTAATAAGATTAACCACCTTCTTATCCCAATAATATGGTGGAGGGAATGGGGACTCATAGTAAAGGGTGAAGAATTTCAGTAAATATATAACTTTATTAAAATGATTATAAAAGGTACTTGACTGGTTAACCGTGCGTTGTTACTAGTAAGCTCCACAAAAATGTGCTCCATAAAATCAGTGGCGTATCATTCGCATCTTAAAATAAATATCATTTTGTTGGAATTAATAATTTTCATATAAATTTTTCATATTGTTTTTAAAAGTATTTCAGTGATTTTATCATACTTATAAATTTGAAGAAGTGCCAGTATCAAATAACTAGGGGTCGAAAAAAAATTACTATAATATAAAATACATGATAGTAATAATGCAATTCATTTCTTTAAATAACCCATTATCTTAATGTTGATAATTAATAACTTTTATAACTGCACATACAAATATTAATGATTGTAAAAAAGGCAAAAAGAAATCAACGAAGCAGAAAGGTGAAATATTAGCGAGAGTACTGGTTCGAGTCCCGTTCGGGCGACAACACACCGTGTGTACGGTGCGGTGCAATGACCCAGCGCGTTATTCACTGACCTACTTTCTGTCATAACGAACATATGGACGCTCGGACGTTTCCGCCACCGCTCGTGCCAACTCGACTACATGTGGTTGAATAATTGATGGTACTATGAACGATTCTAACAGACAACCATTTGTAAATAAGCATGCGGTTTGGTGTGCACGTGTGATTGTAGCGACATCTCACGTGTATAGCGTTAAAGTTACATCCGAGATATGAACCACGATGGTGTAAAATATTTATAAAAATCAATAAATAAATGTTTATTCAATCTTCTAATATCTATATGTATATCGATTATTATATTTGAAAGATATTAATTTTAAGGAATGGGGTGAAATCTATTTTATAAAGGTCAAAGTAGATTTTTGAATACCATAAACTTAAATTGATAAATACAATGATAACACTGTTTTCTATATTTTATCAGGGTGGCCAGTTTCTGGAAAACCGGGAAAAGTCAGTGAATTTTGCTATACATGCAGGGAAAAGTCAGGGAATTTGGTTGGAAGTCAGAGAATTTTTTTAGAAAAAGGCAAAAACCACAAAAAATCTCAAATTCTCGCAAATATTTAAACATGTGACCTTTTTTTAGGTTTTTTATCAAAATTTTAAATAAAAAACACAGGGAAAACGTCAAAATTCTCCTGGGAAACCGGGAGAAGTCAAGGAAATTTGTTTCAGAGAAATACTGGCCACCCTGTTTATGTATTTTTGACCGATATATAAAGCATCTTAATATTTCTGTAAAAAACATTGTTTTCATAATATCATATCTGGCAAATATTTACATTAAATTTATTTATTTAAAAGTCATTGAATAAATAAATCTAATCATCAAAACAAAAGTACATCTCAATTGCATCATTTATTAACAAATTAATTAGATAAGAAAGTAAACAATTAAAAAATGTACAAAGAAATTTTCCAGTCAAAATTGATATTAACGTTATTTAAATAATTATGTTCATTTTCTATGCTATATAAATACATATACTTCATGGGATACTTTCTTTTTGATTCCTGCGATTTGTTCATAGATCATTATTGTTTTTTTAGAAAACTGTTTATATAGATATTTAAAAAAAAATATAGATTATCATATTTTAATTTTTATTTCATACCCTGAGTTACGGCTCATCATCTTACGTCGCTTCGAATTTACGTCCACTTTCAATTTCCATCAAACTTCAAAATTGTGGTTTTACGTCTTTATTAGTATATTAAACATTAATAATAATATTACTTCGACTAGCGGACATTTCGATTTACGACATGCGAAGCCGAAGGCGACGTAACTTTGGGGTATGGCTGTAAATTGTAATAACTGACAAAATATTTTAAATAAATCTGATTGTGTTATGTAAATATGTATTTTTGATAATCAATATTTCTTCACATATTATTTGGGAAGAAAGTTTTTCTGAATATACCCATGAAAATTTAACATTAATGTTTAATAAGAACTGTACATTAGTTACCTTTTGATTAAATATAATTATAATATAGTATTAACCATAAACATAGAGGCATGGATCGCACATTCTGTATTGCCGTAAATTCGTAAAATTTGGTACACATAAGTTTAGATAGAGATTAAATACTATAACTCAACCAATACTCTTTTTTGTGAAGACTCGATTTTCGAATCAACTTAATAATTTGTGTTCGCCTGTTTTTATTTGGTTGTATAGTATGTCCTGTTACAGCGTTCACATACTCATTTTTAATATGCATCCAAACAGCTGTAATAAATAGCATTAATTTGTATAGATTTTCATTTCGATATTTTTCTACTGATTAATCTAAAATTTAAAAAATACTATAGGTACTAAGTATAGTATTTCATTTTATTGATAACGTTATTCACTAAAGCATGATAAAATGATAATTTTTATGCACCTACGTATAATTTTCTACGCTATCAATTGATAAAAATAAATTTAGGACATTTACTAATTGCTATAAATTAATTATATTTTTTTTAAATCTTAAATTATTTCAAATCTGGAATTTTAAATTTATAAATAGTAAATGTATACATGTATGTGTCATATAACGCATGAACAGAGCTGCGAATGAGTTTTAAAATTCAATAATATTTTGTTTTTAGATATATTTTTTGAGGTCTGAAATAAACATAGCTTACATTTTACCGAAGAAGACCAGTGCGACAATTTTGTTTCATGGTACAAACTATACATGTACATTATTCATAAGTATAATTTAATTATTTATATACTTTCGTACTTAAGCACCTACTTGTATTTCACTCAATTATTTCATACTTACTTGTACACACCTCTAAAATTATATCAAGTTAATGAAAAAAAAAACAATTTTATAATTTCGCTAAAGACAACACATTATTGAAGGTTTTAATAGGAGCGGGGGGGAGGCAGTTACCCACCATCAACTATAACGTGACGTCACGTAATTACAGTGCGTGATGACTGATTAGGCGTGAAGGTAGGCGCACATGCTATGGCATTATGGAACTTTGAAATTGTTTTTTTCCGATTTTTCTCATATTTCAAAATAATATATTTATTAATATGCAATAGTTTATTGCATTATTGTTTCAGAAACAATTGGAAACTAGTGTCGATATATGCAGTTAATATAATTATTGTGCGTATTGCGTGCATATAATAGTACAGCTTCGATTGTACGTACAATAATTAATTGATTATTCGAGTAATGAAACTGTGGAGAGCATAATTAGAACAATATATAATAATTTAAATTGATCGTTTAAATTAATTTTGTATATTTAGTAAAAATGTATAAATAATATAATTTATTTAGAATAATCATTCTGCATGTTGTATTATTTGTATTTCATTTGTTTTAATATCTTTCTAGTTAAACAAAGTTTTATTATCTTTTCTATGTTTTATAATATTCCATGATATTTCTTTATTCATTTATTTGTTTAACCTTAATTTGCTCAGTAGTTTGGATTATAATTTTTTAGTTGATTTACTTGACTTATTGATACCTCATATTTTTGTCATTTAAAAATTAATACAAATATTTTATTTTTCTATAAACAAATCGCATAATATATTCTGTCATTTTTTGTTAATTTTTAATGGTATTTTAGGTAAATAGATTTAAACATGAAGATGAAACTTATACCTAATTCGAAAATTTATAGACACATTATTGAACAATTTAATTTTTTGGTTTTTGAAAAATATTTATTCTCATTTACCTAAAATATTTAAGCAGTTATGCAGATAAATGTATCAAAATAATTTAAAAAAAAACACTATTTTTTTCTCTTTAACGTTCGAATTACAGAAAATCTCTTATTAGTGGCTGCTTTCGTCATAAAAGAAAGACATTCTAGAATCAGGAGTTTTTGTTAGATGCTGATGAATCAGTCACTCAGAACTTATTTCTTTAATCTTTATATTTGATACATGTAGAATTGTAGATGTATCAATATGTCGGGAACGTAAATATATAGGCCTATATTACTCTTAAATGCGAGGGAGGGGGGGGGGGGGTTAAGGCCCCATACGTTGGACTAATATAATAATTAAGTCACATTCTCCTAAAACAGACAATGTGTTAGTTTAAATCAAAAAAACAGTAAGATTTTTTTTCATATGTATAATTTTCTATATATTTATTTTGTTTAAAATGATTTGAATTTTTCATACGATAACTTATTTCTGGTAAATGATAATATTTGTCGCTCTAGAAAAAATTCTGCCAATAAAATCCGCACCTTGTTCGGTTTCGCGCACCCAATTATCGGGTGTATGTACACTAATATAAATTATCGAGAAACAGTAAAACAGGCTCGATAAAAGCGTATAGACATTGTCGGTGCATCATCCTCGGCCTACTTGAGTTTCTAAGAAAAATAATAAAGAATTCTGATGGTGTCCCAATTTATACAGATCTCGGAAAACCCATACGCACGTATATATACGTACATGTAGTCAGGGGTGCCCAACATATGAAATAAACCTCAGTATAATTTAAAGTCATGGGTGTCCACAGGCAAGGCCAAGAAGAGACACTTATTATATAAAAAATATTTATTCATTTTATTAATTCTTTTATTTTTTAACATTTTTATGACGTGTTATTTACACTATTAAGATGCTTGGCCACCCCTGTGTAAGAATAATTGTTTTTTTGTACCTGCAGCTATGAATTTCATTATAAATTATTAAATTGCAAACATACAACCAGTATGTATAATATATGTATGCTTTATAATTAATACTTAAACTTTAATAACATACAAATTGAATAATAGTAAAGTTAAAGTGTTTTTTTTTTATATTGACATATCAATAAAAATAAATGGCATTTGCAAAATGCATGTACAGTAGCACTTCGCAATAACGACGTAATTGGGACCGGGTCCTCGTCGTTAAGTAAAAAATGTCGGTAAGTGAATTAAGACTTTTTTGTGCCTCATGAGTGCCTGCAAGCAAAACTATACGTACTATCTGATATAAACTGAATTTTACACATTGTTTACTTTTAAATATACTATATTTAATGAATGTGGCTATTTGCACATACCGTATGTGCATGCAAATGGCTATTTGCACATACTGTTTATGTACCTAATTAGGTTAGGTTAAGTTAGGGTAGGTTAGTTTACATTAAGTTAGTGATATATGCAAATAGCCAATTGCATTCACATACAGTATTTGCAAATAACCAATTACATATACATATGGTATGTGCAAATAGCCCCATCCATATTTAATACGTACATTACTGAAAAATAAAAAGACGGAGATTTAATAGCGCCGTTATTGTGAATCGCCGCTCTTAAAAGCGCGCCGTTAAAAGAGTAGCCGAGTAGTCGTTATTGCGAGTTGCTACTGTGTATGTATGTGCAATACAAATATACTTTAAAAGTTTTATTAGTATTTTGACATTTAATTTTAAACATTAGTAATGTTTTATTACTATGAAAAAATCGTAAGAACTTTAAAGGTCTTAAAAAAATCAACGAAATTTTATTAGAGATTAGAGTATCTTTTGAAAGCCTATGTCACGAGGCCCTTTTCCTCATGAAGCCCCTAGCTAGCGCCCAATGCGTTTGTTCGTAAGTACGACAATATATACCTGTCTATATGCAAGTACCTATACCTATATAATATACATATAATAAAACACAATTGATATATTTGAAAAAAAAATCATACATATATAATCTACATTATATATGTGTGTATAACAAATACGGAAACACGAAGCACTAAAAATAACACAAGAGATCAACAACACGGTTTAGTAAACAAAGATAAAAAGCCATCCCAGTCATATGCGTTATGATAACACAAATCGTATGTATTTGTTTTTCGTGTAAGAAACAATTACGTTACAATATATAAAAACAGAAATTACTCTGATAACAAATAACATAGAGAATGTAAGTTTTTGTAATCAGTCATTCAATATGGTGACGTCACGAGTCAATTGTCTTGTATGCCGGGTATAGAATAACTTTAACGTTACTGTTGACGTGACTACGTAGACCAATATGCAAACATAATATTATTATTGTGTCGGTTATCGGCTGATATGATAACATTTTTGTTCGTTATATTACAATGCTATATATTTTGTTTTATTAGTCGTAATGTAGTTATTTTTTTAGAAAATAGATAACAATGTGAGAAAACAAATGTGTTTTTTTTAAATTGAATAATAATAAAGATTAAAATATAAAAAAAATATTCGTAAAATATTTTACTATCTATTTATAATATGGTGTTCACCCCCAGAGGTTCGGCGAAATTGGCTTCTGTTAGTTTTAATTTTATTCTCAATATAAGGGGCTGATACAAATATTTGTTTCCAGGAGCGTAACAAATATTTAAATCATACTGTAAAATAGCAGTGACAGAAAATTGGGTTAAAGAGATGCAAATGATTTTCAATTTAATTTAATAATTTTTATGTCCTTCAATTACTAGCTTCAATATGTATCGATGTTTCTGATTTTTTTAGGTTATGTTTTGAATTCATTAACTAGTTGAGTTGCTCGGATTTATTTGGGCGGATGTCGTAATGTTACCTAACCTAACCTAACCTTACCTAACAATACTTATTTTGATTTATGTCTCGTACATATTTTATGTGATATTTTTTTAGCAAAAAAATCTTTGATCAAAATTAGTAATAAATGCATCCTATGAAAACTCATAAGTTCCGCTCCAGGGGGCACCGAAACATATTATTTTTATCTTCTGAAGAATCAATTTTGAGAAAAATTTACAAAGAATAAACAAATTATTTAGTAATTTTTCGTGGCATTTTTTATTAAGTTTTTTGGTTCAACATTTTTTTTTAAATATAAAAATAGTTATGACAATATCTTAAAATTATTTCTTTGTATTATTATTCTTATTTATTTTCGTAGTTTGCGCCTATTACAATTTTTAATCAGAATATTTTATTATTATTATTTCTCTAATGAGAGAAAGGCAAAATCCATTTTTGGGTAGATGGTCAAGGCCGCACAAAATAAAATTCTGCCTTCTTAGCCCGCCACAGAGCATAACTACCCCACACACTACATAACTTACAAGAACGTTAACGTCGTTAATGTAACATCACGCAAATCTGTCAAGTGCAGAATTCGCACGGGGTTCTCGACCTTAGGCGATTTCAAAATACGGTCCAAATTCGCGCGGGTCAATGAATTTGCATTTTTTAACGCAGAATGTCATTGTACTCGGCCGCAAGCCGAACTGTGTTAGCAAACACACAAAAAATAAACAGTTACGTCCACCACACCCATGCCAGAGCGAGATAAGCATACTCCCTCGCTATATCGGGGTGTGCGGTTGTCCTTCACTATCAGCTACCACCTCCGCCCATCCCGGTCGGCTCTTTTGCTATTAGTACAACAGGTATGTATACATGTTTAACTTTTTATCAGAATGCAATAAAGGGGTGATGCATTCACTTTTTCTGTAATACCTATTTGCGGAGGTGTATAATTTTGTTCTTGATTTATTGTTAAAGTCATTCGACATGGACGTTTTTTTTGCATATCATGATTATATTATGCATTAAAATGATTCTCGACTTCTGAGTGTAGGTTGGGACTTTTTAATTATGTTTTATCATAAATCACAATGCAAATATTCAAGAAGACTCTTTGAGAATTTCATGAGTCATGAACTTGTTCATTGTAATGTATGTATTATAAATTATGACAAAACATTTATCAATTATACCTACGTTGGATCTCAGCTTATTTACGATACGTCTTAACTTAAGCATTTTAGTCCGAACGAGCCAAGCGTGATTATTGTCAATTTCAAAAATGATGCATGGAAAAATATTGTCGAACTTTTAAATTAAACATAAATAAATAAAATACAATTTTTATTTATTTTCAATTTAAATTTATATAATACTAAAAAAGCAGCAATTGCCACACTTAAATCCATTTTTAAACTCAAGGCAATTGTGGGAACAGGACGCGGCAAATACAACATTATTTTGTTTGGAGTGTTTGCCGGATATTGCTCGGCAAACTCTGCTCGTTCGATTCGTTCGTAGTAAAATGCTCATGTCAATAAATGAAACTCAAAGAATAATTTTATATTTGATCCCATTTACAAAATTTACCAAGTAAATGGATAATAATTGGTTTCTAGAAACCGATGACTTGCTAGATTTCCCTAAGGCAATTTTATACTTAATAATTAATCCATACCAGGCCTTTCTTTTAATATAATTATTATAAAATAACCAATCCCTAGTGTAAATTACAAAATCAAGTTGGTACCAACAACAAAAAAATAATAAAAAAAACCTTTATTGCACAAGAATATGTAACATAACATAAAAACGAACAATAAAATTTCCAGTGTATGTAACATGAATGAAAACAAAACGAATAAGAAAATTACCTGTAAAATATGTGTGTATCAGATAAGGAGCCTTGTACTATAAAGAGTATAATACGCTCTGCATAATCAATATGGGTTTATTTTATTAGCCGTTAGGGGTCGTTGAACAAAAAACAGTGAAAGCCGTTTCCGGGCGAAAGTAGCGCCACGCGAGACTGGGGTGGCGGGTTCACTAAACTAAGATAAATCACAAACGCCTTCTGCGATAAAAATCGAAAAACGCACGCCGCGGACACACGTCAAAAGTTCATCAACACCGGCGGTCACTTCTCTTGTTTACTCTTCTTGTTTTACGTATTTTGTACTGCGGACTGCGATACTTGTGTTCATACAACAATTTAAAATTAAATCTCAACAACATTTAACTTTAACCCATTGCTTCCCGACTTTTTATTTCTTCGAATTTTTTGATCAAGTTCTCAATTTTTGTTGAAAATATGACCAAAAAGATAAATTCAATACAAAACTTCATAATTATTGGTCGCAGACTAGATTATTATTATATTTATAGGACAGCACTTTTGTTAACGACGATAGTCTGTACCTTGGATTTATTTTCGAAATTATTAATATTGTTATGCTTTATTTACACTCTCATAAATAATATTATATATAAGTATAGTTTCGTCAGTTTAAAAACGCTTTACTAATTGAATAAAATGTAAATATAAATGTCAGCTATATAGCTGAATTACACGGTTACTTTAAAAGTTATAATTTGTCATTGAATGAATTCTAGATTTCGTTTTAAAAATTATTGTAAGTAGAGAGACTTAAAAAACATATTAATAATGTAAATTAAATTAACAACGTTATTATGGCATGCAGAGACAAAAATTAGAAAATATAATGTCCTATAAATAGGACACTGGGATGTAATGGGTTAACTTATAAATACAAAAAGTTGATTATCAATTTTGGTTTAATTTTATAGAATTATATTTTCCTAGCGTTAAAATTTCACTTTTTAAGGGCCAGGGGTTTGGTAGGTACATATATAAGTTAAGAAAATATAATAATCAATTAAATAATATACGGAATTTAAACATTTTGAATATCTCTGATTCACGTACAACCATCTGTAAACATTGTACAGAAAAATTGTTGGAACTTACAAAACATGACATTTAAACTTAATTTCGAATTATTTTTGAAACTGCGTAGTAAAAAAATGTTTTAAATAAAAGTTGTACAGAATGTTATATATTATCTACAATTTATGTTATGTATCTACCTATACATTTTTTCGGTACAATGAACCGTTTTTTTTATATATTCGTTTCTTTTTAGGGGCCTGGCACTCTTTTATGTAGGTATATCAATACAAATCTTTTATTGATAAGGCCCAGGTCTACCAATTTGCTGTACATGTGTAAATTTACCAACTAAACTGAAATCTAAAAAAAAACACATTTTATAAAAACTTAAACAGTATTCATTTTGTGACATTTTTTAATGCATTCATTCCTATAAATAATATATTCAAATTACGTTTATTGCATAATATCACTTTCAATTGAAAGTAGTACAAAGAACGACAAAATTAATTCGTTTAAATAATAAAGTAAAAATATATGTATCTAGAAGTATATATGACTTAATTAAAGAAGGAAGAAAAACTGTATAGTTTAAAATTCACCTTATATACTAATATAAGTCGTTCAGGAGGCAAAACAAGTAAGTCCACCTATCAAACAATTTAAAAAATCTTTGTTTGTTTATTAAAATAGTTTACACGTATAGTTCAGTGGTTATAAAACATCTTTAGGTAATGGCACTTTAAAAACTACATTTACTTATGGTACGACATATTTTAGACATGTCGCTTTGGCCATTTATAATAACTTGCACACCAAGCAAACACTTCGCAGACAAGTTAAAATAAGTCGATATTATGTCGTTGTATCAAAAACAAATGTCGTATAAGTATGCAACGACATACATGTTCGATATGAAGACACAAATTAAAAATATGGTAGTTTTTTTTCCAATTATTTGGTTAATTGAAGTTCATGCATTTATACGCATCGTTTATATTAAGACTCATATCCGGTCTGTTGATTTTTTGTAATTATAGTGATACTTTACTTATAAAATTGTTCTTAAACACTTTTCCTTTGCTCTGCCTTCCTGGTATTAGAATTTGGTTCGACAAAACTAAACAAAATTAATTACATATTATATAATATTTAGTGCATTTTGTATCTAATTTAGGTTTGCTATGTTCATATCTATGGATTTTAGCAATTAAGTTTCTACACAGGTCGTATAGTTTGCACAGTTCTTTAATATTCTACTATATTAATTAGATTCGACATAGAATAAAATTTTCACAACTTTATTTCAGGAAAAAATTGTTAACTTAGTTTTTTCTTTAATTGAATTTTCAACTTCAATTAACTTTAAAGTTTTAAAGATTTGTCAATACAAAAGCCTCATTACCCCCACCCTGTGAACGCCAATGCCGATGAATTTACTTTCAGTATAAAAGAAAACTATATGATTGACACGATACTTTCTAAGGGAAGATTGGATTATATAATTTGTTGCGTGCAAAACCTGATCAACATTTTTATTTATTAATAAATCGGTATCAATGTCGAACTAAGATATAATGCAATAGATAAATGTATACATTTATAATTATAATGATTAGATCTTTTGAATATATTTACCCCCTCCTGCCTCTACACCACTCCTGTAATATTAATTATAGAAGGGAAATTCCAAGTGTAGGTACATTAATTTTCCGCCAGCTTTTATTTGAGCTATTTAATACTGCAAAGTTTAAGAAAGCTTTAATCTCCCTAAAACAACGTGTGCACAGTGAGTGAATCGGCGCGCACTTCATGTTACACCACTGTAAGCGAGCACGCGAACCCGCAACAACAAAAACAGTCACACATGCGATGTGTGTGCCATCTATCGGGCGGGCGGCGGCGTACGAACTGGCGCGCGGTCATTGCTCTGCGAATTCAGTAGTGGGAGATTGTATGTCCGAGCCGCGGGCTCGCGCTAGTGCTGACGCTGCGGGTGCGACGGAGACAGCACCAGTCGCGGCACGTCCGCGCTTCGTACATACACAGCTGCGAGATAGTACGTTCGGAGTTGGAAACACGCCGTGTTTGTGTTTGGGAAGAAAAGAAAAAAAATCTTTTTCGGAAAATCGCACTCGCAGAGATCCACGTATCGAATGAAAATCGTTTTTCCCGGCTCTCGAACCCGGAAGAAAGCGTTGCTCTGTCGCGGAGAAATTTTCGTGCAGTGGCGAAAGAAATAATCGATATTTTTTGGTTGTGTTGTGTAGTTTGAAGTGTGCATAATTTTTCTTCCTTTTTTATACTCTCTTAGTATCGCCGTGTCCGCCGCTTGGATAGGTTAGGGGTCGCAAATGCTGCCGGCAGAATGGACCGGTGAATACGGATAAATCCGTCGGATTTTTATCTGCATTGTGCAATTACTCGGAGACAAATCTTCACTTGACTTGTATGAGATGTGAAGTGGTTTATAAGATATTTTTCCACTCTCTTCTTCAAGTGTATGTGTGATTTCATAAGCATAATAAAAATATGTGTGTTGAAGATAGTGCGTGTGAAATACATGTGTGAAAAATACTTCTCAAGATAAAAACTATATAAATATTTTAAAAATATATACCTACTAGTTTTCTTAAAGTTGGTAAAGTGTAAGTCAAATGTCATCAATGAATTATCTCATAAATTAATTTTAAAAAAATCACAACTAAATATAAGCGATTAAAAAACGTCTCTTATATTTCTAATAAGTGAAATTGTCATAAAATTATTATATAATAAATGTCAATATACCGACAATTATAAAAAAATATAATTAAAATACAATGAAAGAAATAACATGTTTAAAATAAATTTCACTTTTATTAATACTATATTAACATAATATATAATTACATAGAAACATACATTCTGTGCATATGTAGCTATAATCCATATATTATATGTTAAATCATGTGTTATATTGCATGTATAAAGTTGCATAGCAAATTAAAAAAATTAATTAAAAAACAATCAATCAATAATAAAACGTAATAAATGTTCTTAATAACAAAATAATAATCATTCGATAAATAAAAATAAGAAGACAGTCTCTCGTACTTTGAATTTTTGCAAAAGGTGAATGAACTGCCATATGATTCACCCATTCTACGATATCTTGTTACTTTTTTAAAGAAATTTCATTTTCAACTTTTGACATCATATCATCGTAAAAAGTACTGACAATTATCTATTTAAAAAAAGTACAATAACAAATTTAAGATAATTATAAAATTAGAAAACTAAAAATATTTTTGTAAATCGATAATAAAGTATGGTCATTGACCTATGTAGATATACATATACTTGTATTACAACTATATAACGTATATATATGTATATACACATTCGAAATTATTTATATTAAAAATATATATTTTAACTAATTAATCGTGTATGTATTTTACGATTTCTTGGAAATAATTTATTTAGGTACTAAATTTTATCTATATAGTTAAACAAATGATTTGAAGTTGCCTTGATAGGACATGCAACTGACCATTTGATAAAGGATTAAATAAATAAATAGTTTATATTGATAGTGATATCAGTAAAAAAAATTCGTTCATAATTGGAGTGTATAAAGAATATAATATAAATATAAATGAAAATAACTGGAATTAATATCTTATTTTTATTTGTAGCTACTACAATTAATTTTATAATTTTGCTTGATGTTAAAGGATATATTATAGATAGTTTTCAATTGGAATTAAGCCTGCCATATAAGTAGTTTGCAAATTCAGTTGTATAGTGGTTTGGTGTTTTTTTCTTTATCAAGTTGGTTGACATTTTATTTTTGAATGTAGTGATTTTATTTTCAAAATGTATTGAAGTTTAAAAACTATTTTTGTCAGTATAAAATATTTACAGTTAAATATTTCTGAAACGGGTTTCTTTTGAAATAAAAATATGTATTATTTAGAAGTTGGAGCATTAAAATATATTAGATAAAAACGCTTTTATTAATTGTATAAGGATCTCAAAATGATTAGGTTTCTATATCTTAATGGAAAATGATTGTAGAAGCATTAAACTTTATATGTACATTATTGTACATACATATATCTTATAGATAAAAATTGTACAATGATGTCATTTAATTTTTAACTCGATTAGGAAACTTTTTTAACGTAGACTACATCTTCCTCGGTGATACAAGGGGTAACTTCGAGAAAACAAATATACAAATAATTATATCTTCGAAACTAAAAATCGTAGAGCAATAAATAAAACGCTAATAGATAGCTTGTACAATATAGTACCATTTGTAATAAAATCCGTTTTAACCCCCCATTCCTCAACCCTTAAATTTAGTATTAAAATTTAAGTTTTCATATTACATGTTTTCTATAATAATTTTTTTAAATTACAATAGATTCCTACTGTGCCGCTATAGACTTTTTCAATCGAATTATGTCAAATAATTAGGTACCTATGATACTATACTCTGAAATACTTTTCAATAATTTTTTTAACTCAAAATTTTAGTAACATTAATAAAATTATAAAATATGTACATAGATAGGTACTAAAATTTTCTAGGATCTAATAATAATTTGTGTCCATTTAAACCATATATTTGATTACTGTTACTAGGATAATTGCAAACTGATTTCCGAGATAGGTGCGTAATGAATAATAAACATTTCATGGTCATTAGATTTAAAACCTGCGTTGTCAATCGGTATATCCGGTAAAATCCATATCAACTTTGTTAGTTATTTTTTCATGCATTTATAAACATAATAAATAGTTCGCGAGAATATATAACATGTGTTCTATAAATAAATAATTTAATACTGATATTTTGATTTTGTGATTTGGTTGGTTAAATTTATGATTTTTAATAAAAGTGATTTAGTTTTTAAAGGTAAGCGTTAGAGATAAAGAATTGATTCCTTTTGCTTGGATAGAAATATTATTTAAACTTATATGCATATAATTATTTATAAATATTAAAATTAAAAAATATATGTATATATGTACTAATATAATATACTAGTAGTGACGTTTAAATATAATAAATAAAACAACTAATTGTCTAAACGTTTGACGTTTAGACAATTAGTTGTTTTATTTATGTACTAATATATCTATATTTGTTTGTTTAAAATGAGACAAAATAAAACAAATCGTATGTATTGATGAAAATATGAGTAAAATATATTGTATTTCGTAACTGTCAGTAACTGATATATACGCGCCCGCACAAGGTACGTACGTTTTTACATGCCCACATTAAGTACACATCAAAGCGATAAAATATATCCTAGGGTACAGTACGCACCTATAATAGGTACGAACTCCTCCGTTCATGCCTGCTGAAAGTGCGTTCTGTATCTTAGCGATTGTATTTGTTCCCTGTGAATGCATGTTGTGGGCACGTTAAAGCGTACATACCTCGTGCGGGTCCGTGTATACTAACTACGGATTTCATAGCATTTTTGTTAATATTTTATATAGGTATTTATTGTAAACTACACCTAAGAAATTTAGTATTAAACTTATTTCTAGTTTTTCATAAGATAAAGGTTGACATAGAAAAAAAATTAAGTTTGTCTATCTTCAATCTTCATATTGAATTAATTTTCAAATTAATAAACGCCAGACGCGATATGACGACTGAAATTTCATTTTACTTATCGAATTATATTTTTTAGTAAAAAAATATGTGCCTATGAACGTTTTCGAAGAGAATCGATTGTATTTACACAAAAGAAAATAAAACAAATGAACCATTTATTTATTCATGTCGTATTAAAGTTTAAAGAATCGTCGGTAATTCTTGGTTTAAACTCTTGCATCGGAAGATGTTGTCTATTTTATTGTGCCATTATTTTTGTTAAATACATTGCAATGCATGTATCTACTATGTATGTCTACTACACCGGTGATGTATATACACTGTTGGAGTAATCGAATTGTTCGACTACAATCGACAACAAATTTCATTACAACAATTAGATTTATGCGGTATTTTGGGATGAGCTTTTCGACGTGATTGTCAGTCACTGCACCAGCTTTTCCGGATTTTTTGCACACATTTTATGTCATGTTTTTTTTTTCGGTGGATGTATAGGTATATGGACACTGTTATGCGCTAATGTATTCACCCATATTTTTAAGTTATATGAATGGCTATTAAAAAGAGGTAATGGTTATTAAAAAAAATATTTTTAGATTTTATTGAAAGATGTATCTAATTAACCAATCGAACGTCAAATTGATTTTTTCCAATTAAAAGAAATATACTTATAAACAAAATCATAAATGTATTTTTCTTTGAGTTAAACGTTAATTAGCTTTGTGTAAGATGATACCATACAATAGTGCATAACAATGTTCATATATACATTCGAAAGAAAACATTGTACTTATTTATATAAAAATTAAAAATATCACATCTTTGAAATATTTTTTTCCGATTTAAAATCATTGAATTTCTTGAAAAACTTGATAACAATTGAATCAAAACCGAAAAAATATTTTGTGTAAGTTTTTGAATTTCTCATAGGAGGGGTTTACTTACTTGCATTGTAAAGTTGAAAATTTAATATCATATTTAAATGTGAAATTCGAGTTTAATACGAAATACTTTTGTATTTAGGTTTATTTAATAAATTTCGATTATTTTTTTGACGATTCGTATTTTATAAAAATTAATAACTGTAATTATCTTCTAGTTTTTTATACATATTACTTATATACATCATATGAATACTCTATTTCAGGCATAGTTGTTAGTTTGCAATAGTTTATAGTTCAAAAACTAAATCTAAAATATAATTTATATAATTGTGAAAGATACGTTTTAAAATTAATACATCAAACATAGTTTTACAACCGCTGTTCTATCAGACACACCAACTGTGCGAGTATGGTCATATTACACACGGTACTAAATTATTTTTGGACATTCCGTATGCATGATGGACTTATTTAACTCAGTCAAAATAAGTCTGCATATAAGAAAATGGTATTTAACATATACATACCTTCTTCGAGAACTATTTTTTAGTAGATGCAGATCATTTTAAATCATCAAAACTGGGTGATTGTGGAGTTAGTATTCCAAAATCATTATTTATTTTCAAAATATCTCCACAACAACGCATATTACGTAAAAATTGTATACGTATATTTTTTTGTAGAGTATTACTTCTTTTTATAATAAAGGTCCTTTACAAAGATATATCACTCTACAATCACTGAGCAGCGTTTTTTTAACACCTACTTATTAGATAAAGTTGAATTATATAGCTTGTTTTATGTTTTAATTTCTTATCTTTCAATAATTTTTACTGTTATCGTTCTGACATTTTTACTTACGTTTTAAGCTATCCAAAATATATATTATACCAACATTTATCAAATGACATAGTCGGAATTTTTTGGCAAGTATAAAAAAGAACTAATTCTTAATTAACGTGTACAAAAATATCCATTATAAAAACACAAATGTATTTGTGGTATATGGGACTACTACAAGTACCTATATGTATAATGTATACTTTCCATTTTATTAGAACATAAAAATAATAATCCTAAATAAGAATAATGTATAATCGGCTAGTTACTAATTACAACAAAATATAATAAAAATTAAAAATTTACTTAAATAATACACACATAAACGATATCCTTACTTACGTTACACTTTACAGTAACAATGAGTTGTCATGTGACATAATATCATGAGGAAACAATGCAGTATTCGTTATTACTGTACAGAAAACTGTCGCATGAATTAATAAAAACTTAATTGAATTATATTATAATTATATGAATATAGATTAGCAGTTTTATATAATTGGCGTGAATCATATTGCGTAGGTACCTATATTTGATATTCACATCTACTTACAATAAAATTTCCTATATTAGTAGATACTATTAGTGGTCGATGTTTATTAATTATAATCAATTATTATTAATTTGAAACTTTTTTTGTTATTCTAATTTTTACAATAGTATAAGGCTATATGGTACTGTCACCAGTCTTGAAAAATACCCCAGTTTTGAACATTTTTAAATTTAATGCACTGAATTAGAAATATTTATTGATACTATACATATATCTTTACTGGATATTAATATGCACGGAGAGAATATTCTTTTAAAAATTAACAGAAAATGCTGTGAACCTGAGGACAGAATCAACTTCTGAAAAAAATTAATTTAAAATAAAGTAAATGAAAAATTACAATGACATACTGGTAAATTTTAACATAGTACCTATTAAAATTTATTTACTCTGAAAAAGTAATATACGCTATTCTTTAATTTAATTTCTTGCATATGAAAATTTCACGTAAATTCTCTATAGTTTTACTATGTTTCTATATTACTTTTCATATCTGGCCTATCGCCGTCATAGAAACTGCGTTATACAGTATATTGAATTGTAGTAGACGTTCTTTTAAATTTTACCATGCCGGGTGTTAAAAATTTCTAGGATCAATTTTGTACTCCCGTTAACATGTTTTTCATGTTAAAAATTAACATAACATTTTTTCAGTGTGTATATGTACATTTAACCGTTTTACAGCGTGATTTGATGATAATAAGAGATCGTATTGTTTAAAAACTGGACAAATAAGTATCGAGGTTCAGCTCACTATCAAGAAAAATATATTTTCTTATGTATGTAAATGCTTCACATTGTTTAAAATTTTACGAATTTTCATTTTATAACATTTGTGTAGTACCTATTAATTATTTTGTAATCTTTAGTAAGTGTTCATTGGTTTTACGTTGTTCATTACTCAAAGAAAAACTATATTTGCGGATTTTGGTAATAAATTTGAGTAGTTGATTTTATTTATTATAATTACATGAGTTCATAAGAATTAATCCCAAAAAACCATATACATACTTTGTTCTTAAAGCGTTCTAGATTAGTGCCAGTATAGGTACTTTAGTTAAGTTTTATTCATTATCTTGTATTTAATATTTAAAGTTTATCTATGATGTTTTTAATTTATTAGATTCTAGTTTGAATAGCTATTCATATTTAAATACGTATCTTCTTAATTATTGTATTTTTTGTATTAATAAATATGAAGTTGTTGCCACTCAATAAATTTATAAATGAATTAAAATTAAAATAGTAGATACTAGTTACTAAACACGTTATCTTACATAATCTAACGATCTTATGGTAAATTTTTTTATCCATTTAAAGAAATTATACATTATAAACTACAAGAAAATGAAAATAAATAAACACGATTTTATATTACCTATGTAAAAAACAACCGACACTTATTTAGACGAAACTATTACCGTATACGGATTCATAAAAATCATTCAAATAAAAAATTCTGTATCGTAAATGTACTGTGCACATTTAATAAACAATTACATTTATTAAAACTTGACTCGCAAAGTAACATTTTGATTTATAATTCATATACATCTCTTGTCATTAAACTTTTAATTATTGTACAAATAATTGATGATTTAATCTAATTGCACATACATACATAAATTTCTATCTAATTTAACAGAAAACTGTTCATTATTTTCAAGTAGGCACGTCATTGGTATAATTTTTCATGTGAGTTATTTATAAATCACGAAATTATTAATTTTATTTATAAACATCGCGTCAATTTTGAAGAAAGGTCAACACCCTAATGTGTCCATATACAATCGATTCAAAAAATCGACTCGGGAAATGCCGGTAAAATCCTTGAATGACTATACGATCCGCGGGGTGCGTGCGCGGTAGTCCACGAGTTTTCGCGATGGGGTCAATGACCTATCGTCTGACACCTGGTTGTTGAGGATTCCGTCGCAGGCACCCTTTCAGGTGCTGCAATTAATGGTATATTCTGTGTTCTTTTGGCACTGCGTGTGTATTTGTTGTGGAGGAAGGGAGAGAGGGTACCCTTTCTTTATTGAGCAGAGGCGCATAAGTATGTAAGATTCACAGATTCAAGACCCCTCTCTTTAAATATCTTTTACGTATATGAAAAGGTTATCGTTAATGTATGTACTGTGAGTAGATAAATAATGTGTCTCTTCTTTGTAGACAGCATTCTCATGGAACTATCAATTATTAAGTATGAAGACTTCGGAATAGTCTTAAATGTTTGTTGTATTGTCTAATTTTACGCAATATAAAAACAATACAACTTTATTATAATCAATAAAACAGTTCGCATGGAAATAACTTAACAAACTAATAGAACTTACAAACTTTAACAACATAAAAATTTAATTATTTTATGGAATATAAAAAAGTTATAATGTTTTTAAAAACCAACTTAAGATTTTAAAATAAAATTAATAACTTATTAACGGCTGTATTTAGGTATTGAACATGGAAATCCGAAAATGTAAAAATATATAGGGTGTTCCATTTGAAAATTTTGAAAAAAAATAGGTTCAAAGTTTTGATACATCCTGTACAAATAATACAATTTTGTAAATTTTTAACGTAATATTGCAATAAAAGAGAATATGCCAAAACTACTTCAAGCAGAGAACAATTATTTTTTTTTGTAATTAGAAAATTACAAAATTGGTCATAATTTCTAAACCCCTCTGTATAATCTCATACATGATATATCAAAATACTCAGAAAAATGGATGCTTTTAGATTTTAGATTATCAAATAAAAAAATATAGTTTGTATTAAAAAAAATATAACTTTGATTTGTAACGCAGTTATGGGACAGCCTGTATAAATATAACTATTTTCCAACTACCTATGCTGCTTTTCTTATAACCTGACAACTTTTGCATTTAAATTTTTCTTCCAATTCTTGTAATAAATGAAATATTGAACAGTCGTGGGACACCCTGTTAATTTATTTTTAATTTCTTTAAAACTCAGTTTCTCGTTAGGTTAGTCCTGTACTTAGAATTTTTCAAAATTCACTCTAAAGAAACTCTATAGAAAGATTGCTTTGGTGATATAAATTTATACCTTAACATCATCAAATTGTAATTATCAGATAAAGTTTAATGAAATAATTTCTCTAAATAAATTACTTTATAAATTATATTTGTAAAGTAATCGTTTCTTTGGAAAATTTTCCCAAACAGATCTTCTTTATACGCGCTTGTAGATGCGGGTAAAAATAACCGAGACTTAATAAATGATCTTATTGTTTTAAACACTCGTACATGCACTCGTATCATCAGAATTGATTAATGAAACATTTGGTGTTATTTTTGTATTGTGCATTGTATGTAGGTACCTACTCTTTTTTTATAAATGATTGATATGTGCATATATTTATATATTATGTGTAGGCTCAGTTGTCAGTGCGATTAAGTACATTTTATTTATCGATTTACTATTTATTTGTACCTGCCAAAACTGTCAATACTTCAAGTACATTTAAAAATAATCAAAAGTACTTGATGATTTAAATATTTTTTAACGTAATACTTGAAATTACCAAGTAAAGTATTTGAAGTACTTACTTTAAGTATATTTGAAAATAGCAAAAATTACTAATAGTTTTAAGTATTTTAACTTACCACTTGGTTCTTGTAGTTTAATATTATTACATATTTGATCATGTTGATTGTCGACAAAAGATATGATAGATCATAATAGGTATGTATTATATACCCCCCCCTCCATTTTTAGAATTCACCTACATGTAAAACATATACTTATGTATAATGGACATAGCCAGTATTGGGAATCGAGGAAATTTTAAATATTATATTCGGACAATTTCTAAAGATTTTTAGAAAGCCTTTTTGAGAAGCCATTACGAAACAAAAATATGCATATGAGGTAATAATTGAGATAAAATACTGTTTAATAAAATTATTTTATTAATTATATATAAAAATATTACTTGAATTACACGCAGTTTTATTTCACTCGTTACTAGTTCAAAAGTTAATTAATTAGTCATTATCATGTTAAAATAGCTTTCCATTTCACACGCAGAGCTATAGAAATTGCGTATATATTTAAAAATATTTTGTCGGAATTTAAGTTTACATAAATATCCTAAAATTTAGTGCTGTGCCGCCACTGGTGTTTCCTGCTGCCATTTTTAATTTACTGTTTTTGTTTTTAATTATCTTTTAAGAAATAATAAGGTCATTAATCAAAAATATGTCCACTTTTATATCTGATGTCATTTGCTAAAACGTTCATGATTTTTTTCATGAGATAAAAAAATAAGTGGATTCTTGAATAATATTTTATTAATACAGACGTTTATCAAGTATAATCAAAATTGAAAATGCAGTTTTATTAAAAATGTTAACTAAGGTTTCAAAATATTCCCCAAAAGTTATTTTGCTTTTCAAATTAAAAACCCTTAGTTTTATTTTTTATTTCGCTATAAAAAAAACATTTGACAGTTAAATGCACATTGCTTCCTCGCGCTAAATTCACTGACGGTAGTTAATTATCGAACAAACCAGCCAAGTTTAATTAATATCGGTTCAGTGGTTCATGAGTTATGCGTATGACAAGGATTCAGAGGTCAGACAAACACAGTGAAAATTTTAAAAACAATCACAAAGTTTCTCGTATCTTCGATATGGCGAGGAAGCAAAACGTAAACACTTTTTAGATAGACATTAATATACCTATACTGTTCTTATAATTAATCACATGCTATTTAGAATGCAATATTGGATAAGTGTACTGCGATTGAAATGTTATAAGTATGGACGTGTATGCACTTTTTTGCAAAAAAAAAGCACGGCCAGTGACCCGCAGTATAAGAACGCGGTAAAGCGCACGTCTCGCAAATTTGCAACGCTTTGTACACTGTTAAAAACACATGTGCAAGTGGCTGTCGATACTGTTATGGAATTTTTAATGAAACTATTAACTCGAATAATAATTTTCAACCATTTAATACAAAAGTCGACAATATTGACAGACGGATTGTATGAATAAAGTTTGACAGTAAAATATATAGGAAAAATAAAAAATATATTCTATTTTCTACAGGTTTTTAAATATATAAAGAAACAAATTATTTAATTAATTATTTTGAAAAGTAGGAACTTTATTAATGAAGATTAAAAAATATAATATATATAAAAATCGATAGTACAAATGCAGTTAGTTATTTTTTCTTCAAAACTTTTAATAATTTTCAATTCGGCTAAATGAAATAGATAAAATATAGTAAACAATCTTGTCTAATGGTCTGATATAAAATCTTTAAGCAAGAAAGCATGTTATTGAATTAATATTTATTTTTATACAATTTTACAATTTTTTTATCTTCAATTACTTTCATATCAAATGTCGCAAATGTCTCCTATCGGAATCACTCCAGGGCAATTTCCTTTTCCTCCGTTAATCAATTTCTGATGATAACTTTGTATCGATTTACTGGTATTATAAATATATCATATATCTATAAAAAAAAACAAAAAGGAGTAGAAAAATTATATTAAAACATCGATTACCTAAATTAATGGAAATCGAACAATTTAAAGTGACTATTTATAATTATTAAAATAAATAAAAAAAATTAAGTAATAGAAGAAACTTCAAATTCTATATGAACTAATGGGTAATACCAACGTATATCTAAATAAGTTAAAAATAAAAATACAAAAAATCGTAATATTATTTGTGTAAGTACATAAAACCACAATTGAAAAAATGACAGCTCTATTTACATTTAAGTATTTTCTATTGTTACAGTTTTCTTCATTTATGGTTTGTTTTTAATATCCCATTGATACTAAAAAAAAAAAAACATAAAATTAATGTAGAATCAGTGATGCAGTGAGTAGTCTATTACCGAATTAAAAAAAATTGAAATACAATCAATATTTAATAGAACTTATGATCCACTTTTACAATTCAGTGCTCTATCATTTTTTGTTTATTTTGCTCCACGCTGGAGTTATTAAGTATATCCCTTGTAGTTACGCTCCTGTCTAGAAAATATAACTAAAAACAGCTAAATTTAATTTAATTTAACGATCAGATAATCAAATCCTGTCTATGGCTAAATTCAATTTAAAGTTTAATTTTTATGGACTTTTGTTAGAAAAACTTTATTTCTATTTTATTCTTTACAATTAGATAGATATTATTTTTGTAAGTAGGTATTCGACTTTTGTAATTAAAATACAATAAAATTAAATGTATACTTTTTATGTTTAGATAAAATGTTATCAGATATAAGGATTATACTCGTAGTAATAAATACTTTATTGTTTTTAAATGATGATACCTATACAAAATTTCGCTTTTATTTGTGAATTTTTTTCCTATGACGTAAAAGAAATTCCATAACTCGAAAATCGTGTTTGTATTATCTTGATTTTTAAGTGAAAAAGAGAGTATTCGGGTATTTATCCTAATGAATTTTAAATCGAGCGATATTTATAATTAAAAGATCTCCGATTTCAATTTTTTTACCTGAAACGGGTTATGATTTTGACAGTCTATATTTTTGTATGTAATAGATCATCTGTTCTTTCACAGAGCCTAAACTAGTTGACCGATTTCAACAAATAAGATATTATTAGATTTGTCTTAACTCTCCGCGGTTCATAGGTTATATTTTTTATAGAAAATTTGAAATGGTATAGCTGTAAAAGTCCCTCATAACTGATATAAAATTAAATGACGTTAAAAATAAACAATGCATATATGTATAGAAAAAAAAGTATGTTTAAGAACATAATTTATAATCAAATCCGATCGATATAAATACATTTTTACCTTACATATATTTGATTGCCTTTTCATATTATAAGAAACTTGGTAATATATGTAAGTAGCTTGTTAATAGACCAAAATAGAGCTAAAATGAAATAGCAAATAAAAATAAGTTTTTAAACCCAACTACGTTTCGCAGATGAGACATAATCGCATGTCACATAAAGGTGCGAAAGAAACTTATTAATAGTTCTGTAAAACTTCTTCTTTTTCAAAACAACTTGTTTAGATATATTTTTTTTAAATACTAAAACAAATATTTTCCCCACATTAAAATATTCTTATCGCACTCATATACCTACATACATAGTTATTAAAAACTTTATGGTCGCATTTTCAGCCAGTCTCAAAAAAACAAAAACAATTAAAGTATCTATATCTTCAGTAATCAAATATTCATAACACGTTCGTAGGTGGATTATTCAGCATATAATATAGTAATATTGAATGCATATAAATAATTAAGCTGCATCAACATCAGTCTACAATGTCACTGATATAATATAATTACAGTCCTTGTAATATTTGTTGATATTAAGAAAATAATCATTGCATTTCCTGTTTATATCTGGACCTGCCTCAACAGTATGTGGCATTGATATAATATTGATTTCTACTATAATGAATTAAAACAGCATGACTCATTTAAGTTCTATCTATTTTCTTTGAAATGCTTACTTTTGTTATACATTTTCAACCCTTTTACGAACAAATTTTAACTAATAATTCGCGATTTGCTTATAGTTATATGTATAAAAATACTAACCAAAATAGCTTCATTTTATTTTATAGAATTAATTGATTATTTCAAAAAATCAATCAATAATTTATCATTAAACAAACAATATGCGCATATAATCTTAAATAAATAAAAGTTAGGTATTAGGTACACTGTCAAAAATTTCTGTGGCAAATTTACAACAAATGTGTTGGAAGTTTTATTCATAAACCGTTTCGGAAATTTACAATACGTATTGTAAATGGAGAAATGAAGGTTTAGGATATTTCCTACATGGTGTTGGAATTTGAAATACTATACTGTGTAGGAATTTTCAATATTAGTTACTAAGATTACAATATCGGTATAGTATTTTTGTTTTACATTTAGAATGTAAAATTACGAGACGGGTTTAGGATATTTCCAATATGGTGTTAGAATTTGAAATACTATACTTTATAGGAAATTTTAGGTCGAAAATTACTATACCATAACTTTGTAAAATTCTTATATTAGTTAGTAAAATTTTAATACCAGTATACTATTTTTGCTTTACATTTAGAATTTAAAATTATGAGACGGTTTAGGAAAAATTCTAAATCTTATTAGAATCGGTAAAAATATACAGGATGTTGTGTTTAAGAAAATAAAATTAGGTATTTTTCCGAGAATCAATACTACTTTTTTATTGTGAAGTGATGAGAATTCAATACAATGTAATACAACAATACAAATACATACAACAATATAATAATATTTACATATTAAAATAACTTAGATATTATTGTCTTATTATTATAATAGTGATTTTTGTTTACCTTAGTCACGAAATTATGAAAAATGTATTACATTATGATACACTACTATTACATACAACAATATAATACTGTTTACATCTTAAATATAAAATAATATTTGTTTAATATCTATAAAATGCTCAGTCTTATTATAATATTGATATTTGTTTATCTTATTCAATATAATGTTACACACTATTTGAAAATACAACATAATACTATTTACATATTAATTAAAATAAAATATATATATTTTTTTTAAATTTAAATAATATAATTTTTGTACTTAAAAAATACTTTTATAATATTAATCTTATAATATTAATTGTTGTTTATCGTGATAATGTGGATAAACACAAAAAACTCTTTATTTAACCTACAACAGTATCGTAACAAATTAAATGATTTTTTTATTAATTATTTAATATATTTTTTAATTAACTATTACAAACACTATTTTTTGGAATTCTAAATTAAAACCTTGTTTATATATCTACTTAAGTTTATATATATATACATTTTCATTAATTTATCAATGTAATTAACTGTAACGAATCATACTGTTCAGTCAATGCGAATATTTTTGTTTTAAAAACTTTGCAATTAGTGTTTAATTCAACAGTTTCTAAAAATAAACAATTTAAAGTGATTTTTAATTTTTATTTTTAAGATCAATATAAACTTTGAGAATCTTATAAAATTTAGGATTATTATATTCATCAAATTTGTGTAATACCACCAAACTAATGTTATATTTTAAACCATTTTGATTTCATACCAATCAACAGAATATTTAGGAATATTAGCTGCCAGGTATATAGGTGATTTTACCTAAAGTTTCAATTCGCAGATCATTCAGAATTTTCTAATCGCTGATAAATTCATGGACTGTGTCATATTCAAGATCATGTATTAATTGAAATGTTTCCTGCCGATTTCTTTTAACATCATCCCAAGGATCGGCATTATTTTTTATATATATCTGAAATGAAATATTTTTATCATATGAAAAAATAAAGATGCAGTAACAAGCGATATTTATGTAAACATATACTTACTTGAAAAAATGTCTATAATTTTCTCGGGGATTTCCTATTCTTGAAAAAAATCAATTAACGGCTTTGTACCAGGCACAAAAAATCATCCATGTTGCTCAATTATCTATATGTAGGTATATAGTCACTGAAAAACAGTACCTAAATTGTTTAAAAAAAATCACAAACCAAAAACACTTTAATACATTTAAAAACATTTCAACCCCCGAGTGGTCGTGTTAAAACTGCAAACTTAGAAAACTAAACGAGTGGTATAGGCGGTATAGGTACCTACATATTTGAATAAACAAATGTCCTTGGTCCTATATAGGGTTATAAAAGAATCGCCTGAGGTTCTATACCAGTGGCTTTCAACATTTGTTGACTTGCGTACCTCTTAACAGTTTCACTTTTATAAAGTGTATCTCCATATTAGAAATATGTTTGTAATTTATATATGTAGTATAGCTGTTATTTCTTATGTAACTTTTATAAAATAATAGTGTCTTTCTAAGGAGTGTGAGGGTGTTATGAAAATGTATACCAAAAATAGTTTATTGTCGGGAGCAGAGTTATCAAGTGTTCGGTGTTTAATCTACTTTTCTAATTTATTTGAAATAAATTAATTTTTAATAATTTTTATATACAGCTTTAAAAACGAGTAATAAAAACATAAATAAGGGACAGGCAAAAAAAATGTTTATAAATAATCAAATTTGTAAATAAAATAAAGTCATTGATAAGAATAAATCAAACCCATGAGGGTACACGTCACCTTAGGTTGGTAAGCACTGTAGAATATTTTTTTCCAAGCTGCAGGTTATACCTGCAGCTTGGAGAAAAATTTATTACACCGGATGCACATTTATTTATAAATTAATTCTGCAAAATATGTTTGTAACAAAAATTGTTACAATTTTAAATTTCATGTTGAAAATTAAACAGATCAAACATAACTACATGACTTCAAAATATGTTGCGAAGTCGAAAATATTAAAATATGGAATCCAATTTAGAAAAATAATTAATTAAACACAAAACAAAATAATAGTAATAATATATAATACATGATAATATAATAAAATTTAAGATTTATAATCCAATGAAATATTAGTCATTCTATTCTTGAGATTTGTGAACATTTTTATTATATGAATAAAAATCTGATTTTTTCAGAATAAGATATCCCTTATAGAAAGAAGACTGATCAACAATTTATTAAAAATTATAAACAATAATTTTTATACCTGCATTGAATAATAAATATACAGTAGAAACCGGTTATAACGACATTGAAGTAACCGGTCATATTGGTCGTAAAAAGCGGATAGTCGTAATAACCGGTAAAAATGCAATTATATGGGATTCAATTGGACTTTTATTTTGAGTCGTTAAAACCGATACATCGTATTAACCGATGTCGATATAACCGGTTTTTACTGTATAATCTTTTGTGCACTGGAAAACTATGGGAAATTTTCAAAATTTAGTAGCAATCCAACTGGTTGTATTGGAAAATTATTAAACCTAATTATATATATTTTTTCATATACAGAGCTGTTAAAATTACAAATAAAATTATTAGTATTTAATAGCAGAATGAAATACAAATTTACATATCCGTAAAGTAAATTTACCACAACTTGTTTCGTAGTTGTAAAAGTATATGACATTTCTATGCCTGTATAGTAAACCAACAAGATGCATTGGAATAATACAAGTATGTACTGGAAATATACTAATTTGTGAGGTAATTTCTTTCTACTACACTGAGTTTGGATTTTTTCGTTACATTTATATAGTAAAAATATTGTAAATTTACTAATTTTTTTCTCAGTGTATATTCACCAAAACTTTTCGAAATAAAAAAAGTATTTTTATTTTTACCCACCTTGCTCTCTTGAATGCTTGCCAGACAAAATAATTATAGATATGTTTTTCTAAATTTAGTTTTTATGACCAATCACTATATTTAGATAAAATTTGAATAGATTCAACTGAAACAATAGATATTAAATGATGGTTTGCACTGATTTCAGCTAACCGATATTTCTAAATTTAAAACAATTTAAAAACACGGTTTAAAAATTATTACGAAGACATCTTGAACAATAAAAATGTCAATTGCAGTTGCCATAACATTTTTTTCTATTCTGTGACGTATAGTATATAAAAAAAGATTTTATACAATTTTACGTACCTACTCATTTTTATAGAGGCTGTCGACATTTTAATGTGAACACGTTACCTACTGATTTTGAAAGCACTGTATTAAATATTAAGAGTACCTACCTATATATTGCTTAATTTTTTTAATTGGCGTGTTGTTATACAAAAAGGTATTTTAGAGCTTTAACCCCGAGGTGAAGGCGGGGGAGGAGGATAAAAAAGTAAAGAACCTTTTTTACCTCTTCAAATAATTTTGTGAAATTTTATTTTATTTTATTTTTTTGCTTTTTTGGAAAATAATTTGAAAAGAAAAAAATAAGATATTCAATTATTATATGATATAAATTTTGAAATTTTCTACAAAAATGTTTCTTCTTCTGAGGTCTCTAAATTTCATAACAGGATAAAAATGATTTTGCTTTTTACAAACTTAAGTATATATTGCTTAAATATTAAATCATCATCTAAATTCTAAATTAACTCCATTTTTCATCTGTCTTCATTAAAATAACATTTATTATGATATGTATCAAAATAAAATCAATCATTAATCTATTTCAAAGTCCTTCTTTATTTATTTTTATATATAATAACATGAACACGAAAAATGCCCTAAAAAATTACCAGTAATTCGGTAAATTACATATAGTTTTTTTCATCAAAAATATAATTTTTTACTCAAATCCTTCAATTTCGGAAACATATCAATAAATTACCATTTAACCGGTTTTCATTGAAAATATACCGAATTACCGATAGTTAAATAATTAAAGAAAGTCGGTAAATTTACAATCCCTGTAGAGACTGACCAGCGCGACGTGTATCGCTTTGCGATATAAACGGTGCACGTCTAGCTGGTGCTGCTATATGTTAAATCACGGGTTCAATGACACTAAGCTATGGCGAACTGTGTGCGTGCTACGTCACAGTGGACATTGGACTTGTGACGTCACGGATGTGGGATAAAATGAATGTGTATAATTTTGGCTATTTGATGTAGTGTAGTATGTATGTGATATAGCTGCTAATGATTCAGATTTTTTTTGTATGTTTGGTTCAAATCACATTTCTTTATTATTGGGTACATTATTACAATACAGTGGCGTGCTGAAATTTTTTATTTATTTTTTATTTTAATTATTTATTGGTATGGTATTAAGTCGTATCTTGTTGAAAATATATTGGTGACAAACATAATACTAATGTTTTTTAATTGTTTGAATTTAAAGATCGAAGGGACGGATCTAGAAAATATATCGGGGAGGGGGGGGGGGGCTTATGTAAAAATTGTAATTTGCTATGTACTATAATGTTGAATTAAGTTTAAATATATATGTATAATGTTTTTTCTGAGGAAGAGAGGGGTAAAACCTTTAAGTCCCTCCCCCTAAATCTGTTGTTGGAAAGTCGTTTAAAAGGGGTATGTGGTGATGTCAAAAAAAATTAACTAAAGAAAATAAAATATTAAAGCAATGTGTTAACCAATTAGAAATTCATACATTATTGAATCAATTAATAAGAAATCAATCGAACAATTAAATAATTTTTCAAAAATCCGAGATGTGCATAAAAACAATAGGTATACCATAGATGTGATTACAGTTTTCACTATTATATTTGTTTATAGTTATAAATATTCTATATTTATGCTCAATTATGATTTGACAGTTTTATATTGATCATGGGTTATTAAATACGAATTATTATACTGATTATATTTTATTATAGCTATTCAGGTGTCAATTTACATAATCAATTGTAAACAAAATCTACTTCTACCGTTTAATTCATTTCATTTTCGTTTACTGTTTTTTAAGTTAAAAAATAGATCGTAAATTATTAATTATTTTTATCAAAAATATTACATATAATTACATTTACATTTACATTTTCAGTTCATAATATTTGCGATTTTTCTTGTAGGTATAGTTTTCACCGTCGAAAACACGATTTTTTAATTTATAGCGGGCAAGTTAGCGAAAACATTTTTTATACAATGCCTACGTCGTGAGGCTCCCAACTAGAGCCTCATGCGCTTGTTTATAAGTAAACTGCTTATTCCTATATGGAACTTTACAGCTGACTGTTTTTTATTTGATACTTTCAATTTTTCTTATATGCTTCGTATAGACCAGGGGTGGGCAAGTATGTATGAATTTAATTTAATTATTAAATATTGAATATAATTTATTTTTTATCCTTCGAATGGTTCGCAATATCGCGGAGAAAAGTGTATTTAAACAAATCTAACAATAGAGATAGAATATTACTGGAGTAGGTAATACATAACTCAATGTTAAAAGCATTTCCCGCGAGATAGCTAGGGCAACGTACCGCAACCTCTTTGTCTAACGAACTCTGATTGGTTGACGGCGTGAACTGACGGGTCATAACTCTCTGTACTCAAAACATTGAGTTTACACAATATTGTGGTAACCATGGAAACAACTGAAACATCTTTAGATTGGAAAATAATAGAATTAATGCGGTACACTATAATTCTGTGCTCTCCCATTGCCTACTCCAAATAACTAAGGACCCCGCAGAATCCTTATGGGAAAGGAGTTTCGGTCAAATTCTTTGAAACTTTGGATTCTGATAGTCCTTGATGAGTAGATTAAAATTGTCACTGGTCACTAAGTCCTAAAAACTCAAACTTTTAAGATATAGCCCTCTAAAGTTGGGGATCATGCTCGCCTTTAATTTACAATAAAAAAATTTGTAGAACCTTAATTTTCGCACAACTATTTATATGTGTTCTCAAAGACTTATATAATCGATTATCACCATAAAAAATTAAACTTTTAAATTCTTTAGCCAATGGCAGTACTTAAATCTTATTATTATACGTTTTTTTATTATAAAACAATTGGATTTGTTTATAATTAAAAAAACGTAACAATAAGATTTAACCCTTAGTGTGCACACCTTCACAGCAAATCATTTCGTGCACATGGGGTCAAATTGACCCCAGGTCATTTTTGACCTCGAACATCTCGGTAACTATGCATTTTTCGGAAAAAAAGATTAAGTCAATTTTTGCAGTGAATCGATCGAACTTTAAGGCCGTGAAGTTAGATTTCCAAAAAAAACATTTATAGTATTTCAAAAACGTGCTCAAAGTTGATGGTACGCAAAAAAAATACTGTTTCTTTTCTAAAGATATGGTGTCAGCCTGACCCCGTATGCACACTAAGGGTTAAGTGTTGTCATTTCTCAATGAATCGAAAAGTTGACTTTTTATGGTGGCAATCGATTATATAAGTCTTTGGGAACACATACAAAAAGTTGAGCGAAATATAAGGTTCTACAAAAAAAAATATTGTAAATTAAAGACAATCATGATCCCCAACTTCAGAGGGCTATATCTTAAAAGTTTGAGATTTTTAGGACATAATCTAAAGTTTCAAAGAGTTTGACCGAAATCCCTTTCCCATAAGGAATCTGCGGGGTCCTTTAATCAAAATTTGGAAGCAATATACTTGGTCACGAAAAATGGATTATGATATATTCTGATGTGAGTAGATATACATTTATTATCCATCATTGCGCAATTTGGGTTCATCCAACTCTAAAAGAAAATTCCTCAATCGCTCATCATCATCGTAAATAAATTCCACTCGAAATGAATAATTCCTAGTATTTAGTAGATATTACGGTTAATTAACCGGACACTGACCACCACCGAACCGGTTAGATATTGACCGCACAGGGGTGCACACGACGCCTCCTCCCACTCGGGAACATTGACCTTTGTTACCCCCGCGAGTGAACCTCCTTTGTCTAAACACGTTTCAGATATGTCACATCAAACAGAACAAATATTAACATGTTTGCACTTATGTATAAAATATTAATCACACACCTATAGAGTGCTTTAACACACAATAGGTGTGTAAATAGTAGATGCGTGCTGTTTGTGATGGTGTAACGTACAAGGCTTGTGATTCCGCTTATTAGCGTCACATTATACGCGTGAACCGTGATTGATTAGTATTTTTCTTGTACCAACTTTATGTCGAAAAAAAAACCTAACGCGAGTTATTTTTTGTGGGATGCAAATAAAAATAATATCAATCTTTAAAAATGTACATAAACGGTTCAAAAACAACTGAAACGATTTTAATATGGTTTTTACAAATAGTTTAATAGATATCTCACCTATACAAATGTGTTTATTTCTTTCATGAGTTTAATTATGAATATTATTACAAAAACCTTAGAATTTCATAACTAAAAAGCACTCAATTGATTAAAGATGAGAAAAAAAGTAATGGTATTTTTCTGTACCTATTCAGTGCGGGCTTTTGTATAAGATTTAATCTAAAAATATTAAAATGTTCATGTATTTTATTACATAAATCTGTCGGAAGTGAAGCCGACCCATAAACAAAAGAAAAATGGAAAATTTGAAGTCATAAAAATGAAACAAAATTTGAACAAATTTTAGTTGACGAATTCATGTTGTTACCCACTATAAAATTGCTTCCTTTTTAATATTTCGAGTTCTTGTTAAGAATTGTTCGTAACGTTAAAATAAAAATATCATATTAACAAAATTAACAAAAAAACTTTCCTTAATCACCCTTCTTTGTAAAATTGGAGTATCAGTACCTATTGATTTTTATGATTTAAATTTTCGTAAAAAAATATTTTAATTATATAAAACTAATTAATATTTTAATAAATATAAGTCCGTAAATTAATAACCAATTAAAAATAATAACTAAAATTATGTGTGAATGTAAATATAATGTGATAAAAATTAATAGAAAATATTTTCTTTGCAGAGAAACATTACCTTTGAATGAGCAAGTAGAAATCAGTGAATTAAAATATAATCAACTCAAGTGCCTTTTGACTCTTGCTGGCCAAACATCAGCTTTTACAGAGTAATTATTAACAATAAAGGATGTAACATTATTCCATTTAAATGTTGTTTTTTGTATACAATATTTTTGTAGTATTTAGATATTGTCTTTGGTAACTTTTTTGGATTTGAATGAAAATATTTATTTTTGTAAAAAAACTGATTTATCTTGGAATTGTCATTAGAAATTTTGTTAAAGAACTTTTATCAAGTAATTGATATAGTTCTTATCACCAAAGAAGACCGGTTCGGCAATGTAAAGTCATTAGTAATTACAATGCTTAGACCGATCATCTTTCACGATACAAACTTTACTAAAGCACTCAAAATTAAATTACATACATTTTTACAAAAATGTATCTAAATTTAAAAATTTGAAAATTAACTAATAAATTCAAAATTTAATATTCGTAAGAAAGAAGCTCTCTTGTGGCGTTGAAAATTTTGTTTTTCAGGTAACTTAATATTCGTGGATTTAAAATCTAAATAATAACAATAAATCAATGAACGTTTTACAAACAGTGCAAAGACAAAACTGATAAAGTGTAAACATATCGGGTTATAATCGTCGTAATTCGATTTCGAGCAAGTGTAACAAACGTTTCGGCCATGCTCGGCAGTGGGCCGAAGCCACCCGAAGTTCGAATCGAGTTGATTTTCAAAATTCCCGTGGTCGTTTATGACGTAAAGACGGTGCCTCGTGAAAAAAGTGACATACGAGCCAACAATGGACATTACCTCCTTCCCAGAATTATTTAATGTGAACAATAACAACAATAGCGGCAATAACAACAATCAACAGCAACAACCGCAGCATCACCACCTTCAACAATGTGGACCTCCACAGGCACAAATGAGCCTTCCCACCGCGTGGCCGCCAGGCGCAGGGGAGGTGGTCAGGGGCGGGAACATGAGTGGCGGTGGGGGTGCGACTTGCAGCGCTCAGCTACTTACCGACATAGGGGAGGGGTACGGTGGGAAGCGGTGCACTGTAGAACAAGGGGTGGCTGTGTTCGGTGGAGGCCACTGCGATGACGTATCGGCCGACAGCACCAGCCCCCCACCACAGTGCGACGCGGCAGCAGGGGGTGGTGGGGAGAGATGTGTTTTCGAGGCCAAAAGTGCAAATTCTATTAGAGGTAGTTTTTGTTCACTTTTTTTTCTTCACCAGTTTCGTAATATTTTTATTTAGGGGTGGGTGTTGAGTTTAAGGGTTGTGAAGTGGTGTTTGTTTACTTTTGTGTGAAAATGTATGAATGTGTGTATTCTGAAGCCACTTCGAGTAAGTTTTTGACACTTCTATTATTTGTTAATATATTCTATAATTTCATAAAAGTGTATCGAAAATGACATTTAAAACATCTTGGTCTAATAAATATAATATCACTAAATGGTTATAAACTAAAAAAATAAAACAAATTACAACTACGTATTACGTATATTTTTGGTTATTTTTGTTGGCTTCAAAAACTGTTTTTAAGTTTTAAGACAATTTTAAGTATACAGCAAATGACTCAAACAAACATATATACCATAAACATAGATACATGGACAGCGCATTTTGTTATTATAATGTGTAAAATTTGGTTCACGTAAGTAAAGATAGAAATATAACCCAAATGACATTCTATCTAATAAAACCCTAATACTCTTTATCTCATTTTTGTGAAGACTCGATTTTCGAATCAAATGCGCAGTCCACGCTCTATGTCTATGATATACAATACCACATACACAATTTTCTAAAATATGTGCAATGTATAAATATGGACTAAAATCCACTTCGTCTGATATCGATGTATTATTTATATTTTAAATATGCTCCTTTACATAGAGCTTTAGCCTATACAATTCGAGGAGGGGTGGGTAAATTATCTTTTTTTATGTATTTAATATATAATTTTCATTTTTTTATGTATCATATAGTTGTTAAATAAAAATTTGTAAGCTGGGGATTTGGCCCTGGAACCTCACACCTTATGGATGCGTCATTGAGCCCATAAATGTACTTATTTATGCATTTTATTACAAATATTAAACTAATCATATGTTATTTTGTTCACAGCACAAATCGAGATAATCCCGTGCAAGGTATGCGGCGACAAGTCGAGCGGCGTGCATTACGGTGTGATCACGTGCGAGGGGTGCAAAGGATTCTTCCGCCGCTCCCAGAGCTCGGTCGTCAATTACCAGTGTCCGCGAAACAAGGGCTGCGTCGTAGACCGTGTCAACCGTAACCGATGCCAGTACTGCCGCTTGCAGAAATGCCTCAGGCTCGGAATGAGCAGAGACGGTAAGTCATTTACGTTATTTTGTTTACCCATTCAGAGATTGCAATTTAATTGATAAAAGGGTTACTGCGCCTCAGGTAAAAAAAGATGTTTGTAAGTTTACTAAAGAATATTCTGAACTTACAGAGAGGCCTTTAATAAATCCCTAAGTTGCCTTAACTTCACTTAACCCTAACTATGAAACCATTTTATATGATTTAATCAAACGATAGAAACTTTAGCACAAGGTATCAATTTAACTTCTTCAAATAATCACATAAAATCCGCATTAAATATATAAATAGATTTTGGTTGGAGAAATCATAAGTTTGATCGAAAAGCCATATAGTTTCCAATTCAGGCGGCATCGAAATATTTTATATGTATCTCCTTAAAATGTTCTTAGAATTATCTAAAGAATACAAACAAATTGTTTTTATAAGTTATTTTTTTGCTTTGGCAGTTTTTTATAAAATTTAAAAAAGTTATAAAAAAATCAAAAATTTATCTCAAATATGTAACTCATCATATTTAGGGAAGTTATAGGTTAGATCATCATAATAATATATAATTTGCCTTTACTCTGCTAAACTCTATTTTTTATAGATTTGTTAATTTTAGTACTAAAGTCTATTTAATTATTATATACTCAACACATTAATTAAGGGGACACTTAAAAAATAGCCTGTTTTCAAATGCTTGTAACTTGGTCAAAAATTAACTTTTTTTAAAACGTTTTTATTCTTCAATGGAGCAAATATATTCTACTTGATGATGGTCTTATTCGTTCCTCAACATCTTTTAATTTTTTAACTTTTTTATGTAATTATATAAATTAAAAAAAAAACTGCTAATTTTGAAACTTGACGCGGAGTTCATTTATGTAGAAAATGAAATTTTAAAATAACATTTTTGCAGAGAATTTTAATACCTTGAAATCGGTATCATGGAAATTTTTTTGCAACAAAAATTCGCAAAGGTATCATAATTTTAGTGAAAATCAGGAAAAAAAATATTTAAATTAACAAAGCCGGAGTAATTTTGTTGGTATAGTAAATTACAAAAAAAAATGAAGTTTAACGTAACATCTTTCAGGTTATCTATTGTAATGAAAGACTTTTGATGAATTTCATAAAAATATTCTAACATTAAACTGAGTATAAGAGTCAAGTAAATAAACAGTATACTAATAGTATACCAAACATAACATACCTTAAAAATTACATTCAGGTGGCCCGAGCTAAAGTTCATATTGACAAGACATACTCTTTAAAATACATTTTTATTTTTTTCTAATTGGACCATATTACGCGAATATTTTCAACTTTGAAGTCTCAACGTCAGAAAACTCAAAAAAATTTAGTTTCTAAAATTTTATGTTCAGATTATTTCATTTTGAAACAATTATGATTGTTGTGTGATATAATATACGTTACATTAAATCTTAATCCATGCAATTCATTGATTGCAGACAATATAACTGCAAAACATTTACAGAAATACATATGTAAATGTATAATCTCAACAACAAAATCACTCGGAACCCTTCTTGCGAATATTGTACATGCAGCAGCAATAAATATTTGCCGACAAAGTATCGGGTTTTGTTATGGTCATAAAATCTCGAACCCTGGGTACTTTTATTTCAGCTGGTGCAATGTTTACAACAAACGTTTTGTCCAACCGCCGACGGTTTATTTGTTTATTGTAGTGGTCTGTGGTGCGGGGACACAAACTTTACTTGCCGTTATTTAAGTAATTGTAAACCAGACGTACTCAAACATTGCGGCTCTATTGTACCTATATTGTACGTACAGAGGTATTATTTTATTAGTTGTCTCTTGTATTTTACTTATCAGTTTTTTTTAAATATTCATACTAATATTTTAAATGCAAAAGTATTCGTCTGTTTGCTAAAATTTCACGGCTAAATCGCTGAACCGATCTTGATGAAATTCGGCAGGTTATTTTGTATCTCGAAAAATTTATTAGAAGTCTGTATTACCTACTTAACTTTTTTCTTTTTTTCATAGGTTTCTTGTTAAGTGGTTTTTCTCTTATATAATATTTTATATAGCTATAAAATTTTCAACGCCACAAGAGAGCTTATTTCTTACGAATATAAAATTTGGAATTTATTAGTTAATTTTAAAAATGTTAAATTTAGATACATTTTTGTAAAAATGTATATAATTTAATTTTGAGTGCTTTATTAAAGTTTGTATCATGAAAGATGACCGATCTAAGCACTGTTATTACTAACTACTATACATTGCCGAACCGGCATTCTTTAATGATAAGAACTATATCAATTACTTGATAAAAGTTCTTTAACAAAATTTCTAATGAAAATTCCAAGATAAATCAGAAAAATGCTTAATAAATTTATCTTGTTAATATAACAATATTTCCTCAATATAATAATTAAAAAAATCTTATTGAGGACATTTTATTCATTTGAAAAATATAATTTTTATGTTTATCTAAAAATCTTTTCATTTATCAAATTAATAAATAATTTATTACACCAACTAACGAAACTTTCAAATAGATTAAATATAATGGTTGTATTAATAAATATTTATCAGTGTGAATATTTTTTACACCAACAACTAGTGAAAGTGTAATTTTCGATATGGTAAATTCAGTGATGTCATTTATAAAATATTTTTTTGTATTTAAAATATATGTTTTCAATACGAAACTAAATTTTCACCGTGATAACAATGTTAGTAATAATATACATTTACCAATAAGATAAACGCGGATATTTCCGTATTGGTAAAAAAGTTATCATATTAACAAACAACCTCTATTTTTTACATTGATTACATTTTTTAACACATAGACAAATTATTTTTTTCTGTGTAGCATTAGAACCACCTTAATCTGGGAAAATACACTATAATTCAGCAAAATCCTTTATCATATAAACGCTATGCAATATTTACACGGGGTCATGCCTTTTGTTTATTGTTATCAACAATATAGGTACATAATATTTTCTATACTGTGTTTTTTTAAACATTTTCTAAAATATATTCACATGTTTATTATGTTAGGTATATTTAAAAGGTTCAAAATATTAAGAACCTCTGGTAATGCACAGGTATATTGGATCTATGTTTATTTTACAATGTCTTTAAGTTTATTATTTGTCAAATATTGGTTTCACTGTAAATAAATATCAATTCATTTTTATTATAGCATAAAACTAGTAATTCGTATACCGCCTATTCGATTTTTAATTATTGAACGGATATAATATAAAACACAGTTCATTTTATATTTCCTTTTGTAGATTAATCAAAAACATATTGTCCATTTTATAACTTAATACATTTTGCAATGGTAAACATAAACAAAAATATAATTTTAATAAAGAAAGATTAATGCAACCACAATAAAGGAAGTAAAGTCTAGTTCAGGGGTTGTCAATATTTATTAAAAACATGCGGTCGGCAGTTTTGAATAAAACAAAACCACATTTGATGTAAGTTTTTTTAAATAACAAAAGTTTTGAATGTATTAATTAATATTGAATCACAATAACAGAAGATTATTATCACTACAAAACTAAAATGTGTATAAAAGTAACTTCGTAGGTATTGTCCTAAAATATTTAATAATATAATTATTCCCTTAATTACTCGCGCTGGTGTATTTTGTACACCAGAAACGCATTTTCTGCAATTACTAAATGCATAAATTTTTGTGGGACTGTACACCCCCATCTAACCTTTCTTTAGACATTCTAGACTTCTAGAGTGTGATAGGAATCCGGCAGTCAAAATTTGAGGATTGTAGCAGTTTGTATTAAACCGGGTTTTTGAAGACATTAGTGATGCTGCTGATGGAAGACATCTTGTCAAAAGAGCAAAATTAAAAAAAGTAGCAACAAAAATCAAATTGCAAGATGAATATTGAACAGTTTTTTGTACTTTTTTAGATTTATTTTGGGTAGTTTTTCTTTCTAATCCTTAATTTTTAGTTGGGTTAATTTTAAGAAAATTTTTCTTAGTTCTTCAAAAATAAATAGTACATAATATGAATTGGGCAAAAAAATTAATATAATTTTTTATGTGGTGTATAAAATACACCGCGCGAGTAACTGTGTTACGGTATTTCACGCGAATAATTAAGGGTTAAGAATTAAATTATCCTAATCAAATCTCGAAAAATCAAAAAATATTATAAACGCTTTTCATTAATTCACCCCTGAATAGAAAAAAATACATTTTTTTAAATCGACAAAACATAAATCCGATAAATAGGCATCAATTAAAAAAATACAAACAAACAATAAATATTACATATTTCATTGTAATCTATTACATTCTAACGGCACCGTGTAAATACAATAGCATAGTAAGAGACAGACAATCTCTTAGACAAACGTCTAGCAATCCCTATCTTTGTCTGGCGCTGACTCAAACAAAACATCGGCGTTTCAATTTACTGTTACGTCATGTAGAGTTGAACGGCCTTGGGTACAGTGGACCAAGTGTGGCGTGCGAATATAATAGCCGACGGTCACACGTAAACATTTGCATGCCCGATTGCACGAGATTCCCATATGATACAGATGATTATAAAGTTACTTATTATGTTAAATATTTTTTAAATTAATTTTTTTTTGTATTTTTGTTTCTATTGTAATCCTATAATTGTATATTGATTTTTTCCAAGTTTAATTCAGCCATAAAACATTAATTTTTATAACGTCATCTCACTATAAAAGACCAAAGTTTTGCCCAATATCCAAACTATTATGAGTTTATTTTTATTGATAACATGTAACTACATAGTGTACATTATTTTGCAGCCGTCAAGTTTGGACGGATGTCGAAGAAACAGCGCGAGAAGGTCGAGGACGAAGTAAGGTTCCACCGGGCGCAGATGAGGGCACAAAGCGACGCCGCCGCGCCCGATAGTTCAGTTTTCGAGCAACAAACACCCTCCAGTAGTGATCAGTTACACCATTACAACAAGTAAGTACCATTCGTTAATTTAAATTTCATAATATTTGACGAATTAACACTATTTGAACTTCAAACCAACGAATTTTTCTATATGACGCGACCAGTTTTTTTTTAGAAGGAAATGGGGGGGGGGGGTAGGTTAGGTTAAGTTAGATTTTTTTAGAAGGGTTAGGGGGTTATACATTAAAGTATTAGTCAAAAAAAAAATGATATTTTAGTTTGAGGTAGCCATCCTGTTGAAAAGAAATCGTAGATTATGGAAAACATGTAGATTCTGACGAAAATGTATGTTTGCTTTTGGCTCTATATTTTCTATTAGAATTTATGAATTTTTCCAATACTGTTGAAAAAAATCGTAGATTTTGATAAAAATACAATCCGAAGAAAAATGACATGCGTATCATCAATTTTCATCCCATTTCTATCAAAATAAGAATTTGTTAGTTTTTTTACAATAGGGCATTCAAAGGTCGAAGAAAAAATATATACACAAAATATAAATCATTTTTAAGTGATCAGATATTTAAGAAATAATTATTAAAATGTAAAACGTAATTTATAATGTTTATGAAGTTAGGTCGACAGTGTTAATAATAACTATTCTGACATGGAGAAAACAAATTTTCTATGTTCTATGTTTTGTACTTTTGTCTATGTAATTTTCGGTGAAGTATCGGTAATTTCAAGTGTTATATCGAATTGACTATCAATACATTACAGAAGTTTTTCCATTAGCGTATAAAAATTTCCCCGGAAACCAATCCCTTGTATATCCACCGTTATTACCGCTATTGTCATTATAACGTTTATTGCAGTTACACATACAACAGTGATGTAGGCAGCTATACGCCGGCCTACAGCGGCTATGGAGGCGGTGGAGCTGCGACTCCTGGCGGCAACGGTGGAATGGGATACGACATTTCAGCCGATTACGTCGACAGCACAACCGCTTACGATCCAAGACCGCCGCCGTTAGACTCCCTCAGCGACACCTCTACGTTAATGGCGAATGTTGTCACTACCGGTAAGTGTACACCAGATGGTGCTGATGTCCTTTACGTGGGTTTGCAACTTGGGTGATGGTGTTTTAATTATTTTTATTATAATTATGGTGATGGCAGGTTCATATGGATCTTCATGTCACTAATATATCTAATTAAATAATTTAATGTGCATTTAGTAATAACTTCAGTAAGTAAATGATTGGGAGATAAAATATAATATTTTTGGTTGTTGAGATATTTTAATGCCTATTTTTACTTTACGAGCCTAAAATTTGGTAACTTTTAAGAAATTTTTGTAAATAAGGGGAACGGTCTGCCCCAAGTGATAGCGGGACTTCCTTTAGAGGAAAACAAAAGTTTTCATATTGCTTACATCGAAATTCATCGAATCATGTCTAATTAAGTCAACTTATCCCAGACTCAGATTACTCGTGTATTCATCGAGTTTTCAATTTCACTAATTTTGATTAAAAAACCATATATATTTAAATATTTACAAAGAAACGATATTTTCGATTTAACAAAATATTGAAACCTATCGTAATAATTTACTTTTAATATTTTTAATTGATACTAAATCCTGCAACTAAATATTAATTTTTATGAATTCGCTTACTTACTGAATTTTTGTCATTTACATTTATTTTTTTATTTTTTGTTATACCATATTTCAAGTATGTTATAGCAAAAAAATATTTATTGATAAAATGTTATTTTTTTAACTTGAAAAGTGCATGTATATAACTTAGGTGGTGGTGGGGAGAATGGTAACAATAACGGAAAAACGTCCAACAATGGTATCAACAGCCTGACTCAACAACAAACGGGTTCTCGTACACGGTTAGCTCAGACACAAACCACAGATCAAACAGCATCGTCATTAGATGGCACTGTCGGTAGTGGAGGTTTGACGATGATAAAACAGGAATCTACTAGCAGTGTTGATAATTTAGTTGGCGGTTATGTCGATAGTACGACGTTCATCAACTCACCAGTGAATCAAACCAGTGGCGCCGGATTAAATCGTCAACATCAGGGTTCGAGTTCGAACCCCAGAAATACATCAATTTACACGGACGTAAAAGACGAACAAATTAGTATACTTCCGAGTAAGTCAACGGAATGAAATCTTATGTGTTCGTGTTTTACTTTTACAGCAATGCTATGTTAATCAATGTGTTAATACAATTATTTTCTCATTCTAACTTGCATGGCAATTGGTTTTTAACATGTAACTCGTAGGATACTAACATTTTTAAACTAAGCTTTTATTCAATATACATTTTTCATACTTAATTGTTAAGATTAAGTCTTTGCAATTTAATAGATTGTATTTCTATTTGATATTATTTTCTTTGGTTAAATTAAATATTTAATTATTAATAATAATGAGCAACAAAAAATTATTTAATATTCTCAATAAGACTTTATTTTATATTTTGCATGCATAGAAAATTGAAGCAAAGACTTAATTACACTTAAATTATTTTTATCTGCTTTTTAAAATTTTAAAAATACAAACAAAAATATGTAATTTTTCATTTCATTTTAATTTTTTCAGTGGTGTAACAACAAATTAAGGGCTTCTGGAATTTTTTAAAATGGTGCCCTCTAAAAAAAACTGGGAGAATTACGTAACCTTGTCGTGAGGCCCCTGGCATTTTGCCAGTCCAATCACCCTGTAGTTACGCCACTGATTATTTGAATAATAATGTAATTTTTTTGCAATTAATATAAATTAAAAAAAAATGACCTAGAAAAACTTTTATATTTATTTTTTTGGTAAAAATAACCCACAGTACATTCCAATATCTTATAATCATTTAATAGTTTCAATACATCCTATAAAAATTACTTATTTTTATTCATACACATGAAAAATAGTCAGTTTCTTTTACAGTATACCAACACTTCTTTCTTCTTCAAAAACTACAAAATACACAGCTAACGTAACAAACTGCAACTTCAACTAACCTAAAATTTTATTGGTACAGATCCAGCGCAAATCAGTGAACTACTATCGAAGACAATTGCTGATGCCCACGCCCGCACTTGTCTGTATCCACTAGAGCAGATCCATGAGGCATTCCGTAAAGCAGCGCAACATCAAGAGAATGCGCTCGGCCGTTTACTCTACTACAAAAATATGGCGCATGAGGAATTATGGCTTGAATGTGCCCAGAAACTTACCGCTGTCATTCAACAAATTATTGAATTCGCAAAAATGGTGCCCGGTTTCATGAAACTCTCGCAGGATGATCAAATTGTCCTCCTTAAAGCTGGTAAGAAACATTAAATAATTATAAAAATGATAGAAATTAAGTAAGATAATTGAATTAATGTGTTATTTAACTATGTTAAATTATAAATAAATAATAGTACAATTTTCTTGAGAGTTGAGAAGTAAAAAATGGTAACGATCGTGTGAAATGCATTATGTGTTTTTCTTGCAGGGAGTTTTGAGCTAGCGGTACTACGCATGTCACGGTACCTGGATTTGTCAGGGGGCGGCTGTGTTCTATATGGTGACACGCTGTTACCGCAGGATGCGTTTTACACGTCAGACACAGCCGAAATGAAGTTAGTACAATTCGTGTTTGAACTTGCAAAAGGGGTCGCTGAGCTCAAACTTACAGAAACGGAACTGGCGTTATATTCTGCATGTGTACTATTGTCTCCTGGTAAGTGAGATTTCTTTTTTTTAATTTATTCTGTTTTTTTATATCACAATTTTTACTTCTGAAGTTAATTAATTACAAAGTTTGATAACTATCTAAAAATCTTATTTCCTATATTGAACATTACTTAATACAAATACATCTTAACATTTTTCTTATTAAATAATATACAGTAGAACCTCGAGGTTAATCACAATTACATCCATTATTCCTAGGAACTGATTAATCTTCCATTTTATTGGCCAATGAAATTTGTGGAAACTGATGGCTAAACAATATTCCTAAGAACGATTCATTACTGATTTCACTGTACAATAGAATTTTGTAGAAGAAATCATTGGATGTATTTATAACTTAAACATTTACTAAGCTGTATATTTTTCTAATATAAAACAATATAAATGTATATTATTTTTCTTATAGATCGACCGGGACTGAAAGGTTTAGGTGAAATCAGTCGGTTGTCGCAGGCGGTGTTACGTGCACTGCGCACAGAGTTAGAACGTAACCACACGCTGCCGATAAAGGGTGATGTTACAGTGTGCGATGCACTACTCACCAAAATACCGCAGCTGCGGGAGGTGAGCATGCTGCACATGGACGCATTGGGTAAACTCAAGCGGGCGGCACCCCATCTCGACTTCCCTGCGTTACACAAGGAACTATTCAGTGTCGACAGCTGAGCCGTTCCAACACTGTGATGTCGCGATACACTTCGCGATTGCCATGGTAAGTATTAGAACTGTTATTGTTGATTCATTTAATTCAGTTACATTTGTAATTGGGAGATAATCAAAACATCAATTCAGTAACATGTCTCAATGTGATTTTTTACTATAGATATTTTGAATAAAACAACACTGTTGTTTTTATACATTTTATAGTTATTAGTATTATTTATATACTTTCCAAATTAAATTATTTTTATTTCTTTGTTACAGATTCCTTCAAACTGAATGCGACGGCCTTAACAAATGTTATTAATAATTAATTAAAAATAAATATCTGTTATGATGTATGCATACTTGAAGCATGGCTTCAATTTAGAAGTGAAAACTGAAAATGTTCGAGACAGAAAAAAATATGTTTTTTTTCTACAATTTATTACAAGTTATGAATTGTTTGTCTATTGACTTTCTGTAATATAATTTTCCATAAATACTCTTTTTTCCTTACTAGTGTTTAATGAAAACTAATTTGCAATAGTACAATTCATATAAGTAATTATTGTTTGTTTGATATATGTATTTAAAAGAAGGATATTTTTATCTTCTCGGATGAAATTATGTTGTAAGGTTTTAACACAACACTAAGTGTTTAGACACATAAAAAATGAGTTGACGTAAAAAAACACACTTAGAATTAATATTATAAAGTATAAATACATATTATATACAAATTGTTTAAATTATGTAATGATTGTGTTTCGATAACGGTATTTTTTTTAGTAATTCCTCGATGCTATAAATGCTGGTTAAAATGGTTTTTATTATTATAAATATATATATAAATATTAAATAATTTTAAGCTATAAATATGAAACAGAGAAGTATAAATATTATATATTAGAAAAAGTTAAAAAAATACATACTGTTAAATAATGCTGAGCTGAATTAATATTATTTAATAGAAGTACACATCTACAGAATACACTTAATATAATTTTAGAATACAGATGAGTTTGAACTCAGTTTATTGTCCATTTTAATTAAATTACATTCATATGTCATTTTAATTCACATAAATTAGTCTTAATTACAATAATACAGTGAAATCTGACAAATATTTGCAAACAAATACATTTAGTACTTAATTAAATACTTCGTCATCTAAACTTTATTGATGAGTTTTATTTAAAGGTATACATTAATTAAAATTGAATAATAAATGGGTTCAGACCTTATAAAAATGCAGTTTAAGTATCTATAGTAAATACAGAAGTACTAAATTGAGTTAGTAGTAAAGTTCAACTTACGTAGTGAATAATTTTTTGTGTTGGACGTTACAGAGACCTGCCTTACATTGTATTGTTTAGATTGTGGTCCAGTAAAGAGAAAATCAATGTGTTCTAGATCAGTGAATAGCTGAAGTAAACTTTTAATAACTGATAATGTTATAATGATATTGTGTTTTTTATAATTTGTTGTTCTTTTTTTAAAAAGGCCTATTTCAATTGTCATGTTTGTAATACATTTTATTGTCTACATTACTGTTTGTATTTATTTATCATTATATATTTTAGAAAGTAAATATTTTATGTAAGTATAAAACAGTTTTTATTATTCTATTTTTTGAATTATTTTGAACACTCGATGATTATGAAAATAGGGGATAGAATTGTAATTTGTATTGAATGTAAATTCACTTTAACATTATAGACGTTTAATGATTGTGATTTGTAATTTTTTGTCCATGAATAATTTTATTAAAATCCAATTTATGTAGAGTGTCCAGAAAAGAGGGAATTAAAAAATGTAAATTAAAAAAAGCTTCAAGTAAATATTTTATCCATTATTATTTTATAAAATTAAATATAACTGTTAAATTTTATACAACATTTACAATAGTTAAATGTAATTTATTGTTAAAATTAAATGGTAAAAATATATATTATTGTAATTTTGCTACGAGCATTTGAATATTTTGAAAGAGACCTTTTTGAAATATTTATGATATGAAATATTATTTATATATTTTTTGTAATATAGTAACGGGGGCGGTATGGTTTTTAATATAGTGTTTATATTGTTAACAAGCAGTTCTTCATAGATGCAAATTTTATTTTACAAAACACAGACGTTATGAAAAATAGCAGTCGGGTTGTTGACAGAGTATTGTTGTTATTTTTTATTTGTTTTTTGATTGGTTTAAAAAAATGAGCTTGGACTTAGTTACTAATTTATTCATAAAAAAAATAAAACCAAAATTCACGTTTTTGTATATTTATTAACTAATATAATTTTTTTATATTTTAAAATTAAGATATAATATAAGCTTTCATATTTATATTCATCTCGTATAAAAATCAAAAATATAAACTGAAAAATAGTAACTTTGTCTAAAAGTAAAATTGTATTTAATTTTGCACTGTACATTGTTAAGTATTGATCTCATATTTACCAAAAAAAAATGCAACAAATTTTTTTTTATGAATGCACGATTCATTTACCTTTTGCAAATTTCTACGATCTTTGTAAACGAAAGTTCTCTACAAGTAGAGAAATTCTGTTTTACATAGAATGGAAATAAATATCGGAACGGTAATTTGCAAACGGTAAATGAAGTGTATATTTGTTTCCCGGTTAACGTTATGGTAACAAAACGCATGTGAACATATAAATATAACGACAATACTCTTTAAATAAATAGATCAATGTTATGTACTATATTTGACATAGAACTGATTTTTTTTACAAAAACACACAATTAATTTATTAACACTTATGGATATATATTTTATTAAAGTGTAATTATTTTAGTGTCAAGTTCTTGGTGAAATATTTTTAGTTACTAGGCGCTAACCCAATTTTGTTTATAAAAATAAAATATATATATTATATATATGACCTTAAAATTGTGTAAATTTACATTTGTCTTTTGTGATAAATTTATGAAAATATTAATTTGTTAAAACTGAATAAAAGGCAAGAATAACATTACACTATTTTTGGTTATGTTAATCGGTTTTTATTTTTTATTTTTTTTACCTGCTCATCCTCTTTCAGAATTATAAATTAAAATCAAATAGAATTCTATATATATCAATGCCTGTATGTGCACTTAACAATAGGTACTTAGGATCTAATTACAGACCTATTTCTGCAAAGAAACACATTTTTGCGGTAAGCTCTGAAATTTTTTTTGTGATATAAAATTTTATACAATTAAACCATCATTTTAAATGATTTTCTGTTGAAATCACAAAAGCCATTCAATCAATTATGGATTTAGTCTGATTGTCTGTAATCATACACAAACATATTCTCATTACCCAAACTCGAAGAAATAATTTGCAAACGCAATGTAGTTTTTTTATAGTCATTCTCTATACTATAATTAAATACCTTCTACAGGATACCAACAGATTCTGCTGTGCAAAGCCTTGTTGCATTTGAATTATAGACACTGCCGGGCTCATCCTTTATAATAGCCACGACCAGTGTTATTATATCTTATATTACTAGTGTCGTTGAGTAAAAAATAATTTACTCGATGCTAGTGTTTTTTTTATTATATGCTATTTTATAAATATAATCTCAATTTTAATGTTAAAAATTTAATTAGTTTAAAAAATAAATCGTAATAGATCAAAATTGTTATTTATTCCAAATAAGTCAGCAAAAATAATCTGCAAATAAACAGGTATGATATAACACAAAAGCGGCATGTACAGATTTATGTTACAACAATGACGCCAAGTAATAGGTAAGTGAATTTAATGTTTATTTATAGACTAGTAATGTTTTTTGTACAATACTTTATATCTGTGTAGATAAACAGATAACTAATTAAGAGCATCTATATAGATAAATAGATGTCATCAGTAAACTTCACCTGTAATACCTATGTAGATAAACAGGTATATAACAAAAGTAAATCATATAATTCAACAATGGATTAAAATTTTACAGACATTATTCTACGAAAAAATTGATGAAAAACAATATTTAAGAACTATTTTTTATTAACATTTTTTCAAACAGGATATTCTTACACACAGTATGCCTAACTCGACTAAAAAAATGGGATGCGATGCCGTGTATGACGGTGCATCCACCATATATAAAAATATACAGAAGAAAATATTTTTGTAAATTTTTACACATGGTGGAGGCGCCGTCATCTGACGTCATCACATCAAAATTTTTTTTGGCTAGTTAGGCACGCTATCGTATGTATAACAACATGGTGATTCCAAATATGTTGATAAAAAGTTCCATTCGGAACTATAACACCGTTTTTTATCAATTTTTCGTCTTAAAATGACTATAACTATTAAACCCTTCGATGAATTTTGCAACTGATGCAAAAAGGCGAATCAGCGTGTCCCCTTACATCCGATAACGTATCTAATTATATGAAAATCGAAAAAAGTTTTTTTCGGTCAAAAAAGAAGCAAGGGTATTACCTTGGTTTTTTTTTGAGAATTTTTTTTTGTGTTGAGTTAGAGACGCTATCGTATGTATTAGGGTACCCTGATACCCAATATGCCCATCAAAAGTTGCGCTTGGATCGATAACATGGTTTTTAATTAAGTTTTGTCTTAAATTTTTTCATGAAAATTTGAACCAGTGAATTAATTTAAATTCTGGTGTGATATATGATATCAGCGTGTCCTTTTACATACGATGGCGTGTCCATTGCTTTCAAATTCATAAAGGGTGTGTATTTGAGTGGTGTAAATGGTACACCCTTTATGAATTTGAAAGTATTATACACGTAATAGAATGTAAAAGGACTGATATCATATATTACACCAGATTAAAATTCCATTATTGATTAAAAATTTTAAGCAATTTTTTTAAACAAAAGTTGATAAAAACCATTTCATTGAACCGCTAGAAACTTTTTAAGCGCATTTTTAGATTCAGGATGTCTTAATATATATGATAGCGTCTCTAACTCGGAAATAAAAATTGACTTAGTTGTAATGGCTTCTGAAAAAATTATTGAATCAAAAAGGTACATGTGGCGCCATCTAGTCAGTACAGCATGAACTAACAAGATAATTTAGCAAGTATTTATAGTTCGAGCTTTCTCCGCTAGATGCCGTCACATGTGCCTTATTAATTTCAATAATTCTTTCAGAAGCCATTACGACTAAGTCAATTTTTTTTTCAAGTTAGAGATGCTATCGTATGTATTAGGGCAGCCTAAATCTAAAAATGCGCATAAAATGATTCTCTCGGAGCAATGAAACAGTTTTTCATCAGCTTTTGTTTAAAAAAATTGCTTGAAATTTTTAATCAATGAAGGAATTATAATCTGATGTATTATATGATATCAGCATGTCCTTTTACATACGATGGCGTATATAATACTTCAAAATTCAAAAGGGGTGTATAAATATTCATAATGAAAAACACCCCCTTTTTGAATTTGAAAGAAATAGACACGCCATCGTATGTAAAATGACACTCTGATATCATATATCACATCAGATTTTAAATTAATTCACTGGTTCAAAAGTTCATGAAAATTTTTAAGACAAAACTTAATAAAAAACCATGTTTTTGATCCAAGCGCAACTTTTGATGGGCATATTGGGTATCAGGGTACCCTAATACATACGATAGCGTCTCTAACTCAACACAAAAAAAAATTCTCAAAAAAAAAAACAAGGTAATAAATAGCCTTCCTTCTTTTTCGACCGAAAAAAACTTTTTTTGATTTTCATATAATTAGATACGTCATCGTATGTAAAGGGATACGCTGATTCGACTTTTCGCATCAGTTGTGAAATTCATTAAAGGGTTCAAAAGTTACAACGATTTTAAGACGAAAAATTGATAAAAAACAGTGATGGCAGCCCAGGAGGAACTTTTTATTAACATTTTTGGAATCACCAAGGTGGTATACATACGATAGCATCCCTAACTCGACAAAAAAAATTTGATGTGATGACGTCAGATGACGGCACCTACACCATATTCAAAATATTTTTTGAAATTATTTTGTTACATTTTTTGGCTAGTAAGGCATGCTATCGTATCGTTACTTACATATTAGGAATCAGCATGCTGTTATACATACGATAGCATGCCTAACTTGCCAAAAAATGTAAAAAATAATTTCAAAAAATATTTTGAATATGGTGTAGGTGCCGTCATCTGACGTCATCACATCAAATTTTTTTTTGTCGAGTTAGGGATGCTATCGTATGTATACCACCTTGGTGATTCCAAAAAAGTTAATAAAAAGTTCCTCCTGGGCTGCCATCACTGTTTTTTATCAATTTTTCGTCTTAAAATCGTTGTAACTTTTGAACCCTTCAATGAATTTCACAACTGATGCAAAAAGTCGAATCAGCATGTCCCTTTACATACGATGACGTATCTAATTATATGAAAATCGAAAAAAGTTTTTTTCGGTCAAAAAAGAAGCAAGGGTATTACCTTGGTTTTTTTTTGAGAATTTTTTTTTGTGTTGAGTTAGAGACGCTATCGTATGTATTAGGGCACCCTAATACCCAATATGCCCATCAAAAGTTGCGCTTGTATCGATAACATGGTTTTTTATTAAGTTTTGTCTTAAATTTTTTCATGAAAAATTGAACCAGTGAATTAATTTAAATTCTGGTGTGATATATGATATCAGCGTGTCCTTTTACATACGATGGAGTGTCCATTGCTTTCAAATTCATAAAGGGTGTGTATTTGAGTGGTGTAAATGGTACACCCTTTATGAATTTGAAAGTATTATACACGTAATAGAATGTAAAAGGACACACTGATATCATATATTACACCAGATTAAAATTCCATTATTGATTAAAAATTTTAAGTAATTTTTTTAAACAAAAGTTGATAAAAACCATTTCATTGAACCGCTAGAAACTTTTTAAGCGCATTTTTAGATTCAGGATGTCTTAATATATATGATAGCGTCTCTAACTCGGAAATAAAAATTGACTTAGTTGTAATGGCTTCTGAAAAAATTATTGAATCAAAAAGGTACATGTGGCGCCATCTAGTCAGTACAGCATGAACTAACAAGATAATTTAGCAAGTATTTATAGTTCGAGCTTTCTCCGCTAGATGCCGTCACATGTGCCTTATTAATTTCAATAATTCTTTCAGAAGCCATTACGACTAAGTCAATTTTTTTTTCAAGTTAGAGATGCTATCGTATGTATTAGGGCAGCCTAAATCTAAAAATGCGCATAAAATGATTCTCTCGGAGCAATGAAACAGTTTTTCATCAGCTTTTGTTTAAAAAAATTGCTTGAAATTTTTAATCAATGAAGGAATTATAATCTGATGTATTATATGATATCAGCATGCCCTTTTACATACGATGGCGTATATAATACTTCAAAATTCAAAAGGGGTGTATAAATATTCATAATGAAAAACACCCCCTTTTTGAATTTGAAAGAAATAGACACGCCATCGTATGTAAAATGACACTCTGATATCATATATCACATCAGATTTTAAATTAATTCACTGGTTCAAAAGTTCATGAAAATTTTTAAGACAAAACTTAATAAAAAACCATGTTTTTGATCCAAGCGCAACTTTTGATGGGCATATTGGGTATCAGGGTACCCTAATACATACGATAGCGTCTCTAACTCAACACAAAAAAAAATTCTCAAAAAAAAAACAAGGTAATAAATAGCCTTCCTTCTTTTTCGACCGAAAAAAACTTTTTTTGATTTTCATATAATTAGATACGTCATCGTATGTAAAGGGATACGCTGATTCGACTTTTCGCATCAGTTGTGAAATTCATTAAAGGGTTCAAAAGTTACAACGATTTTAAGACGAAAAATTGATAAAAAACAGTGATGGCAGCCCAGGAGGAACTTTTTATTAACATTTTTGGAATCACCAAGGTGGTATACATACGATAGCATCCCTAACTCGACAAAAAAAATTTGATGTGATGACGTCAGATGACGGCACCTACACCATATTCAAAATATTTTTTGAAATTATTTTGTTACATTTTTTGGCTAGTAAGGCATGCTATCGTATCGTTACTTACATATTAGGAATCAGCATGCTGTTATACATACGATAGCATGCCTAACTTGCCAAAAAATGTAAAAAATAATTTCAAAAAATATTTTGAATATGGTGTAGGTGCCGTCATCTGACGTCATCACATCAAATTTTTTTTTGTCGAGTTAGGGATGCTATCGTATGTATACCACCTTGGTGATTCCAAAAAAGTTAATAAAAAGTTCCTCCTGGGCTGCCATCACTGTTTTTTATCAATTTTTCGTCTTAAAATCGTTGTAACTTTTGAACCCTTCAATGAATTTCACAACTGATGCAAAAAGTCGAATCAGCATGTCCCTTTACATACGATGACGTATCTAATTATATGAAAATCGAAAAAAGTTTTTTTCGGTCAAAAAAGAAGCAAGGGTATTACCTTGGTTTTTTTTTGAGAATTTTTTTTTGTGTTGAGTTAGAGACGCTATCGTATGTATTAGGGCACCCTAATACCCAATATGCCCATCAAAAGTTGCGCTTGTATCGATAACATGGTTTTTTATTAAGTTTTGTCTTAAATTTTTTCATGAAAAATTGAACCAGTGAATTAATTTAAATTCTGGTGTGATATATGATATCAGCGTGTCCTTTTACATACGATGGAGTGTCCATTGCTTTCAAATTCATAAAGGGTGTGTATTTGAGTGGTGTAAATGGTACACCCTTTATGAATTTGAAAGTATTATACACGTAATAGAATGTAAAAGGACACACTGATATCATATATTACACCAGATTAAAATTCCATTATTGATTAAAAATTTTAAGTAATTTTTTTAAACAAAAGTTGATAAAAACCATTTCATTGAACCGCTAGAAACTTTTTAAGCGCATTTTTAGATTCAGGATGTCTTAATATATATGATAGCGTCTCTAACTCGGAAATAAAAATTGACTTAGTTGTAATGGCTTCTGAAAAAATTATTGAATCAAAAAGGTACATGTGGCGCCATCTAGTCAGTACAGCATGAACTAACAAGATAATTTAGCAAGTATTTATAGTTCGAGCTTTCTCCGCTAGATGCCGTCACATGTGCCTTATTAATTTCAATAATTCTTTCAGAAGCCATTACGACTAAGTCAATTTTTTTTTCAAGTTAGAGATGCTATCGTATGTATTAGGGCAGCCTAAATCTAAAAATGCGCATAAAATGATTCTCTCGGAGCAATGAAACAGTTTTTCATCAGCTTTTGTTTAAAAAAATTGCTTGAAATTTTTAATCAATGAAGGAATTATAATCTGATGTATTATATGATATCAGCATGCCCTTTTACATACGATGGCGTATATAATACTTCAAAATTCAAAAGGGGTGTATAAATATTCATAATGAAAAACACCCCCTTTTTGAATTTGAAAGAAATAGACACGCCATCGTATGTAAAATGACACTCTGATATCATATATCACATCAGATTTTAAATTAATTCACTGGTTCAAAAGTTCATGAAAATTTTTAAGACAAAACTTAATAAAAAACCATGTTTTTGATCCAAGCGCAACTTTTGATGGGCATATTGGGTATCAGGGTACCCTAATACATACGATAGCGTCTCTAACTCAACACAAAAAAAAATTCTCAAAAAAAAAAACAAGGTAATAAATAGCCTTCCTTCTTTTTCGACCGAAAAAAACTTTTTTTGATTTTCATATAATTAGATACGTCATCGTATGTAAAGGGATACGCTGATTCGACTTTTCGCATCAGTTGTGAAATTCATTAAAGGGTTCAAAAGTTACAACGATTTTAAGACGAAAAATTGATAAAAAACAGTGATGGCAGCCCAGGAGGAACTTTTTATTAACATTTTTGGAATCACCAAGGTGGTATACATACGATAGCATCCCTAACTCGACAAAAAAAATTTGATGTGATGACGTCAGATGACGGCACCTACACCATATTCAAAATATTTTTTGAAATTATTTTGTTACATTTTTTGGCTAGTAAGGCATGCTATCGTATCGTTACTTACATATTAGGAATCAGCATGCTGTTATACATACGATAGCATGCCTAACTTGCCAAAAAATGTAAAAAATAATTTCAAAAAATATTTTGAATATGGTGTAGGTGCCGTCATCTGACGTCATCACATCAAATTTTTTTTTGTCGAGTTAGGGATGCTATCGTATGTATACCACCTTGGTGATTCCAAAAAAGTTAATAAAAAGTTCCTCCTGGGCTGCCATCACTGTTTTTTATCAATTTTTCGTCTTAAAATCGTTGTAACTTTTGAACCCTTCAATGAATTTCACAACTGATGCAAAAAGTCGAATCAGCATGTCCCTTTACATACGATGACGTATCTAATTATATGAAAATCGAAAAAAGTTTTTTTCGGTCAAAAAAGAAGCAAGGGTATTACCTTGGTTTTTTTTTGAGAATTTTTTTTTGTGTTGAGTTAGAGACGCTATCGTATGTATTAGGGCACCCTAATACCCAATATGCCCATCAAAAGTTGCGCTTGTATCGATAACATGGTTTTTTATTAAGTTTTGTCTTAAATTTTTTCATGAAAAATTGAACCAGTGAATTAATTTAAATTCTGGTGTGATATATGATATCAGCGTGTCCTTTTACATACGATGGAGTGTCCATTGCTTTCAAATTCATAAAGGGTGTGTATTTGAGTGGTGTAAATGGTACACCCTTTATGAATTTGAAAGTATTATACACGTAATAGAATGTAAAAGGACACACTGATATCATATATTACACCAGATTAAAATTCCATTATTGATTAAAAATTTTAAGTAATTTTTTTAAACAAAAGTTGATAAAAACCATTTCATTGAACCGCTAGAAACTTTTTAAGCGCATTTTTAGATTCAGGATGTCTTAATATATATGATAGCGTCTCTAACTCGGAAATAAAAATTGACTTAGTTGTAATGGCTTCTGAAAAAATTATTGAATCAAAAAGGTACATGTGGCGCCATCTAGTCAGTACAGCATGAACTAACAAGATAATTTAGCAAGTATTTATAGTTCGAGCTTTCTCCGCTAGATGCCGTCACATGTGCCTTATTAATTTCAATAATTCTTTCAGAAGCCATTACGACTAAGTCAATTTTTTTTTCAAGTTAGAGATGCTATCGTATGTATTAGGGCAGCCTAAATCTAAAAATGCGCATAAAATGATTCTCTCGGAGCAATGAAACAGTTTTTCATCAGCTTTTGTTTAAAAAAATTGCTTGAAATTTTTAATCAATGAAGGAATTATAATCTGATGTATTATATGATATCAGCATGTCCTTTTACATACGATGGCGTATATAATACTTCAAAATTCAAAAGGGGTGTATAAATATACAGAAACTTAATCGGATTGGCTTTTGAAAAAAAATAGAATTTCTCCAAAGTACATGTCGCAGGAATAGCTTTATCAAAAACTTAGTGGGAATATTATTAGTTTATGCTTTTCCTGCTAGATGGCGCCCCACGTACTTCTATAAATTTTAATTTAACTTATTTCTGAATCATTTTGATAGTTCAAGCTTTTCCCGATAGATGGCGTTACATTTACTTTATAATTCTGATTTTTTTCAGAAGCCATTCCGACTAAATCCATTTTTTTATCGAGAATACGCTGAATTGATTGTATCTATTTATCTACATAGATAATCTTATTTAGTTCTATGTTACTTGTTTATCTACACAAGTATAAATAATTTCACTATTAACTTTTACTTACCTTTTTTCTTCTTCAAAGTTTTGGCGTTAGGGTGAGGCCCATACAGCCAAAAATAAACTTTTACTTACCTTATTTGCCTTCTTTATACCTATTTATAAATAATAATACAAACGTTACTTACAAACCACATAGCGTCACTGTTAATTTATTTTATAATTATTTTCTTAATAATATTATTATAGGCTATTATTATTATAAAGGTAATTTTTTTAAAATTTTATTAGAAAATGGTACTTTTTTACGCACCTGATATTTCAATCTAATAACAATTTTTATATTATTTTTTATAATTTTATTAGAAACTATTAATTTTAAATATTTTTAATTATCAAATAAACAACAATTTAAAACAATTATTTTCTAATAGTATATTACATTTTATAGATACTAGATATACTATATGTATTCATAACCACAAGAGTTGTTTTTTAAAGATTTTTCTTTGAGTGCGGGTTCGGCAAGGTATGTATAAATTAAAGATTTTATGGTTTCTAAACTACTATTATCAAAAATCTTTTATAACAATACTTTACAGAATATTTTGAGAAATCTGTGGTTATGAATACATAGATTAATATGTCTAGTACCTTCTTGATATTTTAAATACATTCACTAATTGTAAGTAGGTACCTACTTGTAACATAATGCGCTGCATTTAAGAAATCTTGTTTGTGGTTGATTTTTATATTAATTGTCTATATCATTAGGTATATCAGCCACAAAAAAATAACTTTTTTAGAATTTTTGATTGAAGAATTTCAGAAAAGAATTTATTTCTTGGAAACCATCAAAACAGTAAGTTATCATCTCTTCAAGGTACCTCTTTTTCCCTCAGAGTTCGAAAAACGAATCTTTTTTCCCAATATACATATGTATATCTCTTTATTTCTTATCCCTTAAGGCCTTAATCATATTCGCAACTTCTATTAATTTTTCATAAATATATATTCCAAAGACTTCTTATCTTACGACCCCCACTAGAATGTGGGGGGGGGGGTGACAACACTCTAGCCTTGAGGCCCGAGTCAATAAGCTTTTTTTGGTCTACATAAAAACATGTTTAAGGCTTTTTATTAAAAGGGGTCCTGCTGAAAATTCTACAACAAAAGCAATATTATATTTTGTAACTCGACTTTTACCAGGCATGTTGCTAATTTTACCGTTTAGACTGGTTCATTCACTTTGGTCAGGCTATTTGATCTTAAATTACATTGTTTCTTTTCCATATTAATAAGATGTAACGGTGCTACCATTGTTTACTAATCTGTCTGATTGTAATAAGTAATTAAAGATACATGTAATGTATTTATAAAACGATTACGAAGTATTTTATTTTCACTCGCGATTTTAGATTTTAATTTTATCTATATTCTAACTTTTAACAAAGTAGATAATTCAGAAATCTTTGAAAATCTTCATTATTACAAAATTTTTCGTAGGTTGCACATCATTCGTCCATCTGTAAGGTTAAAAACATGAAATTTTAATTACAAACAAAAATTTGAACCATATATAGTTATAAATGTGAATATTGTGAAAAAGAAGTGTTAATGTTAAATATGATATGAATTTATGACAATATGTTATAAAACGCAAGATTTTAGAGCAGTAGTAATATATGTACTACAATAATATAAATGCTATGGATTTTATGTTATACACTTGTAACCTCTGCTTTTAGATCACTTACTTCTACATGTCGGAATACGTTAATGTCATTTATTAGAACTGTCAGTGGGCTGTCATTTATGTTAATACCCAACAGAAAGCTTTCATTTTATATCCCTGTCTATCTCTCTCTAGCTTGGTAAGTTGATAAGTACTTACTTATAAAATCTGAAAAATAATCAACCCTTAGCTGCTCCACTTCTCCAGAATAACATTCCTTCCACACTGGGGCACCTCGTACCCCAGATACTAAAATGCTAACTACTTGTAAGCTATTGTATTTTAATGCAATAAAATTCCTCTATCGTTTTCGAACGATACGGAATGCACTCCAATCAGTTATTTAAAAGAATATATAATATTTAATATATTTAAAAAATTGAAAACCTTGTAATATTTAAACAACTCACATTGAAACTGGAAACATTTGGGGCGCCTGGTACCCCACATTGGCAGCTAAGGATTAATTAAAACTACCCATCTATATAGGATCAAAAAACACACTTTTTTGTTGTTCCTATACCTTGACTGGTTTTTTAAGCGTTTTTATAATAAAATACATTATACGAAAAGAAATTAACGACAAATAAATCATTCGTATTAAGTAAACAACAATATGACAAGTAACTTAAATTATAAAACATAATAACATCATAAGAGACATAATTTTCTAGATATTTAATCAAACTAACAATCACAAACAGTGAAAAAACTTACGAATTGTTTTCATTCTCAATGTTAACGTAATTGAACCTAATGATTTTGTTAGGATCCATTGTTCTTAGCCAAACGCATGGATCGCAATTAAACAGCCCTGGTTTTGATAAATCGTAAAAATATGGTTTCCTACGACAATGAAATCGAAATAAGTGAACTGACTGCCTACATAAAAAATTAAGTTACAAAGTAGGTAACTATTAATTGTTATAATACAATCAGTGTAGTTAATATCAAAGTGGGTGTGGCTGAATTACTAAGAAAAGGAAGCCAAGAAACGAAAGAGGAAGAATTGTTATAATAATGTGTAATTAATGTCAGGTATTGTAAAGAATTTGCTCTAAAGCAAAAGCTAAGCTAACGGAGTATTAAATATAAATAACACTACACTAAAGTCTTGGCATCTTAGGACGCCGCGCCGACCGCGCTGGCCGCTCCGGCCGCCAGACACGCAATACAGTTTTTTTTTAACCTTGAAAATAATATACACACATCAGTATTGCGTGTCTGGCGGACGGTGCGGCCGGTGCGGACGGCGCGGCGTCCTAAGATGCCAAGACTTAATAATTCTAATGAATGGTAACCATACACTGTATAATAGATTTAACTCGACGCATGCGCGTTAAGTATAAAATCTGCGATCTAAAAACAGAGGTGACAAGTGTACATCATAAAATGTAGTGTTTAGATTATTTTGTATGTATTACCACATTCAAAACGATTTGGCACTTCGCAGATAGCGTTAGCTTAGCTTTTTTTTAGCTATACATATATAATCGGCCTATCAGCAACGTGTCCTTATGCTCCTAGCATACCCAAAAAAGGAACTTTTTGAAAGGATTAAACCTACAGTCTCAAAAATCTACAAAAATCGAGTTCCTATAGTATAATTTTTTTTAGAAAATTTATGTTAATTTTATCCCCATAATTTTAAAAAGTCCATAAATTATCAGGCCTACCTTAGCTATTTGGTACTGCATTCATTATATTGTTTTGAGACTTTTAAGTTATGATATTTCGAAAACCTGATTTAAGTAAGCAATTTGGACAACGTATTCTGTTTCAATATACTAAAAACCTTTGATATCTCCTATTCAGGCTTTTGATACAAAGTAAATTAGCCCCTTAATTTTAGTGATAAATTAAAATATGGAAAATATTTATATTTTCAAAATGACAATATTTTTACAAAGATAATTTAAAACTAAATGAAATAAGTATCAAAGTAAAATTCTAAAAGCAGTGGAACGTATAGAGAATCATTTTGTTAGTATCTATTGTTTTTAGCCAAACGCATGAATCCCAATTAAACAGAGTTGGTTCGGATAAAGCACGAGATCTGTTTTCCGCGACGATGAGTTCGACACCTTGAGCGCTAAGGTCGGCCAAGATCACGCACTGCATCAACGTGTTTATATTATGCTATCTGTTCAATTAAAAAGCAATAAGTATGGAGAATTATTATCATTATTATGTCGTATTTTATACTGCGGAATTTACTTTTTTAAAGATGACACATACATAAATAAAAACATCTTCTGTTTGGCGACATTGTACTCTGAAAGTAAGTATAGAACACGTAAAAAATATAAATGTTAAATAATATACTATTGGACGGACGAATCAATAATAATACATAGTTAATTTAGATTTTTGATCCATGGTTTTGTAATGCTTAAGTCTATTTTTATCAAATAGCATCTGTTATAGCTGATTTTTTTTACATTGTAAAAATTTGACTCGATTACGAGTATGCTTTCAATAAAATCTATCGTTGACTGTTTAGGCCGAAAACTGGACCCAAAAATCTTATCTGGGAAAGAAAAATTATGTTGAAAATAATTAGTAGGTACCTTTGTTGGGTTCGATGTTCAAACTTAAATTAATGAAGAGAGAAATCCTGATTCAAATACGAATATACTAAAGAAATAAAAATTTCCATTTAATAAAATCTTAAAAGTACCTACAGGATGCTTTTTAACAGAAAAATTGACTCGGGATTTACGAGGATTCAAAATATAAATCACCTATTACCTAAATAGCTAACTTCAAACTCACAACGTTTGCATTTAACATTTTTTCCCTGAGATTCAATTATTTCGTATTATATCGGGGTCCCGGTCAGTAATTTACAGCCTGTATGTAGGGGGGGGGGGGCGTAAAAGTCAGCATCAGAAGATGCCAAAATCGACATGACAACGAAAAAATGTTAAAGATATGTACTATATTAGTTATATTTTATGTTTCTTTCACATATTATTATATTTCATATAGTTTTAAGGAATAATTACGTTTCACTTTTTATCAATTTCCATGAAATTAACATTAAGTACAATGCTTAAAATATAGCACCATATTATTTTAAATTAAAACTGAAATTTATTCAGAAAAATGCTTGTTAATTTAAATTCAAGAATAATTTTTAAATTAAAAGTAACTATAATATTTGTTGTATTTTTTAAATTACATATTTACATACAAAACAATCATAACACTAACCATAAGTATAAGATACTTTATAGAATACGAGTACATTCATCTTTATAATACAATGTAAACAATAAAATATACATGTAAATGTTTATTATGTATAAGATTTATATATCCAATACCAATATTTATTAATCAATTAATGAATATACGTTATGATTTATATCTAATTATATACCTTGCATCTTTATCACGCACTTATTCTCATAAACATACACACATACACACAAACGCACACACAGACACATACAGACACAGCATCTTTGAATGTACGGATGTTCCCGACCGGATGAACGTACAATACTCGCATGCGAGATATATTTTTTTAATTCCGGGTTCTAGATCCGGTTTCCTATAGAAAAATGTTTTTGTTTCGTGTCAAAGAAACAAAACAGTTATCAGTATAATCTGTATCGTGTTTGATTAGTGTAAAATTTAATTGATTATTATCGAAAATGTGTTAGAATTATGTACCAACTTATAATATATTTACTTCCTAGTAGATATGTACTTTTGATGATTACTAATTGATTGTGTTATCGAATTGTATATTTCTGGTTAAAAGTTTTGATTCCGTGTTTTTTATTATATGTACGTATGTACCTACATAATATGCTGATTTGAATCATATAAAAATTATATTTTACTTTTGATAGTATATCCTTAAACAAGGTGACCAGTATTTCTCTGAAACAAATTTCCCTGACTTTTCCCGGTTTTCCAGGAGAATTATTACCGTTTTTCCCTGTTTTTTATAATTAAAATTTAGATAAAAAAGCTAAAAAAAAGGTCTCATACATGAAATTGAAACATTTTTGCAGAATTTGCATTTTTCCCTGACTTTCAACCAAATTCCCTGACTTTTGCCGGTACAGCAAAATTCCATGACTTTTCCCGGTTTTCCAGAAACTGGCCACCCTGTTAAAAAATACTTTCAATGATGAATTTTAAAACCTAATCGAAATCATTAAGAATATTTTGTTTTATGATATAATATTAGTTATTCTTTTTAATATATTATGATTTATTTTGCGCACTTAAAGTAATTTTCTTTACTAGTTAGCCACATTACTTGTATAATGTATATACTTAATATAATACTAATTATTATTATAAATATTAAAGAACTAATATTCTACACAAATAAATAATCCATTTTGTTAAATAAAGTTATGAACTTAATTTTCACTTTTCACGATAAAAAAAAGTTGCCTATTTCTCGAGAAAGAATACTACACACAAAGAAGATCATTTTATCACAATGGTTTATAGCTTAAGCAATCTTATAACTGTTTAATCGCATCCACAAATTTATCGATAGATGTTATCTTATGAAATATTTTACTAATTATCCAAAACAAGTAAATTACTCTGCAAAATTGCACAGGTAACGTTATTTGTTATGTATTTATTAACCAACACTTTGTGTAACGGTTTTTAGGCGAATAAATTATATCGGCACATTTATAATTTTTTTTAAATCATCAATACAAAACCTTAAATAAACTTTTTTCTTCTTTAAGAACAAAATGTACATAATAATAATTAAACAATTAAAACAAAATAACTCAAATTCACACAAATAGGCAAATCAATAATCTTGTATTGTAAAAATAACAGTTGACAATCGTTTTTATCAAAAAATAGAACATACTATTTTTTCAATTGTTAGTTTGTACTTAACCCATTGCTTCCCAACATTTTGTTTCTTCAAATTTTTTAATCATGTTTTCATATCTTTTTGAAAATAGAATCCATTTATGTCAAAAGGAAAAAAATCAAAGACATGGTGTTCTATTAATAGAACACTGGGAAGTAATGGGTTAAGGTTATACGTCTAGCACAGTGTAAAAAAAGATTTGTTTTCGAAAAATTTTGTTTATAATTTATATTCAGAACACATATACAGGGTGATTCAGCACTGTCGTGCCAAACTTGAACAGTAGATTGAAAAAAATATTTTATGCAAAAAACTCCCAATAAACATATGTCCGGAAATTATTCCTTAGGGAACTACAGGCTTTCAAAGATTTTACTAAAAATGAGTTTTAATTTAATATCTAGAGAACCCTTTGTGATAGAATTATGAAATTTAGTATTTGGTTTAGTAATAATATGTGTGATCGATTTTTAATATTAACCAGTTATATTTTAGGCCAGGGCTGTATGAGGCCAGTGGGCCCATCGATTTTGATCTAGTAATTGTTAGTTCCTTAATTTCTTTTCTTGAGTTGGTACTTTTATAAGATTATATGACACAAAATACACAAAAACATACTTTGCTTGTTTATCATAGGATAAACCGTTTTCGAGAAATATCGATGGAAAAGAAATCATGCAGAATTAACCTTAATACGGATGCTTGAAATTATAAAAAATAAATTTATATTCTTATTTCATGATAAAAAATAAGACAAAAAGTTAATATAAATATACTTCCGAAAATGCATCCATATCAACAAATAGCCATTTTTAGTTTGTTTTTTAGTCATGTTAATAAAGTACATGTAACAGTAATAGAACTGGCTATAGATCTTAGAGGATTCATATTAGGAGGTTTATTTATATGAACTTTATTCTTACCTTTAATCATAGAAAAAGAACATAAATTTATTTTTTATAATTTCAAGCATCCGTATTAAGGTTAATTCTGCATGCTTTCTTTTCCATCGATATTTCTCAAAAACGGTTTATCCTATTATAAACAAGCAAAATATGTTTTTGTGTACTTTGTGTCATATAATCTTATAAAAGTACCAACTTAGGAAAAAAATTAAGGAACAAACAATTACTAGATCAAAATCGATGGGCCCACTGGCCCCATACAGCCCTGACCTAAAATATAATTGGTTAATATTAGAAATCGATAACACATATTATTACTAAACCAAATACTAAATTTCATAATTCTATCACAAAGGGTTCTCTAGATATTAAATTAAAACTCATTTTTAGTGAAATCTTTGAAAGCCTGTAGTTCCCTAAGGAATAATTTCCGGACATATGTTTATTGGGAGTTTTTTGCATAAAATATTTTTTTCAATCTACTGTTCAAGTTTGGCACGACAGTGTTGAATCACCCTGTATACCTACATTTAATGGAATATTTTACTTTGTTAGTTATTAAAAGTAAAAAAAGTTTAATTTAATTTAAAAATTGAAATAGACAGAACGGTATATAATAGTAACATGTACTAATTTGCTGTAATGGCAGAGCTAGTTTTTCATTATTTTGAATAAATTACACGTGAATATATTTGTTTTATAATTTGTATAGTATTTAATAGGGTTGAAGTTTCGAATAATTAGTTTTTAAAACGTTTCTATATAACCAAGTGTATAGAATTTCAATAAATAGAGCACTTTCTGCAAGTTATCTCATTTATCGTGTGTTAAAAATTCTATTTCTAATATCCAATTACTCAAAAACCATACGTCCAATATTTTAAATAAAAATTAGTAAAATATATAAGTTATCCATACATTGCTCTAATGATCGAGTAACCTTAAGTAAGGCTGTTATTAAAAAAACACATAATCCTTCGAAACCGAAACATCCTGCATTTATAAAGAAGGAAAAAAATCGCTTAACTTTTCAATGGAAATCATACGACCAATATTCACATAAGCTTCAAATCATACAAAAACAATATTTATTCTTAAAATTGCTAAGAATTTTCATACATAAGTACTGTCATTTGATACAAATTCTTTGAAATAAGTTATTATTTTGATTACGGTTCAGTAAAAACGACACATTTGTTTTACTCACAATGCGTTGTGTTTTTTTTTTCGTCAACCCTGCAATTCTATTCCACCTTGGCGGCCGCTTTGTGATGTGTCTGTTCCAATGAACTTGGAGTTCCCATCTTTGTGAGAGAGAGAAGTCAATGTTCGGGAACACACACACTCACAAAGACATATATACAATTTACTGCAATTTTGTACCCGAAATGTCGAAGGAAATTGCACTGGATATAAGGTTTTTGAACTCCTTGTTTTAATGTTAATCTGATATATTTATACAGTGTACACTACTTTAAACAATAGTGTGTACTTTTCGTTTCTGAACTTGTTATTGTATATTTATCTTCGCAAAACGAGTTAGTAGCAAATTACTTATGTGAAAATAATATGTTTTACTGAAATTCCACACGTCCCTCTGCGGTAATATATATTTTATGATCCTTCTTCCAAGAATTTTTTTAAGTAGATTCAACCCAATGTTGTTTACACTAGCATATAGCATGTGACTTGATTCTTGTCCTCCTCCCATTGTAAAATATTTTTATTTATAAAAGTTCAAGATATAACTCCTATAATATTAGTTATAATAATGGTAAATTACTATCTTAGAATTAAAAGTATTAAGAATAAATGGTCCATACATTTAGGGTGAATAGGTCTCAGGTTTTGACACGGAGTCTCAGGGTTTGTATACTGTCACTCCGGGTTTCGTTACAATTTCTTTGGGTTTGGTAAAAATGATGAGAACTAAAAAAGGGTGCAAAAGTAAATATAAAAAATGCGAAAAAAGGTCTTCAATTTCATCTCACAAAACCAAAAATTTGATAGGTATATTAAAAAAATAAGGTCTTCATGTTTTAACGCGGATAATTTTTTCTCGGGGTTTGTCAGGGCTGGCGTAATCTAAAACCAGGGTTTACATAATCTGAAATCTGGTCACCCTAAATACATTACAGAATCATTAAGTTGCAAGTTGCAGTATTGGTTTGTATAGATTTTAGGGATCAGCAAATTTGGCTACACTGTCTGTCAAAACAATACTAATTAGGGCAATGTTTTAATATTTTTTTAGAAAGGACACCGCACTTCAATTTTCTTCATACTTCATAAGCAATTAGATGTATCATTAAATAAATCAACCAGGAAAAAAAATACGTTAAAGCAATATAGGTATTTTTTTACTTGCTAGTATATGGTATAATACTTTCTTTGCTTTAATATCAGCAATTGCTTCAATGTAATTTTTTTTGTGGTTGATATACCTATACGTCTAATTTGAAGTAAATTGGTCGGTACCTATTTTATGTAGAAAAAGTGCGATCACCTTTAAAATAAAATATTACTTATAAACTCAAATTTTTAAATAAATACCTTCAAATTATTTAATTAATTAAAATTTAAAGGACCTGTTTCAACTTCTGAAAATTATCTTAATAGAAAAACTATAAGAGTTTTTACATTAAAAAAATGAATTGTAAAACAAGGATTCACGTAAAATGGTATTAAATAATTAAAAATATTATCAATTTTTAAAATCAGTAAAAAACAAAATCGCACTTACAATTAAACGTTTTGTACTGTAGCATTATTAATGAACGAACACCAACGATCAGATTTATCCAAATACATTTATTTTATTATTCACTTTATAGTTGTTATAATAATAATTATTATTTCCTTTAATTCAAGGATAAACAAACTATAAATTTTTTGAACCTCCGATACATCGATATAATTATAGCCACTTGTAAAATGTTTTTGTCAGAACTTTACAATATTTATTGTGAGGTTAATTGAATATAATGATTTTATTTTATTTAATAAGTCGTAATAGTATCCTGCCTTTTTAACAAACAAAAATACAAAGGTAGTGGTTAATCTGTGTACAGGATGAATAAGAAATATTCATTTTTATGATTATTTATACAATTTATAAAATTTAACACCATTTATGCTCTTAATCTGCAACAATAACAAATAAATTTTGGAATATAACAAGATTAATATCAAATTTATGGCTCCTAAATATACTGAGTGCGAGACAATTAACAAATTTAGGTATTATCACTTTTTGGTATTACATATAGTACATATTTTGTTACGTTAGGTAACATAAGGAATAAGCAATGATGATAATAGTAAATCAATTTCCCCCCCTAAAACGCCCACTCCCGTGGTATTTTTCCTGCTGGGTCTAATGAAACTAATAACAACCTTCTGTACATGATAGGGGGTGAAATTTTTACTTCTGTGCTAAAGTGGGTTTTTTTTTTTTTTTTTTTTTTTTTTTCTTGGCCTTCCATTTCTGATTTAGCCAGTTCTTTTTTTTACATTTTTTATCATTTAACATTTAAACACATGGACACAAGATGGAAATGTGATTGCACCACTGGGCCGCTCAGGGTAGGTTTTACAAACAGTATGGCCGGGGTCCATGGAAAAGTGGGTTTACTAGTCATTGATATTTCTTTAAAATCGAGACTCGCCATCGATATGTGCCGAGTGTTACAAAGTGAAATTATGTACAGTAGAAAGCGGTTATAACGACATTGAAGGGACCGGTCATATTGATCGTAAAAAGCGGATAGTTGTAATAACTGGTAAAAATACAATTATATGGGATTCAGTTGGACTTTTATTTTGAGTCGTAAATCCGATACGTCGTATTAACCGATGTCGTTATACCCGGTTTCTACTGTATAATGTATTTTTCACTATAAATTTCAGAACTAGTTTGATTATCTTACACTCGTGAATTTTAACTTCTGTATAAGTTACATTATTTATTATTTTAAGGACTTTTATCTATAAATTAAGTTATCATTAGTTCCCGATCATATAAATCTATTTTATGAATACTTTATTAGTTTTTTTCGGTACTTTATTAGATGGTATTTAATATTAGATATTAGCCTAGTTCTTGGTCCATAAACAATTTTATAATTTGTATATAGGCATGTAATACTCATAATAAAATAGTTTGCAGTAAATTTATCGACCATATATAATTAAGGAAGTCGTTTTATATTTTATGTAGTAATAAAAAAATTGCACAAATGGTCGAGTATGACATCTTTACATGAACGATAAAGTTTTTTGATTCCACAGTTTTTAAAAACATTTCTACCCCTTATTACATACAAAAAAGTCTTACAAAACAAATACAATGCAATAAAAAAACTGTGAATGACTTCTTAAATAAAACATATTAAAATACCATCAGAGCCAATTACGTTTTTCCAGTGTATTCGCGATGAGTCACACATACATATGCGATGGTTATTACTTGTGATGAGATCTTCGCGATGTGAGAAACCCCTGTCACAGGTGGCTTCACAAACACTATTGTGGGAAGTGCGAGACGCGATGTCCAGGGCATCGCCTTGTGCTACCGAGCGGTTTCGATTTCAGTGAACCACATACATTGTACGGCTGGTCATAAATACTTTGTATCGTTATTTTATTATTAGTTTGTAAATAAAGTTCTACCCTTAGTAACTAACTTTTCGGGATGTTGTCCATGTTGTCGTATTCTTGAACTTGACGGTTCGACTCTCATGTCGGAGTCTTCTTCAGAAGTGTTTCTGATATATTTAATCTTCAAGTTCAAGAATACGACAACGTGGACAACAGCCCGAAAATGAGCTACTATGGACAACGGCCACGAAAGCCTACACTGGTAGAAAGGATTTCTCAAACCAAGTAAACCTTGTTTTGCATATAACGAAAACAATATTTTCTTAAGATAAGCAATAATCTCTTAAACCAACTATAATATTCTTGAACGAAGGAATAACGAAAATATTGTTTTCGTTATATACAAAACAAGGTTTTCTTGGTCCAATACAGTTTTTTTCTGTGTACAGAAGAAAAGTTCTACCCTGATTTTAAAACGGAAAATAAAATGGTTCAACATAGATACTTGCTAATTTGTGTAACTATAGTATTTGAATTACTATATTTAGCTACAAATGAAATACGTAGATTTTGCTGATTTACATGTATGGTCCCCACATCCTATCGTGGGACCCCAGGCTAGAGCCCTATCATCCCCCCCCCCTATGTAAGGGCCATGATAATTATTATAAAATAATATTTTGGACAAAACTACTTCTCAGTTTAGCCTGGATTTTACCATAGGTTGTTAATAAACTAAAAATAATCAGACGTTTAGTAAAAACAAGTTTTTATATTTATACTCTGCCTCAGTGGTTCTTAAGTTTTTGAATAAAAAGTGCCCTTATTAAAATATGAAAAATATAGCAGACAATTTATTTGAAATTATAGTTTCTTCCTCCAGTATATGTATAGGAAACCTAAAAATGGTTTTACAAAAAATATGTATAATTAGCAAGCAAAATAAATTCAGAAATAATTGTCTTGAATATGTCAACTTTTGCATAGTGGTGTAACCAGGGGTTAGCGAAATCAGTCGCGCAATATTGGGGAGGTAAAATGGGGTAGAAACGCTTTAATAGGGGACACAGCGACCTCTAGCTACGCCTTTGTATTTCATGCTCCACATTAACTTCATTTATGTATTTTGACTGGTCAATTTATAAAAAATAGTAAAAATGACATTCGTGTTTCTAATAAGAAATCGATAGTTCTGCATATTCAAATGTCACAAAATTTGGTTATTTGTTATGCGGTGTTTACACCGGCAAAACAAAACAGAAACACGGTGTTTTTATGACAAAAAAGCAATAAACTCTATACATTTTTAAATACGAAGTATTTTACAGACACGATGTTTCTGTTTTGTTTTTCCGGTGTAAACACCGCATTACATGATGAATTGTCACAAGAATTTTTCAATAATTTGTTTTTAATTAGTTTTACACCTCAAAAAGGACCCTCAAAATTCCACCCATTGGGATCCACTGCTAAATATAAATATCATTTAATGAATTTTTAATAAACCTCTAAAAATGCTTTCATAAGAATACAATTAAGGTAGTTGGTCCATCATAATGTGATCACATTAGGCCATGAGTACATATTTATAATTTAGAGAAATGATCATGGCAACGCTGTACATTATCTACTATTAACTACTTGTCAAATGATTATATTTTATCATCTAAACTACCACAGAATATATTAATAATTAATGAAATCGGTTATAATTCCCCTTAATCCACTTATCATATTTTGTAAAAAATTATTTCGTTATTTCGTGTATTTTTTACTATAATCAAATGAATACGTTGTTGCCACATTGTCAACAATACTGTAATTTATGTGATGGTTTGGTAGTTAAATCTGGTTAAATCTTAATAACGGGATGGTCAATAATTCCAATTTTTTGTATACTGTTTTCTTTCATATAAATATACAACATGTCAGTTTTTTATGAAAATCTGACGCTACGTTTAAATTTTATCTAATAAAACGTTACGTTAGTGTACGGTTAGTCCATATAAGCTGTGTTAAAAATATAAACTTTGAGATCGTTTTTCATGACTTTGAGATGGTCAATTTTAATAAAAATGGGCTATTTTTCAGATATTAATCTAGGGAATATTCCTGTGCAATTTAAACAAAATCTGACGAAAACATGTTTATGGACCAACTACCTTAAACAAGCACCATATAATCATTTCAGAATTATTGAAATCAACATACACGCGATAACATAACTGAAAACAAAAACCTAACTAAATTGTCCAAAAATCTGTCTTTTCATGCATGTCTTCGAACCTTATCCAAACTCGCTTTTTTAATAATAACAGTCACGGCCAACCGCGAAAACTCATCTTATAATTACCTGGAATACAATCCACCTGATAAGACATGTACATGCTTCCACATGAGATATGCATCTTACGACGGACTGTACGTGAATAAATAATAATATGACCGTATATATAAGTTTAGATTCGCGATGGTGAAGTGTTCAGTTTGGTTTTGGTCCGTTGCTTGATGGTGTGCTTGTGTGTTACAATACATGTTGTGTATGTTTTTATTTCAAGAAGCGTGCAACAACAATTGTATTGTTAATCGAGAGAAATTGTAATTGATTCGTATTAGATGATGTTAAGCAACATCGTGGTTCTGTTACATTTAATCTTGCGTGATTGGTGAATTTTTTTAAAACACGAAAAGTGAAGCAAAAGGTTTTAGTTTAGTTTTACAAGTTGTATACGATTTGTATATGCATGGACACAAGTGATTTCTTTTTTTATTCGAGTGGTTTTTTATGATATTGGGATTATAAGGTTTGTAAAATTGAATTTTTGTTTAATAATTATAATAAGGTTATTTTTGTCGGTCAATATATTGATAAAACTACGTCAAAATTCGCATACCTATCTAATCGCACTTAACAATGCTGTATGTAGGATTCTTATTGATTATATAATATTTTTAAATAATCAAAAATATTTTGATAAGCTTAGTAATTAGGTGCTTTTTAAGAAAAAAGGTTCATACTTTTTATGAAATATTGCAGTATACACATACGTAAATTATAATTAAAATTTTTACTGTATTGTTTTTATTATTCATTTGTTTCACTTTCATTGATTGTTCTATGATTTATTATTCTTTCTTTTTTATGATAATCAAAATTTATTACTTTCCTTCTTAAAATCCATTGAATTTAAAAATACATAATTTCTAATCTTTTAATCGTATCCGGCATTTTTTAATTTAAGTATATTTCTTCTTTATTGTATTTTTGAAAAAAAAAAGTTTAAATAAAACATCGTATTAAAATTGATAAAAATCTCTAAAAATCCTTTTAGGTATAAGACATGACTTGCATTTAAAAGCCTAAGCAACACAGTAACTAACATTGAAGTATTTTTAACATTAAACAATAATAAACTTAATAAACTATCGGTGATTTTAATGCCCGATATCGCATAGTATCTTCTAGAGTAATTCCACTCATTGTATATTTTTTCGCGCATCTTCTTGCCCTAAATTTGACTCTTGTTCAATTTCCTGATATCTTTACTAAATCTCTTGTAATTTTTTGCATCTTTGACAGATGACTAAGACTTATTCATCATGAAAACTGTCGTTCATTTCGCTCTAATGTTAATTTTTTTCTCACGTCTCCTATAGAACATACCTGTTTCTTAAAATCTTCTATGAACCGTCGCATACTTGATTCATTCTATTTGATCATTATACTATTATATTTTTTGAAGAACCTCTCAACCAGGGAGTCCCAAATTACTAGTTCCTAACTAGAAGATAAAGCGTACTTATAAAATCTACATACAATTAATTAATAAATGTATTTGCTGATTTTTATTGCTCTTAATTTCTTTTAAATACATATATATATAATGTCTAAAATATAAGACATCGCCTATTTTATATGTAAATCATATACTGCAATAAAAAATATGTTAACCCTTAGCTGCCACTGTGGGGTACCAGGCGCCTCACATTGTTTCAATTTTAATGTAAACTGTTTAATTTGACAAGGTTTTGAATTGGAGTGCATTCCGTATCGTTCGAAGATGATAGAGGAATTTTAATGAATTTAAATATTCAATAGTTTATGAGTATTTAGCATATTTTAGTGTCTGGGGTACGAAGTGACCCCGGTGTGGCAGGTATGTTATTCTGGAGAAGTGGTGCAGCTAAGGGTTAAATTAACTTAAAAAAACATGTTTCAAACAATTAAAAAAATTAACAAGATAATAAAAATAGTCTCATCTCCCGATAAAAATATTGCACATCATTGCTTAAAATTTCAGTAAAAAACGACGTAAATCGACGCCGGTATACCTTTTGTTCTTGAATTATTTGAACACCTGCTAAGCGTGAGCAAAAACAACTATTATACAACAAACGGTTAATTAAATAAAAATTAAATTATAATTTTGCATTACATTTCAAATGCTAGTGAACATTTTAAAACAAACAATATATAATAACAATGATTACATCTCAACACACACATACAGACACACACACACACACACATACACACACGCAAACATTAAAATTGAGTTTTTAAATTCATAACAGAAATAATATTAAACGTATTTTGTTTGGAACATAAAAGAGACCAAGGTCTCCAGAAAAAGTTAAAATATGCTCACACTTGCCAACATTGTGTGACCCATTACTCATTATTATTATTATTGTTATTATACATATCAAAATATTGCAAGTGTTAAAAATTAATGAACAATGGGTGACATAACACTCGCGGTATGGATATTAACACAGTCGGTGTACGTCGCAACAGCACGAAGAAATAACAAACGCGAATCGTGTACGGACTCGTGTCATACATATGTAACACACGCGCATATTTGTAGACGTTTTAAGGGCAATGGAGTTAAATAGATGGCGTTTATTGTGACATATCCCATAATATATTTGATGTGAATTAGTTTGGTGCAGTGTATAGTAATTGACAGTGGCGCGAAAGAGTACAATGCTTCAGAAATATTGTAGTTTTATATTTATTTATTTCTGTACCAATAAATAAAACTTAATTATTGATTGTTGTTATTAGATAATGGGTCCGATTCCCAAGGCATCTTTGTTAGTAGGCGTCTTTACGTATAGGCTGTATGAAAGAAATCGCAAAATTAAGTTTGTCGCGTTTTCACACAAAATTATAAATTATTGATTTTCGGATTTTTCCCTTTACTTGTGCTATAAAACCTTCGTTAGTGCCAAATTTTAAGATTCTTGGCCATCGGGAAATGCTCTATAGGTTTTGATGATCAGGCTTTACAGGACTATATAAGGCTGTAGACCTTAATACAGTAGAAACCGGTTATAACGACTAAAAAAAAAGTCCAACTGGATCTCATATAATTGTATTTTAGCCGGTTATTATACGACTATTGGTTTTTACGACCTAATTTGACCGGTCCCTTCGATGTCGTTATAACCGGTTTCTACTGTATTTGATATTAACTTCAACTTGATACCTCTAACCGCCCCTGAAAAAGGTCTTGATGGATAGAGAGAGACAGACAACATTACAAAGTAATCCTATAAGGGTTCCGTATTTTAATTTTGAGTTACGGAATACTATAAATTAAGGTTTAATGCTAAAAACATTAAATCTCGATTTTTTTCATAACATTCTATTCCTATTAGAAAACAGAAAAACTGTATTTTATGTTACTTGAATTTAATATATATGTTACCGGCAATGTATGAAATCCGGCATTGTATAGAATTCCTAGGTATTCTATAGAATGCCTAAAAATCACCAGGCAATGTATGAAATGAATTTAATTATATAATTTCCTAGGAATTGTATAAACTAGAAATATACACATAAATAGAATGAACCAACCAATTTTGGTTCAGGACCAGATATTGGCTTACTTTATGTAATAAAATATTAAAATACTGATTATTCATCTTACATTATTTATCTTACTTAATACTGGCCTAATATGTTATTAAATGACTAAATAATATCTACTATTTTTGTATGTTTTTTATTTTAACAATTTTAAATCATATACTAATGTTCGCCTGAACTAATATTTTATTTTATTTATTATAACAATAAATACAAATTATTTCATACTTTACCTGAAATCGTTAGGCATTATATAGAATTCCTAGGAATTATATAGAATGCCTGAATTAGGTACATACTTTGCCGGTAACATATACACCTTAACCACAATCTATTATATCTATATTATTTTTACAACATGCCAGTAATTTAGGGCCTAAAGTTTGAAAACCACTGTTTTAAACGAATTTCAAAAACTACATGTCCGATAAATCGCGATCGGTCTACTCTCAGAAGTCCTAACACATAATAAATCATTATTTATTCAAAATAAATACTAGACAGTGTATACTATAGACATAGACATGCCTGATTAAAACATCACCGAGATTTTATCTGCAACGACAAACAAATAGCTACAGGTGTTATTTTTTGTTTGATTTTTTCATTTATTTCGCATAACTGTACCCGCGAAGATCTGTTACATTATTATTTGTGTTGTACTAAATCAATAAGATGTAATTTATTTTAATTTTATGTTATTATCAGTAATATTAAAAATTTTATTTCATACGTGATGTTTTTATTCGAAATCAAATTAACATTACAGTACTTTTTGACCTCTTTAACATTTAGGTTAATCAAAATTGTGTTTCTGATAGAAGACAAAATTCTAAGTCTTTGATAGATCCGAATTATTTTTATAGGTAAACAATCTTGTTAAAATACAAATTATTAATAAAATCTTACAACCACTCTCGATGGAACTTTCGGCGAAACTTATATGGTCTCAGTCTCTCCTCCTTAAAATTTAAACCAAATCTTAGCTTGGCATGAATTCCTATTAAAAAGGTAGTTTGTATAGAGCCTTTATTAAACAAAAATACTTTGATACCGAGAATTGAAATCCATTTCAGATACCTGTTTATTTTTTTTCCTGTTTTAGTACATAGATCTTGATGTAATTGTATAAATTAAATGTTGAGCAATTTAATTTTTGCTCTGTTAAAAATTCCAGTTTTTTAGTATCTATAATGCATGTAGACTTAATCACATCGATTTTTGAATAACTAATATATAATAAGTACCTACTAGCTCATCAAATTTTGAATGTTCATAGTAACAAGTATAATGATGTAAAATTTTATACAAATATATTTTTTTGAAAACATCATGAAAAGTTTTAAGTCAGCAAAGAGTTCAGATTATAATAGTATGAGGTAAATTATAATGTAATTCATGATTTTTGTATTTTTTAATAATTTTATTAACTTGTATGTCTGTTTCGATCAAAACTTGTAACCAATTTTCAAAACTAACTAAAAAATATAATGTCGCTTCTTTTTACTTTGCGTATTGTTTTGTATTACTTTAACAAAATAAGTGGCGCTAATAAAAAAAAAATAAAAAAACGTATGAACAAAACTTTTAAAATTTTCATAGGCGTGTATAAACTTTCAGAGAAATTGAAAAGTTTTCATCTCTACATCCCTAGTAGCAAGGCTTCAGAGATATTCTTTTTTAACTATTTTAATATTTAAAATTTATATAAAACCTCGGCTTCGAACGGAAGATAATACGAGTATATTACTCTCTGCGTTACATATGGAGAGTTGTAATTAGTTTCATTAGATCTCGAATAGGAGCGAAGATATTTACGTTTTTTCCGACTTGATTTACTATTATCGTCACTGCTTATTCCTTATGTTACCTATTGTAACATAATAAACATAATCCTACAACCTTAGCAGAGAACATATCTATGAATTAAAAAAACAAGTAAATCGGATAAGTGGTTCTCGAGTTATAAACGCCTAAACGGTCAGACAGATAGATGGGTTGAGCTGTATTATATACATGGATGACGAGAAATTTTAATACAATACCTTACAACTATATTTTTAACCGATACTGATCAAAAAAAAAAAACGAAATAAAATATGAACGATATAAAAAACTATTTTTTTTGTATACTAGAGTTAGAGCATTTAAATTCTTTAAAATGTTACGTTCTAAAAATATAATAAAACCATAAGTAAATAACGTTGTAAAATCAAATCAACGTAAAAATCTTAAGATAAAATACCTTATACATAAACATATATATATTACACATGTAAAAAAAAACTTTATTGTTAAGTTTAATGTTAATTATTTTATTCGCATTTATGTATCAGTTAAGAATGCAATTAGGTGTTTTAACAACATTAATTATTGTCTACCTAATTGAATGTTAATTAGTTTCTTTAAAAAAACGAGGCCGTGCAATTAAATAACAAACGCAGATTGATAAAGCATGAGTATGCAAAACTATTTTTTGTATGTCTGTAGTTTGGTATAATATTTAATTATTTGACGCCGGAAAGGATGAATGAAGTCATCAAATTTTTTATGTAGATTAAATTAAAGCAAGATGTTTCTTGAATATTTCTCATATGAAAATAGATCAATGTATTGATAGCACATATTTATTAATTAAGAACAACTAAAAAATAAATTGTCGCATCATAATCTACTCATTAAGAACTCCATTCGTGCACCACTGATTTTATGGTATTGCGTCGTGAAGAACGTACCAAAAGGTATGAACCAGTGGTGCACTCTAAGGGGGGTTTAGGGGTTAAATTTGTCGATATGTATTGTTTAATATAAAAACTGTGATACATAAAAAATAAAAATTACATATACATATACATAATTACAACAAAAAAATTAGAAAACCCCCTCCGATTTTTTTCTGGGTGCATCACTGTATAGAATATAGAAGGTGTAGTGTATTTAACTAAATTTTAAAATATATTGTACATTTTGTGTAATAGATACTTGTTTCATTTATTTTTCTAAGATAATGCCGAAAAAACGATGAAAATAATATTTTTCTATTCAAATGAAGATTAAATAATCAGTAAACAAACTGTCAGTCTAGCTGTTTTTTGACTGCAATGCATCTAATTCGAAAATCAGGTCTTCACAAAAAAAAGAAAAAGCATATTAGGGGTCTATGTTAGTATAAAATGAGTATTGTTTGGGTTAATCATTATCTTGAGCCTTTTCCATATTATGTTAATACAGAAAGCGCAATCCATATTCCCATATCTATGAAAAAAACTATAGTTTTGGATGCGTTTTATATATATTTTTAACATTGTAAATAATTTTTTTATTTTATTTTTCAGAGTTCAATTTAATCTGTGATAAATTCATAATAAAATGTTATCGAAATATATTTCCTTTAAGAACGATGGACGTAAATAATAACTGACATATTTAACATACCAACATATGTACTGTGTTTGAAATATGGTTAAATTGTTATTCGCAATATTCACAATGACGGCTGGACTCGCCATTCTCGGATTGGTCAACGCTATCACCATTGATAATCAGCTGGTCATGACTAAAAATGGTAAGTCTATAACGGAGAATAATTATTCTATAATGATAATATAGTTTTAATGATTTATTTTCCGACCTATATTTTAATATAATAACTATAATACTACAGATTTCGATCATTTTGTAGAACTTGATATCAAACCAATAATGCAGGTGTCGTGTAGTTTTTTTTGTAATTTTAAATCTGACTAGGTAATTAATTTAATTTACCTTGTAGTATTGAAGTATTAAGTACTTTAATCTATTTTTAAATATGAAGTAATTCAAGTACTTTCTATGTTCAAAAATACTTTAAGTACTTTTTACTAGTTTTAAATCAAACGTACTTGAAGTACCTACTTGAAATATTGATAGCATGATTGAATATAATATTAATTATTTTTTTATAATAAATTTGTCTTTTGATATCTGTTGGTTTCATTTAAACAGTTTTTAAACGGTTTCTTGTTTTGTTAGGTGATCGAATTTAATGGTGTTTAATTTTCTAAAAACGGGGACATATACATAGATGGATTGGAATTAGTTTTAGGATATTAATAATATAATTAATGGCCGAATTTTGCATGGGAGTCTTCTTTGAAATTATGAAATACTTTTATTCTAATAAACACAATTAAAGTCAGCATAACATATCATTTGCATATCAATGTTATCTAATTTCACGGTACAGTTAGTTTTTTATAGCGAAATACTGTTATAAATTGCATTCATTTTACTAACAATCCACAAAAATCTAAATTATACATGTTTCAGTTAAATTTTTTTTTGTAAGAATTTGTTTGCTATTAGCCAATCAATATTGAAATATTTAAAAGATTTTTTTTAGTAAAGCAATTTACAAAAAATATCGAAAGAAATTTTTTTCTGTTTGGTAACACAATACTCTGTTACTACACTTCATTAGATACGTCGGATTAATATTCAAATGTTTGTTTTATAATCTAGTTTTATTAATTAAAATTTCTAATCATTTCAATGAAATGTTTATTATAGTATGTCTGGTACATAAAAAACGCTGCACTTTTTGATTGGGGTATGCCACTTTCTGTGGTCATACACAGTGGCGCGCCAACGAAATTTGCCGCCCGGGTGCAAGACTTTATTTGCCGTCACTATATATGTCGACAATAAAACACAATTAAAAAAACATTTCTTGGGGATTCCTCACGAAACGATGGTGAAAATTTGGTTATTCCCCAGTTTTTTGGAAGTTCAAGGACTGACCGTCGAGAAAGAATCGAAATTCATGGCTTAATCGTGAAAGACCCGTGTTTTATACTTTATACAATCCATTTGTTTTTAAAATTTACGCGCAAAATTGGGCTTTAGAAATGATTAATTTATTGTAGGATTTCGTTCTAAATATCACCTGCATTTTCCATAATTATCGAACATTACTTACATTATTTATTTTCGTCATTTAAACAAAAATATTTTTTCACAATCCACAATTATTTAATTAACACGACAAACGTTTTTTATGATTATTATTATTATTAAACAACGACTGACGAGGCGGATTTTTGCCGCCCCTGAAATTTGCCGCCCGTGTGTGGTGCACTCCCTGCACCCTCGGGTTGGCGCGCCACTGGTCATAAATACGGTCAAAAGAAAGATTTTCAGATAGGGAGCCACTTTAAAATCCGTGTAGAACATTTTTACATGGACAATCAAAGATAACCCCTACCAGTATTTTAAAATAAGCCTTGTTTCAGCTCCTAGTTATCCGATTTAAATTTTCTTCAATTTATTTTAAAGTTCTTATTGCGAAGATTATTTTTTGTAATTGTTCATTTTTCTCTAAATCTTAAGAGTCCTCTACAATTTTTGAAAATCTGAAAATTTCATTTTTTTACGAACTTAAATATTATATAACTTTTTTATCGTGCCCAAGTTCATGAGAATTACAAAAAAGTAACCCATCAACCTCAAAAAACAATACTTTGCTCTTAAAGCGTTTAAGACTGTACCTTATGTACTACATAAATTTTCTTGACTTTTTCGTATATTCACTACATTTTTTTAATGCTCTATGACAAAAAGTGTTTTAGAGCATTTGTTCTTTATTACCCATTGACGAAATAGCTACTATATTTTATAATTGGACCATTTTTGGCTTCACCGGAAATTATGTCTAGATTTTATGCAATGTTTTTTATGTAATTTTTAAAACTAAATCAGTTCTTCGAATACCCATAGATTATTTAATTTCACGATATTTTTTTAATAAAGACATTTAACATGTTTATAACATCCTTATATCTAATGCATATATTGTAATATAATGTTACACCAATTTCAGATTGTTTCGAGAGAGTGGCTATCGGTGAAAAAATATCCGACAAGGATGTATCAAGAATTCTAATGGACACAAAAACTGTGATGGACTGTCAGTCAGAATGCTCGAATTCAGGACAAGATTGTATGGCGTTTAGTTTCGGGTTAGTGTCATCATATTTTATTATAATATATTTTAAAACTTCCTGTAATTGTTTAATTGATTTGGAACCTTGATGAGCATCCAGTTTTTTTTAAATAATTACTCATTATAATAATTTTGAAATTTCATCAAACACGACTTTTTGTTTATAAGAATTTAGAAAGACAATTTATTAGTACTCGTTTACTGAACCTTTACCTTACTGGCTTACTGTGAAGTTTTTAGTAGCTCTTTGAATTAAATACAAAATAAATAAATTTGGATTCATAGTATTTAATAGGGTAATGATTGCTAAAGTGGGTACCACGAAAATTTCTGGGTTTTCGCGTGTTTTAGTATTGCTTTGCTTATTTAAAAAAAAATTACAATACGTTAACTAAATTTGTAGGGGGAGGGGAATACAAATAATGTTTCCGAAATTTTTGAAAACTTTTTACGATTTATACAAATAATTAATAATCTTATGTCTTGTAAATTTCTTGCAAGTAGAACCAAATTAAAATATTATCAGAGTTATTACCAATATGATTGTATATATGTTGTCTATGGATTTTAGCAATTATATGTAATTATCTTCAGATTATGTTACTGAACTATAGCTCTTAAAACGGTATTAATATTTAACTCATGTTTTTTGCGATTTTTAATGTTTATTACTAATACACAAAATACAACACATGCAATATTTTTTTATCTAAATCAAATCAAAATTTACAACTAACGGATATTTGTTAATTTGGAATTTATTATATTGTTTTATTTTATGAAAAAATGTTTAATTTATAGTATTTTATAGACGAGACGTGCTTTGTTCTTTAAATAAAGAATACATTACTTCCTCAACAATGAATACAACCACTAATCAAACTTTTATTAGTCACGCATAGGATGTTTTAATGAATAGCTTCTGTTTAAATTTGCTAAGGAACACGTTTATTACAGTTCTTAAATATTATGGTTTTAATTTAATTTGAACTTATCCATAAACACTTCTTGGAATACAAAAGAAATAACAGGTCAATTAAAGTTTGGGAAGTTTCTAGATCATTATTTGATAATTTGCACAGGTATTTGTTGGTTCGAAGAATAACTAATAGTTTATGAACCAATTATTTATTACCCATTTTTTCGTTAAGCTAAAATTGTGTAATTTATAATAAAAAAAACTTTACAATTTCAGAATCGGGACAAAAGGGAACACGACATGTTTAATATCAAAAATATCTATCGCAACATCGAACCTACGGCCTCAGGATACTCAAAGAGATCCTGATTACGATCTTTACATGAGAAAACTCCAATGTGGGCCATTCGGGATGCCTCCAAATGGTACATCGACTGACAAAGATACTGGTCCCGATGGGCAGAAACCAAACTCGAATCAAAATAACACCAGGCCTGGATATTCACCCAAAGATCCTAATAGGAGACCGGGAGATAGGTACCCATATCGTCCGAATGAAATCCCACCAGATAGATATCCAGGTAGAGACCCCTATGATGAAAGAAGGCCAGGAGATAGATTTGGTCCTCCTAATAGACGACCTCCGTATGATAATAACAGAAGACCTGGCCCGTACGATGAAGGCAATAGGAGACCAGGACCTTATGATGATCAAAGACGACCTGAGCGTCCTTACGATGACAGATATAGACCAGGACCTCCTTCTGATAGACCTCCTTACAGGCCGCATGATTCTTACGGAGGTAGACCATGGAGTAATGGAAGACCTCATGAATCCTATTCTCCCAACGATCGCCCAGTTATTTCAAGTGGACCAGTTGCAATTTACGATAGGGATCAATATAATCCAGATAGAAAACCTAATCTGTACGGAGATTCTGGTGGAAGACCAGGTGCAATGTACGGCCAAAGTTTCCCGTACGGCCCTCAAAGAAAACCTGATGGTGCTATTACTTTAGATGACATTTATAGACCGAATCGCAGGCCTGACTTTTTCGATAATCATATTCACAATGATAGAGATCGCAGACCTTTTCCTGATCCATATAGACCAAGCAAACGGCCTGGAGATTACCCAAGAGATCCTTACAGAGGTATGGATGACAAAATGAGTCCATATGATAGAAACCGTCGTCCAAACAATAATCATATTCCCGATCCGTATTTTGATCAGTTTAAACCTGATATGAAAGATCGATTCGACTCTAACCGATTTAGGCCATACGACCGACCAGGAATGAGAGATAGAGATAGGTTTGATCGACCTTACATGCCGAATGATAGATTTGATCGTCCTGCTGGAGATTTGCCAGCAAGAGATCCGTATGATCCCAACTACAGACCTACTGGTGGTAGTGGCAGTTCTTTTGGAGGAGATAGAGATCCTTACAGTACAAGAAGACCAGGATTTAGTTCTTACGATGAAGGACATTCACCAATGCCTGGGAGGGATCCATATACCAGACCAGGGTTCGAGGGTTTTGCTGTGGCTTCAGAGACGTATGCAGATCGTCGGTACGACCATAATCGCAGGCCGCCTATCGTCATGCATGGGTACGATAAGAACGGAGGTCGAGTGACGTCGATTATTCAGGAGATTGCTAGCCAGACTCGTATGTATCCATACTTCGTGATGATATTTTATTAGCATGTTTTGTGTGTTTTAATGTTTAAATAATAATTGTACATATTTTTTTTATCTTGTTGTTTTTAATTGTATATATTTGGTGTGAATTTTAGTAACCACAAAACTGTTTAGTTTTTATTGTTTGCCTTTTTGAATGGTGTTTTTAATTATTTTGTGGTTACTAAAACACCGAACTTGTTCTTTCTTATACTATCTGCTTTGTAAATATTTAGCAATTTCTTTTTCATGTTTTTAATTTATAAGATAAATATTAGAAAATATATGTATATACCATACTTTATTTTTTAAATGGAAACTATTTTCTATTAAAAAAAAAATGAAAGTAAATAAGATTTTTGAATTTTTCATCAGCTTTTCGATAGATCTACATGTACATAAAAAAACTTGCGTATAGATCATTCAAAATAATCAAATTAATTTTGATATCTAAATATCTTAATAATATTTGATTTTTTCGATGATATTTTGCTGAGTTAGTTATTTTGAAAATTATTCATGACAATTTTCAGTGGCGTAACATTATAATATAAAATATTTATTTCGTCGACTACTAAAGTTACGCCTATATTGTTTATGTATATTAAATTTGTGACTAATAATTAATTTAGGTATACAATCATGTAAATAAAATTTAATTTAATTTTTCGTTTGGACAAAGGATATTTCAACACGTTAAGGGTTATTGATTAAACACGTGTCAATCAAATACATTTGTAAAAAAATGCACTTAAACTTCACCAAATCGGAAACGGATTGTAACTAAACCATTTCACGGACAATGGCAACCAACTTCAACCAAATGAAGATATATGTTCAATGTTGGTTTGGCAATAACATTAATAAATAAATCCAAGAAATAAAATCAGTCTGATCTTAACAGGTACATCAGACAGTAGCCCTATTCGAGAAATAGTTCATGCCAAAATGTCAAATAGACCAAGAAAGTATGTTCCACCAAATCTATCGGAGATTGTTTTACATAAGGACAGCGTTCCAGGATTCACAACATTCAGAAGACCTGCTTCGATGTTTCCAGATATAGATATCAATAATCCAATCATACATAAAGGGACTCTGCTGGATTTTGTTACGCATAAGATTTCTAATAATCCTCAATATAAGTATACGATTTTATCGTAAGTTAAGAAGGATTCGGACCAAAATCGAACTGAAGAACAGAACTTAAACAAAACTTAAAAATAAATGAGTTACCAAGTTAATGTAAATATGAAATGAATGCAAACACATTATTTAAAGTGAAAAGGACATTGAAATATTATAATGTGTAGTTCTTAATAATGATTATTTATGTATTTATATGACATATTATTTATAAAGTGTTAAGGTACAAATTTATTTAAATATTTATGTAAATAAGCTTTTCATTCTGGGGTAAAGTATTCAGTTTATATGCGTAGACCGAAATATAATATTTTATTTATAATTGATTTTAATTATTATTAATATGTTGAGTTGTCTTTACAGATGTCTTAAAATAAACTTATTAGAAATTCTTCAGTGTCTATCAAGCACATTTTCTGTATTAGTTTTTAATTATGTTTATTCGCACTTTTTTTGCATCATCAACTCTAATGGACCAACTTTAGTTATAATTTAAATAATTATTGCATATTATAAATTTTCAAACGACGCTTATCGGATATGAACATTGAAAATAGTCGAAAATGACATTAAAAAAATGGTCGCAATCAAGTTTTGGTAAAATGTATCCATAAACTTACCAAATCTAAAACCTGTATTACACTTGTTAATTTTTTCACTAATTTTGAGTACTTAAAATCGATGACAAAAAATCACATTAATTTTAAGTTCAATTTATTGTCGAAATTAAAACATATTTTCCGTATTTTTTTTAGTAAACATAACAATTACCAACTGTTATTTTAACAATACAAGATTATCACTTTGTCAATTTGTGTTGATTTGGATAATTATGTGATAATTGCTTATAATAAGTATTATTATGTGCATTTTATACTTAAACAATTAAATAATTTATTTATAGATTTATTATTCTGTTTTATTATTTATTCTATCTATACAATTTCTTTAAGTTGGTAATGCTGATTCAGTCAAAGAAATTGATGAAAAAATTGATAAGTGTAAAACGTTTCACGACAGTAAAAAAAATGTCAATTGTTTTAAAAGAAAATAACAAATTTTAAAAATGAGTTAAGCATTTCATCATAACCTTTGAACAAGTTCAAGTACGTAATTTTGTATACACGGTGACAATATTTCTGATGACAAATTTCTAATTTTTGTACGTAACCGCTGATCTAGTTTTCATCTATTGTATAAAATCGTGTTAAAACACACATTTAAATTTTATCTGCGGAAAATAATCAGTAGTTTAATTCAAACGACCTTGTCTATTGTAGTAAGCTTGATTTTCATCTATGGGTATATATTATTTTGTTGAATGGTTATTTTAATGATGAAATTGCATGTTGTAGTTTTTGATTAGGTCTTAATTAAATATATTTTTTAATTATCTAATGGTTAAATAAAACTATTATAGATCTTTTATAATAAAAACAATCTCGCGCCAATTAAAAAATATATATTGATTATAAATTTGATTGCACTTTATTTAATAAGTATTCAGGGAAACAAAAATAAAAAATAAACTTTCAAAATCATTATCCATATAGTTTTGTTCTCAATAACACATAACTCCAACTTGTGTACATAGAAGCAGTAATATTTTAGAGGTATCTTCCTTTTATGATGTATAATTCAACCCAACGAAATATAATACCAATAAAAGGTGAATTTAAACAAAAAATAGGGGTCAAAAATTATTAACAAAAATGGTATCAGATTTTATAAATTAAAAAAATGGCTATTAAAATGAATACAACGTAGACGGGTCTCTAGTTTTTCAATAAAATATGATTAAGATTTTTCATAACATACTATGCTAGCAAAAATGTTCTCCGTAAAGTCAGTAGCGTATTATTAAGGTTTTAAAACAGATATTAGTTATGTGGAGTTATACAATGAATTAAATGATAATTCATTAACAGAGAAATGTTTATTTGAAACTATAACTTCTCTTGCAGACCAAATTCAATTGTAATTTTAACTTTTAAGCATATATGCATATTATTAAAACCTAGATAATTAAAACTGTTTATTGAAAACCCAGTTGCTTAGTTTTGACTGTCAATTTACACCAAGATTTCTCGCAAGATTGTATTTTATTTTGTAATAATAAACGCGTTGTTCTAATTCACGTCATAGTTTAATATTATAAAACATAACTAAATGTTTATGATAAAGTTATATACTATACAATATAATTTCATAGTTCCTCAAAGTTTATCTCGTAGGAAAATCTTTTTAAGACAGTTGATTGTGTTTGAAATGTTTTAATAATATTACGGTTGACATGTTATCATCATCAAAATTATTATTTCTAAATCATACGCAATGTAATTGTCTATGCTCTATTTTAATTTGAGATTTTGTAATTTTTATGATAATTTTGTGTCCAAATTGATTTTTATCCAAATTTGAATTAAATACATTAATTAAGTCGGTATAATAATAATATATTAAAATAATAAATACAAGAAAATATCATTAAGATTCAATCCTTATGTATGAAAATATGTTTTTCTCCGAAAAATGTAATTTTACATTCAATCGTAAATGTTCGACATTTATAGCCCCCACAAGGGGGGGGGGCATACAGGGATCTACAAAAATTAAGTTTAGAAAGGGAGTTAAATTAACATTAGGTACATTATTTTACGTTTAAATTTTCACAAGTCGGTTTTAAATTATCTTTAAAGAGACGATTTGGTTTTTACAACCGATTGTCTCGTCCTGAAAAATTTAAATCGGTTTCGTTTCGGGTACTTTACAAAACTTTATTTTATATCAGGTTATTTTAAAAAATGTTATGAGAAAAAAAATAAAAAAGGAAATGTGATAAGGAGTTAAATTGAGACCCCTCAGTCATTTTTAGATATGTATGTTAAAAACTTCAAGGTACTTCAAAATTAAAAACAAAAATAAACCGATATTGCATATTACTTTGAAATTAATAGCCATTGGGGGACGATATAGGATCATATCGATCTTATCATAGGAGTAACATTTTTCATGTAATCTAATGTCTGGTATCATAAAATGGTTAGCAAATTTGCAAGCTAGCAAGCACTCTCAAATGAGATATCAAACTTATATGACTCTTTTCAAGACTTTAACAAGTTTCACGCACGCGTTGTATGTAAAACAACGGTATTAAAACAGTGGCGATATTATGAAAGTTATTTTATACGGTCAGAGTTACCAACTGTGTTACAATACTATTAATACAGATACTATTACAAAATTAATCCCTTATTTGTGAGTGCTTGCCTGCTTGCAAATTTGCTAGCCCCTTTATGATACCAGATATAAATCTTCTTAACTAATTACTACATCAATTGGACTATGTTATGCACTAATGTATCAACCAACAAAAATAACAGTTTTGAGTTACGGATGCAGTTGTATTCATAAATAAAGTTTACAACAAGTAAATAAGCTCATGACTACACAAATTTTATTTCAATTATAAATTAACGAAAACACTTTCTGTAAAACACTTTACACGGATTGTTTGAAGAGAGAATGAATATAAAAAACTCTATATTTTTCAAATTTGATGTATATCTGTAGTAATTAACCAAACAACCGTAAAATGGTTATTTTTTTATAAAAATAAATGTAACAAAATTACAAACCCGGGAAAAAATTGTAGATCTGCAGAGATCTACTCAGATTTCGACAGATCTGCATTTTGGGAAATCATCATATTTTTCACTGGTTTTTTAATTTGTGAAGACTTGCAAAGATCTGCAATGTTTTACAAAGATCTTATACGATCTACAAAGATCGTTGTAGATCGTAATCGAGATTAAAACTAATAAACGTTAAAAAAATCATTAATTTTCAAATTTTCAACGTTACAATGATCTTCAGAGATAGATCTTCGTAGATCATTTTAGATCTTTGTAGACCACTGTAGATCTTTACAAGTCTCCACAGATCAAAAACTAGTGAAAAATATATAATGTTGTCTCAAAATGCAGATCTGAGTAGATCTTTGCAGATCTACTTTTTTTTCGGGAATATATTTTTCTTTACGCGCATCAAATACGTTGATTTCTCGAGACGACTTTGTGTTGGTTGAAACATTAGTGCATAACAGCGTTTATTTCTTCTAATGCTATATTTATATTAAAAAACTCGTTTATTCTAAACTAAAACTAAACATTTCTAATTCATTAGGTTATTTTTTTAAACTACTCATCCTTAAAAAAACACTCTGTATATACATAGAGTGCGTGAGTGTAACCTTGATGTGATGAATGAGTGACGCAACGTGCGTGACTCTCGTTTTCGTTGAGGCACGCGACGACGCATTACCCTTCATCGGGCGGCATCGCACTCACACGGGTACACATACTGACAGACAGACACCCACGGGAGAACGCTATCAAACCGTGAAACAATGCACATGTTAATAACATAGGTTTCACTTTCGGTTCAATTGTTAAAATATTGTACCTACAACGCGATACACTGGTAAAAATAATGTTTTTTGTTTCAATTGTAGGTAATTATTTTATAATAAAAAAAATGTATTAATGAAACTTATTAGGTACCTACTTACTATTATGTAGATGCAATATTGTATTCTGTAATCGTGAAATTTTTAAAAATAATTTAAGCTTCACACACCCTTCATCCTCATTTGATTTTTTGCGGACGTCAAAAAATAAAAATGCAAATAAAATATTAAGTCAAATAAAGGTTCGAAACTACATCATGCATTAATGTCTCTATCTAATTCAGTATTACAATCTAGAGCAGGGGTTCCCAAACATTTTTCTACATACACCCCTTTTAAAAGAATGTTTTCTTTATAGACCTCTTTACATTTTTAGATTATTTATGATTTTCCTTTTTATTTTTTTATCTTAATTAAATTCGATATTTTTATGACAAATTGATATTTGGTGCATGAAAATTACTATGAAATTTTGAAATTTAGTTTTTGTTTGAATTATGTTTATTTTATAGAAAATGACGTGAATAGTTGAAATTTTCAAACCGCAGTTCTGTATCTCAAATCGTTCTCGAGATATAGCATTTTAAAGTTTTCGGTTTTAGAAAATTTTGGAGAAAAATGATCATAACTTTTGAACGTGTGATCGGATTTGATGATTTTTGTATACGGATTTTAAATCAGTGTGTTAATATCTACACAATGGCATGTATAACACTTCAAAATTCGACAAAAAAAAATTCGCTAAAAATCGAAAAAATTCTAAAATGTCGATTTTTGACCATTTTTTTTTCTGATTTTAAAATATTATACATATCATCAGATAGATATTGATACGCTGATTCCAATCTGTTGACAAAAAACAAATCCGACTACACGTTCAAAAGTTACGGCCATATTTCTCCAACATTTTCAAAAATTGAAAACTTTGAAACGCCATATCTCGAGAACGTTTTGAGATACAGTACTGCGGTTTGAAAATTTCAACCTTTTACGTCATTTTCTATAAAATAAATATAATTTAAACGAAATTTAAATTCAAAATTTTATAGTAGGTAATTTTCATGCACCAAATTTCAATTTGTCATAGAAATATCAACTTTAAGAAAATAAAATAAAAACGAAAATCATAAATTACTGTATAAATTTTATAATATAAAACCTTTTTCCTACACATACATCTTTTAAAAGAATGTTTTTTTTTTATAGACCTCCTTATTCTAGAAAATATAAATATACTATAATCTTGTCAAAAAAGTACAAGCAATACATATAGCAAATACAAACAATTATATATCGATAAATATAAATGAAAAAATTGTCATAAACCCTCAATAGACGCCTTGAATGCTATAGACCCTTTTTAAACTCCCATAAACCCCCTAAGGGTCCACCTGGATCTCGTTGGGAATCCATGATCTATAGAGCAATTAAAGATTAAAGATTTTAATAAGGAATACATTTTCTTTTTAATATTAGTATCAATAAAAGCATTTTCATTTGTAAAGTATTGTTTAACCTTATCTATCTGATATAACGGAACAATAATATAAATAACTACAATAGTGAACTCATAGAAAAAAAAACATACACAATAAATTTTCATACCATCTGCTTCCTTTATTTGCGTTTTTAGTGAGAAAAATCTGTGAGTAATTGTTAAAACAACATCCTAGATAGATAACAATCGTGCAAGAGATGTATTTAATTATTTTATCTATGTAATTAGACATGCATGGTAATCAGTAGTACTCAGTCTTTGTTGACGGAGACCTTGAAACAAGCCTTTTATATCTCGCGTTCTCAGACAACATCAAAATCCTTTAGAGAATATTATTTACAAAAAACGAAAAAATGGTAGATATTCGAATAGGTCTGCACGCTAAAATAAGATTTTATTTTGGTCTCGTCTATTTTTATTTACGTGGTCAAGTTGAATGGTTAATTTTAAATAAATAGGGAGTGTCAATTAATTAATTGTGGGGGAGTAGATTTTATTATTTATTATTGGTTTATTTCGAAACTGACATCTAAAGAAAACATAAAAATGTCGCGTATTGACGTGTATTCTTATTTTTTAATCAGGGCTGTGGAGTTGGTATACAAAAAAAAAATAAGACTCCGAATTTTTTAATGTAGGGACTAAGAGTTAGCACAAAGCATTTCATGCTACAATGTGAATTATACAGTGATAAAATGTTTTTGAAAAACGTTAAGGGATTATTGAGATAAAACTAGAATTTTAGACATTACCCAATAATTGAGAAAATAATCAAACCGAATGAAATACCATTCTGTTTTATTCCGGAATCTGAACGTAAAATATATAGCAACATTTCAATCTGAATGAAGTTTACCGTATTCAGACGGAATCAATATGAAAATTAACAACTAAAAAAACTAAAGTAATGTGGGTTGGCAGCATTGCTAATTTCTTCAGACTGCTTGAAAGTAATGAATAATAATGAAATTATTGGCGGTTTATACGGAATTTTACAAAAACCGGAATGAAACGTCAAAATTTGATTCCTTTTGATTACTTTTTCAATTACTGGGCATTAGCTAAAATTATACATCAACACAGTTCATGTAGTATTTTATTATTTTACATAATATAGGTCTCCATTAAAATTTAATAACTGCATACTTTGAATAAATATACAAAGGTTTGGAATGGGTCATATAATCTCGTGTTATTTTTATTTATTGATTTTTAAAAGGAAATTTATATAATCTTCAAAATATATTTTCCTTAAAAAAAGTGTGCAAAAAATCTTAATTTGATTAACGGACCCAACTTCACAACTGCAATTCCGTATATACTCCATAATACGTATATGATATTTTTATTTCTTCATAATCAACCTTTACTCGTATAGTTTCCTTATTTTTGCTTTAAATTAATATTTTCAAGAACTTATCAATTTAATATAACATTACAAAATCATTAACTACAATTTCAATATGTTCTTAACTTTCGTGCAAAGATTAATCACAATGTTATCATAACCTTAAAATAAATTACAACAACAATATAAAAACACGCGACATTTTCTAAGGAAAATTATATCTGTAACTTAATTATTAATTAATTAATTAAGGATATATGATATTACGATAACAATGAAAATTGTCTAACTTTCTAATATTATCTATTACAGAATGGGACGTTTCAAAATAATATAATTATTGAGATTGAAATTGATCGTTCTATAATTAGGTTTAATTAGTAAAAAAAATAATTAGAGGGTAAGATTAATAATTACATCCTTTTGACTGTTATTAGAATTTTCTAAATATTTTCTAGGATAGAGATAATTCAGATAACGAAGTATATCAATGTTACCGTATTAAAGCAGCTCTATGTTCTTCTGTCTGCGCTTGTATAGTTAGTAAAATATACTATGTAGCTCAAAAATAGTGTGAAACTTTTTAAAAGTACGTATAGCGTAATTCTGTTAAAAAATATGGTTGTTTAGTTTTATTTGAATGCTGACTGAGCAACAACTTTTTACATTTATCAGTAGGGTTTTTTATAAATTATAAAGTAATGACCTTTTTTAAGAAAAGTATCATATTATGAAATGTTTTCGTTATTAATTTCTATACAAAATCATAAAGCAAAATTAATTTACTTTTAATTTTAAATAGACCATAAATTAATCATTAACAAAATAAAAAATAGAAATATAATTGATTATCTACTAATCTACTTATTGTTAATAAATCTATATTTTACTTATAATAATGTAAATACAAATATTTTAGGTATTTAATTATTTATTTTTCTTTGATATATTATAAGAAGCACATACATACTTTTATTGTTTTTACTATAAAAATTGCACTTATTTAAATAATTTGTTTAATTAATATTATTCTTTTTGTAGCATTATTCATTTCTGTTTATTTTATTTATGTAAATAATAAATACAATTCATTTTATATTGCTTTTATTAATTTTCTATAATTGTATTTCTATACTTAATGAATGCATTTGACAGCATTATAAAGGAACTAAAAAAAATGTTAGCTTACAATTACTATGAATTAGTGGTGCGTTAAAAAAGTCTCGGGCTTCGAGTAGAATGGGGTGGCCCCTATTTAAATTAAATTTATTTCTTCAAGGGCCCCCTTTTACTTCGAGGTCCTAGGCAGATGTCTTAAGTGTCTATATACTGTCTAACGTGCCAGTACTTTTTGGATTTGTTTTGGAATTTTTTTTATTATAATGTTCATAGATCAGACCAATTTCTCGAGGTTGTGTCTATGGTAAATATTGTAAAAAATTAATCAATTCCACCAAAAGTATAGTTTTTCATAAAAATGTGTGGAGTTTTTTGTAGAAAATGAGAGATTCAAAAATATTTCCAAATTTTATTTTATTTTTCGAAAATGTTCCTCTATTTACTCAAAAATTCTAGTACAAAATTACTGCAAAAGTTTTTTCTTGTCATTTTTTTATATTTTAAAATTATTAGAATGAAACATAAAAATAAGTTCCTAAAAAAATATATTAATTCAATATAAAATCAGTCCGTACTGCAATTTTGAACATTTTCTGATAAAAACTCATTAAAATGAGTGTAATCTTATGCCGTGTTTACACCGAAGAAACAAAACAGCATCATCGTGTCTTTTTTACAAAAGTACAATAGAGAATAACCCCATACATTTTTAAATACTTACGCCCAGTATTATCAACTTTAACTAAATGCTCCTTTAACTAACTGTCATATTATCAACAGATGCAAGCATAATACATTTAATTAAATAGATTTTAAATTATCTGCAGTATTTCTTTACAACGTATATTATGTCTATTTTTCATTGAGAGCTTAAATATTGATTTAAATCACGTTTGTAATACACCAAATTTACTTTAAAGGAGCATTTAGCGCTAAATGAGCTTTAAATTGGTTGATAATACCGGGCATTAGTGTTTTAAAACATCGTATTGCTGTTTTGCCTTTTCCGGTGTAAACACTGCATTACATTTGATCCATTCTTTCTACACTTCAAACTTTTAAATCGCTCTCCATTTTGGTTCTGACCAAACAACCGCAGTACAGTTTTTATCTATAACGTACACCGTTTACGTCGAAAAGCCAAACAGCAACTATTTCAGACTATTCTCCATACACTCATATTTATACAAATCTTTAACCGAATACACTTTTCTCCTAACAATAGACTGTAATGTAATCTTGACAACAAATGTCTATACAAAAATGATAAATATTCATTAAATACTATACATACATATGCATAGTGTCATTACTTTATATATTATGTTCTCGCAAAACCGAAACGACATTGTATTAAGTATGAATGAAACATAATATATGCAATGCATTACATGCTAATAGTTCAATGTTATTTTTTTAACATATGTTAACGCACGCTAAAAAAGTATAAATTATTAAAATTAATTTAATTTCGACATAAGGTATGAATATGTTTAATTTTAAATTTATGAATTCAATTTATGAAAATGAATACAAAAGGAAAAAGGAGGTTAATAAAAAATGCATTTTTTGTGTTTAAGAATTTATTTATTTATATAAATTCACATATTACGTATGTATTAAGAATACCTACACAAGTGTTAACATATTTTTAATAATTTTTTTAAATTATAATAAATTGTTTTTTTTTTGAGAGTTGTGAAAGATTTATGTTATAAAAGGATTAATATTTATCCAACAATTAAAAATATTTAAACAAAAAATAATAATATCAGTTCTAGTTCATTTTTATCAAGTTGAACTAGAAAAAATTTTATTAATTTTTATGAGCAGTATTTTTCAATCTTTCTATCTGGCGGTACATTATTCGAGCTTATTAAATTACGTATCGCACCAAAATTAAATTTCTGTTTTTATTTTTTTATTTTATAGTATATGCTTTTTTCAAGTTTTTCACATATGTATAAATAAAAATTGTTGAAAAATTTGTTAAAATTACAGAGTTCTCTTGAAAAAGTTTTACGAAGCTATTAGAGATATTTCATAGTAAGACTTATAGAGACGTAACTATAGGGAACTGTACCCCTGGCTAAAACTGAAAAAAACACACCCTGATGTAATTGAAGACCTTTTTTCTTCTAACCACTTTTGACGTCCCCCTAGACCAGTAATCACCTTTTTTTAAGACATTCAATACATTATATTATAAGGATTTTAGGGATTAAGAATCTGGAATTGAAATAAATAGTTAAAATCACTGAAGAGCCGCAAACGTCTGTGCAAAGAGCCGCGGTCTGCCGACCTAGCTCTTACAGCGGGTGCTGATTTCGCCAACCCCTAGCTACGTCAATAAGTACACACATTACCTACCCTATTTATTAATTCATTTTATATTTATATGTTATACGTATCTTGCACTAAATTGTTTATCTGGATGCGGTTTCTTTAAAACGAAAATATAAAAATATATTTAATCTTATTATTAATAATATTTCTCCGATAATGTTTTAATAATGTTGATAACTGGCGCAATCAGGGAACGAAAACAATCTTAAGACCAGAACAATATAAAAAATGCTCTCCATAAGTGCACCACGATTTTTTAAAACTATGCAGGCTATTCGAAATGAATCATTACGATTTTTTATTTCGAAAAATAACATATTATTTTACATAAAAAATACTAACGTTACTTAATGGTAATTTAAAGATAAAAAACTTTAATCAAAAATATTTTTAAAAAAGTTGTACGATCAAGAAAACTATAAAAACACCTAAAAAAACAATTATCATGTGAATTTTTGTCTAAAAAGTTTTTCTGGAAACAACTAAATTTTCGAATTAAAATTTTTGAAACTTTATATTTTCAACATTTAATTTTGTCGTATAATGTGCATACTATACACGGAAAAAAAGAAACCTGAAGAATTACAGTTTTTCCTGTACATCCCAGATAGTAAACGACAACTTATCATTGTGAAATATTTTTTACAATCTGAAACTATAATAATATTTGCAAATGCTCAAATATAAATTGATGAATAAACTACAAACATTATAGCCCTAAATTATATTATTACAGTTTCAAAGAGTAAAAAATATTTTATAATAATAGGTTGTCGCTTACTATCCGGGATGTACGGGGAAAACTAGCTTACTATCAGGGATTTAAAGGAAAAACTGTAATTATTTAAGTTCTTTTTTCCGTGTATGAACCACAATAATAATAATAGATCCCAGATGGATAGAAAAATTAGGATGTTATACTACTTACCTTTGTTATTTTAACTACTGACAGGGCATATTTATTTTATTTCCAAAATACGTAAACCTGTAAACAATTTAATATATCGTTAATACAAAAAATTATAAATAACAAAAAATATGTAATAATTGATAAATATTATATAAATCACTAAAAAATACCTTACCGTTTGTTTGTAACTCTTCTATGTCTAACATCTTGAACAATAAATTTTCAACAAACGATATCCTCATTCTTATATACAAACACCCCCACTTAACTGTTGGCATGTTAGAAAAAAAAACATGAATCTTGAATATTTAAGATCTATGTGAATGAAATCCATTGATCGACAATCACGATATGTATTTATAATTACATGCAATTATGATTATGTAAGTACATAATGTAAACACTAGCTGTGATAATTACCTTTGGAAAACTATGTTTTAACATTAATCAGGAAAATGATTTATAGTATATTTTATCGTATTGGTGTTTATTATTCATGTTATTTTCAATTACCTGCGAACCTAGGTCATATTATAATTTATTGTTATATGGTATTATACAAATTGACATATAGATACGTTTTCTGTAATAGAAATAAATAAGATTTGAACTGCGTATACATTTTTTCTACAGTATTGAATTTAAAGATTTATTTCACACTAGTGAAAAACAATACAAGTGCAAGCTATACTTGCACAGTAAGGTGGGTCGAAAATAGGAAATTTTCGCGGATCAATCGTAATAATGTGTAAAAGTTGCTACTCATTGATACAAGCTTAACGTTACCAAAATTTTTGGAATCGGTTAATATCTTCAGATCGCGCAATGAGCCCAAAGTTTTGAAAAGTTGAAAATGGATCGCATGCATTAATTTGATGACAATTACTCAAAAACATATTCACCAAGGGCGCGAAGGTGATGGGTAAAGGATGTTTGTTTTAGATAAAAATTACCAATTTCGTGTTTTTATGTATAAAATCGTGTTTTCGTACTTCGGTGATGTATTGTAAGTTGTGTGGCACTAAGCTAATACAATTGTAAAGTAAAAACACCCCATAAAGGTAGCAGCATCGTAAAGTCCACCCACATCCTTCCCAAGGGATGTGGGGAGGAGCATTTGTTACCAGGTCAAAGGTTTTTATAAATGTCATTCTATTTGTTTCGACATGACACGAAAACTACTGATCCGATTATAATAGAATAATATTCAAAAGTCGAAGATCCTAGAATAGTTATGATTCGTTTATTTTGTAAGAGGGGTAAATCAATTTTTGAAAAAAAAGACGAATTAATGAAAACAATAGAAATACAATCCATTATTTTTTAAATAACGTATCGTTCGGCTTATTTTCAAAATAAACCGATTTTGAAGCGAAGCCGCGGAAAATTATAGTAAAATATAAAATAAAAAAATAAATGTATTCTAAATTCGAGTGGATACGGAAAATACATAATATTTCCGCGATGCGTGTTGTAATACATTTTCAATACGTTCTAATAAATAAGATATACAATATACATACATATACATACAATAATGTAATTAATATTTATTCACCACATACGCATTGTAATCGCGTGTTTACAAAAAAATAATTTTGACCAGGAAAACTACATTATAATGTTACATTATGGAACAATGATTTATCTTTATTTAATAACTGATACCAATCTATTTATTTCTTATCTGTTATTATCTTATTACATATGTTATTGGTCATGTATTTAATTATCAAAAAAATAAACATAAAATACATCAAACGATTGAATGATTTTCTGATGTTATAATTATGTGTTTTATATAATAATTACTAGCTGACCCGGCCACGCGTTGCTGTGGTTAACTTTAAATTGTAGGTTATATGAAACGTTTGGAAGGTTTGAAAGTTTGACATAGCGCCATCTATTGAATACTTACTCAATCCAGTCAACAGATGTCACCATCTTAGAATCGTTTGGAGCTAACAGATAATTGAGACCGTCAAATAATAGACAAATAATTAAAATAATATTGCGATCATAAATTGAGATGTAAGCTAACCTATCTTTCAAGTTGGATCAAACTGCACACGGTGTACAAATTTGATTAAAATCGGTTAAGTAGTTTAGGAGTCCATCGCGGAGAAACAACGTGACACGTAATTTATATATATTAAGAAGATATACCTACTCAAGTTTATTAATTTGTATATTTTTCAAAACTTATTTTAAGATTGTCTATACGCTAGAAAATAGACATTGTCTACACTAGTGAGATGTGACTTGATTCAATTTCGAGGTGGGCATGGCCCTCACATCATAAAATGGGCCCCAGGTCAAAATTTTAAATGAACCCTTTCCCTATAAGAAAAAAAACTCCCACCCAGTTCCATGTAATTTTAATTGTCGTTTTGAAGACAAAAATAATACATGATACAATATAAAAAATGAAGTTTTTGATATAGGTATGTAAAAGGCTTCAACTTTTACAAAAAATCGCAAATTATATTTTTTGTTTTAAGTTTTTTATAAATTATTTTAGATTTATTTTTCTTTAAATCAGAATAAATTTTAAATCAAATAAAACTACCAAAATCATTTAATTAATCTAGTCAAAGTTATACATACAAATCCAAAAGTCATCATTCCGGATGCATATTTATAGTAATACAGTATCTATGTATAACTAATAATTAATATGTAGATAATACATGACATTGAATAAAACACTGTAAACATTCAATAAAATAATTATCGATACATGTGGTTATGAAATATTTCAAATTGTATTCAATAAAATAATTAAATACGTAATCTGTAACCCGTTAAAATCATCGACCTTTGGTTCAGTTAAAGATATAGAAGTTCTTCTGGATTTGGAACCAAACCAAGGATAGACAAGTTTGTGCGGAAATATGTAATGTTCGTGAGAGAATCTCTACATGAAAATGTAAATATAAAGTAAACAAATCAGTTCCGATTGTTTTAAAGTTCAAAATCAAGAACGTGATTACTTCTAGATAGTGAATACAATACCGGTATCCCGAAATACCGAAAACCGGGATACCGGTCAATTTTCTCCGGTATTACGATACCGGTATTGGGTCGAATTATACCGGTATTTCGGTATATTTTCGGTATTTAAAAAAAAATTAAAACATACAAATTAAGAATTTTAAAACGAGTACATCTGATAACTGCCAACAATCTGTTAAATATAACCAAACTTTTTTTTGATAATATATTTATATTATTAATATTATACATGCACCTAGATCATATTTCGGAAAAATATGTTATACATCATTGCAGTAACGGTCTCGCTCAGAATTAAATGTAAAACTTTTTAGATTTTAGAGCTAATTATTTTATATGCCTTCTAAAATTAGTTTGCAACAAACAATTGCGCGCCTATTTTAAAAATTATAGTTCATTTTAATTAATTTTAAATTACTTAAATCTTTGATAACTATTTATCCAGGTACATAAGTATGTTTGGGGTTAAAGCACTGATTTGATATTATTGTATGGTTTTATTTGTATATTTAACGAAAAAAATTGATAAATATGAATTTTGAACGTCCGTTGACGCATGCGCACAACCTGTTTCGGTTGTAAGGAAATATTCAATTTTAGCCATCATGTTTGACTTATAATCAGTTCAGTCATGTCAATGGATTTAAAGCTATAATATACATAATTCATAATAAATATATGAAATATTTATTATTTTTAATTTTTGCCTTAAATAATTCACGATACGTGTAGTAACGGATTTAAGGGGCTTTAGCTCTCCACTCAAAAATTATGGTTCCCCCCAGTTCTACTTACGATTCCTGGATTGATCCATGAATAGGTGTAATAACAAAACAAAATAGAATGTTCTATGTATACTATAATAATCTATATCTATAAAAGAGTTTGTCCTTAACCACTCACTCACTCACTCACTCACTCACTCATATATCAACGTACAGCCAAAACCCCTGGACCTAGAAACGTGAAATTTCGTAGGTGCCTTCCTTTAATGATGTAAGCACCCACTAAGAAAGGATTTTTCAAAATTCAACCCCTAAGGGGTTAAAACGGGGTGTCAAAGTTTGTATAATTTTTTTTTTTTCATATTTAATTGAAACATATCATATATACTCTACAATACAAATAATGAAATAGTTATTTCAGCACTTCCCAAAATTTAACCCCTAAGATGGTAGGGAGGTGGAAAAATTTGTAAGATATATTTTTTGTATTCGCCGAATAACAAAACATGGTATAAGTAGGTAGGTACTCTACAAGACAAATAACATTTACGAAAATTGAATCCCTATGGGAATGGGGGGGGGGGTAAAATTTTGATATATTTATATATTCATAACTGTTTATGATTTTAAAGTAAATTTGGATAAATTAATATCCAATTAAAAATGAAAGCTCGACATTCAACCCCTAATAGCATTGGACGGGGACGAGGATAGTTTTAGATATGTTTATATGTAAACCTGCTTTACTTATAAAGGTAAATTCGGGCAAAATAGTCATTTATTAAAATAAAAAAATCGATATTCCACCCATAATGGCGGGGGTAGACAGGGTGTGTGTTTTTGATATGTTTATCTGCATAGCTACTTAAGTTATAATGATGTAGTCGGGTAAAATAATCTGCAATAAATGGGTTTTTGCAATTTTTAACTAAGATACGAGACATTTACGATTTTTTATTGGTAATGAACAATATAAAAACTATAAAAAAATTTATATGCCATCCCCTATCACGTATGGAGGGTTGTAATTATTTTCGAAATTTACGCGAGCGAAGCCGCGGGATGCCGCTAGTATATCTATGTATGTATAACAAAACTTTATCGAAAAAAATAATATTCTTCAGTATTTATAATATAAATACTATAATATACCAATGGCAACTTACAACAATATCGAAATTATTTTTTTAATGAAGGTATAAGAAAAATATTAAAATTCAATATTAATTAAATTAATTATTTTTTTATCAAAGTCGTTGTGAACTGTTTAAATTCAATATTGTATAGGTACATAAAGATTTTATAATATCATACATATGAAGGTATACTTAAAAAAATCAATTTCTACAAAGTTGTCTGATATTTATGAAATTTTCTACACATGTATAATTTCTTCTTAATGACTTTCACTTTAAAATAAACTACAATATTTTTTTATTTATAAAATTTTATAATATTTACATTTATTTTCAACAGAATTAAACTTTATTATTATACTTATTTAATTGTTTTTATTTTTTTATTAATAAAAAATGCAAATGTAACTTTATATATTTATTTTTTACATTTATTATAATTGTATATATGTAGATATATTATCTTTAATTTTTTTTAAATACCGGTATTAATACCGGTATCCCGGTTTTGACCTAAAAAAATACCGTAATACCGGTATTACGATTTTGGTCCGGTATTGTATTCACTACTTCTAGACTGATAATTCGCTAAGATTATTAAACATTTATATTATTGCAATGTTTTAATAGTTCATTATACAATGCCTCACTTTGCGTTGTTTCTGTTTGCATTATTTACGAAATTGCGTTGTAAAATAATAAAGAATAGGTATATGTACTATGTATAAAGAATTTGCTCTCGAGCAAATACTGCAGGGTATCAAATATAAATGACAGCCCATTAATAGTCCTTATCAACGGTATACATATATATTAGGGTGATTCATTTCCGCAAAACATTTTTTTTCAAGGTCCTCAAGCAAAATTTGAATCTACATATAGAAAAAAAAATTCTCACCAAGATTGAGCTCTTAATTCCTATTTTAAATACTTGCAATTTAAATATGAAGTTTTCCCATTTAAAATGCATGTAAAAAAAATATTTTTTTTTTTCAAATTTCTAATGCTTAGACACCTTTTATCATATTGGGAATCGGTTTGATGGACCTTACGGGAAATTTCACGCTCTTTAAAATTGTCTTAGTGTTTTTTTCTGTAACTGACACTGGTTCGCCAGTAGGAGTCATCTAAATACAGTTTTTGGAATAAATTGTTTTTTTTTCAAATTTCTAATGCTTAGACACCTTTTATCATATTGGGAATCGGTTTGATGGACCTTACGGGAAATTTCACGCTCTTTAAAATTGCCTTAGTGTTTTTTTCTGTAACTCACACTGGTTCGCCAGTAATACATAGACAGTTACATGTCATCTAAATACAGTTTTTGGAATAATTTTTTTTCCATTTTTTTTAGCAAACCGCAAAAATTAGAGAAAAAAAAAAGAGCTGACTTGTAAAAAATAGTTTTTTACCAATATTTAATGAATTTACAGCCATTTTTAGGCCTTAAAACGCAAGAAATGGATAAATACTAACTAATAATGCTGCATTATTAGTTAGTATTTAGATGACTCCTACTGGCGAACCAGTGTGAGTTACAGAAAAAAACATTAAGGCAATTTTAAAGAGCGTGAAATATTCTGTAAGGTCCATCAAACCGATTCCCAATATGATAAAAGGTGTCTAAGCATTAGAAATTTGAAGAAAAAAAATTTTTTACATGCATTTTAAATGGGAAAACTTCATATTTAAATTGCAAGTACTTAAAATAGGAATTAAGAGCTCAATCTTGGTGAGAATTTTTTTTTCTATATGTAGATTAAAATTTTGCTTGAGGACCTTGAAAAAAAATGTTTTGCGGAAATGAATCACCCTAATATATATAAAATATAAATGACGTAGAAGTTAGAAGTTAAATCATTATATAGGTGCATTTATTATCATTGCTCTAAAATTCCGAGATTTGACACCATGCATATAGTGTTAACTTAGCCTTTGCTTCAGAGCAAATTCTTTATAATACACGACATACGAAATAAAACTCCGCATTTGAGTTAGAAAGCCCTTACTCTTTCTGGACGTACATTAAAATTAGTGATTTCAACGATAGCATACGATACGAACCCTTATTACACAAATTAGTAAAAACGACGGATTTTTTTAATCCTTACGCCGCGAATAACAATTCGTTTCAACATAATATACTTATGTATATACAGTATCTGAATAATTAACCAAACTGGTTATCTACAATTTTAGTTTATTTATTTGTTTTTAATGCGTTTTTATCATAACTGGATCAGCAGTAAAACGTTTAGAATATTATAACTTAATTATGTTTATTACATTATCATACTCAGTTCCTCATCTGAATCGACCATTTCCTGAATAAAGTTACCTTAATGGCGGGTAACGAAAACATCTAGCATATCTAATACTTTTTTTTATATAACTTTTATCTTTATGTTTTTATTTTTATTTTTTTAACGGCGTTAAATTTATATGAAGGTCGATTTTGTTTTTTTTTTAAATCGTTAGTTCTAAGAAATGCATGCACATTTTTTATTGATATTAATAATAATACGTTATCATTATTGTCTGTAGCTATTTGCGAATTGTTAGTATCGCTAAATACCGTGTTGAAGGTTACGGTTTCAATTTTTTTATTATGAAATATATTGTGTGATTCTTATTGCGGGCGGAAATTAATAAAAGCTTTCTATATTATCTTGCAAGAAAAAAATGCCAACGGTGGTAAATGCTTGCTCTTCATGGTCAAGCCGTCGTTAAACGTTTGTCATTATGATTAAAAAGTGACTCACACTAATTGTAAGACACCTCAAAATTCATTGTCAAAGACATTGCTTAAATCAAGAAGTCCAAATTCCAAATAGTTTAGATCTTCTTAATATATAAAAACGTTGGGTGCGTCTGTATGTGATCTCGTCAGGCCTAAACCACTGGATGTATCGAAACCATATTCACACCATATGTTTGTTTAGTGCTCCGATAAGTTTATCTTTTTTTGGACGCGATAGGCGGTGCTGGAGCCGAGATATTTTGATAAATTATATTTTTTCCATATAAAAAATATATTAAAACGTTTTATTTGTGTGAGATTATCAGTCCTAAACCAATGAATGTATCGAACCCATATTCACACCATATGTTCGTTTAGTGCTCCAATAAGTTTATTATTTTTTGGACCCGGTAGGTGGTGCTGGAGCCGAGATATTTTGATAAATTGTATTTTTTCCATATAAAAAATATATTAAAACGTTGTTTTTTTTTGTGTGAGATTATCAGTCCTAAACCAATGAATGTATCGAACCCATATTCACACCATATGTTCGTTTAGTGCTCCAATCAGTTTATTATTTTTTTGGACCCGGTAGGTGGCGCTGGGGTCGAGATATTTTGAAAAATTGTATTTTTTCCATATAAAAAATATATCAAAATGTTGGTTTTTTGTTTGTGAGATCATCAGGCTTAAACTACTAGACGTATCGAAGCCATATTCACACCATATGTTCATTTGATGCACCGATAAGTTTATCTTGTTTTCGGACCCAGTAGGTGGCGTTGGGGTTGAGATAATTACGAAAATCTGTTAGTTTTCTATAATTATTGATTGGTTGTATGATTGCGATGATTTTCTTCATGCCCAAAGTATCGAACAATACAAAAAAAATTTCTAAAAATTACTTCGGTCTGAAAATTAGAAATCGATAAAAAAAATTTACTGAATCCTTTTGAATTTTGTCAACCGAGTTATTAAATATTGAAAAACAATTCGGTCGAGCTTATCAACTAACACAATATAAAATAAATCTTTATAACGTATATATACTTTGCAACATAATTACAATATCCGAACAAGCAATAAATGTATACTTATCAACATCACCCATTACAAAATACACACATTGCTCCTCTCTTTGTCTTGCACATAATCTAATTGCAAAAATCTTTAAAAATGACTCAATAATTAAAAACGTATATATTCTGGTGATGCAGTTCTCTATACAATAAAAATGCACCTAATTAAATAAAGACGGATATATACGAAACACACTGTGCGTAATTAGTGTTCCATCTTTGTTGTTTTGATATCAGATCCAATTGAAGACCTTCTGAAAATCACTAGGGCATGCAAAAATTCTATATATACATGCTATACATTTGTTTATGGTTCAGTCATAGCATGGCCTGTGATCCTTATTGTTAATTATTTAATTTTACAAAATGACATTTGTTTATTTATGATTAACAATATGTCAGTTGATTTGAAGTTACCGCCAGTTCTGTGATTGTTATTGTTGAAGTTTTATTATATATTATATTATTATTTTAACGGAAATATATGTTTTATAAGTGCGTGTAAAGTTGATTATAGTTTTCGTGCACTGGAGTTATTATTATTTTAAATATTTATTCAACATGTGTCATATTTTATATCTTTTATTGTTGTTAAGTTTCGGAGTGATCTGCGAATCAAGTCGAGTTATCATTGTTGTCGATGCTAAAGGTATTCATATGTTTTGGGGAAAAAAATAAATTCCTCACATATTGTTTCTCAACACAGTAACCCAGTCTTTTTTTTGTTTAAATAACTGTTATTAATTATTTTTATATGGCTCGCCTATAAGTTGGCTTATAGGCCATCCGATATAATTTATTTTATTTTATTTATTTAAAATTATGTGAAAGTTCTTTCCGGTAATATTATTTTACAGTCAGTGTACTTATACATATGTTTATTTGTACATATTATGTACATCTTTTCAATAAGTGTATGTATTGTACAATAATATGTAAATTAAAGTAATATTACGTTATTAAATAGGAGTGTTTCCATTATTATCACCTTGTAATTGTTTAATTGTATACATTTGAGTGCTATATAATTTCTTTTCAAAGAAATATCGAAATTCATTTACAAAAAAGTTTGTAGCTTGATTGAGCATTAAAATCTCTTCTAATTTTAAATGGTGTTATTTATAAAACTAATATTTTTTTGGACTAATAAGTAAATTTTATCTTCTAACATAACTAAAATAAATCAGTTTCTATCCAGAAACCCAGATTGTTGTTATTATTTTAATTCGTAGATATTGTTTCATGAAATCGTTGAAATATTAAAGAATAATAATTTTATTTATGATCAAATGCATCATGATTATTTTTGGTTATTACAGCATGTTTCAAAAGAGCAATACCTGGAAAGAGGCTCTCTGGAGGCTTCATCAGACGTATCGTCGACTGCGAAAGCCTGGAGGACTGCCATAGGCTGTGCGCTGACGAATTCAAGTTTATGTGTGAAGGATTCAACTATAAGTAAGTTTAAAACTTAATTATGAATAAAAAGTGGATATATTTTGACACACATTAGTAGATTCATATATAATGCTTTCTACACTGGTAGAAAGGATTTCTCAAACCAAGTAAACCTTGTTTTGTATATAACCAAAACAATATTTTCTTAAGATAAGCAATAATCTCATAAACCAACTATAGTATTCTTGAACGAAGGAATAACGTAGTTGGATTAAGAGTATGTTTCTTATATTAAGAAAATATTGTTTTCGTTATATACAAAACAAGGTTTTCTTGGTCCAATACAGTTTTTTTTCTGTGTATAGATTAGCGATGTAACGAATATTCGCATTCGCATTCGCGAATATTCGCACGTTTTTAAACATTCGCATTCGCATTCGCATTCGCAAAAAAAGTGCGAATATTTTTGCGAATATTACTTTTTTTTGTAATAATAATAAAAAAAATTTTTTTTATCTATTACTTATATTAAATAATTATTTTTAAGAACTTAGGAACAGACAATATTTATTTTTACTTCCATGTTCTGAAATAAATGGATGTTTGTCTTAGTGAGTACTCCAAACCTATTGATTTTGGGGCTAATCGAATTAAGGGTTTTGGAAATATTCACCCTCCCCCCACCTCTATGGAACATGGAAGTCATGTATGGTTCACTATATCGTTAATTTCTTCTAGAATAGTACTTTTTTGTATTTAATAGACACTAGCTGACAATTTTTTTAATGAATATAAATTTCAGTACCAATAAATAAATAATGTGGTATCTATAGTGTTTTGTAATTTGTTTTTATTTAATGATTGGAATTTTCAAAACTTAACATTAATTAACAATTCAATTTTTATTAAACTCGACATGGATCTTGGCTTCTGGGTGTAAGCCGCATTGGTTTGGTCGTGTTATCGGCCATTGTTTCGTCACATATTGCAGTGAACATTTTCAGGGCTCTTCTGAAAGTATTAAACTCGATCGACAGTTTTTATAATATTCTATTTTAAAAAGCCAAAAACAAAGATTCTGTCTTTCTTAAACAAATTTTCAATGAACTTAAACACACCAACAATTTAATGTTATTTATTTTATTTTATTAATTAGGAATATTTTGAACTCAACAAACAATAATTAATAATAATTAATTTTTTTCCATAAAAGTAATTATCCTAGCTAGCTGAATAGGGTGGCCCAAGTAAAACGAAACGGGCGCGGTTTTGGTCATTTAAAATAAGATTTTGAGAAAAAGCTCGAACACGTCGATTTTGCTTTCAAGGGGGACATCTTTTGGTATAAAATTTTTGCAAGAATCTTTTCAACCCTCAGCGCTATGAGCGCAACCCTTAAAATTTTAAATAGCATGATAGGGCAAGTGATACCTCATTTGAAAGGTTTTTTCATTCTGAATACGGTGCTTTTTGATTTTTTCAAATCTGTTTAGTTTTAGTCAAGTAATTGACATTTTGAATTCCATAAATGCAATGATTTTATGATAAAAAAACAAATATTTTCAACTAAAATTCAAAACAAATTAGGTTTATTTTCTTTTCAAATAATTCAAAAACATCCAATTTGGACATTTATTGAATTAATTAAAAAAAATTAAAAAAATTAATTAAAAAAAATTTACCAACATCCAAAATTTTAATTAATTCAATAAATGTCCAAATTGGATAATTTTGAATTATTTGATAAGAAAAAAAAACCTACTTTGTTTTGAATTTTTGTTGTAAATATTTGTTTTTTGATCAGAAAATCATTGCATTTATGGAATTCAAAATGTCAATTACTTGACTAAAACTAAACAGATTTGAAAAAATCAAAAAGCACCGTATTCAGAATGAAAAAACCTTTCAAATGAGGTATCACTTGCCCTATCATGCTATTTAAAATTTTAAGGGTTGCGCTCATAGCGCTGAGGGTTGAAAAGATTCTTGCAAAAATTTTATACCAAAAGATGTCCCCCTTAAAAACAAAATCGACGTGTTCGAGCTTTTTCTCAAAATCTTATTTTAAATGACCAAAACCGCGCCCGTTTCGTTTTACTTGGGTCACCCTGTATGTAAAATATAAATACTACAACATTAATTAAAAAAAAATACATTAATTTAAAAAAAATGTCAATATTCGCATTCGCATTCGCATTCGCGAATGTCGGCCGTTAATATTCGCATTCGCATTCGCATTCGCGAATGTTTAAAATCATACATTCGTTACATCTCTAGTATAGATATATAGGTACAAATGACAATTTTGGATAAAATTTTATACTGCTATTACATTTTAATGATGACCGAGATATATTGTAACATTTAAAAAAATCATTTTGATTTGCAACTTTGAACGACCCTATAAGATTTAGTCATATATCCGGTTATAAATGAGGTATTAATTATGTGATATTCTCTATGGATTTGTTTTGGAATTTAGAACATTGGTACAAAAACACTTTTTTACTTACCATGCGTGCACTAAACTGCCAATGGAATTTTCATATAAGATTAATTCCTATTAGTCTTAAATTTTTGATACTTTGTCAAGAATATCAGTTGCTGCTGAAATAATTTCAAAGGTGATTGTTAGTTCATTTTTTCACAAACAAAAAATGTCTAATTTAACTGGACTAGAGATGGGGAATCTGCGGCCTTTTTCTGTTATCAGTGCGTACTTCTGTAAAATAGTAAGATAATATTATTAAATTTAATAATACTGAATTTAATTCATATTAAATTATTTTTCAATTATAAAACGTTTTCGCGAATTTGAAGAACTATATTTCAAGATTAAAAATGCAAACTCAAATATAATAAAACATTAATAAAAATGAGCTTTAAATACAGCTCAATAATTGCATTTTTTTCAATCTAGTTTTCATCATCTTTCAAATAAATGAAATAAGTTGACTCATCGTTCGAGAAAGTACGGAATATAATACCTACATCAATTTATTATTTTAGCTTTTCATTTATCAAAAAAGGCCTTAAGATGCAAACACATCCCGACCATTTGATCAAATAAAAACATCATATACACAATAAACTAAACAAAATGTGATTTCAACGATGGTTTAAGACACAAACCCAAATTCCTATCTTATAATTAAACTATAGTCTGTTTCATTTAAGTTTGCAGTGGTTGCTTAATGATTTGACGGTATGAATAGTGAATCATAACGTCAAATTCCACGGCAACTACTGCAAACTTAAAAGAAACAGACTATAGGTACACAATAAATGCAGTTTTGAAATATTCTCATTTTCCTGCACATTCTTCATAATTCATAGAAATAGATGTCATTTTAATATAGTATTGTTTACAACATCTAAACACACATATCATATTCATAACATATTAAAATCATATCACAACCTGCCAGGAAACGGTATTAACTTTTGTTTGTTTACAAAAAAAGGGAAACAGTTTGCGAGATGTTGTATATACGTAATACATGACACACTCTGATCCATTGTCACTGCGCTTTGTGTGACAATTGACAGGTAAAACGTTTGGCGGGTAATTTGAATACGGCACCGTGACAAAGCATCCGTTAATAATTGAACACGCGCGCGCGGGTTGTTTGCGAATGCATACACACGGTGTTACGTCATGGACAAGGACGGTTAACTCCCAAGAGAACCGTTGCAGAAATATAGGATTATATCATATATAGATGCTGCCCCTTTAATAAAGTCGTTATGATAATTTTTGTTTCCTCGTTAAACCTTGGAAAATGCATAACTAAAATTTTAATTAAATAAAGAAATAATATAGTACCGCACAATATTGCTTCTTTAAAACATTTAAAGGCATCCAAATTCAGGGATTCCCCATTTTGGCGAGTGGAGTATCCAATGAAAGCTGACAATTCTAGGAATTTAAATATGTAAACATTTTGTTATTATTCGAATCTTCTTGAACAATATTTCGTACTTCGTACTAATTCACAAACGGTTTCGAGTTATATTTTCAGATAGTGGATAATTCTGATGAAATCAATAAAATTAAAAAACAAAACTTTAATTGATGGACTGATTGTGAATTAAACGCGGTTTTAGAAATTATGGAAAATATTCCGAATTTTACAATGTAACCAATACATTTTTTAAGCGATTTTTTATACGCGATTTGCTGTGGAACGTATCTACCACGTAAAAAGAGTAATTTAAAGTCTATAAGGGGTGACAACCATTCAATTTATAAAAAAAAAACACTGTTTTTTTGTTGTTAAAAGTTCACAAAGGGTAACACTTGCCTAATATGCCAAAAATAAAACTAACTGATTTTTTAGGAAGGAGGGTGATACCTTTGATCTCCAATCCAGATGAAATTAAGCCCACTGTACGTGACTGAAACCAAGAAGACTGAGAAAAGTTTCGGTCTCGTGAAAATTCTAATTTTGTTACATAAAAATAATTCAAACCATTAACGAACCCAAAATCATGTTAAAATAAACTCGTCAAAATTTAAGCCGGTCTCATCTTTATATGATTTAACATATATTGAGAAATCAAAATTACTCTTTAAATCATTGTAGAAGTCTTAAAACTTACATTTCGAGTAATAATGGTCTATTCAGTATGGTATATTCCAAGACAAAAAAAATCCATCGATACATACAAATGTTTATGAAACATTTACACAATACCACACGGATAGTTTCATTATTCACGAATCGTTACAAAGAACAATATCAGACATTGATTGTATCTTAGTTTCCGCGTTTCACCGAAATGTACTCTTCTCGTCCTTAGCGTGATTCACAGCGACCTTGACTCTAACCATAATATTTATTATGTAAGTGTTTTATTTATATGATTTATATTATGTTTACTGTTTGACAGTACAACGTTTAATTAAACCAGTAACTGAATATTGTGTTTCCGAGATAATATTTTATCAGATTTATTTGTATAGAAATAACTTTTTATGCTGGATATCTAAAATCTTTCTTTTTCAAGAATGATGGAAACTTAATTTTCAAAGTTTTTATTTGGTTTTCATTTGATGTGTATAAACAGTGGCGCGTTACAAATTAGTCACCGAGGTAAAGAGGGAGAAGGAGGAAAGTTGACGACGGGGACCTGGTATATACAAAAATATTGTTGAGACCACACCAAAGTTGGTAGAAATGGGTCTTATAGGCACTGTGATGAAAAACAAATTTTTAATTGTGTAATAAATTTTGCAATTTTTCCTTATTCGAAAGATATAATTTTTTAATGAGAGTCCCGAATATTTATTTAAACTATGGCCCCTAACTTTTGTAAAGCGCCACTATTGTATTCAATCTCTGATGGTGAAACTTAAGAGTTATTATATATAAATTAAAAATGAAATCAATCAGTATTGAACTATTGATTCAAGAATATTTACGTCATGAAGGAATTTGAAAATTCACTTCATCCAGTGTAGGGGTTTATTTTATGTAGATAAAATGAGGACTCAATTTTCGATTGATTTTTTAAACGTTGCAATGAAATTAAGGGCAATTAAATATGTCTACCCTTAATGCACATCGCCACAAAGGGTAGGCCTGACAGGGCTGGTTAACGAAGGGCTCGGCGTTAAACAAAAAGTCATTTGAATAAAGACCATTTTTTTCTTTAGCAATATGGGAGCCTTTAAGAGATCCTGGACTAGGAGTCCTAGTTGCGAGAACCCATTAATAAATATAGAAGCATCTATAATTGTTCCATTTATTATTATTGAAAATAAATGTTTATTTAATTGTCACTTCTTAAAATATATTCATAATATTAGTTGACATTTCATTATAAGAATATATACGTAATAATGTACATATTATAAAAAAAAATTGTTTACATATTTTATATGAAAATATATATAATTTTGAAGATATCTAATCTATCATACTATACGACTAAATATAACTAGGTACCACATATTATTACTATGCATAAGAACCAAGAAAATACAATATTCGTTAAGAAATGTTGACGAATCGAAAACCTAAAAATTCCGAAAGATGTACCTTTTTACGTTCAAATACTATATTGGTTAAAATAAATTACACTTATTTACTGTAACCAATTTGCATACCAATTAACCGAATGCAATTTAAATATATGTTAAATATGTACAACAAATTAATGTGCATGATTGCCAAAGCGCTTTTCCGTAGCGTCCATTCCATTTACTCACTAACTATCCTGTTTCCTCAACCTTCGTGTCAGGGTTCTTTTAGTCGAAACTTGAACACTGATTATTTACACTTATGTTATTAAATATTTGTTTTAGGGTTATATTTAATTGCACTATATATTAGATAGTATTCACTTTGTACATCAAACATATTATATAAATATTTTGCACTTAAAATTTTATAGTATGCACTTTATACACGCGAACATAAATTTTAATACTTTTTTATTATTTTAATGCATAAGGTGAATATTTAATCGTTTTAAAATATAGAAAATTACAAAAATTATATTAAAAATATCAAATCTATTGGGGCGAAAGGAGGTTGGTTAGTTTTAAGGTTAGATTAAAATATAGAAAAACACATTAAAAATATCAAATTTATTTAGGCCAAAGGAATGAGGTTAGTAGCATAGGTGGGCATTAACTCGTTAATCCGTTAATCGTTAATTAACGAAGTTAACAAAAAGCTTAACGGATTAATTTAAAGTTAACTCAAAAAAATATTAACGCTCTTGTTAACTTCCGTTAAATTGGTTGTTTGATGACAAGTAGTGTCCGACCGAATATTCGGCTTCGGCTTCGGCCACCTTCGGCCAAAATTTCACCTTCGGCTGAATAATCGGCTTCGGCCAAATTTGGGCCGAAGGTTTGGCCGAAGCCGAAGGTTGAACTATATAGTATAATATTGTACAGTAAAGTCTTTTTATATGCGGTAAATACGTTCCACAGAAAACTGTATATAAAAAATTACACAAAAAAGACATAGCGCACATTATAAAGTTAGAGATAGATACATAAATATATTAAAATGCAAAATTAACGGATCAATAAATTTTTCAAATATTTTTAGGTGTTTTTAAATAGCTGGATCTCCGCGAAAAATGGTCGTATAAGAGTTAAAAAAAACTATTTTAAAGCTTGAACGTTCTAGTTTTTGAATCATTTATTGAAAATTTTATTATCATTCATGATAACCTTCTTTTTTTAAGATGAAACGCCAAAAAAAATTTTTTTTTTAATTATATTAATTTTGAGAGGCTCTACAGGACATGCAAATTTTTTTTAGTCATATCAAATAGAGGACTGTTGTAAATCAGACTTTTTTCTTTAATTTAATTAATATCAAAGATATTGGCAAGGACAAAATATTTTTACGATTTTTTAAATTTTTAATGACAAAACGTTTACATATTTGAATTCCTTTAACTGACAGCTTTTATTTGATACCCCACTTGAATTTGGGTAAAATATCGTACCGTATAAAAAGAGACTCGACTGTATACTCGTATTCTTATATAGATATTTATATTTTTAAGAATTAAAAAGTAAAAAAAGATCTTTCATTATTCATTTAAAAACAATTTGTGAAAAAAATATAATTAAAGACGAAAAAAAACCTTCGGCTTCGGCCGCAGGTTACAAGAAAAGCCGAAGTTCGGCTTCGGCCAAAAACTGACCTTCGGTCGGACACTAATGACAAGTACATAAGAGAGAAAAAAAATAATATAAAAAGGTCTTCAAATATTTTGGATGGTTAACTTTTAACGGTTAACTTTAACTTTCGTTAAACTCTCGGTTAACTTTAACTTTCGTTAAATTATCGGAATTTTAACGCTTTAACGATTAACGAAGTTAACTTTTTTATTAACGAAGTTAACTTTTCGATTAACTGTGCCCACCTATGGTTAGTGTATAAGTAGGTTAGGTAAAAAAATAAAAAAATCACAATAAATACATCAAAAATATGTAATTTTTAAATCTAACAGGTCCAAATTTAGGTCAAGAGCAAAGTATTTATTTTTAGTGGAAACTATTTATTTAAAATGATATAATTTGTTAAAGATTTCATCGAAGTCATTTAATTTTTCAGTATGATAGTTGCAACGAGAGCAATAATTGTCTATAATGAGAGAATGAGAGCATTTCCATAATGTTATGTTTACGGTTTTTCATGCACATCACATCACAATTAAATAATAATAAATAAGTTCGTCAATTCACCGTTATCGTCCTTGCAGTAATAATACGATAAATGTAAAAGCTATGCCTTAATTACAATTAATTAAAAGGTGTGAATTGTTCATTACCCGTCATTATGTAATCAGATGTGTGTATGTTTTTATCTGATATCTTTTGCCTGCACTAATGAACGCTGTGCAACGTTAATCAACGAATCTCGGCCTTCCAAGAAATAACCATGATGTCACACCGCATCACTTTGTTTGTAAATAATTAGTTTTTCGTTTCAAAGTCGCGATTATTGGGTAATTGTACGTTATAGATAATAATGATTATATGGTATACTATTTGTTTGAGTGATGTATTGATTATATGGGTTGTAAGTAAATATAAGATAAGATTTTTGTTTTACTACACTAATAATAAACTGCTGTGGCCACCACAAGATTTTGTTATACATTACTATACAGATACGAATATATTGAAACGGTTCGTTATACAGATATAATGAAAAAACTGTCAAGTGCGAGTCGAGCCTTATGTACTGATGTCCCGTACCGTATTATATAAAGTACAAGGTACAAGTACAATACCTTTTTTTTGCTTTTACTTGTACTTTTTCGATAAGATTGTAGTATATATTTATGTTTTCTAGAATCTAAAAATGTAACGGGGTCTATAAAAAAATCGCTTTTAAAAGAGGTCTATGTAGGAAAAAGATTGGAAGCCCCTGTCATAATGCGTTCACAGACAGACACACAGACGTTATTGAGATAATGATCGTATTTGATTCAAGAATCCTTAAAACGTATAATTTTGTTGAAATCTTGAGTTCGAATATTTTCATGATTACTATATTTATTATAAACAATTTAATGTACGTATAAAAAGTAGTTTTTAAAATGCATGCAAAAGCATGTGAAAAGAAACCGTTTAACCCTTAGTGATGTGAGTCAAAACCGGATCTGCATTAATTATACAAGCATTTTAACTGTTCTGTTTCACGTCTATTTTTACCTATGTGCAGTAAAATTAGTAATTTGAATATAAAATGAGATGACATCATTAAATAAATATCCAGTTACATTTTATTTAGATCTAAAATTAATGACATTATAATAAACTAAAAAAGCATTCAATTTCATTACTTAACATCATAACGCGTTTACGGATTTAAAAAAATCTGCATAGAAAAAACTTTTAATGAATTGTTAAAATATTTTTAGATTTGATGAATCTGGGCGAGGTCGAGGAGTCTGTGAATTGACAGACATGCCTTTGGTCGAATTGGACACTGGACATGATTTCATGCCAGAACGAGACTATGATTTTTATGAACGAGATCGTAATGCCGAAGACGATTGTGGACCAAAACCTAGTTTCGGGAGACCAAGACCTGGACAAGGTACCATCTTCGCTAACTTGTTTTGTATATAGATAATATCAAAACATTTATTATATTTTTAGATTATGACGACCATGGACCTGGTGGACCTCCAGGATGGGATTCTGATCCTCATGGACCACCTCGGCCAATTCCAGGTGGTGAAGGACCACCTGGACCACCTTCCGGCCCAGGTGTTGGTCCATCTGGACCTCCAGGTGATCCAACTGGTCCTCCAGCTCCCCATCGTCCTCCTCCATACGGACCGCCGCCACCTTCAGGTTCTGCAGGATTCAAACCAAGCGGTGGCGGAGACGCTTATGGAGATGCGCCACGAAGGCCATATGGCGAAGATAAACCTGGAATTGCTCCTGAACCTTACCCAACTAATAATCCAGGAAATAACAACCAAAATTTTTATGTCGTCCTGCCTAGGCCCCATCTCAAACCATTTATAGGACCATACGGAGATCCATTAGAAGGCGGAGATAAATTGAGGCCTTATGGATCATATGGCAATTTTGGAAAACCAGGACATTATGGAATTGAAACTTCGGGACATCAGAAATGGTATCCTACATTCGATGATTACAGAAAGAATACTAACTTTATTCCTTATGAAATTGGGCAAATCGGAGGTGATCGTTACAGGCCAGATCCTAACTGGGGACATTACGGTGGAACTTATGGAGGGTTACGAAATGATAAAGTTGCTATTGCTTTCTGGGGATTCGATAAACACAGTTTTGGAAATAAATACAGCGGTGGTAGATATGGAAATGGAGGTCCTATAAGGCCACATTTTGATCCGGACGAATATTACGAGCATCCTTATGGAAGTGCTCCAGCTTTTGAAAGTCACGGTGGTACAGGGCATGCTACCCGACCAGGTTATCCAAGTTATCCCAGTGGGCCAGGTCCTAGTGGTCCAAGCCATAGTGGGTCTGGACATTCAAGTGGCTCAGGTTACATTAGTGAGATAGATCATCATGTACCTAGTCATGTAAGTGGACCAGGTTACATAAGTGGGCCAAGTCACAATAGACCTGGCCATGTTAGCGGTCCAAGTTATATTAGTGGCCCAAGTAGTTCAGGCCATATAGGAGGTCCAGGTCATCCTGGATATGTTGATAGACCTAGGCCTACGGATGATAGATGGCATGGTAGTAATGAAGGATTTAGTCAAAACGATATTCAAGGGCAGTACGGAGGTCCACCTGGAGGTAATAGATATAATGTTAACAGACCTGGACAGTTTGATTGGAATACAAGACACAAAGATCAGTTTTATGTGTCGCATGGAGGGTATGGTGGTTGGAATTATGATGTTGGTGGGGGATTTGTAACAAATGTTAATGGTACGTTTGAAAATTGTATCTAATATTTTTTTGTAAATATTCTTTAGCTCGTAATTAGTCGAGTCAATGAAGGTTTTTACTTCGGAACCCTCAGAAACAGCACCGCTTTTAATGATTTTTTTTAATGCTCGTTATACCATACTATTTGAAATCAGAAACATTCCAGCCGTCGGACTCAAAAAAATATTTTTTTTTGCTCAAAAAAAATGTATATAAATAAAAAAAATTTCGATGATAACTGAGCAAAAGTGTGTTTTTTTTCTTATAACTTAGTTGAATAAATATTATTTGAGGAAATGAGCAAAAAAAAAATTTTATTGGCAAACGTTACTTTTCAATTATTTAAATAATTTGCTTAATAAATTATCGTTGACATTTTGACGCAAAAATTCATAAATTAATATACATATTTAGAATTTATTGAATATTGATGAAATTTAGCAAAATTGTTTGAAATACCCTTATTTAATACTAGTAAATTTTAGAGCACGTTACTTGCATTAATAATCATTTTACAGCAAGTTTTGCTACGAAATTTCGTATCCGCTCCAGCCGCGAATAAAATAATAAACGTTTGTCGTTTTGCAAATAAACAAACAATTTTGTCCAAAAAAATTGTAATTATTTGAGATGTATTTATCTAACGTTCCTGAAAGTTTTAGCCCTTTTGGTTAATTATTTTCAACTCTAGAGCAGTTTATTTTTTAGATTTTTCGCGCGTCAGCGGTAAGTTCGTCACTAAGATCGTTTACTCTGTAAAAAATATTTATTGATTTTTTATAAAATTTTGCATAATTGTACGAAATACTTTAATTTAGCAGTACACAAATTAAGAGCACGTCACTAACATTATTTATCATTTTACAACTACTTTTTCCTATGAAATTTACTATCCGCTCGTGTCGCGTATAGACAATAATCGTTTGCCTTTTTGTAAATAAACAAACGATTTTTTCCAAAAAAATTGTACTTATTTGAGATGTATTTAACTAATGTTTTTGAAAGTTTTAGCCCTTTTGGTTTATTATTTTCAATTCCATAGCAGTATATTCCTCAGATTTTTCGCGCGTCAGCGGCACGTTCGTTGACAAGATCCTTTTACTCTGTTAAAAATATTTACTGAATTTTGATGAAATCTTACATAATTGTTTGGAATACTTTAATTTAGCAGTAAAAAAATTAATAGCACGTCACTAGCATTTTTTTTCATTTTACAACTAGTTAAGCTACGAAATTTACTATCCGCTCGTGCCGCATATAAGACAATAAACGTTTGCCGTTTTGTAAATAAACAAACAATTTTGACAAAAAAAAATTATGCTTATTTGAAATACATTTACCTAATATTTCTAAAAATTTTAGCCCTCTAGGTTCATTTTTTTAAATGGTAAAATGTTATTTATTACAAATTCAAAATTTTTGAGGAAAAATTGGGAAATTTCTGGAAAATTCCTGAAAATTTTTGTATAATTCAACTTTATTTGTGAAAAGAAACACCGCGAATACACATTTCTATCTAAATTTTCAATAAATTTAGATAAAAATTAAAAAAAACTTTTGGAATATTTCGGGAAAATTCCCGGAAAATCCTTATTTTGACAAAGTATTCTTATTCAGTGACCCTCAAAACCTCTACAGGTAAAAAAATGTCGTCGAAAATCGGACTTAATATATGAAACCAGTAAATTATACAAATTTTCAAAATTTGGGGGGGGAGAGGTTAAATCCGACGACTAGAATGTTTCTGATTTCAAATAGTATGGTATAACGAACATTTAAAAAAAAATTCTATCAAAATCGGTGCTGTTTCTGAGGGTTCTGAAGTTTTGGCCATTTTCGAGCTTCATTGACTCGACTAAATCATTAAGGTAAGTATCTGACTAACTAGCGATTGTGATGAGATAAATAAAAAAAATATTTTGCACTGTAACAAAAGGTTCACATTTGAATTAGGTGGTTTCAAATTTAAATCTCTTATCATTTTTGATATCTGATATATACGTACATGTACTTTATAGTTCTAATAAAATTTGGTGGTATAGAGGTATCGGTATGATTTTTGGGATTCGTTGTATTCTTTTGTGTAACATTTAAAACAAGTTTCATGATTTCAAAATATTTTTTTCTCTTATTATAATAAACAAATATTTTATTTTATTCTGTATTATGTTATAGATTGTTCTATAAGATCTGGTACTGGAGTAAGATTAATAAAAAATTACATATTAAAATCGCTTATAGTACCAACCATATATGAGTGCGAAAAAATATGCTACATGGAAAAGAAATTTAAATGTAAATCTTACAGTTATCGGTAAGCATATCATCAACTATCCAACTAACAAATATTTCATTAGCTGTTTTAAATACTTCTTTCAGTTATACAATTACACTGGAACCACCTGAAGATAATTGTTTCTTAAGTGAGAGACCTTTGATGGATATGCAGGAAGATACTGAACCTCATCGAGATTTCGATGTATACAGTATGCAACCTGGAGGAGCAAAATGCATGCAGCCTGATTTCAATTATGGTACTCAAAGTGGTCTGTATTTTTAATCAAAATTTAATATTGATTCCAGAATTTATTATAAACAATAAAATCACATATTGTATTTTATTCTAAAACAGACTGCTTTTGGAGAACTCGTAGTGGACAACGTCTTCACAGTTCAGTAATAAGAGATGTTACATCAACTAGATCTTTAGGACAATGTGAACTGGCTTGTATCAGGACTGAGAGTTTTGTTTGCAGAAGTTTCAGTTTTAGGTAATTATATTATAAGTTTAACAATATGTTTGTAAACAAAACATTATAATTTTATTCCTTGAAAAGTATTTTATATACTACACTAAAATGCAAAATTAACGGATCACTAAATTTTTCAAATATTTTTAGGTGTTTTTAAATAGCTGGATCTCTGCGAAAAATGATCGTAAAAGAGTTTTAAAAAAAACATTCTAAAGCTTGAAGTTTTGTTGAAGTTTTTGAATCAATTATTGAAAATTTTATTATCCTTCAGGATAACATCCTTTTTTAAGTTGAAACGGCAAAAAATATTTTTTCAAAAAATTATATTAATTTTGAGAGGCTCTACAGGACATGCGAATTTTTTTTGGTCAAACCAAATAAATGATTGTTGTAGATCGGCCTTTTTTCTTCAATTTAATTTTTTGTTTATTGCTGTACGATTTTTTTTACCGAGTTATGTGCAATCGAAGCAAAAATCATATGTTTAACTTTAAGCGCTTATAACTAGGGAACAAATAATCATAAAAAAAATTTAAGGGCAGATTTGGAAAGCTGAAAATATTTCCTTTAATGCCTTTTAATTGTTTATTTGATAAAAAATATTTTAATAATGTAAAGTTCGTTTGAAAGTGGCCTAAAAAATCGTACTGCATTAAAATTAAAAATTTTAATTTTTTACCAGAAATAAATATCGTCATTTTGAAAAAAATGTAAAACAAGTAAATTAATAATAATTTTTTTTAAATTTATATCGTTATTGCTTTTGATGTTGCAAATTTGAACATTTCTTTCAATTTGACAATGATTATTTTTTAATAAAAAACGAACTTTTTAAATTTCAAAGCAGTAAGATGTGGAAGCATCAACAAATGTTTGGACGCAAATAACTCGATCAAAAATTGTCATACAGTAAAACAAAAAAAAACAAATTAAAGAGAAAACTCTGGTCTATACAAAATATTTATTAGATTTTATCAACAAAATGTACCACGGCCTATGGAGGCTCTCAAAATTGTTATAAATTTTTGCAAATTTTTTTTCGGCGCCTCGACATAAAAAGATGTTATTTTGAAGAATAAAAAAAATTCAAAAAATGATGAGAAAAGAAGAACGCTTATGCTTTAAAACATTTTTTTGAAAACTGTTTTATGAACATTTTTGTCGGAGAAACAGCCATTCAAAAATACCTTCAAAGAGATGGAAACTTTGAGTGATCTTTTAACGCTCTCAGAGCAATATGCCAAGTTTGATGGCTTTGGGTTCAAACAAAAAAAAATCTAGGCGATTCGGGGTTTCGCAGGTATTTTAAGTATACTTTTAACTAGTTTTAACTAATAAAAAACATAGACACTTTAATGATCCCGTGATTCCCCCAAAGTTCCCTCATGTTTTATAATTATGATTTTTGCTTCGATTGCACATAACTCGGTAAAAAAAAATCGTACAGCAATAAATAAAAAATTAAATTGAAGAAAAAAGTCCGATCTACAACAATCATTTATTTGGTTTGACCAAAAAAAATTCGCATGTCCTGTAGAGCCTCTCAAAATTAATATATTTTTTTGAAAAAATATTTTTTGCCGTTTCAACTTAAAAAAGGATGTTATCCTGAAGGATAATAAAATTTTCAATAATTGATTCAAAAACTATAACGTTCAAGCTTTAGAATGGTTTTTTTAAAACTCTTTTACGATCATTTTTCGCAGAGATCCAGCTATTTAAAAACACCTAAAAATATTTGAAAAATTTAGTGATCCGTTAATTTTGCATTTTAGTGTAGTTAAAAAAAATGTGTTGTTAAATATTAATAGGTATGGATCACCTGTGATTGGAGAACCTATGGAGAATTGTTTGTTGACTGATTGGCCAGCAATGGCACTTGATCCTGACCAATTAATGTCCGAACCAGGCCATGAGTTATACGAAAGAGGAAGTTTTGGACATGGTTGTGAGAGTGACCATTTCACTATACCTGCCGGTCCACCGTTTGACCAACAAGTAGTTTCTGTTGGTCCCGACAGAAGTAAGTTAATTTTTGGATTTTTAGTCAACTCTTTATCGAGTTTTAAAAATTTGTATCTATAATAAAATGTTTATCAAATGTTTAATACTATTACTTTACAGCGTGCTACAAAGGTTATGGAAAACCAGCAAAATTATTAGGTCGAGCTATTAGGAAGTCTTTAACAGTTATGTTAGAAGAAGACTGTCAAAAAGAATGTACCAAAATGAGAAGAAAAGGGCCACCATTATGTTTATCTTTCAGCTTTAGGTAAATATTAATATTTTATGTTTTATGTGTGTGTAGATATCACACGGGCTTAAATAAATATATATTTCATTTAACAGAACAACTCCAAAAGACGATCCCAGAGGTTCCAAAACTCCAAACTGTGATCTTTCAGATGTCCACCAAAGAGATTTAAGATTACATCTTGATTATACTCACGATCCTGATTACTGGCTCTTTGCATGGGATACATTCCATCCAAAATGTCAAGATTTTCCTGACAATAGCGACCCACTGGGTCCACCAACAGGTGCTCCTTCAGGAACCACTGGCTACACAAGTGGTACTATTAATTCAGATGAAGTCAAACCAACTTCTTCAGGTTCTGGAGAAATATATCCAACAGGTCCACCTGGAAGTTCTACAAGTTCAACAGCTCCATCATCTCCTTCATACGGATCATCAGCAGAAGAGAATCCTACTGGCCCACCAGAATCTCCAGATAAGCCTGGTTACGAGTTACCTAAACCAATTTTACCGCCTCCTCGGCCAAGTCAAAGCTACCCTGTACTTCCTAAACCAAGTTATAGACCTCATAAACCATATCCTGATCATCACCATCCACCAGATTTCTACCCAGATTTTCCTCATCAAAAACCAAGACCAACTGATTATTATCCTGAACAACCTCCTTATTACAAACCAAGACCTACAGATCATTATCCTGAACAACCTCCTTATTACAAACCCAGGCCTACAGACCATTCCTTAATACCGCCTTATGGTAAACCCAGACCAAATGATTACTATCCAGAACGTCCAATTAATAGACCTAGACCAAATGATTATCCTGATTCTCATCATTATGACGGACCGTCTCGACCTAGGCCACCATTTAATTCAGACCGACCAGATTATCGACCCAACTATCCTCATGATCACCACCATGACCAAAGACCTTATGAACCATATCCTAAACCTCACTATAGACCAAGACCTGAACCGCTCCCTAGTAACAAACCAGGATATCCTGGATCTGCAGAAAATTCAGTGTATTCTGGAGAATCTTTCAGTCATCATGGAGGAGGATGGGATGTTGATAGAATAGGATTTGGTGTTGGACGTATGTATTAATTAAATTAATTTATAATACTGATTACTCTATTGAAAATAATTATCTTTGTAGATGTGGGTGAGACTGGAGATTCAACATGGCAGCATTACACTGTACGAGGTTGGCCATGTAGACGAGGTAGTCGCTGTGAACCCAACAAGATTGCTGGTTATTGGTCTTGCGAACTAGAAGGCGGTGAAGTAGGTAGCTGGGACTATTGTTGCAGGCCGAGTCATCGATGTGGATTTAGTGAAGGATTCGACTACCCATGGTTAATATTTATTTTGTTTATTAATCCTTATGCTTCTTCATTGACAAAATATGAAAATAAAACTCAGTCAATTTGTAGAAGTGCTTAGTTTATAAGTGTTTTTATAATGCATGAAATCTATATTATTTCTATTGTATTTATTGTTTATTCATTTTTATTCTTCACTCTTTAGTTTCTATTTCTCAGTACTTTGTTATAGATACAAATATTATTTTGTACTGTTATTGTTATTGTTGTAATATAAAGAAATTATTATTATTGTTTTACTTATTTATTCATTTATTTAAAACAATATCACATTTTTAAACATATTATAATATACACAGGTGTTACGTGGGACCTGATAAAGAACAATGGAGGAAATGTACGGAAAAATATTATCCTTATGGATCTGATTTACAATATCAGGCCAGTGATAAAGTTTATGAAGTGTCATCAAGTTCTGAGTATTCTTCTAACACTTTAAATAATAAACCACAACAAAAACCTGAAAGCGAAAGAAATAAACATCCAGTAAAATGGGTACCTGTAGATAAACCTAATAAGTTTGAAACAAATGAGTCGCCATCTCACGATAACGATGAATTCTTGGATCCTCCTCAACCTGGTGGTTTTGGAGAAGCACGATATTGGCCAGTTGCTTATCTGCATAAAGAGCCACCACCGCAAGCAAATTATACAGAATATAGAGGAAATAAATTTGTAAATAATAAATTGAGAGGTAATAAAATCGATAATGAAAATTGGAAAAACTTGGATAACATTCATGTAAATAAATCAAGAGATATTGACCATTTACAAGATTTAATAAGGATAGAAACTTTAAATCCAAAAAATCAAACTGAAAATAAATATTTGAGTTTTGAAATTATAGATTCTTCGGATTTAGAAGATGTAAAAGAAAAACCAAAATCTAAAAGTGGTGATACTTTAAGTTTTGAACTTGTTGATGACTATGAAGTTTTTTCAAATGAAAAGAAAAATACAGGGAACATGAGGACAGAAAACAAGACGCTTGATTCTTAAAATTATAGTTTGAAAAAATAAGTAGCTTACAATTGAATGCATATTGAATTTTTGAATATTTTTATTATTATGATGCATTCTAATATATGCAATAAAATAAGGCACAAAAGCAGTTATACCTAGTAAAAGATAACAATACTCCCCTCCATTATTAAATTATAATAATAAATACATAAATATAATATGCATTTGATTGTGGAAGTTGTATAGGCTGTGTTAAATTGGAAGCAAAATCAAAAATGGTCTTAAAAACCATTGTACAACTGACTTGATCTTGAACAAAATGGTGTGGTCAGACTACAAATATCGATGGACTAATTATAATTGGTCAAAATCTTCAAATTTTTTTAAATTGAGTTTTGAGTTAAAACATAATTATTAAGGTATTTTACAATGTTTAAATATATAAAATAAGTTTTAAATAAAATTAGGATCAACATGAATATCTACTGAGAAACCAAGAATTATTATACTTTCAGTTTATGCAGATAGATACCAAGAATAATTCAAAGTATCGGTTTTTAACAAACCTTTTAGAATTAGACCATTGATAAATATATACTAGTTTGCATACACCATTAAACAATTAATTCGTACTATTATTAGTTAATATTATTAAAGTATTTATTACAAAATGATTAGCAAACTAATAAATTATGTTCTACAATAATTTTAAATATTACTTTAAAAAAAATGGTACAAAAAATATTTATTACATTATATTTATTCAAATCATTTCATTGCCGTTACTATCAAGTCAGTCAGAAAAACTGCCAATAGCGTAACAATAATTTAATTTGTGGTTAAGAAAATTAAAAGCATGGAATTTCATAGAATTAATTTAGTAGATAGTAATACATATGTTCGTCCAAATGAATTTTGGTTAAGAAATCCTGTACTTTTACGATAGCAAGTATAGCATTCTAAAACAATAAAAATTTGTTCGAGACGAAATATTATCATCAATTAGTTCAGCTTAGTATGAGATCTCCAATAGCGTTGCGTAAATAGATAATTTATATTATAAGTAATTCTTTATAAGAAGTTTTTAAAATAATTTTTAATAAATTGTACTTAAGTATCAATAAATTTAATAATAATTATTTGTTTTGTTTTTCCAATTATTTAATACTGATTTTTAGCATATGCTCATAAGAACAAAAACATCAATGACTTGAGAAGTTTACTACAAATGAACAGAATAATCCAAGCACACACAAATGAACCAGCAAAATATTCTGACAATTGTCTGTTTTTTAGTTGCATAAAAATTGACTAAAAATAAGAAAAGTACAAGACAAATTTGGCTACAGAAACTATTCGAGTTGTAAGAAGCATAAAATATAATAAAAGCGATTTCAATTACTGAAAAAAGATGGGGTGGGAGTAGAGGTCAAATAATTTTATTATTTCACACTATAAGAATTGACGGTCTACGATAGAGAAGTTTCATCATTATTGCTTCACAATTAAACTAATATTTATAGATTCTATTCCCCATATTTCCAAAGGACTGTTAAATAGTAACATAATTACACAATCTGTGAAATACTATATATATCAGGGGTTGAGATCTGAAGATTAAATCTTCCTTTACTTTAAATCTGAGAGCGAGCGTTTTCATTATCGACGAGCATAGTTTCGATGACGATGAGAACATGCATCGTTCTAGCAAGGATTGAATCGTAGTAAAATTCTAATGTACTATACTCGACCGAATGAACTCAGGAGCGAAACCTAAACCAGTCTATGAGGATTAAATCCTCGAGCGATTCAGCCAGAAGAAATCTTTACTGAATCGCTCCTTGAGTTAAACCTTGGAGTGAGTTTGCACTATAGTTTAACTCATAAGTAAAACCTTGAGAGTTTATATTTTGTATATATTGTTTTCAATTATATTATTTTTATTTTTTATGCGTATATTATTATAAAAAAACTTTTTGAAAACGGTATTGAATTACTTTTATATTACTATTACATTTTACTTGTTTATAACCGTGTCTATGAAATAGATTAAGTAGATAAAAATAAGAAATATAAGCTTAAATTATGAAATAAAAACACTGGTGTTTTAAATTTTAATTTATAATTAAATTAAACAAAATTTAGTTTGACCTTAATATTAATAAAAAAATATTTTATAAATAAATAAAATATAAATATTTATGTAGATATATTATTCTGTTCTCTACATATATTATAATTTTTCAACTTTTTGATTTCGTTGAACTACTAATTACTAATAAATTTTGCACATTCGAAGAGCGGGTTCTTATAAGGAGTAAAAGTATATAAATCATCGATGTTTAACTCTCTAAAGATTTAATCTTTTAGCGATTCATTCAAATAAAACTCTGTTGGTAATGAATACTGAGCAAGAGCCGCATACAGTGCGATCGCAGGTAGACGGTTGGTACGTAGAGTAAATCCATAGAGGAGCAAAACTAAAAGGTTCCTACTAAGGATTTAATCCTCGAAAGATTAAATCGTTGAAGAGCACAAATATATTTACTCTCCTATCTTCTGCTCTTACAGGTATCGATACTCGTTTCGATCGTGAGTTATTCGAGAGTTAAACTAACTCGAAGATTTAATCGTAACCCCTGATATATATATAATTGTTTTTAATAAGAAGACATACTTATTTTATTCAATAATTTTATTAGTTCAGTCAATAATAAAAATGAAAAAGTGATATTTTTACACACTGTAATCACTTGTATATAAACATTCATACAAAATCTAATTACATGTTAATTATGTTAAGTGACACTTTTTATACGAGTTATTCAAATAAAATAAATACACTTACGATTAAATCTTATGTTACTTACATGTCTTAATATATGCACAAATAATAAAAATATATTTTACATTAGCTTAACAAAAATACATCGCATCTTCAATCTATTAAAACAATTAATTGTATCATTATTGTTATCGTACTTTCTCAACTTTAAGATATACATTTTGACTTAACATTCTATAATTCAATGTCATCTAAGAATCAAGAAAATACTGTTTAGTTCTTAAGTAAAATCTCCAAATTCGGTTTTGAGATACTTAATTTTATCTATAAAAAATCTTATTTTTAAAACTTAATAATACAAGTAATTATTTTAATAAATTACTAAAATGCAGTGCTGCTTTATTATTAAAATGTAGTCAAAAATGACCACATATGAAACTTTATTCTATAATTTGATAATATTACTAATACCTGCTAAACTATGTTTCGGAATAAATTTTATAAACTTATAATATCAAACATCGTGAATTTGTTATTAACAGGATGACACGCTTTTATACAAAAATAAATATTCTACATTGATGGCACGTTTCTAATGAACTGAGACAAAAAAAAATTAAAGGGTTTTTTTGTAAATACAGTATAATTTGTTTGATACAAGCATAAGTTGATTTAAATACTGAAAACTGTTTCACTTATATACTTTATATTAAATGTATAAAGATTTGTTATAAATATTAGAAACTTAAGTTTAAAAAGAACTACTTACATAGAAAATATAAAAAAAATGGAACATTTGATTATGATAATGCACGATTGCAGGCAGTCTATTATTTTCAATTAAATATTGCACAAATTAATTAAAAATAACTTGATTTCAAATAAATCAGTAAATGCAACATTATAACTATATTTTCATGAAATCTAAATGTGAAAATAATTATATGTATTTATTTTCTCACAGCTAGTTCAGTTTGAAGAAACAATTTCACGTTGCATGAAATTAAACTCTTCAAATCAATTTCTCTAGTATAAAATTTTCCTTAAGAGTTGTAAAAAGATATGCTAAAATATGTAATTGTATGTAAATTTTCTCAGTAAAATTATAAATCTAATGTTCCATTCCACTTAACACATTATTAATTTTTAGCAACCCCCTGGTATTGCAAGGTGTATTTTTAAGTAATCTATACATAACATAATGCATACTAATGTAAGTAAATTTGGAAATCCCCTTGACTTTACGAGACCTACAATTTTAGAAAAGATGAAAAACATATGGTAAACATCATTACAATACTCAATCGAGTATAAATAAATCTAAATTCGTTAAAATGAGGCAATAAATAATAAATAATCTTCTTAAAACAAAAATTATACGTTATATCAAGTGGAGGTATATGGAAGTTTAAAAAGGGTTTATAGTATTCGAGAGGTCTTAAGGGTATATTTAGAATTGCAATGTCCTTTTTTTTGCTTTTACTTGTACTTTTTTGACAAGATTATAGTATATTTATGTTTTTTAGAATTTAAAATTGTAAAGGGGTCTATAAAGAAAATAATTCTTTTAAAAGGGGTTTAGATAGGGAAAAGGTTGAGAACCCCTGATTTATATAGAAATGTATGATTTTCTTTTTTATTTTATTTTCTTGAAGCCGATTTTTCTATGACAAATTGAAATTTGGTGCATAAAAATTACTATAAGATTCTAAATTTCGTTTAAATTATGTTAAATATGTAGAAAATTACGTGAAAAGTTGAAATTTTCAAACCGCAGATCTATATATCGAAATATAGCCTTTTAAAGTTTTCAATTTTGAAAGCGTATCAAAATTTATATAATGACATGTATAATACTTTAAAATTCGAAAAAAAATTAGTCAAAAATCGACATTGGAATTTTTTTAATTTTTCGCGAAATTTTTTTGAGAACCCCTGCGTTATATCATAACAGTCATAAAACACTGTCTTATGAGTTGTTATCGCCCTTCCATGCTCCATTATTGAAAAAAAATTGAGCTAAAATCATTACTCAATAGATAAATATGTTCAATAAATAATTTTAATTCTATGTTTTATGAAGATACTCACTTTGACTGTTGAATAGCATGTGATATTTAAGTATAATAATTTTAAAACCATAATATTACCAAGTGTTTTTAATGTGTTAAGTATTTAGTGTTTTGCAGTATTGATTTAAATTAGCATTAATATAATATTAACCACATTCATTCATTTTGTTAAATATAATATGTTTATATTTTAGCATGATTTCATTATTAAATTATATTTTGATAGATTACTATACATAATTTATAAAAATAATTTTATCAAATTTTACATAGTTCACAAATTGTCAAAACATTTTTGTTTGAACCAAATTTTGATATCAAAACTTAAACAAGAAGAAAATTCAAACTAGAAAATATATCGAATATAAAATATAATTTAATAATGAATATACAGTCCAGTCTCTTTTTATGTGTAGGTATCTTTTTTTATGCGGTTCACAAGTGGAAGTCAAATAAACATTTATTTTCCATATTTACTTTTCAATAAAAATAATAGATAGCCAAATTTTCAAACCAATTTACTTGTTTTTTTGTAGACATTATATTTTCTTGAATTTTAAAAATAAATTTCATGCGGATTTTGTTATATTTTAACTCATTACTTTGGTTGTATACGGTTTTAAAAATTATGGAAAATATCCCTAATTTTATTATGTCAGCTGTCTTTTTTTGTGCGATTTTTTTATATGCGTTTTACTGCATAAAAAAAGACTTCACTGTAATTAAATATGGCAAGAATACTGTGGAGATATTTATAAGTTATAATTATTTTTATCTATATACAATTCCGATATATTGAACTAAGATTTCCATTTTTTATTAATCTTTTCATAATATCGTGCTGTATCAAATTATTACGTATAATTAGAAATCCTAATTCAATATTTTTTATTATTAATTACAGCAGAATCCCGATAATCCAGATTGTACAAAGAAAATAACGTGTGACTATCAAAGAGTACGAATTTCTCACAAAACAATAATTTTTGTAGGTATATATTTACATGTAATATGTGAAGCTAAACATATTTTTCTTCTTTCGATTACCCGGAATTTTTTTTAACTAGACCATCTTAATCCCCATTTAATCTGGAAAATTGAAGTTCTACTGTACAAGCAGTTGTAACTGATTTATACATTTACACAATTGTTTCCGATGTTTAAATAAACAATAGAAATTTATTATCGTTTTGTTGTATAAATACAACAATATCATAACTAAACCTATGATATTAGGTTTATATGACTTATACAGCTTCAATACATCTAAAATTTTAATGACAAAACTTCTTATGAGTTGAGAACTATTACCATTAAAATTTTAAATATCTGTATAAGTTTCTACATCTTTTCCATACATCACGTGAATTTTTGTTAATTTATTATTACTAATATGGGGATCTTTATGATAAACAAATAATTTGTAATGATTTCAAACACCATAATTTTTGAGCAAACTAAAATCTGAGAAAAATAATATTAAAACGTGTGTTCAAACTAAATAATTATTAAACTAGAAATCACAAAAAATTATTTAGATTAATTAATAAATCATTCAAACTATTATTGTAAAAAAGAAATAATTAATTAACTATCGACACATATTCTTAAATATATCAATTGACTCCTTAAGAAATAAATTGTATTTTTGTAACAGTAACGACGTGTATAAAAAAAATCTATTGTAATGTATAAAATTTTGCGTTACGTTTTCTTTGCGAGTACATGTTTGTATTGGTACATTGTACATAACCTAAATACGTTTATGGTTTTTGTGTAATTTATGCTATTTAGCTGCCTTATTGGTAATACTTTTGTTGATTTTAACTGGAAGGCAGTTTTAGGTACATTTTCATACAAATAATTGTGCTTATATGTTAATACAGTCACAAAATAGTTATCGATTTAGAGTTTTTTAGGATGGATAAATATTTTATTCCGTTGGCATAATAATATTATAAATACAAACAAGTTTTTGTTAATTTAAATTTAAAAATAACATAACGCAGTAGCTCTACATGTATTTATAAATTAATGCCAATGGAATAAAGAGGCAGTGAAAAATGTGGTATGTGTATAGAATATTAAACTAAACTTAATATTATATGAAATAATATAAAAAACGTATTACTTATATGACTTAATATTTTATTATATAAAAATCGGACTATTTTTATAGGAATTAACAGTACGGCAAACTCATAAATATAAATTATTTTTTAATGATATTCCTAGTCATAAGAAATGTTTTCAATTATCGTTATTCACTTTTTATTAACTTGTTCAACACGTGTAAATGTCTTATATATGTTTTATAAATAGGTAACGTACTTCAACATTTTTTTGATCTGGATTTCAGACCGAAAAAACAAGTTAATTATAATTACAGTCTGTTTGATAAAAGCATGTCAGGTAATAATAAGGAAATACCGAAGTGGAATCTTTCCTCTGTTATGCATTATAGAGAAAAATTCATTTGTCATTTGACTTCCATGAGAAAAAGGATGTAAAACAATCTGGAGATCTAACATTATGAAATTGGTGGAAAGTATATCACGGAGATGCCAGGAGTTATTGACAACTGAGTTAATTGGATGAATTATCAATAGAAATGCATTAATTTTTTATAATGTCTGGCATGCTTTTATCTAGCAGACTGTATTTATCAAATTTTTTCTCAATAAATTAAAGTTTATTCATCAAGCCTCACATAAATTATTACACATTTGCATATAAAAAAAGCAAACGCAACTTACTATTAACTATGTACATCATTTTGCATCGTTTTTCATTTTCACCAAATTAATTTAAAATATAATTCATTCAGACATTATTTTTAAATTTATCAAATATAATTTATACACTAACTTTTTAAATCACCTCAAAATAATATCAAAAAATTATAATCTTTTTAATTACATTGCAACCATTTATATCATTACTAATTTTTTAACCTACGTTAATTAAAACTCTTGTATAATAATTTCTCTGTCCTTAAACACGATCACTCCACTAACTTTTATTCCATATTACATGAAAAATAACCAATTAATTTTTCCTCACTAATAACTATTTTAACAGTTTAAGAAAAAAAAATTATTTCTTCCATTCGATTGCACTGTTATTAGAAAGTGGAAAAATATGAAACGATTAAATCCAAATTAAACATACCTCAGTTATTATTTCAACACTCAAACTCCGAAGCTGTGATAGCGTTTAAGTCTTTCATAAGACCTTCAAGGTTCGCCATTTCTTGATTCAGTTCTTCAGTTGATGTACTGTTAGCTAATCCAAGCAAAGGACCTGTCTCATCAGCATTTCTATTAGTAGATCCCTCATCATGTGATGTGTATAGAGGTCTATTCTCCTCAGAAGATATCGTAGACAAAGGATTCGCTCGGAGATGCGGTGTCGCAGTTATCGTTGATGATAACGGTACTTTTTTGTAGGGGGATGAAGTTATTGGACGTACACTTACTTGAGCAACTGTAAATAAACCCAAAATTAAAAGTAAGGAAGGGTACATCAAAAATAAATTAATAAGGATCATAAAACATTACCATTATGTTGTCTGGCTGCATGTGCTGGCGTGCCAGGAGCTGACGTAGGAGGTGGTGCTGGTACACTAAAACTTTTCAGTGGGTGTCCTTGTTGAGACACGCCACTCTGTGCCTTACCAGATCCCATTGTGTTACTTGCGCTACTCAGTGGAGTAGACTGTTGAGGTAGACTGGAACAAATATAATTAAAATTAAACACAAGAAAAATAATAATAATTAATCATAAGATTTGACCATTTTCTAAGTATAAGCAAATTTTATAGGGATATGTTTTTAAAGGATATAGTTTGTTAAATGAAGCAATTACTTTATCAATTTTTGTTGTGGATGAAAGGATACGATTGAGTCACAAGTCTTGTTTTTATTAATTTAATAAGATTCAACACCAACCTTGCATAATTCCCTGCAGCTGCACTTGACATACTTCTATCATACGGTGTTGATTCTGCTGCAGCTGCTGCATATGGACTTTCCAGTGCATTCTGGTCAATAGTGACGTGAGCACGAGAAATTGTGTACTGAGTGCGTGGATATGCTGGTCTCGTCACTAATCCACTCGGTGTCACGATTGTTGTCGGGCTATCCGTCATTGATGACATCATGCCGCTTGCCGATGGGTGCATCGACGGTGGGGGGTTGTTGATTGGTGTTGCAGTCGCAACGGCTAAAAATTAAACATTAACTAATTACTTCATTTCCTACAACATAAATAGATAGAGAATTTATTAAATTGACCATTTAATAATTAATTAATTATAAACGAAGAAGTGTGCAAAAATTAATACATAAAATACACAAACATGATAATGAAACAAAAAGATGATCCAAATAAACAGCTGTGGTCAAAATATTTACTTAACTACTGATTTAAATTAATAAAACTTTAATATTATTTCTATCAAAAACATTTCTGCCATAAATTTACAAGCAGCAGGAAAAAAAAGAAGTAAACAAGATGAAATAATCAATCTACAAATATTTTGACCAATGCTTCATATGCTAAGCAATAACACCACTTACGTTCTCTGGGAGGTTTTGAATCTACGGGTAACATAATAGGCTTTGGTTTCATGATTCTCTTAGTGGATCCAGTCGGGTCATCTTGTTTATTACCTACAGAGCGATAAAAAAAGCAACGGTGCAATAAAATACAATGAATGGTGCTTAATGAATGAATGATAACAAATATGTTAAAAATACATAAATGCATGAACATATTTTTAACACATGCATTTGGAATATGAAAATTTATTATAAACAAACATATATTGCAATTCTAAATAATGATTTTTTCTGAACTAGCCTTTAGATCAGTGTAAAATAAATGAATGCCAAAGTAAAAACCAAAGAGATCATGAATATTTATTATCAATACATAAAATGTCTAATATGTGACAATTATGACTTTTAAATCGCATATAAAAAAATGAAAACAATTACTTATGTATACTATAGAATATTATAGATTCAAATTTTTGCCTCATGTTTTTGAGACATATTTTTCAATAAAATCAAACAGTCCCACAACATGCAACTTAATCAGTTCAACAACGGCTTGTTTGACAATGTATATTTTGAATTATCGATAATAAATATTGATTATCTCTTTGGATTATAAAACATAACTTGACTGATTACATTATTTTATAAATTCAAACTATTTATTTTTCACCAATCTAATATATTGATATCACAATAATATTTTGTATACCAAGCTTTTAATTTTAGTATAATTATATATAATACCATATATTAATGCATTGAATATCCAGTCAATTTTTCTAAGTACACATTATCAAAAATGTTGTTTTTCAATAAATACAGTTAGAAAAAATTTAAGATAAGCAAAAAAGTAATATTTACTACACCAGTACTATAAATATAAATTTAACACAAATATTACCGTTGATATCAATCACAGAACAAATATATGTAACATCCAAAAAAATAATACACACACCAGAAATAAAAAAAAACAAAACACAAAACATAAAACTCACCAACATAACTAGGCACGTAAGTTCTTTTATCCAACGAACTAGTTGCCGGATGTCCATGACAGTCGTGCGTATCGTAGTCATGCCCTGAAGACCTTGGCAGCGTTGTGGCCCCACTAGATGAAGCGCAGTCACCTCCAGTACCACCCCCGTGTGATTTCTCCATTGCTTTCAACTCCATCTGATCGTGGTGTATCCACAAATCTGGAGGTTTGATGTTTTGGTTCTTTGCCGTTTTCTGGTATCCTTTCTTGTTTCTATCGGGTGTTGTGTTAGGATCACTGTTCTTCCGACAACAGAGGATGATTATGGCAAGGGCGACGAATGTTACGGCCAATATGGAACCTCCACCGATAAGGTAGAGTATCATTGTGTTACTTAATCCTGATCGATTACCTAAATGATGAATGGATATAAATATTATATTTTTTAATACCGTAAAATTTTTATTATTATTATTAATGAATAAATAAAAATTTTAATTGTAATTAAGCTATGCAATTATAATAGCAATATTTAAACAGTTTAAAATATAATATAATTTTTTTTTTCGAATAACACAAGCACTATTGAAGATATCATTCATTTTAAAAATCACATTCGTCTAAAAAAGTTATTGAATTTGCAATAAAAATTATTGATGCAATAGGTCAACCTTTATGCTGTGATGTCGAATTTAATCTTGAAACAATAAATAAGTACTAATGACTGTCAAAGATTAATTTATAAATTCATGAATTGTGATTAATCAGCATAATGGTTAAATTTAAGAAATTTTAAATAGTTTGTCTGATAAGAGTGTGTCAGGTAATAAATTCCAAAGGGAGTAGATGGTTACGGTGCAAAATGGTCTCTCGAAATAGTCAAAATTTACAAAAAGGTTTTATTACTCATTGCTCAAAAGTAGTTTAAAATTAAATTTAAAAAGTGGATGCTTCAAGATAATGACCCAAAACATTAAATTTGAGTGAAAACAACAAAATAATATTGACATCTGAAGTGAATCCAAGCAATTAACTTTGTGAAATTGGTAAAAAGTATGTCACAAAAATGCCAGAAGTTATATATATATTTTTTTCCGATAAAATAGTTATTTAGTTTTTCCTGGCATGCTCTTTTCAAACAGATGTATAATTAAGAAAAATCTACATAGTACAAAATTAAAATATAAAATAAAAATAATAATTACTTTTGTTATTCCATTCTTCGTCGTACATGCCATTGCCTTTAAAAAAAATAAACAAAAATAATGTTAATAAAACATTCAAAACATGCTTTAGTAATAAAGCTGATCAAAAATACAAATTATCAAAACATTATTTACAAAACATACCCTCAAACATTGAAATACAATTCAAGCTTAATAATCAATGAAATCAAACTTGTACCAAAATTTTTATAGTTCAAAAAGAACTCAATTCCACTTGAATTGTATTTCACAAATTTTATAAATAAATAAAATAATAATTTTCAAATTTGTAAATCAGTTCAAAAATTTCTCAACACAAAATTAAATTGTTAATGAATAATAAATAGAACAACTTACTGGCTTCGGTAGTAAATGACACAACAGGAGAATATGGACCATAACCTTCATTATTACGAGCTTGTATTTTGAAGTAGTACGTCATACTTGCTTTTAAGTTACGTATAATTGTTTCGTTCCTATTACCAATGACACCTTCTACAATCCAATCCCTATCTTTGTTGTTATTGTCAGTTGTATATTGTATTAAATAACCTATAAATAAATAAAGAAAAATTGTCTTCTCTTACTATTATATATACCAGGATATGAAAGCTTAGACAAGGAAAGAAATGACACTACCTAAAACTGTTACCATTTAGCTTTGAAATAATTTGTCCTGAATAGCAATACACAATAACATAATAATATTTTAACAAACAAAAAATACCTGTAATTACACCGTTGCTCTGTTTAGGCGACAACCATTTCAAAATAACCATGTGAGGGTTATCTTTAAAAGGAAGCACTTGAAGGTCTCGTGGATAAGACGTGGGCGGTGCTTCAGATGTTGTGTTGGACACGACCATGCTCCAGTCACTCTCCCGTCGACCTTTCACTACCTTCACCATGAACTCATAATGCGTGTATGGTTTCAAGTCACTTATCATGCAATTCAAATCAGTTGCGTTGAAGTAACGCTCCTTGCGATTCACCGTAGAAGAATATCTCACTATGTAGTATCGGTTATCAGTCACATACTGGAAGAAATAAAAATAAATTAATAAGTTCAATAATAAATTTAATAAAATGAAAATTTACCTGATTCTTGCTGAGCGTTGTATCTGTCCAATAAAGAACAACTGTAGAAGCACTAAGTACAATTGCTTTGAGACCAACAGGAGGTATCAATGAAAGTATTTGATCAGGGGGTGGAGGTGGTACAAATGTTTCCTCGTCTAGCAGTTTTGTTCTTGCATCGGTGTAAGCTGGTTTTCCATCACCTACTTCATTTTTCGCTCGTAAACTTATCACGTATTCTGTATTTGGTTCTGTAAAATAGATATAAATGAAAAATTATAATGTTCAATAAGATATTTCAAAACTATAGAATACTTACTTAGATCTTTAATTTCATAATAGCGTTGTTTCCCATCGATTGTATCCATATACACATCTGGAACTCCTTCTCCCCAACCTAATGTATATCCTCTGATTTTAATATTACCAGCAGATGGTGGACCCCACATAATAGCAATACTGTTAGCCATTGAACGAACTAATAAAGAAAAAATTAAGTACTTATTAAAACTAATCATTCAGTCATTTAATTAATTTCTTTTATTAATACCAAATTAAAAATAAAAGTCGTTTACAAATTTTTATAAACATTTCTCTCACTTTTAAAATTAGATTTGGCATTTAACATGTTAATATAAAGAACTTCATAAAAGAAGATAATTACCATTGAGTATAACAGGCGAATCAGGCACTTGACTTTCATCCAAATCATTTTCAAATGTATCAATTGAGACCCACTCGCTCCACGGACCGGTACCGTTAATATTAAAGGCTTGTACTTTAAACTGATATGTTGAAGCCCGGTCAAGATCGTTAAGTACATGCATACGAATATTTGCATCTGTTGAAAATGTTTTGCCACCACCACGACCTCCTTGTTTCTTGTAACGAATTCTGTATCCGATGATTATTCCATTTTGGTGCTCAGCAGGGGGAGGTTCCCAGTGAATTATCACACTCTAGAAATATAAAAATTCATATTTTTTATAGTAAAAAATTTTGGGAAAATAAATAATAAGGTAATTTTACTCTACTCTAAATGATACATTTTGTTACACTTACAGTACTGCTGCCTACTTCTGCTGTAACATTACTTGGTGCTGCAGTTGGATGAGAACTGAATGTACGGAGTACCAGTTCATTTGTAGCAGATCCCGGTCCGTTTTTATTAACGGCTACAACCCAAATGTTATATTCAGTATAAACAGACAGACCCACCAAATCATATTGAAGATTTGATGTCACAACATTATGTTCCGTTGAATCCTTTAATAAAATCAAAAACACATGTAATATATAAATGACTAACTGAAATAAACAGAACTTTTTATACATACTTCCATATAATACACTTTATAATTCTGTACAGGGCCGTTAGTTATTTCTGGTTCTTCCCAACTGACACGGATGCCATTAGGCCCAATAGCTACCGCGTGAACATTGAGTGGAGCACTAGGGACATGCTCTTCACTCTGTGTTATCACCCGTAATATAGCCGAAGGGCGTCCAGCGCCTCTTTGGTTTATTGCGGTCACTCGGAATAAATATGTGTGGTCAGGACTCAGGCCAGAAATGTTTATTTCTTCAAGACGTGGTGTTTTTGTTATCTGAGTTCTTTCTCTATAAAGATATTGGAATAATTATTTTAAACAACCATTCAGTTTTAAGTATATGCGATTTCGTAATAACTTTAGTTATATTTACTATTTACATACCTTTTACTGCCTTCTTGCCGATATCCAACTTGATAAGAAAGAATATTTCCATTAGTGACTTCTGGCGGTTTCCACGACAGTGTCACAAACCTAGCTCTTACAATCACTGCTTCCAAATCCTTTGGCTCGCTCGGTAACCCGACTTCCCGATCCTTATCAGTCAGCACGGATGACTCACCTAAAGAAGCCGGAGATGCGGAAGGAATAGACAAAGGGTTTTCAGTGAATGCATAATGGGCCTCTCCAACCAGCCTGTCTGGATCAGTTTCTTTATCACTTTTTAACATTGTCAGTATCGATGCAGGGTCAAAATCATGGTTAGGTTTCTTGTGTATTTCGTATTCTTTCGCGTTCAAATATCCAAAGTTTGTAGGACCTAAGGTATCTAAATTAGGAGTTTCAGAGTTATCGTCATTACTAAGGGGTTGTAGGTTGTCATCGTCCGTTTTTAAAGAAGCAAATACTTTTTGGGCAAAAGGATTTCGTGTATTTTTACTTCTAGTAAATCGGGTCGTACTTCTAGGTCTACTAGCTTGCGTTGTTGCTATTTCGTCTAATTATCCAGACAGGTATGATGGATACATAAATCATATTGTTAAATGGCATGCACAGTTAGTAAGATGGGAAAATAATAGGAAAGAAAAACAAAAACAAATAAATAAAAGATGCAAAAATAATATACATTTATAAATAAAACATAAAAATATTCAATACGCATTCAAAATCAATCAACTATATTTATTAAAATATTTTAAATAAAATCATAACATTCTTTAATTAACTGTAAAAAATTAAAGATAGTTTATAGTAAATAATATAAAAATCTGTACGCTACAGGGCTATAATATATTAATTTCATACATTACCTATAATCGTAAGAGTTGCAGAGGCTTGTATGTTTCCAGCAGGATTTGAACCAAGGCATTGAAAAATACCTGAATCAGATGGCAATAGGCCAAGAATTTTCAAATTGTATCTGTGTAGAAAAAAAAACAATTATAATACTAATATAATTTTTATTTAAAACCTCAAAAAAAAAACATACCCATTGACTAATTGTAGATAATCATTATACATAATTTTTTCTCCGTTTTTGTACCACTGAATTTTTGGTTCTGGTTTGCCATATATTTCGCATTCGAATTCAATATCTTTAGTTGCTACTTCTCTAATATCTTGAGGTTTTTTAAGAAACCTCGGAGGAACCTAAAAAAGAATATACATCAAATATACTAAAATCAATGTTATATAAAAACAATAAACATACTTGAACTTCTAAGTTTGCAGGTGCATCTAAACTATCTTCTTCATTTTCAGCTCGGCACTGATATATACCAGCATCTGATTCTTCTACATTTGTTATTTGCAATGAACCCGTGCCGACCTTTTTAAACCGACTATCCAAATGTCTAAAAAATATTACATTGATTTTCAAAAATAAAAATCCATTAAAAAATTCTATGTATTACTTACGCTATATCAATGGTAAGTCCATTTCGAAGCCACGTAATAAACGGTGGTGGATTACCAATAGCTGCACAGTCAAGTGTGACCGTTTCACCTTCTCGAACACTGGCAGGATGTGGTTTTGCAATAAACGTAGGAGCTGTCGGTATCAGCTCCATTTCTCTATCTGTATTGAGCGTCAACGTTGCTTTGTTACTTAACCGATATTGGCTCAATCCAGAAGCATTGCATCTGAAGTTGTAAAATGCAAATTACAATTAATTCTTATGTCAATTCTTTATACAAATGCCTAAATAAACTTAAATTAAATATTACTAACCTGTAAGTACCCTGATCAGAGTTTTCTACGAAATCTATTTCTAACGCTCCACTCGGAAGCAGAGTCATTCTACTCTCATCTAACGTAAAAGGACGTTCATCTTTAAGCCACCGGACAGTAGCAGAAGGATCTGCAAGGGCACGGCATGGAAAATATGCTACTTGTTTTGGATACACGGAAATATCACGTGGTTCTTGTTCAAACCCAGATAGTGCTAGAAACAAGTTAATAAATATTAAAGCAATAATATAAAATTACATAAGAGTAAAGAAATATTTATTTTACATAAAAAAATTTTATCTTAGAAACTGAAAACCAGAAAATTATCAATCCAAAATGATTTTTAGTAAATGAGTGAATTGAAAGCAATTTGCCATTTAAAATACATTACTTTAGAGAAAAATATAACAAAATAATAGGTTCTCATTAAAAAAAAGTTATCACTAAAAAATATTCATAAATCATAAATTTAATATCCCACCACCATCACAACCCAAACCAAGTAACTTTTGTTTGAAAAGTTTTTCTATAAACAGCTTATTTTTCTAAATAAAAGTTAATATTGAAGATAGGCATGATGCCAAAAAACAAAGTATAATTGAATTTTTGATTTTAAATAATGAAATAGGTTAAAAAGATTCTAAAAAATGTATTTATTTTTATATTAAAAGGGAGATTAATATAATTTTTGCTAAAATAAAAATGCAAAGTACAGCAATTCACCATGTTAAATGAAACACCAATCAGACAGAATGACGTCACGGATCAGTAAACGTCAAAGTGATTGACTTTTATTTTAGACAATAAATATCAATTCCTCTTACAAGATTATTAGGTACATACCTTATTTAAGAACTTATATACTTTGGAATTCATTTTTAACACACAAAATAATTAAATTATTGCCTAACTCTGAATGTTTGATTATTGTTGACAAGAAATGTGACGTCACAACTCTGAAATGTAACCTGCGATCGTTTTGGCGTCAAATTCAAAAGTTTTAAAAGAGTCAATTTTTGCGATTAAACCTTTATTTTCTGCAGAAATAAGTATTTTTTTGGAAATAGGAGACACGTAAGATCATCATAGAATAGTTTTTAAAATTAGTCATTATGCCTATTTTGGTAAAAAGCTCTTTCACAAGAGCCCTGAAGATATCCACTACATTTTGTGACAAAACTAATCTGCTTACGAACTAAATCGACGCTGCTTTTACCCAGAAGCCTAGATTCATATTAATAACACTGTGGAAGTCTTAAAGTTTTATTTTGAACACAAGAAGGTAAAATTCAGTAATATAGCAATTATTTACTGGGTTACTAAAACAGTTAGAAGCCAAATAATACGATTTCAACTCACTGGCAATCTTCACCGTCGCAGTTCGACTGATGACAGAACCAACACCATCGAGACTTGCGAAGCACCGATACTCTCCGGTATACCCGTGCACGTCGCTGAAGTGCAGCGATCCGTTAGTCAAACGGACCCGGTGCGTGTCGCCGGGGAACGGCACCTGCTCCAGCGTGTTCTGTTGCAGCTGTATCCTCCACGTCACGTGGCGCGCGTCCACCGGCTGGTGCAGCGACCCGTCCGACAGCTGGGCCGCGCAATGCAGCGCTGTCGGCGCCGCCGGTTCCGCCACCACATCTGTGGGCTCGATGGTGAACTCTAACCGGTGTCCTTTTACTGGAAAATAACGATACAATTAATACAATGTTCGCCGTACAAAAAAAAAATTAACTGAAAATAAAATTTGGAAGATGTTTACAAAATCACATTTTATTATTGAATATTTTATATTTTAAATAACATCGTCCGGTAACATAATTCAAACTAATCTGACAGTTCCCTTGCGTAGTAAGTAAACACCAATGGTATTAAAACAGTGGTGATATTATAAAAATGATCTTGTACGGTTAAGGTGCCTTTTCATGTGACGCTGGATGCTGCGTCAAATCTAGTCACGTGACCGATTTTAAATTTTTGAATTTTAGCTGTCAACTACTGTTTGACGTTTAAGTGTGAAAAAACAACCAATAAATTACGTTCAGTTATTAAAAATTAATTTACATTTCATTATAATATTCGTAAAGACGTATAAACTCACAAAACAAACAAGAATACACATAATATCAAAACTACTGACATTAGGTGTCACCTGATTTCTAGCGTCAAGCAGTATGAGCTCAACCATGTTGAGCTTTTTCACTTGACGCTGACCAATAGCAAGCATTCAAAATTCAAAATCGTAGCGTCCAGCGTCACATGAAAAGGCACCTTCAGAGTCACCAACTGTGTTATAAGTTGACGTATCAGCGATTTAAATTCCAAAACAAAACCATAAACAATAACAAAGAATTAATACCACACTGAAAGTGCTTGTTAACTAACAAATTTTGTGAGTTCCTTTATAATATTCGACATAAATGTTTCAATCATATTGATTGATTACAATTTAAATATAAAAATAAAGAACAAAATTGATCTGAAACTAAAAAAAAACATATCAAAATCGATTCGGTAATGTGAAGAGCGAAGGGGAATATGTACTATAATGACGTAATAAGTGACGCACTCCCCACGTATCCTCTAAGTCCCAGCCACCCCAACTAAAATATCTTAAATAACAGCCCCTTTACTTGTGATACATCATTAGAAAACCCTTGAAAAATGCTTTTGGGTGAATTTTATATATTTTCTGTTCACAAAATATACGATAGAACATTATCCCAAAGTATCTCAATTAAGAAGGTTTGATTTATATTCGTATATGATATACATTCAAACCCCACTTTACATTATTTTCGAAGCTGTGTAGTAAAATTCCGCATCTTCGTTGTATAGGAATCGATTTGCTTTGTTTCTGTATACATCGCGATTTCAAAAACAAATCATCTTCGATGAAAAATGAAATTTCAGTTTAATAAGTAAACTCTCATACCTTATTTTAAATATACTTTTATACATGTGTCTCTAGGACTTGGCATTTTTTGTAATACTAAATTTATATTGTTTGCAAGTACAAATTTAATTTTCAAACCGTTGTCCCTATGAGACACGTACGTAGATAGTTACAGGTGACCTGTTATTTTTTGCTTTTTCTTATAGGAACTTTAAACAAACAATACCTGAGTTCATTAAAGAGAGCTCAGTTGATTCGAAGAGCCCGCACGAGTAATACAGTGATCTCAAATTGAATTCTGACTGGACAAAAATATTTAAATAAATATTCTGTCCGCACAATCACCGCGGTAAGCGAATTTTATTTGATAAAAAAATAAATAAAAAATAATTAAATGTGTAAAAAAAAGTTGGCTCTGAATTTTCTTAAATTTTTTATTGATTATTAACTTTTTACTCTACATAATAAACAAACAACTAAAATAAAATAAAAAGTTCCACATCGGGACTCGAACACGGGATTCTTAGTTTACAATCTCTCATGATGGTGATAGCAATAGCTATATTTTTCTTCGAAAAATTCGCTAATAAATGACCTCAGTCAGCATTTATTAGTATAGTAACGCTTTTTGTGTTTAAAAATGAATATCGAGTAATAACTATACAAGATTACGGCTTTAATAAACAAAATCTAAGGTTATTGAGGACTAAAAAAATATTCGTAAATCCTAATTTGCATCGTAAGACATATATAGTCTGTTTCATTATGAAGCTGAATCTAGCGGCCAAAGCTAGCGGCCGGAGCACAGTGGTACATAGCTACAAAATAACCGGTCGTATTATAATATAATATTGAAAACGTTTAGTTATAGTAATAGTTAATGCTTTAAATCAACTATTTAACAATGCATAATAATTAATGCATACTTAAATTTAAATTTTAACTACCATAATGAGAAAATATAAATGAAAGAATTACAATAATAACAGACAAATAAATTTGTATTCAAAACATTTATTTGTTAAAAATTAATAAATTCATTATTTCTGCAGGATGCAGGCCGCGATGTATTTAATAATTATTTGGAAGTATTTTAATTTGCAACAATGAAACTCGCGCGCGTCGCGCGTTCAGACATACCCGCCAGCTAGTAAGCAAAATATTACAAGTGTGTTATATTTTTTTATTTACTAAGTTTTTAATGTTCTTTCATATAAAAAAAGAATCGCAGAGAATGAAAACTGCGTTTTGAAATTATAAGACAATTAGTAAATAATGCCGCGCGCGTCGCGCGTTTAGTCATACCCGCCAGCTAGTAAGCAAAATATTTCAAGCATGTAATATTTTTTTATATACTCAGTTTTTAATGTTCTTTCATATAAAAAAAGAATCTCAGAGAATGAAGACCACGTTTTGAAATTATAACACAATTTGTATATAAAGCCGCGCGCGTCGCGCGTTTAGACTTACCAACCAGCTAGTAAGCAAAATATTACAAGCATGTAATATTTTTTTATATACTAAGTTTTTAATGTTCTTTCATATAAAAAAAGAATCTCAGAGAATGAAAACCGCGTTTAGAAATTATAAGGCATTTTGTTTATGAAAGCCGCGCGCGTCGCGCGCTTTGACTTACCAGCAAGCTAGTAAGCAAAATAAATCAATCGTGTAATATTTTTTTATATACTCAGTTTTTAATGATCTTTCATATTAAAAAAGAATCTCAGAGAATAAAGACCGCGTTTAGAAATTATAAGGCATTTTGTATATGAAAACCGCGCGCGTCGCGCTTTTAGACATACCCGCCAGCTAGTAAGCAAAATATTACAGGCATGTAATATTTTTTTATATACTATTTTTTTAATGTTCTTTCTTATAAAAAAAGAATCTCAGAGAATGAAGACCGCGTTTTGAAATTATAAGGCATTTTGTATATATAAACCGCGCGCGTCGCGCGTTTAGACTTTCCAACCAGCTAGTAAGCAAAATATTACAATCATGTTATATTTCTTTATATACTCAGTTTTTAATGTTCTTTCATATAAAAAAAGAATCTCAGAGAATGAAAACCGCGTTTTGAAATTATAAGACAATTTGTATATAAAGCCGCGCGCGTCGCGCGTTTAGACTTACCAACCAGCTAGTAAGCAAAATAATACAAGTATGTTATATTTTTTTGTATACTCAGTTTTTAATGTTCTTTCATTTAAAAAAAGAATCTCAGAGAATGAAGACCGCGTTTTGAAATTATAAGACTTATGAGTGTAAATTTAGAAAAAGTAATACAATGTTTATACTGGAAGTTAAAATTCTTCACAACAGAAAGCTGAATCGCGCTTGAACAAAGATAATTTTAATATTATTTGTAGTAGAATATTAATTAACAATAGACATAAGTCTATGGATTGTTATATTTTTTATTATGTACGAAATGGATAGTATTAAAAATGTGCATAGCGTATTATCGTAATATATTTTATGACGATACTACTGTAACTGCGGCTTCAAAACAATAAAATATCATTTCTTGAATAGAACAATGTACATAGAAATAAATAGAGTTTATTTCAAAAACTATACTTTAATATATTTAATACTAGCTGACCCGACAGACGTTGTCCTGTCTTAACTATGAATATTGAATTCGTTTACAAAAAAAAATGAAAGTGTCAGTCGAAAACTATAGGCGTTAGAAGTGAAACTTTTTTTTTATTACGGAATGCAAAAACTATCAAAGAGGAAATAGACAGACAATTTACTCACAACCAAAACAGAAATTATTTGTAATATAAATTAAACACCACAAAATAAGACAAACACTACAGTATAGTTGCCTATAATTATACCCAAAACCCAAGAATGCAAATGAAAATCACCGCGGAAGCTTTAAAATTATACCCAGAAGCCTAGATGCATACGAAAATTTACTCTAGCCATAGGAGGCTTTACAGCCCCCACCACCTCCCCGTAAAAAAGTGGGAACTCTCTTTAAAAAAAGGGGGGGTTCGCCCCCCCCCCATTTCCCAAAGGAGGCTTTACAGTCCCCCACCACTATCACCGTAAAAAAGTGGGAACTCTATTTTAAAAAAGGGGTGGCGAAAAAAGGGGGGCAACCCCCCCCCCGTTTCCCATAGGAAGCTTTACAGCCCCCCCCCCACCACCACCGTAAAAAATGGGAACTCTCTTTAAAAAAAGGGGCGGGGGGGCAACCCCCCCCCATTTCCCATAGGAGGCCTCCTATGTTTCAAGTTGGATCAAACTGCACACGGTGTACAAATTTGATTAAAATCGGTTAAGTAGTTTAGGAGTCCATAGCGGAGGAACATGTGACACGTAATTTATATACAGGGTCCTCCAATAGTGCGTCCGGCATAGTTTTACGCCCAAACTATTGAAGATAGAGAGTTAGGATAAAAATTTTACTATATATATCGACCCTAAAGAATTTCAAGAAAATATTTTCAACCCCCTAAAATTGCTCCTTGGGGGGTAGTTTGAGGGGTACATGCCCGTTTCTTAGTAAAATCAAATGGAATGGTATATCAAAAAGTACATATTTGTAAAGATAATGAAAAAATAAGAAACTTTCGTAAAACAAAAATTTTCATACTTTCAATTGTTTAAAAAATATGGCGACTTGTTATCAAATTTTAGAGTTTTACTCAAAGTGCTCTAATTTCGTTAAAAATTAATGGAATTTTATTATTATTTTAAATTTAGAAAGTAGAAATAACGAACTTTGTAAAGATGTATGATTATTTGAGATTTTAATAGTTTAAAGTGTCATACTCGACATACCAAAAAATGAAAAGTTCAATTAGGGATAACTCAAAATTTTTAAATACAATGGTATATCAATTAGTACTTTTTCTTAAAGAAGATATGTAAATAAACAGTTTTTGATAAAAAAAAATTAAAATTAAAAATTTTAATTTTCAGTTTTCAATTTTAAAATTATAATTTTAAATTTTAAATTTTCTTAACAAAAGTTGTTTATTTTCATATCCTTTTTAATAAAAAGTACTAATTGATATACCGTTGTATTTGAAAATTTTGAATTATCCCTAGTTGAACTTTTGAATTTTTGAATTATCGCGTATGACACTTTAAACTATCAAAATCACAAATAGTCATACATCTTTACAAAGTTCATTATTTCTACTTTCCAAATTTGAGAAAATAATAAAATTCCATTAATTTTTAACGAAATTAGAGCACGTTTAGTGAAACCCTAAAATTTGAAAACAAGTCGCCATATTTTTTAAACAATTGAAAGTATGAAAATTTTTGTTTTACAAAAGTTTCTTATTTTTTTATGATCTTTACAAATATGTACTTTTTGATATACCATTCCATTTGATTTAACTGAGAAACGGGTATGTACCCCTCAAACTACCCCCCAAGGAGCGGTTTTAGGGGGTTGAAAATATTTTCCTGAAATTCTTTAGGATCAATATATATAGTAAATTTTTTATCCTAAAACTCTATCTTCAATAGTTTGGGCGTAAAACAATGCCGGACACACTATTGGAGGACCCTGTATATTAAGATTATGACCGAATTTTGTTTTGACCGCTTCATTTGAGGTAGTTACTACTGTCCGGCCGCTAGCGTTGGCTGCTAGTTTCAGCTTCATTGTTTCATTTAAGTTTATAGTGATTGCCGGATGATTTGACCGCACAATACACGATTTGTACCGTCAAATCCCCTGGTAAACACCGAAAACTTAAATAAAACAGACTATAGGTCTAGAATTATAGATAGTAGATAAAACATGAAAAAATCTTGAACAATATACACCTCAATATCAAAAGTTATGGTCTCAATTATTCTAAGATTTCATGAAAATCTATTCTTTATACATAAAATAGGTAACTGAACACCAAATACATTATTTAAAAAAATGTATCCTACTTAAATGACATAACAATGAACCACAACAACCTCTTGAAGTTTGCACGTACAGACTGTTTACAAAACAAAGTTCTCTGGCCGACCCGAAAACTCATCAGTCGCAAAGTTTGTTTTTGCTTGCTTCGTCCTTAGAAATAGTCTATTTCATAAATACAAAAAGCTCATGTACAATATCCTTATTTACCTAGCTGTTGAACATTTTTGTAGTCAATTTAATTTTATGAGACCACGTACCACGTACGTACTATGGTAAAATTCAAAGTTGTAAAAAATTATTGAAAAAGTACTTTGCATTTTTTTAGAAATGGAACTAATAATAACTAAAGCCATATCAGGAAATTAGTTACATTCTTAAAAAAAGGAAAAACGTAATGGGTACCCCATAGGCACACCACCATCAAGTGTAGAATTTTTTTACCTCAGGAAATAAGGACTAATTTAAATTTTACCTAAACCATATTTTATAATCATGTGTTATAAGATATTCAGCGCTGTATTATCAAAGCAATGATCTAATCTTTAATACATATGTATGTATATTTAATAATAATCCAAAGATCTATACAATACAGATAAGCTCCACCTCATGTCATCAAAAATTTATTGTCTTTTATTAATTATACGTTATTTCTTATTAATTAATACGACAAACGTCCGCCTACGAACCGCCAAACGTTCTTGTACAAACCCAACAATGAAAACATCAAATGTAATTATTAATTCAACCAGGATGAAATTCTATGTATGGCTATAAATTAATTAAATAATTATATATGATTCATCTACAAAAACAATTATTCAATAACTGTTCATTTTATGGTTCATTGAATGTGGTCAAAAATATTCTCAAGATAGATAGATGCATGTGTACATAAATTTAATATATTTAAATTGTGTTTATTTATATCAATTGATTGAGTTAAAAGACAATACAATAATTTATGTCATACCCTGTATGGGTATGCCACGTGTTCTATAGGTGATCGTTGTAGAAACCATATTGAAAAACAAAGGGTTTTTTTAGTAATAGAGAGTAAATGAACTTTATTTGATTTTAATGCTGTGTAATTTCAAACAAAATACTATTTTCTACACATATTATAGGAAAAACACTAATAGGGGTAAAAAAAATGTTAGTGACTCATTATCTCATCAACTAATAAAAATACATATAGGTATTTATATATCGAAATTTTGCATTCCCAAATAATAATTAAAAATTCTTCCTTACCACCAAAACAAATGAAGGGTACACTGTTTTAAGATATCTTTCAAATTTTATTTTACGGAATTTAGCAGGTTTTCCCCCTTAAAGGCTGGTTAACACGCTACGATAAATCGTAACAATTCGATCGTTACGATACATTGTTACAATAAATCGAAAGTGTATGTACTGTTTACATGCAACGATTTCTTGTCCAATATTCATTGTCGACCGCGGTATTCTCAGTCAGTTTTTGTCATGGAGGAAGTACTGTTGTGATCGTTTGTTTAGCAAGAAAAGTGAAAAGGTCACGCCTAGAAGAAAGTGGAGCCGCCAGTGGTTGCTGAAGAAAAGGGTATTTTCTTATATAAAATTATCGAAAAAATTGCGAAATGAACCCAATCACTGGCGGAATTATTTAAGAATGTATGAAGAGACTTATGTTGAGTTGTTAACAACCTTTCCCGTGAACAGCTAATGCAAACTAAGTCAAATCGTAACAATGAATGGCTGCTACTTGTTTACACGTTCCAACTTGTCGTTACGATTTGCAGAAATTGATGCCGCCCGGCAACGATCATCCAATCCAATTCCAATAAATCGCTACAATGTCCTGTTTACACGCTACGATTCGATAGTTACGATAAATTGTAACAATTAAAGCTGATTTACACGCTACGATAAATTGTAACAATTTATCGTAGCGTGTAAATCAGCTTTAATACATATGTGACTCGAAAAGTACCTAGATTTGCCACCAAATCGCACTGTTATCTTAATTCGACAAAAAATTGACTTATTGTTAGCCTCATTTTCCCGTGTACCCTTCAAATGATATTATATTAAATAAATTAAATAAATATTTTTAAAAAATACAGCGCAGGTGAAACCGCGGTCATGCTTTTAGTACTTTCTATGATTCCAGACTTTTAGAACATTGTACAATATTAATTTGCTGTGTTCGTCCTTTTGAAGAGCAGGAGGCAGTGTTGTATTTTTTTTGTATCGTTTTTATTGGATGAAAAAAAAACATGTTTTTACGCGCAAATATTTTACAATTTTCTAGCTAAAACAAATTCATTTGTCGATGTTATAATTTTGATACCGAATATTTACTTGATTTCTGTTTGGAGAAGCACTAAACAAATTGCTCAATTTTGTATTTGTTTAGTGAATAATTGAAGAATTTTTCGTATCTCAGACGTAAATTCCAATACGTCAGTTTCTAAAAACATTGTTTTGTAATTAGTCAATTTACACTTTTGTTAAGTTTGAATACTATTTAATTTTTTATGTAAAAATAACCAACGAGCATGCTACAACCCTCTGGCTGTTTTTAAAACAATATTATTTACAACGAAATACGTTTTATATGTAAACTGATTTCGGATTTTATGGGAAATGTATTTATATTGTTTCCCAGCGCCAATTTTAAATCCCTTTGAATAACAATGGGTTCACTAATTTACAATACACACTTTGTTTTCAATAGAAAATCTAATTACGATATAAAAGGGGCCGCGATATACACAATAAAATACAGGTTTTGGATTAATTTAAATCACGTAGGATTAAGTATGCATATATTGGTATTTTAAGGACGAATAAGTGAAATATTACAAAAATTGGTTTTATTGATTTTTCCATTATATCGAATTGCTTTGCATTGAAATTGGAATTTTATGTATATAATTTTAAAATCAATAAATAAACGAACCCCGACCCCAGTATTATGTATTTAACTTAAAAAAAATCGTGTTTCAAATTTAACAATACAAAAAAAATTGACAGAAGCATGAAATTTCAATTGTTTATGTTTAGTTATGCAGCTAATTTCATGCGTTTTATGACACACAGACAAACTATTATTATTTACAATGATAAAATAATAAAATAATGTTTTGTATCTCATATTGGTTTATAATTTCTCATAACTGAAATTTTGGCTTAATAATAATTGGCCCTTACTGTATAAGTAAGTATATACAAATAAATTGTACATAGTTTCTATTGTATTTATATTAGACAATATAATAACTGACATGCCAACGGCATTCATACAATCCCATTTCACTAAAAATCAATAGCCAGCCAAAGATATGATTACAATAAGACAATATTTCTTCATCCACCTCCACAATCTGTCTAAAATAAATAAAAGAAAAGACTGGCTAAAAATATAGACCGAATATACGTAAATTGAACAAAGGTTACACTAAACATAGTAATGCGATACGATAGGGGGCTTAATGTTGTTTTTAAAACAATATCGAATTTCTTTATACTTACTGGCAAGCAGTACTGGATTAAGATTAGGGCTTACTGGCCCTTAGCATCCAAACAATATTCTGTTTCACGTGAAAAATAGAATAATGTTATTTATGCCCGCGGTATTATAAAGGAGCTAACTAAATTTGGCAACTAAGCACTTTCAACATAGTATTAATTATGTGATATTAACTTTGGATTTGTTTCAGAATATATTATAACAAAGTTGGCGACTCTGACCGTACTTTAGATAATATTCACAACCGTTTTAATATCGTTGGTATTTACTAACCACGCGTGCGAAAAACTTGTCAAACACTTCATGAAATTGTCATATAGGTTTGATATCCTACTTAATGTAATTTAACTTTTAAATAGCGTAGAAAAGCCGCGGTCCAGCCCTGTAAACAAATGTAAATCTGTCTGCACGTGATGTTTAAAATGCAGACGAAATAATAAAAGTTTATATTTTATAAATACCAACTGCTACAGTAACAGCAACAATAACTTCACGTTAAAACAAATGCAAACATACTTTGTACGGATTATGTTTCTACTTGATACATTTTTAATACACTTCAAAATGTGACAATTCTTACAGAGCTGTATTTTATTCTTCTGATACCTGTAGCATGGGATTATCTTCGGTTTTCATACCCAAAAATAATAATCACTAGAGGTATAAAAAGACATTCAATATTTATATTATTTTTACTTTCTTATACCTATGTATATGAAATATACATATACAGGGTGTCCAAGATAAGCGTGCAATGCATGGGGATATCCTAAACGGTAAGAGATACAGATGTGGTTAAATGAGATGAATTATTTGTAAGAAAGGGGTGAGTATTACAACATCAAAAAATATTAATAATTTTATGTGGTTCAGGCGGTATACCCAAAAAACTGAAAATTCGCAATTTCTTTAAATGACTATAACTTTTTTGGCAATGTAGATAGGTACTTTTTGTTTGCAGTTTCTTAAAGCACTTTTTTGAGTAGAATTGTTTGGTGTATTTAGAATTTTTATATCACTTTTAGTTTCCGAGTTACAAGCCCTAACTTTAGTTTTTCTTATGGGCCGCCAATTTGGCTATAGCATATTTGAACGTGTTTTTTACTCTAGTTTACAATGATATGTCACATGTCATACTTATTATTAAAAAAAAGTAAAAACCTTTTTTTTGTAATAGTTTATTGTTTTTAAATACGCATTTGTTATTTTCATTGTTGTTATTGCGATTTTTGTTTAACAATTTTTGTTTTTCATGGATTACTTGAATTTTTGTAATAAAATACTTTATAAATATCACCAGTATTAAGTACTTCGACTTATTTTCTATAATAAGTATGTCATGTGACATATCGTTGTAAAGTAGAGTAAAAAACACGTTCAAATATGATATAGTCAACTTGGCGGCCCATAAGAAAAACTAATGTTAGGGCTTGTAACTCGGAAACTAAAAGTGATATAAAAATTCTAAATACACAATCAATTCTACTCAAAAAAGTGCTTTATGAACCCGCAAACAAAAAGTACCTATCTACTTTGCCAAAAAAGTTATAGTCTTTTAAAGAAATTCTGAATTTTCAGTTTTTTGGGTATACCGCCTGAACCACATAAAATTATTAATATTTTTTGATGTTGTAATACTCACCCCTTTCTTACAAATAATTCATCTCATTTAACCACATCTGTATCTCTTACCGTTTAGGATATCCCCATGCATTGCACGCTTATCTTGGACACCCTGTATAGTATAAGTATTTTAAAAACGATTTTTTTCGAATGGAATTATCAATTTTGACCTTCTCTGAATCCATTCTGACTATTTTCGCTATGATGTCTGTGTGTCTGTCTGTAGATTCTGTAACTCAAATAACACAAATCGTAGAAGGGTAAAATTTTATCAGAATAATTTTTGTCTGGGAAGAATACCACCTATTTTTGAAAACGATCTTTCAACCGGAAAGGATGTTTACTGAGATCGATTTTTTAATTTTTCGAATTACATTGAAACAGTGCGAATCAGAGAAAAATGGTCATGTTAAAAATTATAGGTAAAATTATTATCTATAATTTATGTTAAGAATTGAATTTTTTGACACCACAATGATGGCAAAACTTGCTAATAAACGTCAGTTTTTCAACTGGATCACTTCATAACATTTTTGAAAATGCATTTAACCTAATCTCAATAGAAATGTTCAAATGATCATAACTCTTCGAAAAATCGTAGAGAAATCGACGCGGGCGATCCGACGTTGATTTTGTCTCAGTAACCCCTTTCGAACGAGCCCTCACTCAACCCCACGTGTCATTTAAGATTTCTTTGCTCCCCGCTCCCCTCGCCGCCCAATGATATGAAGATGGGTGTTTTTCTGGTGGTATGTTCAATAATACGACTTATAACTAAAGTTTGTTATTTTCTTGATCGATAATGTTATTCAGAATTAAAAAAATATATATACTATCTCATTTTCATAAAACTAATGTCATAATGCATGTAATCTTCAACAAACTCGATACTCTAGTTGTTATAGTATTAAAATCTCATATTGTTTCAAGAATAAGAACACTATACAACTGAAATGTAAACTCAGAAACGTCAAGATTTTCAAAAGAATCTGTTTAACCAAAAGATGATACTTGATATATATACTGGGCAATAAACATGTTTATACTCAAAAGTGCTTTCAGATTTTCAAGTAAACCTTGCACTCTGGAACGAAATTGCAAAAGTTTTATGAAATATTCTACATAACATCAACATTATTACATGATATCGCGCCAAGGAAAAGTTTCACATCGTACAGTAAAATATGTCTGACTCGTTTTTCTTCTTCAATTTTCTTTGTGATATTTTTTAATAATTTTCACTGATCTTATATAAATTTAATATCAAAGTACACAAAGAAAAACATTCTGCTGGTTTCAAGAACAATTTAATTCGTTCAAAACGTAAACTTAACAATTTATACAGAAAATGTTTCGAATTTTATTAAAAAATTAATAAAATTTAAAACATTTTTTTGGAAATATGATGGTTAAATAATAATAAATTATATTCAAAAAAATTTTAATATATGTACAGTTAGAGGATTTAATATACTGCGCATCTAAATAGAAAAGACAAATTTAATTACAACAAGCTTTCATCTTCAAAGATTAAACAATAATGCACCAAGTTAATTCAAGACAAAATATACGCGAAAGCCTCAGTCAGTGCGTAATTTCACGCATAACAGAATAATCACGTAATAATTTAACTTACATACATTCGCATTTTAAACAGTCAAAGGGTTAAAAGCAGAATTTCGGCTTTCATCATATAATTCCAATCATAATGACTTCAACAGTAATAACATAAGCCGAACATAGTTAATCTAATCATTGTATTTTCTCTGAAGTAACCGCCGATTAAAATCGACAATGTTCTTCACTGGCTTGCATTACTGCTACCACAGAAGGCATTAAGTATCCTACTGTCGTAGTAAATATCACATTGCCCTATTTAATAATTTAGTTTTCGCCATTGAGTGCAGTGTCATAAAAAGCTCGATTTGTTTTATGTAGACACACATACATACAGCTAGAGATCGCTAGAGAGATCATTAAAGAGCATGCTATTAGCCACAAAGGGTACACATTTTTATTGTCTACAATGTCTATTCTCTTCCTCCATTTATCATTCAGTTCTCGTTTCTGTGTACATGCGCACATACAGTGGCGTCACTAGGGGGGTGCGGACCGCACCGGGTGACACCATCACAAGGGGGTGACACCAAAATGCAAAAAATATTATTTTTATGTATATTATATTTTATGTACATATATTATTATGCATTATATATTCATTTGAAATTAAGTTAAGAAAAATTCTTTACTTGCAAACTAAAAAAAAAAAAAAAAAAAAAGGTCTTTCACTCTGAATATTAAACTGTTCTGATATAACTATTATTATTGTTATGAGGGGGGGGGGGGGGGTGACACCATGAGTACCGCACTGGGTGACACCATCCCTAGTGACGCCACTGCGCACATAGACGCCTTACATAATTTTTGTATAGGGGGTAAAACATACAACAATAAAATATAACTCTCCATGTAACAAAAAATATAAGAATTCATTAATTTTTGAAAATACAAATAACTATAATATTAATGTGGTCTTCAAAAGCTTATAGGCAATTTATTTATTTATTATTTCATCCAAAAATTATTCATTTTACCGTTCATTTTCTTTTAACCCAGTGGTTGCCAACCTTTTTTTGACCAAGGACCACTTTGATGTCATTATTATTAGCAGGGACCACAAGGTTAAAAAATAAACTTTAATTTAAAAAAAAAAAACTTTAAAAAGGTCTTCGCATATACTTTTATAGATTAAAAAAACCTTCATTTAAAGTTTGAAATTTTTTACGGGGACCATATTTTACCCCTTGCGGACCACCAGTTGGGAACAAATGTTTTAAACAGACGTCTGATTTAAAAATACTTAAAAGTCAAATTAGATTTTTTAATGGAATTTGTATTTGCCTCGATTATTTTAGCGCCAATCTATGGTAAATAATAATCTTAATAAAATATCAAAATAGCTAGGTTATAGACCCCAGAGAAATACACACAAAAAAGGAGTACCGTTTATGCTTAAATCGTTGATGCAGCGAAAACGATTTAAGATATAGAGCAAAAATAAACGAAAACAATTTTATAGATAATAAAATTTCCTATAAGAAAGGTAGGTACTTACGGTCGATTTTTGTCCCAATAACCTATTAAATTTAATATCAGTATTCGTATTCAACTGTTAATAAAAAATTTCAAAAATATCACGATTTAACTAGACAATATAAAAAAACTAATCACTACTAGTAAAATATATTAAGTCGTAATTCATTGCAACCGCTTGCCTGCAATATTTAAATAAAAACAAAATCTTCCGTCTAATAAAAATAATATTAAAAACAAATGGTTGCAATTATATAATACCCGACATTCGAAAACTCTGCCCTAATGAACAATTTAATATAAACCCGAAACAAATTTTTGTTATTCACACAATTTTTGGCCATGACTCTGATCCTCATCATGCGTATGAAAATCTGAAGGGGGGCTCATTTGGGGGCGCCCATGCATGTACACGTAATATCGTCTCTTTTATTATTCAGTTATTCGGCTTTACGTTTTTCTGTTATCTTTTCTTTGGGCTCTTAAAGAAAAAAGAACTCACTCTGTTCATTTCGTGACTGTTTTCCATAAAAATAATATATTTTCTCATTTCGGTATATTGACTTCGACATGCTAATTTATTATGATGGAGTTTTTTCTATTTTTCTCTGACAAAATTATTTATTCTATTATTTATTTGTGTACGGATATATCATTAATAATATTGACCAGATAAATAACAATAGTTTTATTTCATGTCTGCACAAAAATACATAAATAGGAAATGCTGATGCTCAAAGTTAAAAAGCTGGTTCCTAGAAAGCTAAAATATTCTATGCATATGTACTATATTCGATTGCAAATCGCAAGTGAAGTATATAACAATACTTCCTAAATGCAAATATAGCATTTTCAGATAGATTATGTTTTTTTATTAGTTTTACAGCAAAAATTTTTTCAAGAAAACATAGAAATAATGATAAAAATTTGTATCAATTTAAGAAATAAGAGTTACAATTTTTCGTATCACATTGGGCTAAAATAAAATAATCGTGCGTGAGATCAAAACGATTTTATATTATATTTTCATAAAGAAGCACCCACTAATTACGTAAAGCTTTTAGATAAAAGGAAGGAGGTACCTTAATACCTCACAAATCCTTACGTGATGAGGTCAAAAGTGTTACTTTCGTAATTTTTTTTAATAATTGAAATTATTTTTTTATCTATAAAAATATTTTTTTTTTACCTACATATAAAAAAAATTCGTAAAGAAGAAGTTGGGGAGGGCTAAATACTTATAAATTCTTACGATGGCGGGGTTTAAAAAAATCAAAAATAATCCTATCGTAATTAAAAATAAATGATTTATTTGAAAAATAATATTTTTTTTTAATTTTCATATTTATTCCGATATTAATAGATTAATTTTTTATTTATTTCCATATAAAATCATCACATAATCGTGATATTTCTTTACAACCCCGTACATGAACAAGAGAATAAAAAAATTGTAAACACATGAGTCCAGCTCCAATAAAAGTTATTGTAATTAAAAATCATTCAATCAAAAATAATGATTTAAATTAACGTTTATTATTATATTCCAGATTTCTTTATCATAAAAAAAATCTTATGAATTTTATAACGATTTAAAGTAACGAAAATGCAATAAACTGTTTTATAAAATGAGATCATAAACGTTAATTACAGCCCAAGGGAATTGAGTTTAACTCCCAAAACTTCACTAGAATACTTACCTTGTATACACTTGTAAATGGTATCGAAGAAAAACGTTTAATAACAAGATTATCACTTTATGATATGTACCTACATATAGAGATACAGTATCATTAGTTGCCTATTTTTAGACTGCAAATTACAATTTGTAAAACATTTTGGCATATACATACGACTTACACGTATTATTATTATTATAACAAATATATACATACATAATATACAAATAAGATAATGTAGTTTATATTTTAACGTTAAATAATCTTTGTTTATACAAGGAAATGTACTATCTATGTATATATTTACATAGAGCTAAAGTAGACTGCGTGGCGATGTATTTTATCGAATGTCAATTGAAACTCGATAATATGCTATTGTGTAATATTAATTTCAAGTATAGAACATAATAATACAGCGTATTGAATTTATTAGAAATATTATCTTTCTGAATTTCTTTAAGAGATAATAATATAGCACACATTAATAAATAAATAAATAGAAAAACCATATTGCATCAAGGCCTATTCTAAATTAATCTAAATACATTAGGGCTGCATGCTCAAGCAATCATACGAGACTGCTCAGTTTCGGAACGAGATCCAAACTGAAACGAGAGTGGTTTTTTGGACAAGATTATCTAAAATTTTGATGAGAATATTAACTTTATTTATTTCGAGAATCTCGATTTTTAAAGACAATAATAATTAATTAATACATATATCCAAATTTCTTTGATTATTAAAAAAAAACTAGTAAAAGAAAATATTTTTTAGAAAAAATTCACACGACACCGAAAAACGTGTACGAGACAAAATCGAGAATAGATTATCATTTGTGAAAATTCGAGACTTGAGTTCCAAAAATCGAGACGAAACAAGACATATACCTAATTCGTCTCGTCTCGTTGAACAATTAAATGAATTTTTTTAATTAAAATTCAATTTTATTTCTTTCAAATCATCACAACTTCGTTAAAAAATTCGCAGATCGAACAAATATTCAAAAAGTATTTTCAAGTTCGTATAATTTAAATTCTATCGATAAAAGCTGACAACGATCAAAGCTTGAGAAGGAATATATATTTTTTTCAAAACTTTATCAAGTTCGATGAAAAAATCGTAAAAGTGTCTGCTTGATTGCATTTTACAGTTTGAAAATGCTTTTTGATTTTTTGTTCTACAATTTCTTTTTACAAACTTATTCAAGTTGAAAACGAAAACCATACATCTGCTTTTTATGAGCACCTTATAATCAAATGAATCATCAAAAGAAAAATAAGAAAAAATGAATGTAAAGCTCGAAGCTTGATAACCAATCCTCTTTCCCGTACATATACCTACATCACGTTATTTTTTAATTTACAACTCATATGCGACATGAAATTTTTTACACAATTATCCTAATTTCAATTATATTGATATAAACTGTTTATTCTTCTCATTAAAAATGGTAAAACAAAAAATTTTATGTCAAATTATTTCAAAGGGAAAAAATGAAAAATGATAATTATTTTTTATTTCAAATTCAAAATGGTTTTCAAATAAGCATTTTAAATAAACTAATTTATCTTTATGCAGTAGAACCTCTATAAAAGTTAATATATCCAGAAGCCCAGACAATCTAAAATATCATACCTATACAATAGGGTGGGCCGAAAAACTTTTTTTTTTAATTTCAAGTGGGGGTAGTGGCGAAAAGTTGTCACATGTGAACAGTGTATTCCACAAAAAAAATTTTTTTTTGAAAATATCTAGCCCATGGAGGCCCAAAAAAATTGTTTTTTTTTTTAGGACAAAAAACAATATTACTGTATTAATTACATATGTAAAAAAATTATACTGATATATTTCAATTTTTACCGCGCACCTGATCACTTAAACATACTTAAGCAAGCAAATAGCTGGACAATAACTACATATTGTAAATTATTAGATAGTAAAACAACATATTTTTTATCTATTTGGGTGCTAAGGGCCCTTGTTAAATGTTGAAATATATTAACACATTTTTTACATGTATATTAAACACAGTGGTAGTATTTTTTGCGACATCATATGAAAAAAAAAATGCATTTTTTTATTATTTGGACCCTAATGGGCCCGGCTAGATATTTTTTTTTAAATTCAAATTTTTTGTATAATATACTGTTTACATAAGACAACTTTTCCCCACTAAGTACTACCATTTGAAATTCTAAAAAAAATAATTTTTTTGCCGTTTTCGGCCCACCCTACTATACAATCCATAAAAACAATAATGTGTAAAAAAATAGACTGAAACTAATATCTATTTAAGTTTAAGATAGTTTATCAAAGGAAAACACAACAAAAAAGTTAATTTAATCTTGAGAGATCGTTTTTACGAAACCTGCAACACATTTATACTCATTAAAGCCGAAATAAATTCAGTTTGGAAACATTAACTTCTATTTTGTTGTTTCGGTTATAAAAAAATCATGTCTTTATTGTTTAACTATAAATCTTCATCAACTAGATTTCGGACGGAATGAAAACGATAAAACTATTTAATGTAATTTTATTTTAGTTTCGCAGTATTTATGAGAAAGAGAGAACATATTGAATCTTTCTTATCAGATAATTATATATTTTCATTCAAGGAATTTTCTGCTGGAAAATAATTATAAGTTAGAATATATAAATTATGATTGATAAGTAAAAAAAGTGCGTGCGTTTTTTCTACAACTCAACGTTTAATTTCTTCTTCTCTAGGAAACAGTAAAGTCTAGTAGTTTTACAAGGAGTGGCCAATGTTACTTATTGATAAACATAATATCATAGATAAATAACCATAGTAACATATTCGCTCACAATAAAGTCATCGATTACTCAACAACCGATAGATAAGCCGTAATTTAAGACACTTCTAATCGTTCAATAACATTTTTTTAAATAAAATTAATGATTAATTTTCATATTTTTTGCGTTTTATAACAATTTTTAGTGCTCCGTACCGAAATAAAAAAAAATCTTCTGTCTGTCAAAACCTTCCAGATACTGAACTGTTTGACCTATAAAATTAAGATTTGGCGTAATTATAGTAAATGGTTGACTTATAATAGACTTAAGTATAAAAAATAAAACTATAAGTTATGGTGCTTTTTAATAGAGAGAATGAGTTACCAAAAAAACGTTTTTTTTAATACCGGTGAGTGGGGTATCAAATGAAAACTGACCTTTCAAGGAATTGTAAACGTTTATTTATTATAAAAAACAACGTTTAACAAATTAAAAAATATACAGGCGGGCCCAAGTAAAGCGAAACGTTTTTGGTCATTTAAAATAAGATTTTGAAAAAAGCTCGAACACGTCGATTTTGTTTTCAAGGGGGATTCTATAAATGCAATAATTTTCTGATCAAAAAACAAATATTTACAACTAAAATTCCAAACAAAGTAGTTTCTTATCAAATAATTCAAAACCATCCAATTTGGACATTTATGAATTAATTAAAGTTTTGGATGTTGGTAATTTTTTTAAAATTATTTGAGTCCAAAATTTTAATTAATTCAATAAATGTCCAAATTGCATGGTTTTGAATTATTTGATAAGATAATAAGCCTACATTGTTTTGAATTTTAGTTGTAAATATTTGTTTTTTGATCAGAAAATCATTGCATTTATAGAATTTAAAATGTAAATAACTTGACTAAAACTAAACAGATTTGAAAAAATCAAAAAGCACCGTATTAAGAATGAAAAAACCTTTCAAATGAGGTATGACTTCCCTATCAGGCTATTTAAAATTTTAAGGGTTGTGCTCATAGCGCTGAGGGTTGAAAAGATTCTTGCAAAAATTTTATAACAAAAGATGCCCCCCTTGAAAACAAAATCGACGTGTTCGAGCTTTTAAATGAACAAAATCGACGTGTTCGAGCTTTTAAATGACCAAAAGCGCGCCCGGTTCGTTTTACTTGGGCCACCCTGTATATCAAAGTAATACCGAAAAAAAATCTAAAAATTGCAAATATACATAACGATACAAAGATCAAAAAAAAAATTATAATTTACATAATACAAGTTAAAAATACAATGTACTGCCACATTTTCGATAATATTTAAATTACTACTGATTAATCTTACTTAACATTGCTAAAGTTAAGAAAGCCAGTCTTCAAAATTTGAAACAAAATAATCGAAAGAATTGAAAAAGTATACAGTACACTTGCCAATTTTATTTTATTTTAGTTTTGGTTTCTGGAATACTAATTGTAAGACTACTGCTACACGTACTGCTCGTAAACGTAGGTAGTATTTACTACTATTTACTGTATATTAGAAATTCATCCAATCAAAGTTAGTCACACGAGCAATATTTAGTGTAAAAAACAAAGAATCCAAATTTTAAATCTCTGTAATACATTTATAATTGAATCACGTGTCTTAAAAAGCTTTTCCCTGATATCTTTTTTGTTTTCGCTTTTAGGACAGTGTGCTTTAATTAATTTTTCGTGTTGCCATAATCTTATTTAAATGAATATAAAATATGAAAATATATTACGCAAAAATGAAATGAGGTAGGTATTATATAAAATTCATTAAAACTTTTCTACATTTCTTCCAAGAAAATGTATCATTAAAACAAAATTAGCCGGTTTTCTTATTAAAAAATCTTGCAGATTAATTATTTTTTTTTATTTTTTACATACATATTATAAAAAATATATATCATTTATTTGGTTATCCCTGTTTTCTTAACTAGTCCCAAACTTTTTTTTATAAAACTAGGGCAACGTGACCATTCTTATAATGAATTGAAGTTATCTCCCCTAAATCTGTATAACTTATACATAAATCTTCAATACACTGCGCAAAAAAAATTATTTGTATACATTAATAATATTATGCAAATTGTGCATAACTTAGAACAGAGATATGCTACTTTTCAAATTACTATAGATGTAAATAAAAATTAATTTCTAATGAAAAAACTTTATTTCGAAGTTAAAAATAGTTTTTAATAAACAAAATATTATTGTTCATACATAAAAGAGATATATGTTTGTTTTTTATTGAAATGCTAGAATCTGAAGAATTTCCGGATTCTTGACCGATAATTTTAAAATTTAAAAAGAAATAATACACAATTAATAAATATGAATTATGTATTGTGATAGTTGATTTACTATATAGGAAAAACGGCGAGTTTATTATTGAAAAAATCACAATAACGAATATTTTTATAGAAAAGTACAGTAAATACAGTAGCTTTTCAGTTATAATGTTCAGGTTGTACTCAGAATTAACTCAAGGAAGATCAAAAAGGAAAATTCGAAAAAAAATCGGCTTAATAATACTTACTTATATACTTTTTATGTACTGCATATATGTACGTACACAAGAAAGTAAAAACCTACTAAATATAATGTACATTCAAAATCACACTAGCAGATTAAATTTCATAACAATACACACACAATTTGTTCACCAAAGATGTGTCATAGAAAGAAGGGTGCAGCAGAAAGAGCCTTATCTATTTTTGGCCTAGATTTCAAAAGAATAATCAAGTATTTAAAGAACGGCTGTGAATAAATAACGAAAGAGCCACTGAATCCGCGGTTATTGTTCACAAGACGACGACGAAGACGGCGGAAGCCGGGACAACAAAACCGCTCTCGTGACATACGGGAGGAACACAAAAGCTAACGCTAAGGCACGCACACACGAGCAGTTTTTTTATTTTAAAATTTACATTTTTGTAGTATATACAGATTTTCAGTTTCAAACACTTCAAGATTATTACTTTGAAATGTAAAAACGCGAAATTGCAAAAAATACACGAGAAGAAAATACACAAGAAAAAGAAGAAGATTTGGTAGGTAAAGCAGATTTCTGTTACAATTTTCAGGATATAAAATAGCCTATGTCCTACCTCAGGATACAAGCTATCTTCCTGTCAAATTCAGCGGTTTAGCCGTGAAAAGGTAACAAACAGACAGACAGATAGACACACTTTCGCATTTATAATATTAGTATGGAGTATGAATAGTATGTATGACATTAAAATCACGTTAATAACACAGCAAATCTACTTTAAAGGAGCATTTAACACTAAAGGAGAATAGGATATTTGACACAATTAATAATAAAGACTAAAATATTCTAAATAGTGTAGTATACATTACTATAATTTACAATCAAGTATTTTTTACGTGAAATATGTCAGTATTTCAATAATAAACCTAATTTAAAAATGCAATATTTAACCTATTTGTCAAGTGATCGCAAACGTGTCTAGCAGAACTGTCACTGGTATGACGTAGTTACTTACTTAAACGTCAGAATACGATCCCTATTGGTTGATTTCAGTTTGTTTTTATTTGTCACGTGATCGCAAATGTGTCTAGCAGAACTGTCGCTGGTATGACGTAGTTCCTTACTTAAACGTAAGAATAGGATCCCTATTGGTTGATTTCAGTTTGTTGAGTAAACAGTTACGTCACGCATACCACGTGATTTTGAATGCGCGTTTTGATGGAATTTTTTTCATTTGAATAGAAAAAGATTATTTTCAGCGTTTTTTCGGCATTATTTTGGAAAAAAGATACTGATACTAAGGAAGTATCTATTATGTATATACATACGCACAATTTACAATATATTTTTAAATTAGTAAAATACCCTATTAAATTGGTTGATAACATTGGGTATAAGTGTTCTGTAAGGCGGCTGTGCTCAGGTATGAAAGATGCTCGTGTGTCGCAGCCTATCTCCGCACAAGCATACATACGCACACTTCAACATTTATGCGACATTTAAAATGCCACCGCGGGACAATGGATATAAATGAACCAGCCGCACCTTCATATCGCACAGGGGTGGGCTCCAAATGTCATACGCACACGTGAGGACCTGATTAAATATACACTCTATTCTTTTTATCAAAAGCCCTCTTTACCGTTGATATGGGTAGGTACTTTGTTCGTTCTCTTGTTTTTAACGTTTTTCGTTTTGATATTTATAAGGAAAATGTGTGTTTGGAATCTGGTATTTTTTTGTTATAATAATTGACAGAAAATTTATCGTGATTCGAAGTTTTTGTTAAAACGTGGTTGCCAAGCATGGAACTTTCTTATACTTATAAAAATACAGTAATTAAATAATAATAAAAAGTTAATTGAGGGGTTTGCAGCAACGAGTTAACTCCATTTTTAGGCCAAACAGAGTTAACAACCGTTTCTTGGGGAAAATTATCATTCTTTCGTTGATAGATGAGTATAGTTTTGGTAGTTTTGCATTCTTATTTTTTCTTTGGAGCTTCATTTTTCATGTACTAAAAAGAGTGTTTTTGGGCTTAGAATTTAGTTAGTACACTCGTTACTGTGTTCTTTCTTGAAAATTGTTCTTATTCAATGCTTCCTTACTTTAAAAAGAAAATACTTTTCAACTATTTGGGCCAAAAAGGAGTTAACTCCAGAATAAAATTGACTCTAGAATTGCGAATTTGACTAATTTCTCAATGGAATTTGGCCAAAACATGAAATGGTAGGTGACAAATAATAATTGGACGAAGACAAAGGCGATTTAAATACATTCTTCATTTTTTAACAGTTTTTTCTATTTTCCCACAAATTATAAAAACTGGAGTTAACTCCTTGTTGCTGCAAACCCTTCAATTTATACCAACAAAACAAATATGTTTGTGCAATATACATTTAAATTAAAAATTAGTCAAACTTATTGATTCTTGTAATATAAACTACCTACTTTTATAATTTATTTAATATTTTACGTATTAAAAAAATGTAGTGATTTTTTTTATTAAAAAATCCGATTTAAATTAAAAACTTCAAATAGTTTGATTCTTTTTGAACTTTGATTACTCTACAAAAAGAATATGTTTATTAAATTGGAAAAATGGATAGAATTATAATAATTTATACATAATAATATTCTCAGTAACATTAATCAAAATATTGTTTCTATTTATATTTTCAATTAAATATACAAGGAACTAACAAAAATACTCTGATTAACCATATGTTCAATTCTTTAACATATGTTTTCATATAGAGTAATACTACTAAGGTAGGCATATGAATGTTCCTATAATAATTTTATGCAACTTTTTTTATTAGATCTAAAACAATAAAAACTTCAATATAAATAGAATGTTAGTTATACATATAAATATCATAAAATAATTAACAACTAATTATTAAATATAAATGTTATTGATTTCATTTTACTCTAAAACTTCACGCTAACCCCAATTTAAAACTATGACGTTAATAAATATTTATAATATCGGTTTCAATCCCTTCGACAATAATCAGTAAACCGTGTAAAAGCTAGACTTAATTAAAAATAAATGATTTACACAGGGTTCGCAAAAAAACAAGATGAAATTTCATCAGGGGGGTTAAATGTAAGCCAACTCCGCTTAACACAGGGTCGTATAGTCATGAAAATATTAAATGACCTAACTTATGTCATATGTCATACTTTGAAAGTTTATTACTTCGGAACTAATAATAGAAAAGCAATAAATAATATGTCAATAGATTGTTCGTTAACCATCCATCCCTCAATCCTTAAATACAGTAGCATACAAATTTTCATCAGATTTTGTACATACAGTGCGTTCATGATGAAAGGAACAAATTCGTTTAAAATTCAGGTAATTATTTTGTGGAAAAACGCTCGGACCCGTCGATTAGTATTTTTAGATGCGGATTTTTTGACATAAGAAAATTGTATATAGGGTGTCTCAAGAAGAAGATACGCAGACATCATTGATTTTTGTTTAATGTAACACCCTATATATTATGCCATTTTTGAATTGTACGATAATTTCTGAACACTTTTTGTAGAACATACCATAGCTCTAAAATCAGCAGTTTTTGAAATAATGACGTATGAAATATATCTTAAGATTAATATAATGCAGTTATCATTGATTTTTATAATGGCACAGCCTGTATTTTATGCCATTTTTGAATTGTACGGTAAATTCTAGCCACTTTTTGTACAACATACTATAGCTTTAAAATCAGCAGTTTTTGGAATAATGACGTTTGTAATGTGATAAATAAATAAAAAATTAATAAAATATTCAAAAGAAAATAATTTATTCCAAAAACCACTGATTTTAGAGCTACGGTATGTTGTACAAAAAGTGTTCAGAATTTACCGTACAATACAAAAATGGCATAAAATATAGGCTGTTCCATTAAAAAAAATCAATGATGACTGCATATATTCATCTTGAGATATATTTCAAACGTCATTATTCCAAAAACCGCTGATTCTTGAGCTATGGTATGTGTACAAAAAGTGCTCAGAAATTATCGTACAATTCAAAAATGGCATAATATATAGGGTGTTCCATTTAAAAAAATCAATGATGTCTGCATATCTTCTTCTTGTGACACCCTGTATACAATTTTTTTATGTCAAAAAATCCGCAACTAAAAATACTAATCGACGGGTCCGAGCGTTTTTCCTCAAAATAATTACCTGAATTTTAAACGAATTTGTTCCTTTCATCATGAACGCACTGTATATACTCGTAGACGATTAATATTACTTATTTTCTAGAATAAGAAATGACAATAGTCAAATAAAGTTAATAGTAGAGGCCAACGATAAATAAATACTATAGTTGCTACTGTGCCTTTAAGTTTTTTTTTAATTTGTAGACAAATACAATATAAAATAACAGAATATCATTTTTTTTTGCTTTCTTGGTTGGTGCCAAAATTAGCAATTGACAGAATGTGGACTGGTGCCCAATATTATAAAGAATTTGGTCTTGATTCTTGATCAACCAAAATCCAATAATCAGTTTCAATTAAAGAGATGACAGATTCAATGTTTCGTTCTATAATACAGATTGACAGTTTGCCAGTGGATTGTCATCTTTGATCTCGTCTCGTCCTTTTTTTAAGATAGTTCATTCATACTTAAGTTTGTTTTTTGGCGCATTATCTTCTTAATAGCATCAATATAATTAAGAAAACTTAAATATGTTATGTCTAAGATCACGACGAGTACTATAAAGAATTTGTTTTAAATATAGAGTGCTGTGGAGCAAAAGCAAAACAACGCAATCGTCGTGGTGTCAAATCGTTATGAATTTGCTCGGGATTCTAGAGCAGTGGTAATAAAAGGGAGTCTATGGAAAGGGGCTATAGTATTTAAGGGGCCTATTAGGGGTCTATGATGAATTTCTCTGTTCTAAAATTTTGAAATATAATGATTTATATAGTAATTTATGATTTTCCTTTTTATTTCCTTATCTTAAAGTCAAAATTTCATTGACAAATTGAAATTTGGTGTATGAAAATTACTATAAAATTTTGAATTTTAGATTTCGTTTAAAGTATGTTTATATTATAGAAAATGGCGTGAAAAGTTGAAATTTTCAAACCGCAGTTCTGTATCTCAAATCGTTCTCGAGGTATGACCTTTCAAATTTTTCGATTTTTGAACGTGTGGTCGAATTTGATTTTTGTTGACGGATTTGAAATCAGCATATCAAATTCTATCTGATGACGTGTACCCCTTGGAAATTTTTCGATTTTTCGTGAATTTTTTTTCTCGAAGTATACATGTCATATATAGATTTCGAAACGCTGATTTCAAATCTGTCGACAAAAATCAAATCCGACTACGCGTTCAAAAGTTACGGCCATTTTTCTCTAGAATTTTAAAAAATCGAAAAAATTGAAAGGGCGATCTCGAGAACGTGTTGAGATACAGAACTGTGGTTTGAAAATTTAAACTTTTCACGTCATTTTCTATAAAATAAACATAATTTAAACGAAATCTAAAATTCAAAAAATTATAGCAATTTTCATGCACCAAATATCAATTTGTCATAGAAATATTAGCTTTAATATAAGAAAAAGAAAATTATATTTAAATTATCTAAAAATGTAATGGAGACTATAAAGAAAATATTTCTTTTAAAAAAGGTATATGTGAGAAAAAAGGTTGTGAACCCCTGATATAAACAATACTATTGATTAGAACTGTTTGTGGGCTATCATTTATATTTGATACCTCGTAAATAGCTTTTACTTTACAGTAAATTATTTATAATATCCGACCTAAAAGATAGAAGTTAAAACAAATAAGTATATTTTGGCATAAGCCATACACAAATTAATTTTTTTAACTTTTTGAACACCACCCTATGTATATTTTTTCAAATTTTCAATTAATATAGAACATTATTAAATCTTTAATAAAAACATCAATTCTATTCACTTTTTTCTATAGCGCAATTATTCATTCTGATAGAAATCTCAAATCTTCCAAAATTGATCAAATAACATACGACATGAAAAAATAAACACAAATTTACATAACAATGACTGCCGCAACAACAAAAATGTTCAGAACCTCGATCTAGCCCTGCTTGCGAACCCTCATCCTCCAAAAGACCCCTACACCGAGGTGAACTGCAGACACCATACAACTATATACCGGGTACGGGGGTGCGGGTGAACCGAGCACAGATGTTCACTTTGTCATTCATCATTCGTAATTTGATAAACGGCTATAACACATACTAGGTTATTTCAACTTGGACCCACACAATTAAAACTTATAGTATTTACAAATTTAACTGCAGCTGACATTATTTAATATAATGTTTATTTAATTCAACTTTACAGCGCTCATAGTAAAGGTTATGAATGCACGCACACTTTTGTAGTTAAGGGGGATGGCCACTGTGACGGGTCAAAAAATTGTCAATGTTTTTTTTCACAGATATAACTAATTATTTTTGAATCAGGTAAAAGACATTTTATTAAGTATACCATATTCAACTTATTTAATATCAAATTTTATTGAAAAATATTAATTATGAGCCTCAAGTGACGACCAAAAAAAAAATTCTCTATGGTCGACTCGAAATTTCGAGAAGGGTTATATGAAAAAAATAAATAAAAATTTTATCAATATCTATATGAATGTAGTTATCGTTGCACGTAACCGTTTTTTTTAATTTTATTTTTTCACAAAATGGCGATCGTTTGATTTTTTTTTTCATTTTTAAGACCTATTTTTTTTATTAGAGCGGTTTTAAAAATAGTAATTATCAAAATTTCAAAAATCGGCTACGTGCAACGATAGCTACTACAATTACGAAAATTATTTTAAAAAAAATTGAAATCGGTTCATTAGTCTTTGAGGAATCGTGTCGACCAGGTCGAAAAATGTCATTCCGAGATAAACGTGTTTAATGTTTTTGTTATGTCATAACCGGCCGTGCTACATCGTCTCACTAAATTGACTGTAACTCCCTCAATTTTCAAAATTTAAACTAATTTTTTTGTATACACATTTATGAATATGTAAACTTTAAAAAAATCTAAGAAAAAAAAATTATATTTTTTTCCGTCACAATGGCCATCCCCCTTAAATGGTTTCGTTTTGATGAAGGGTAGGTCGCGTTTGTGTGCTTCGTGGATTTATGTTGAAAAGGGCTGAAACCAATGATCCGTGTAAGCTACTGTAAGCTGAACGAATGGAGACAGCCTTGCTGCTAGAATATTGTGTCGGTGTTCATAAAAGTTTTACTCACGTACAATATTTTTCCAGAAAAATGTTTGCTGCTATACACTACAATATTAAAGAAGAATGTCAGATAAAACAAGCGTTTTGTGTAAGCTTCGTATAAACCATACAAAAGATGAAACGACTGTTGTTCACATACAAAATTTTAAAAATGATTTTATGGCAAAAAATATAATTCGTACGAGACACTTTTCTCAGTTTTGATCTTGTATATAACCGAGTCGAGGTCGAAACGAGAATGTTGATCGTATAATCTGATAATAGGCAGGACGAGAAAAGACTATGTTTAGGTAAAACTCGTGTGAAACCCTAGTTATTATTGGGTGGCAATACAATGGAATCTCTTGAAGAGATTGATATCAGAAGTTTATGATAAAATCTGTTCAAATATAAACCACAATTACCAAGTTTTTAAAAGAGGTAGGTTACATTATTTTAGGAGCGTGCAGTTAGAAGGATTCACCTATCTTATGAATTTTAAAACATTTTTCTAATAGCACTTAAATCGTGGCAACATGCATTCAGCTTGGTAGATAGTTGTATACTGCATTGTAGTAATACACACATCATAGTGGGCTCTCACACCGGAGCAATATAGCAACACAGCAATAAAGTAACTACCAATTAGCAACTAGCAATATAGTGATATCATATTGATTTGGTGTGAGACAATATGTCTGATTCAATGTATATTGACAGATAGCAATAATATCGCTAGTTATAAGTTGCTAGTTGCTATATAGCTATATTGCTATATTGATCCGGTGTGAGAGCCCACTTACGTGTAGAAACTATGCAACGTTGCCAGACTTCTTAGTTTGTGTATGCCTACTATTGCCTACATTTGTAAATTTCTGAAACCACTGATTTTCTTAATTTTAATTAATATTTTTGAAACGAGACACTTTTCATTGGTAGAATAATTTTACTATTTTATGGTAGAGTTAACTCTTATTAATTACATAAGGTTATACACCTAGCACACTGTAAAAAAAGTATAATAGTAGCATATGTACTAATTTGCTGTAATGGCAGAGCTAGTTTTTCATTATTTTGAATAAATTACAAGTGAATATATTTGTTATATTATTATTATAGTATTTAAAAGGGTTGAAGTTTCCAATAATTTGTTTTTAAAACGTCTCTATATAGCCAATTGTGCAGAATTTCAATAAATAAAGCACTTTTGGTAAGTTCTCTCATTTACCGTGTGTTAAAAACTCTATTACATCCAATTACACAAAACCCATACGTCAAATATTTTAAATAAAAATTAGTAAAATATATGAGCTAAAATTAAAATTTTAGACTTTTATCTATACATTGCTCTAATGATCGAATAACTTTAAAAAGGGGACATATCTCATTAGGATTGTGAATATTTTGTATAAATTTGAGATCGATTTAACTATTTTGGTTTCGGTAACCAACCTTCTAAAATAAAATAAATAACAGACAAAGAATCAAGGATTATATTAATGTAAAATACATAATAAAGTTCTTACATAATGTTATTCAATTCATAGCATTACTTTGTCACATTTAACAATAAATTCTAATTAATCATTGGGTACAATATTCATCATTCCAGAGGCAGACACATGTATCTATTTGTCACAGGCGCGCATATGTTAAACGTATAAACCTCACGTGTTTTGTATCAGCACACAAACATTTGGTTATTATAGAATAAAAAGAAATCGAATTTCAGATAGCTTACACTTTTAATAGATACAAACAAAATTTAGCGTGGGTGTGAATTTAATACACTAGCATATTTTATATCAAGGCCAGCACCGAATCGAGTAGATTTAGCTTGGGGCAAATATTATCATTAATACGCAACGGTTATTGCGGAAATACGATATCAATATACATATTGATTAAATTTAGTATTGGTACATTTTACCCATTTTTTTTAATTTTCTTAAATTGTCTTCGCAGAAAATGAAACGATTGTGCCAATATATAACTAACATATTTATCAATATATTGTAAACATGTTTACCTCCTATTTCAGTGGTTCTAAACAGGTATTCTGAGAAACTTTGATTAAGAACGTGTCACAACTGTTTTGCGAAGTTATGAAAGTCCTAATAAGAAGAAAACAAATGTCTGTATTTTGGTAATTTGTAAAATTATTTTATGAAGAAAAAAATAAAATACAATTTTATTTTTATTATTTAACTTAACGAATGAAATATAGTTGTCTTTACGTATGCATGTGTTATAGATTTATGTACGAATACTCGTATATTAATAATATACGAAAAAGAGTTTACTAAAAGTTCTCTAAAATACCTCTTTATATTTGATTTAATGAATTTTTCATTGACCAAAAATAGTTTAACTGTACAAAAAGTTTATCCACTCATAGGATATAACATATAATTTAATAATATGATTGCTACCTCACATATCCAAAAGATTGGAAGAAAATAAATGTATAGTAATTTCTGAAAACCAAGACAAAATTTTCATTTCATATTTTAAATGTCTACTTGATCTTGCATTTTCAAATAAAAACAAATGCCTTTCGTACTGTATCTGTTTGTCTGTCTGTCTGTCCTCACCCCTAAATTCTTGCCACACTCAAAACTCATGAACCACTGATCGGATTTATATAAAATGTTTCGTTACATCTGTATTTGGTTAGTTAGGTCTATATTTGGCTTTGCAGAATTTATTGAAAGTATTCCACTATATATTTCGAAAAAACTAAAATCTACAAATCTATAATAATTTATTGAATATATTTATACAGGTTTGCCAGTATTTCTCTGGAACAAATTTCCCTGACTTTTCCCGGTTTTCCTGGAGAAATTTTACGTTTTTCCCTGTTTTATATTTTGAATTTTGATAAAAACCCTAAAAAAGGTCACATGTTTTCTTTTAAATTTTAATAGATAACTGTTTAAATATTTGCGAGAATTTGTGTGATTTTTGCATTTTTATAAAAAATTCCCCGACTTTTCCCTGATATTTCCCTGTATAGCAAAATTCCTTGACTTTTCCCGGTTTTCCAGAAACTGGCCACCCTGTTATAACAGAAGTCAAAACATTCATTTTAAAAGATAACCAATCGAAAAAAATCCTTATGAAAATGTTGACAAAAAACATAAATTTGCACTTTCTGTTTTGTTGAGTTAGTCATGGATTATATCCACGAAACAAACAGTTAAGAAATCGAGAATAAGGCAAATTTAGTGTACATTAAATGAGATACATTTTAGTGGTAAATAAATAAAATAGTGAGTGATTTTCTTGTTTTTCTGCAAAATACAAAATAACAATTTAATATCTGCCATGACACATTCTTATACGTAATACCGAAAATAAACAATTATTTGTGTATCTACTTTTTATAAAACAAATATTTCTGACTAACTGAGATAAAAAAATAAGAAAACAAAAATAGAAATTAACTTTTTCGTCAAATTTTATTATAAATAGTTTTTCTAATATGGACTGTTTCAAAAATACTTCAAAAATTAACAAAAGGAAACATTTATTTTCGGTTATAAGTTTATAAGATCCGAGTTCAAAAATAAGAGATTTTCTTCCTTAAAGATAAAAAAAATACTTAATATAAAATTTCACCTTTCTATGTTTTATTGTTTTTGAATTAGTGTCTACAGACCGACATATACCATGCACAGGTAGAAAGGTTTGCTTGTGCCAAGTAAACCTTGTTTTGTTTTGTATATAACGAAAACAATATTTTCTTAAGATAAGAAATATATTCTTAAACCAACTATAGTATTCTTGGACAAAGAAATAATGTAGTTGAATTAAGAGTACTTTTCTTATATAAAGAAAATATTATTTTCGTTATATACAAAACAAGATTTTCTTGGTCCAATACAGTTTTTTTTTGTGTGTGGCAAAAACAGTCAGAATGGATTCAAAGAAAATCTAAATATAGATCTTTTCATTAAAATCTCAAATTCGAAAAAAATCGGTTAAGAAAAAAGTTAACAGTTTTATAAACTGAAAGCATAAAATACGTAAAGGTATTTCAAAGTATTTTGGAGGTTCGTTAGTTTTATGTGAAATTCACGGTATACAGTAACAACTTTATTCAGTAATGTATGCACCACTTTTTTCAATGGCTTTTCGCCATGTCTGGGTGGCTTTCGTTCTCAAAGAACTTTTAACTTTTCTCGTTGAAAAACTATAATATATGCAGGTCCCCGAGGAGTCGATATTGTAACTTTTAGAATGACCGGGATAAATGAATATCTGACGGTGCAAAGTAACGTTGCTGAACGTGATAGTTGACACAGCGTTTTTGCGTATATTTGAAAACGCGATCTAATAAAAACATAAAAAATAAAACCGACTTAAAAACACTGAAAAGTGTATAATAATAATTAAATTTAACAGTTTTTGAAGTTTCAGAGTGGTCAGTGTTTCTGTGGAACAAATTTCCCTGACTTTTCCCTGTTTTCTAGGAGAATTTTTACGTTTTTCCCTGTTTTTTATTTAAAATTTTGATAAAAAAAAAACTAAAAAAAAGTCACATGTTTTCTTTTAAAGTTTAATAGATAAATATTTGCGAGAATTTGTGTGGTTTTTGCATTTTTATAAAAAATTCCCTGACTTCCAACCAAATTCCCAGACATTTCCCTGTATAGCAAAATTCCCTGACTTTTCCCGGTTTTCCAGAAACTGGCCACCCTGTTTTTCCTTTTGAGTGGCATATCTATAAAGTCCATGGTCAAATTCGGATAAAATTTATATGGGATTATTTCGAAAGTATACTCTTTCAAACAAACCGAATATAGGTGCATATTTGTCGAAATTATAACCGGAAATACATAAAAAATATATATACAGTAAAATTATAAAATCGCCTCTTTTTGGGGTTTTCTAAGGGTTGCTCTTTAGAAATGAATATCTCCGCGTAAAATTGTCAGATTTGAAAAAAAAAATATGTTTTAAAAAGTAGGTAAATCTTATAAATGTGATCTCTAGCTAGGGTCACCTAAAATGTAATTTTTAGGATGAGTGCTGTTTGACTTACAATTAGTTTTACTGTTTGATTATTTAACTTTTTATTGTTTCATTTTGTTTATAATTCATCAAAATTTAAAAAATCATCTTTACGTATTTAATGAATGCTCCCTAATCATTTTCAGAAAAATAACATTATATATACACACACTTTTTTGTCTATCCTACATGAATTTAATTTTTTTTTTTTTATATTCTTTTGTATCGACTAAATCGGCGGTTCTTAAACTAGGGTCCGCGGACCCCCGGAGGGCCGCCAAACTTTTACGGGGGTCCGTGAAATATTTTTGGCAAAAAATTAATTTACATAAAGTGCTTTTATATTTCTATTTATCAGTGATTATTACTATATAACGACCTTTTTTGTTTTTCTATCAGGGATGGGGGTCGCTGAAAAATAATTGTTCAGAAAAGGGGTCCCCAGACCACATAAGTTTAAGAACCGCTGGACTAAATGATCCCTCAATTCTCAATAAATCGGGTATAGGTATTGAATATAATAAGCAAATACTCATTTTCCAACAGCCCTATTTTTAAAGGAAATGATATATCAGATTCATATAGGTAGGTACTTATATTGTATTTCAGAGATAAAGTTAAATCATCATTTTTTCATTTTAAAAACATTATAACATTACAAATTCTACACGAGATGTCAAGACGACATTTAAATTATATATTTAGAAAGGGAAGGTTCCGTGACATCACTTTAAATATCGTAATGATTATGCATATCTACCTTAAAGTACCTAATGTCATAATAAATAATATCAAATAATATATTACTGAAACTTAAGAACTTGAGAAAAAAACTAGTTTATTCTTTGATGTAATTTTTAGTTAAAACTTCGATAGTATCAGGTCAGTCCATAACATAGATAATTAATTAATCCTAAAAAAAATCATGGTTAGTAAACAGACGATTTACTAAATGTTTTCAATGAATCTTTCATAGAGAAATAATATATATCTAAATAAATACATACATTGTATTATTTATAGATTTTTATATTGCTTTTCAAAGAAATATATATATATAAATACGGTTTCATACCATACAATTATTTTAAATTGTGAACCCACTCTTTAATAATATAATACGTTTACCTATGATTTAATATAATAATAATTTATTAGTTAAATATACGTAAAATACATTAATTTATTTTTCAAGTTATTCTTTCTGTCTTGTGTACATAATTATTTATAAATATATTTTTTTAGAAGAAATACTAAACGCAATTCTAAATATAAATTGCATAAATTGCGTTATAACATAAGAAAGGAACAAAACAATAGCGTCAAGTTATATTGAGAGCATTAGGTGTAAACAGGTAATAAGTGAATAATAAAATATTTGCACTTTCAAGATATGTATCATATGACAGTATCGTGATTATTTACATATAAATTAATAACTTATGCCACCTATTTTTTTCTAAATTAATTCATACCTTGAAATTGAATTATATAAATTATAAATAATATATTATGTGACATTAATTTTTTTTATATTTTGTAAAATACATTCTACATTTCGTTTAGTCCTTGATAGTCACATGTTATAAATGCTTTAGATTTTTAATATCACATCCTGAATATAACTATACAAAATTGATGTAAAATATTTGTGAATTATATAATTTTTATTCCAATAAGAAATAATATGTTACATAAATTCGAATATTAATAGCAAAAACAATATAACGCTGAAAACAGAATTGGCCGAATGTAGGTAAATATACAAAAGTCTTTGCTTAAAAATAATATTAGAATAACTAAAATTAAACTATGAGATGAAAAATAAAATAAATGCTATAAATTAAAAATTTATGATAGTAAGGATACCGTAAATATATCATATTTTGAAATATATCTGTTGTCTAATGATAAAGGACGAATTAAATAACAGTCGGTCTACCTACCTTGTGTAAATGTAAACAGTAATACAATGCTGTAAAAAACGATAAACTTATAACACAAAAAACACACACTGCTGGTTCGACACATTCTCATTCTTGCATCACAATAATAAACACTTGAACAATTACGTAAAATTATACATTTTCGTTCATCTAAACGTTTATTATCCTACGTTACTGTCATGTTACCGTACGCACCTCACATACAATATCGCCATTTTAAAATTTTTGATTCTCGTCTGGGGCGTCAGGGGTTTTGTATGTACGGGGACGAGGGAAATGGTATATTCAAGATACAAACCATTATAAGAAAGTTTACAAAGATTCGAAGATTTGCGCTTTGAACTATAGATGACAGCCTAAAAAAATACTAATTCGAAATATTTTAAATATTATTTAAAAATTGCTTAATTATATTTTCTTGGATTGAAAATAACTTATTTGTTAAAATAGCATACTAATATTAGCTTGTGTATTCATTTATGTTAATTAAACATCGGTTCACTTTATAAATATATTCAATTTCATATTTCCAAAAAAGCACATTGTTGTAAATAAAAATGAAATAATTTTTATATTTCAACCAAAATTTATGGTTCATTACAATTTAATTAAATTATAATAACTAAATAATTGGAAATAAAACATATTTTAAATAAATTAATCGATCAAAAAAATGTACACGATTTATTATAATTTTAATACGTATATACCTATAGTACCTACTATTCTAAAATCTTATGCGACATATTGGATTTTCACATATCAAATAAAAAAGTAATTTACTTCCAATGCACTTGTGTACACAATTGTATTATATGTGAACCAAATGATATTCTGTAGCAATTTATTACAGAATAGCATGTATAACAGAATTATAGTTTTTGTACAGGACTGTGATAAGGAAAAGTTAATATTTAATAAAAAATTCTAGTTCGATATCATTGTTTTTCAGTTTGAAAATCATTTTAGTGATTTGTAATTTTTCAATAGTTAATTTTATATTCTAAAACTTCTGTAAAAAATAAGTACCTATACATATATTTCATGTGTTATATTTATATTTGTCTTATATGGAACATACAAAAATTCAGAATGCAAACATAAATGGGCCAAATCCCAAATTAAGTATGTATAATCTCTATAAATGGGGTGCTCATATTATTACAGTAAGAAATGAATGCCCATGTACAATATTAGGATTCTAATCAAGATATAATTTTAATCCAGTTCTGTCTACATTCTAACATTGACCAATAATTTGTAAATGGACTATACTGATTAGATTAAATCACATTAGGATAGTGTGTTGTCAGAATCTAGTAGAAATTCTCTCTTGATGTAGGATAACAAATAATTAAGATCAATACAGTGCCACATATCTTCTTGTATCAATTTAGGAAGGGGAAGTATTGGCATGGGTTTCAGGGAAAAAAATAATATTACAGGGTTGAACAATTCTGAAATTATATATTAATAATTCAATATATTATATATTTTCTCCTACATATAAATTAAATTTAGTTAGTTATTTTTTTCTACTATACGTAATAAAAAATTCATACCACACTTACATCTGTTGTCCGGTAATTCTGTAATATTAGCTAAATAATCGTTAACAGTATCAACGTTTTTAAAATAAAAATTATTTAATTTTATATAAAATAGTCATACGTATATGGTTTATTTAGCATAATATTATTGTTTCTTTTAGTAATGAATATAAATATATGAATGAATGTAAAATGTATACATAATAATCTTTGATCTTGACCTTTATATACAAATCGAAAGAATACTCGAATGTTATATTATGAGTATTATTTTGAATGAAAAATATATATAAAATATATAATTCAAAAGTTAGTAAACAAATTGTAATTGGACGTCTATGTTATGATATACTTCACATCTTATTATTTAAAATACTGAATAAAAAAAAAAACAATGTACATTAACAATTTGTTTTATGTACAATAAAGTAACCCACCAAAAAATAATTACAAAAAAATATAAATATCTAAATTGATACTATGTATATTTAATAATAAAAACGATAAGAATTAATTAACTTAATTTTTCTGCATAAAGTCCACGACTTTTTTTTTGCATTTAAAAATATTGAATATCGTACTTAGGTGTATGTTCATAATTCATGCTAAAATATACGGTGGTAAAATAGACAATTCATAATGCGAGACAAACTATTCAAGTCAGCGTAATCAAAAATGCACATCCCTTATCGATATCTAATGTTATTTCATGCTGTATTATAGTCAATTTGGCAAAATTGATTCATAACTTAATTTCAGAAGATATTTCAATATAGTAAATATGTTGTTTAACACTTGCGTACAACAAGTAAAATTGACACTATATAAGCTCGTCGAAACCAAAAGATCGTCAGTCACAAACCATCAGTTATTCAACCAACAACAACAGTTTTCTGTAAGTAATAAACCATATAAAAAAAAATATTCTTATAAAAATAATTGAAGTTATAAATTACAATTCTTTTCATTTTAGAAACAAAATCATAATGCAATCCAAGTTTACTTTGTGCATCTTAATCATCGCTATGATTGTTGTCATGGCAACATTATCAGAAGCTGGATACAGAAAACCTCCATTCAATGGATCCATTTTTGGTAAAAGAGGAGCTACCGCTGGTAATATTTTTTATTTATCCGAAATTTATAAAAATGTATACAATTTCTTAATATTTTTTTAGAATTTGACGGAACTGGCAAGGCACTCTCAGCTATGTGTGAAATAGCAAGCGAAGCTTGCCAGACGTGGTTCCCATCTCAAGAAAACAAATGAACTAACAATGACGAAATGGCTCCGATACCCTTGAAATTTTTCAATTTTCTACAACCTCAAACATAAAAAAGCTGTATGACAATATTTAAAATCAAAAAAAAAAAATCTCTTAGTTTTAATAAATATTAATATTTAGTTTAAATGCAAACATTGATTTCTATTTTAAGTACTAAGTAATCATTTTATGTGTGCTATTTGTTACAGAACTGAATATCTTAATGTAATAATTTAATTAAAATAAATAATGTGTTTATGTATTTAATTGTTTTAATTTTATGTTTGACCATAGATATATTTTTCCTATAATGCATTAAAAAAAAATTAATTACTTTAAAAAGTCAAGAAGTGCATTTTTTTAACACCATATAGATTATTCCTGATTGACTATTTTAAATATGATTTTAGTAGAATAAAATTCAAATGTTCTTTAAATAGTTTATTTTTTTATAATTTGTTGTGCCTTAAAATATCTGATTAAAAAATACATACAGAAAAATAAACATTTTTTCATTACACGTAATTAAAACTAATAAAAAATCTTACTCTAAAATATAAAGGAAAAGAATATATATAGCATAAAATATTATTTACGTAACATCACATGAAACACATTGATTAAACTATCAGTCTTAAAGTCCACCAAACAATTGAACTATAACAATCATCAGCACGATAGAGGAGGGAGTTTCCCATTCCTACGTAATTCTGTTACACGTTTACGAATACAATCGATATACTCGACCATCGCATTCGCTAACGATGCTTCAAGAACACTGTTTGGAATCCACCCTTTCAAGTTTGTATTCAGTATCCAACGGAATACACATTTATTTGAATCATCAGGCAATGGTATCATCGAAAAACATCCTACGCCATTTTCACCTCTTAAATGCAAATTTTAAAATTATAACCGATGTTGATTTTATCTCTTTGGTATAAAAATATTAATACAATACCTTATATGAACTTTCTTTGGAGGTAAATTAGGATGTTTGAAACAATTCCAAGCCAAAAATTGACCGTTTGCCTGCAGATCACAATGTCTTAAACTAACAAAGTCTCTTGAGGACAATGCCCCACCACCCCTTGCCGAACTGACTTGGTATATAATGTCAGTTTTACTATCAAATATCTAAAAATAGATAAATTATATTAATCTTTGAACAACACACTACAAAATCCACACGGGTTAACGTTATAACTAATATAAATTAATTAATAGATGGCGTAGCCAGTATTTTTATGTCTGAAGGGTTGTAGTGAGAATATAAAACTTTTTCCCCCATAACCCAGACCCTACAATCTGACCATAAAGGAATGACACACATTCTTCGAATGGACTTGGTTAGCGTAACCCAGTTCAATGTTCAAGAGTTAACTCAGAAAATTATAGAATTAATTAATTATTACCTGCACTCTGATAGATTCAGTTAGAGTTATATTCCATTTGGCTTGTTCGCCTACATTTTTAAATATTTCATCTTCGATGAAACTTGCTGGTGCATCAACTATCCCCTTTAAATAAAACATTTTAATTTTATCATATTATACTTTGAACTGTTCACAAGTTAAAGTAACTAAGACAATTTTTTAATTAATGCTGCAGCCACAGTAAATCTTATAAAAAATATGTATAAAAAATACTCACTGTCATTCTGAAAATTTTTTTTGAATTGTATTTCATCGCATGAATTAAATCTCCATTTGGATACTCCTTTTCTTTTTTCCATTCAGGACTATTGATAATTTTCAAAGCCAATTCCCAAGTTTTTCGAGCTTCATGTTTAATTTTCTCTTCCTGGAATATAAAATCACGATTAATAAAAATAAACACATAAAAGTTTGTTTACAAAATATTACATCATATTCTACAATTACTTCATCTTCTTCTTCTACATCAGAGAAGAAAAAATTTTTTAGTATACGCATTCTGACCGAAATGTGGACGCAATTATTTATAACTAAATTATAATTAATATGAACTGTTAATTAAACACATTTTCTAATCAAGTACAATTAAACAAAGCATATACAAGCAATTAAAAGTACATGTGTAAAGGATGTGAAATTGCTTACACAGATAAATAATTTTAATTGTCATTAACAAATATTTTAATTTAGCATTTAACAAAAAAATGTATAAATTTTTTATTATTATTCATAAATTCACAGAATATATTTACAAGAATCATAAAATAAATGTCGCACAAATTAAATATTAAATATAGATTTACATAAATATATATTTTAGAGAAATGTCATACCCTTGTTTACTTTTTTTATAAAATTCAATCTCATTAGATCTTTCATTGAGCAAAAGGTCAAAACGTTGGCTTTGATAATTATTATATTTCATTACGCTACCACTATATCATCTATCCAATCACATGTCAAATGTCATTTTAAACGTAATTAAGCAAATAAATAACCGATATGATTTTTTGTCAACTAAATAAATCTTTGATAAATTATAGTTATTTATCATCTTCATCTAAAATCATATGAGAATTGGTTTTATTTCTATCATTCACACAAATATAAATATTTTAAATATTGTGTAAGATTTTAGTTAAATGTTTTTTTTATTTGATCTATTCATTTGAGAAGTACATTAAAATAAATGTTAGTTAATGATACCAAATAAAACAAATGCACGTAACTCAGGGGTGTGCTGCCAAACATTTAACAACAGGCTCTCTATTAAAAAAAAAAATAACGCATATTTTGTGTGTCTTAAGGCACATGTGTTAATTCCTTTATTTATATTGTTTTCATATTTTTTTTACAATTTTAACAATACATACAATCACAGAAGTACAAATTCGACATTACAAAATCATATAAAGCTGTTAACACGACACTGTCCCGTTTTATTATTTAAGAACAGTAAAAGTAACGCTTCTCGAATAGGTACACCGGATTGTCTGTAACAATTTTTTATGATTTTGCAATGTTGAAATTGTAATTTTTATAAAAATAGACCGAACTTTTATTCGCTTGATTTAACAAGCTCGCCGATTTTTTAAAATCTTAACAAACCGGCTCGCACAAGCCGGCTCCAGCACACCTCTGACGTAACTTTCAAATCTATCTTTTATCATGTTATGACCTAAGAAAATCAAACTAAAACAACATGGCTTTCATTCAAAAGAAGGTAATTTCTTTTATAAATGAAATTTTTGTAGGAAAACAAATCTAGGTACATGTACATTTAATCACTGTTTTCAATCATTGGACTTCCCTGTATAAAAAAGTTAAGTAAATTCTGCACAAAATATATTCATGGACAAATTAAATGCAAACTGATAATCTTTTTAAAAACGCTGATCTAATTACTAAGGTTTAATCAATTGCCCTGGATCAATCTCACACGATTTTTATTATAATTTATGTATCAAGTTGAATGCAAAATAATTATGTATATAAATATTACACGTGAAAAACAAAAACTTAATTAAAAAAAATATACAGCTATGATAAACAATACTGATTATTGTTATCACACTACATACTTTATTGACCAATAAAATATCCTGTAATAAAATATAAACTTCCTTTGTTAATTTAATTTAAGATAAAATAAGCTATCTAAAAAATAATTTTATGACTTTTTAAATAATATAATCTATTCAAATTAAATTTTTAATAAGTTACCTCTGTAGCCGAAAAACGATGCTGTAGATACAAATGACATCTGTCATCATCATCTCCACATTGAGAGCCCATGGGACTGTCCATCGGGCTATAAAAGTTACCAATACTCTCTGTTGGGTCACGTGATGGAAGCCCTTGGACGTATGATTGAATCAAAGGAGCCCTGTCTGATTCTGGAGGCACTATAAACCATTAAAAGTAACGTAAGTTAAGAAGCATTATTGATATATAGTAATTAAAATATTGAATGTTTAAATTGTATTTCATTTTTTATAAAAATTATTTATGTTTGATGTTATAATTTTTCAAATTGGTGTGCAATTCATAGATAATACACTTGATCCCTCGTAAAGAGGGACTATTAAATAATTTCTTATGGTACTACAATTTAGTAATGATACATTTTTATTATTATTTACATTACTTATTAAAGAAAAAAAATCAGGTAGTCTTTGTATTATATGTATATAACTAACCATTTATAAAAAAATGATGAGCTAAAACTTCTTGAGGTATGACACGGAAATCGAAAAACCATGCTTCGCTCCATGACAATATAAAGGATGCAAGGATCAGCAATACTTGAAAAACAGGCTGAGGAGATGACGCCCACTTAAAATATGAAAAATTTATCATATTGATATATTCTCATTACACATGTATATGATCTCATTAGATTAGATTTGATCCAAATGGATCTGAGTAGATCCAATTTAGTCTAATTGGATCTGATCAAGCTTCATATAGATTCAGATCTGTTTGGATTTGATGTCATACTTGATGAAGTATGTCTAGATATAATAAGATCCGATTTTATGTATAATCGGATCTAATCATATCTGTTTGGATCTGCTGCCATATCTAATTTCATATGAATATTTCATGGACACTCAAGTAATATAACATTCACTAATATTAAAAAAAATCTAGTTAATGTAGTTAAAAGGCAAATACAAAATTATTGTAAATAAAATAAACTTAAATATAAGTAGATAAAGACTTACATCAAAGAAAAATACTTTTGAAATTAAAAAGGCACATGTCCCTGAAGTAGATAACTAAAATAAATAAAATTATATTAGAATATAATTTCGTATTTAGGTTTATAAGTTTTTAAAACTCACTGCTATAATAATCCAATGATTTATTTGTAAGAAACCATAAAACAACAGCAATCCTGTAAACCGACAAATAGCAGCCATAACTATATCAAAAAGTGATTTTTTCATCGTGTAATGAACTATTTCAATATTGAAAGCTGTTAGAATATTTTCACCTACAAGCTAAAAAGTAAAAATAAAATCGATAAAAACATTTACTGAATAAATAAATATAATAATACTTACCATTATGCATATAAGCCACATTAATGAAATAAATAAGAAATCAAACGTTACAAACAAACAAAAAAACCTTCTAACGTTCGACATAGACCCATTCAACCTATGACCTGCAAACAGATCTTCAGAACGGACATATTCCGGCCTGATAGAAGTTGTAGTATTCAAGCTTTGTGAAAGAGCTGTAAAACATTAATAATAAAATCAACAATGTTTTAACATACAAATAGACAGTACTACTTACAGATCTCTGGATTAGGATATATTGGTACATAAGGTTGATCTGGAGACATGACATTTGATGAATTGTACGAACGAGGAAAATATGGCGAGTATAATGACTGTGAACGATTGCCACTGTTTATTAATAATTGTTCAGCAACTTGCCTCACTTCCAGATCATTGGGAACTGAAGCCATTATTATATTTTAAGAAAGCTAAAATCTCTCTAAAATATAGCAATCAATATTATAAACATAGCGTACATAACCTTAACCAGACAAAGGATTCATGATAAACATATGAATTAAATTTTTATACCATTAATGTAAAATAATGATTCAAACAAAATAATATAACTTTTTAATATAGTTTGTGATTTTTTAACGCTTAAATACTAAAAATAACATAATAAAATTGAATAATAAAATTTGATATGACAGATGTCAAAATCGTTCGAAGGCTACATATGAGAAGGGGAACGGAGGGGAAATCTTTGTTTTGGTCAGCTGTTTGGTAATGCTAAAAATGCTAAAAAAGCATATAATACATCAGTGGCGGTGCGTCAGATGAAGCAAGTGAGGCCAAGCCTCACTTACTTTATCAGCGAATAAAAAAGAAATATTTATTTTATTAAACATAATAAAATCAATTATAATATATTAGTATTTCTATGTGTATGTCATAATTTTTACTAAAACAAACTTTTATTTCTCTCCAATGTATTATTTTAACATGAAAAAAGTCATTTTAAAGCCAATTATTTACATTTGAGCCAAATATTTTTCTGGCCTCTATAGCAGCATTGCAGCGCATGAGTGTGAGAGAGAACGAAAATAAAAAAGTAGAGAGGGTAATGCAGATTATAACATAAGGCTGAGGCCAATCTCATATTGCTTCAGTTCTATTTCGCATGCGCAGTTTGTATGTTTGTATACATATTCGTACTATAGGTATGGTATATCGGTATATGTATGTGTGCAGAGGCAATATACTTATTCGATTCAGTTAGCTATTAGCTGAATGTTATTGTTGTGAAATTTTATTTTAGATTCTTGAACAACAATTTTATTACATATTACTATATGATTGTATGTTATTTAGCATAATATTAATTGATAATATTTATCAATTAAGTATAACGTTATTAATTCTTAGTCTTCAATATCTATTTTATGTTATATTTTTTTATATTGTATATTGATTCCATTCTAATGTAATTTTTCGCTTGTACATAGTATCTACATACTAATTTTCATTTTCCTAAACATTCCATTGGTGTTTTGTACCATTTTACTTCATATTTTAAATTTTCTTTAATACCTAGTTCTAGTAATAGGAATTTCAATTTAATATAGAACCGCGTAATGGATATAATTTGTAATTTGTTAGAAACTCAATTTTCTAGGAAGGGGGTGGGGGATTTCGCCTAGGGGAGTAGGGCGCCAAATTTCAACCCAGCTGATATTATTTAAAGTGATAGGATTTTTTGGCCTCACTACAGTCATTTTACACGCACCGCCACTGTAATACATACTAACAGTTGATAAAATACAGTTTCGTTGACCCGAGAGAATCTTTTTAAGTACATTTTTGGATTTAGGTTGCCTAAATACATACGATAGCGTCTCTAACTCGAAAAAATTGACTTAGTCGGAAAGTCTTCTGAAAAAATATTAAAATTAAAAAGACACACTTGGCGCCATCTATCAAGTACAGCGCGAACTAACAATATAATTTAGTTCAAGCTTTCTCCGATAGATGTCGTTACATGTGCCTTTTAAATTTCAATATTTTTTCAGAAGACATTCCGACTAAGTCAATTTTTTTTTTTAGTTAGAGACGCTATAGTATGTATTAAGGCAACTTGATTCTTTTTTTAAACAAAAGTTGATAAAAACCAGTTTTATCGATCCGAGCGCAACTTTTGATGAGCATACATGGAATCAGGGTGTCCTAATACATACGATAGCGTCTCTAACTCGACACAAAAAAAAATTATCAAAAAAAAACGAGGTAATAATAGCCTTGCTTCTTTTTCGACAGAAAAAAACTTTTTTCGATTTTCATATAATTAGATACGTTATCGTATGTAAAGGGATACGCTGATTCGATTTTTCGTATTAGTTTCAAAATTCTTCGAACGGTTCAAAAGTTATAGCCATTTTTCGACGGAAAATTGATAAAAAACAGTCATACAGATGTTTGTGAAACTTTTTATAAGCATATTTGGAATTAGGATGTTGTTATCAATACGATAGCATGCCTAACTCGACAAAAAAAATTTGATGTGATGACGCCTCACCATATATTTAAAATATTTTTTGAAATAATTTCATACATTTTTTGGCAAGTTAGGCGTGCTATCGTATGTCTTATAAATAACATGATGGTTCCAAATATGCTTATAAAAAGTTTCACAAATACTTATATGACATATTTTTTATAAAATTTTCGTAGAAAAATCGTTGTTACATTTAAATCTTTTGATCAATTTCAATTCTACATAATACAAAAAGTCGAATCACCGTTTTCCGTTCCAAACGATAACGTATCAAATTAGTATTTGAAAAAAAAAGTTTTTTTCGAGTGAAAAAGAAGCAAGGTTTTTTAAGGAAATTTTTTTTGTCGAGTTAGATACGCTATCTTATGTATTAAGCCATTAGGGCAACCGGGGCAACCCTATTCCAAATATATATGTAATTTCATTCGTACTGAACTGTTTTTATTAATAACTGTTTTTTATTAACTTTTACCAAACATTTTTGTTTACCTACATAGATGTTTCCAATTAGTTATTTGTTACCTGTTTATCTACACAGGTATAAAGTATTATAATATTGAAAATTACTTACTTTCTATTTTTATGTATTATTGTATACACTTATTACATGACATTGATATATGTTCTGTGATGTTGAACTTACTTTAATTTAAAATACAATATATTTTTTCAAATAAAACATTTATTTGACTTACATTTACAGTTTTGAAAAAAAAATAACAGAAAAAACATAAATCATCTTAATTAGCAACAATATATCTTTATATACTTTCTTAATTTGTTAAATTATATGATATTCCTGTTGTATGCAGTCTACAGTTGTTTATATGTAATATTGTGGTAACTAATCTAATGCGACTCAATCTCATGTAGACTACATACAACATTTCCAATTATATTCCAGGTGCATAAGTGCCTGCAGTTATTTTTAGTGCTAGTCATAGGTGGGCATTAACTCGTTAATCCGTTAATCGTTAATTAACGAAGTTAACAAAATGCTTAACGGATTAACTTTAAAGTTAACTCAAAAAAATGATAACGCTTTTGTTAACTTCCGTTAACTTTAGTCCGTTACATTGGTTATTTGATGACAAATACATAAGTTATCGAAAAATAAAAAAAAAATTAAAAAAAGGTCTTCCAACATTTTGGATGGTTAACTTTTAACGGTTAACTTTAACTTCCGTTACATTTTCGGAATTTTAACGCTTTAACGATTAACGAAGTTAACTTTTTTATTAACGAATTAATGATTAACGAAGTTAACTTTTTTATTAACGAATTAACGATTAACGAAGTTAACTTTTCGGTTAACTGTGCCCACCTATGGTGCTAGTACACTTAAACTAACCGAATTTTTAAAGATGAAATCGATATATCTTTTTCAAATTTATCAAACATTGTCTACACAAGTAAAATATGACTTAATAATATAAATAGCACTAAAAATTTTATTTTTATACATTGTTAATTTTTTTTAAATTATAAATCAGTAGATCCTTCAAAATTAGTATTGTAATAAAATAACCATATCTGGTTGCATAAATTTATTTTCTTGAACATATAAAAAGTTTATGAAGTTAAAAGGGTACACTTAGCGTTCTGCTACACGACCGTTCCGTTATACATTGTACCGACAGTTCTAACGAAAGTCCTTCCCCAATCCCCACCATAATACCACTGTGACTGCTATAATTTCTGCGCGTTTAAATTCACCAATCAACGTTAAAGTGGTGGGTGCCCATAGACATAAAGAAATGGACAGCGCATCTGACTCGTAAAAAGAGCCGTGTCAAATGAGAGAGACAGAAGATGTTTGGAAATCATATATGTTATTTTCCAAACGACATGCATCTCTCTCTCACTTACAGAACATATGTTACACCCATATTACACCATTATGTTAAATACGAATGCGCTGTCCATTTCTCTATGTCTATGGTGGGTGCCCCTCTAGCCGTCGTGTAGTAGAATTTTTGAATTACCAATGCCGTTGTATAGCAGAATGTCGAGTGTACAACTAAAAACTCTTACAACAAATAAAGCAAGAAATGAAAAATATTTATAGAAATAAAGTAATATTCTAGAAAAACAGGCTTTTTTCATGCTTTTTCGGTGGAATAAATTGCACCATTTATGTCCCTTATTACAGTATTAAACCAAATTTGTATGTATATGAATGTTTCAAACTTAAAATTATTTATATATATATATATAAATATATATAATGTTATTATATATATACAATATGTTAAATAAGAGCCTAAATACAGTAGACATTCCAAATTGTCACTATGAACAGGGCTGGCGCAATCAGTTCTATTATAAATGTCAACTGTAAAATATATAAAGGCTTTGAGGAGTGTGGATTCACATTATGAAAGGAACCAGTACCTTTCATATATAGTATATGTACTTTTCTATATAGAATGTCTACTGTATAATCAAAATAAATTGAACGATTAATACTTGGAACTAAAAATGTAATTTGAACATTAAGTGATATTGTAAAAAATTCATATAAAAATATTAATCCTAGTTATACAAAAACATTCCCTTAACTTATTGAAACTAATTCCTATATTATTTTAATTTCAGTGCATTTCAAACTTTTCATTACAGCCCACATCACAAAAAATGACTCATCTACAAAATTTTAAGTATAAAATTCATAGAACTGTATAGTTTTTTTACCAATTAATAGTAGATCACAAATCAGTGGCGTAACTATAGTGTGCAAAAAGTCAGGAGGACCCGCGACAAGTATCCAGTAAACAATTTATGTCACCTTACCCCCTGAGTTTGTTTTTTAAAGAGGGCCCCACTTTATAAATTTACCATGGGCCTTAAATTTGTAGTTACGTCACTCTCACAAGCTACAGTTTAAAAAACACTACATTCAATTACAATATTCATAAAAGTTATTTTATAAAATATAAAAAATTATCAAAAATAAAATTATTCTTGTCTCATCTTATAAAAAACTTTAATCATCATTACAATTAAGTGAATAGTCACTGCTAACACTTCCATCAGATGCAAAATCATATTCTATATCTTCCGAATTACTGGAACCATCATCTCCAAGTTCACCGATTTTTTGTAAAATAGGTTTAACACGATCATCTTCTGATTCGCTATCAGATAGTTCGTGTTCTAAATCTACTTTGATGTATTGGCACCTTTGTTTTGATTTCAATAATCTTGGCCATGTTACATCTATACAAACAAAGTACATGTATTAATAAATATTTAAATAAGAGAAAACATCTGGCTTTGTTAGAGGTGAATACATTAGTTGCGCAAAACAAAATGTAAAGTATAAGAGATATGTACATCAAAATTATGTACAGACATTTTATAGAGTTCAATTAGAAACACAGATGTTTTTATATTAAATGCTTAAAGTCTATCTTTGGGGAAAGCCACTGTGACGGAAAAAAAAAATTTGTTTTTCTTACATTATTCATAAATATGTATACAAAAAATTGAGTTTTCCGAAAATTGATGGAGTTACAATCAATTTAGTGAACGAGATAGCACGGCCGGTTATGACAACAAAAACATTAAACACGTTTATCGTGAAATTACATTTTTCGACCTGGTTGACACGATTCCTCAAAGACGAATGAACCGATTTCATATTTATTTTTTAAATAATTTTCGTAATTGTAGTAGCTATCGTAGCACGTAGCCGATTTTTGAAATTTTGATTATTACTATTTTTAAAATCGCTCTAATAAAAAACAATAGGTCTTAAAAATAAAAAAAATTTCAAACGATCGGTATTTTGTGAAAAAAAAAAAAATATTAAAAAAAAAATAGCTACGTGCAATAATAGCTACATTCATATAGATATTGATAAAATTTTTATTTATTTTTTCATATAACCCTTCTCGAAATTTCGAGTGAACCATAGAGAAATTTTTTTTATTTTGGTCGTCACATCGAGGCTCATAACTTTGTAAATATTTAATATTTTCCAATAAAAATTGATATTAAATAAGTTGAATATATACTAAATAAAATGTCCTTTACCTTATTCAAAAATAATTAGTTATATCTGTGAAAAAAATTCCCAAACATTGACAATTTTTTGACCCGTCACAGTGGCTATCCTAGACCTACATTATCTCAGTAATAGTATACACTAAATAAAATCAGTTTTCATAATTAAATAATACATCATAGTATCATCGTTCTAGGTAATATAAAGAACTCAAGAAATACCAAATAATGAAAATATAGGCAAGCTACTACAGTGTATGTATTAAAATATGTACTTACTTTGTTCCAGTTTATGTAGAACTATTTGGACTTCCCGACCTTTAATTACATGATTATATTTTTCTTCATTAATGTTTTTATATAATGTCAAATTTAGATCATACTTATATCCTTGACACGTTGTACTGAAAGAACGAATAATTTTTTAATAAGGTGTGTTAATAATACTTATCACATTTATTAAAATAATACCTGAAATGAACATGCTCCTGGCGTACAATTAATTCATATATATTGACAGAACTTAACTGTACACGTAAAATAACAGTCTCAGGTGTTTGGTACCACATTACATTTGGAGTACGAGTATCACTTTGTATAAATGAATTAGGTAAAACTATATCGGCTTCACTTTCTTCTGATACCATAGACATATTTTCATCATTAACTGGACCTGGTAATGCAAGTCTGTTTTCATCTTTCTCATCTGAATCAGTACTTTGAGTATGTAACTATAAGAGAAATAAAAGTAAATAATATAAATGATTGGTATAATATATATGTGTATAGAAAAATCACTTACATCCATTTCTTGCATAAATTGATCAAAATCGTTGGTAACAAAGTCAAATTGGTCCAAATTTTGAGCATTTAAATAATCATCCAATTCTCCTATTCTGATTTCATTTTCCTAAAACAATTGTTTTTATAATTATTTTAAATTAATCAGTACATATACACTGGAAGCAGTAAAAAAATATTTTGCTTTACTTGATATATTAATTTTATTTTAAATTAGTATATATTTAAAAATCAGGTTCACAATTCATTTGTATTGTCAAAATTTATTTCAAAGGCCTCTCAGCTATCGAAACACCATTTAAAACTGAGCATAAAGATTAGAACAAAGAAAATTTATTCTGAATTGATTTAAAAGTAAAATTAACCAACTGTAATTAAAATACCTCTTCACTGTCAATATGTGAATCCCCATTAAAATTTTCTTCCAAGTCAAAATCTGATTCTATTACTTCCTCTTCTTCAATAGGCTCTGCTTTACCCGATTTAAGAAGTTCCAAATTTATTTTATGGTCTCCTTCTTCTCTGTCTAATAATATCACAGCATGAATTCCTTCGCTATTTTTTTCAACGCACCTGTAACAATAATTGTTAGATAAAAATTCATCAAAATCTGTACAATTTTCCCGATTAATTTTATCAAGCATATTTTTTAGCTTTTGCTATTTAATATATCAAACTGTTAATATATTGTTTGGTGCATCCATGAGGGGGGGGGGGGGTCAGAATCCCTTTCCTCTCCCAAATTTATCAATATATATAGTATAATTAACAATCAAGATTGATAAATAAATGATTATTTTAAAATTTTAAATACACCTGAAATTTTTTTCTGGGTGGCCGCTGAATAGAAAATGATCTATATGACCCCCCCTACTTCCTATAGGCAAATAGAAGAAACCTAGATGTTAACTCTATGTTAAGTGCACTTTTAAGAACTGTTACAACTAATACTTATACCCTATTTACACATGCGTCCCTTTGAGTAGCTGTAAAAAACATTTCCCTGTTATATTCTTAGTTAGTTGAAGAATACAGTGTTTAAAAGAGTGGTTTTAACAACTACCTAAGTAATATGTGCTAACTGTAAACTATGCTCCCCATAACTTTAGTACCATTATTTTATTTTGTCAAGTTTAATTAACTTCAAAATGTAATACAATATTTTAAACAACTTACTTTGCCCACAGTTTACTTCCTTCATATTCGATAAGATCTGTTTCCGCATTACAATTTGCCGCATACAATCTACAAGCGATTGCCTGAGCGGGTAACTTTTCAAGAGATTCGGTTTTAATTGGTAAAATGTTTTCCGGTTTAGCAACTGTACTGAAGCCTTCATCGAGTAACCAACAATTAACAGTACCATCCTGGTTGAGTGTCTCGATTTTAACTCGATAGTAAACTGATTCATTAGAATTATACATGATGCAGTATAGACCCTCCGTTAATTCTGAACAACGTGGATAAACGGGATCTCTTGCTTCAGCTGTTATTTCATTTAATAATTTATTTAATCTGAAATTAATAATTTTTATAAATTAAAAATTCACTAGATCACAGTCTAACTTTAGTACTTACATGTCATTGAACTCAACTAATCCTAGATAAAACATGTTTCCTTTCTCAGCCGCCAAGAAATCAACTTGTTTAAAATTTCCACCAACTTCAAGATGCGCTTTTTGTATACCTCTTTTCTTAACTTCTACTTTTATTTCTGGATTTGTTTCTGACACATCATTAATCACTGTGAATCCGCCCATTTCTCTATTCTTCTTTAATTTACTCATGTGTTCCCAATTAATTGCAGCATAGTTTTCTTTTAACAGAACTTTCTGCCAGTTAAACTTATCAATGCAACATTTCGTCGATTCATATCTTTCGTACAGATTTGCATTCCGTAACCAAATCGTGCATCCTAGTACTAATTCAACTACTCCAGACAAACGTGTTGAAGGTTTATTAACACCGGCAACGTTTAACAAATTCAAGATATGCTTTTTCCCTTGCGAATCCCATATTTCTTCATTATCTGTAGGTTTAACTCCTGATATATAAACATCAATTGCTTGAGGAGGCAAAAACTGTAACTCTTTTGGTAACGCAGCAAATTTTAGCTTGTTGTATACTTTTATTCTACCCGTATCAATTAACTTTGCCTAAAATAATAAACAAAATATAAATTAATCTACAATTTAACAATAAAATGTGCTCTACGTACTTTAACATGTTTTTCGTAGATTTCAATTAACTTGCATCTATTAAATACTCCAATTGGATCTTGTACAGCATACAAATTATCATCATCAAACCAAGTCACTGGCAACGGAGCTGTTCTATAACATTCAGACATTTTCATTGCGATCTTTATATATTGGTCCTCGGAAGATTTAAATAATCTTGCAGCAAAATGTGAAGCGTCATAAATCTCCAGCAGACAAAGATTAACATGTGCCCCAATAGATACATCTATAGCTGGTTTATCACACGAATAAAAAATACGATGTCTTAATTTGCATCGAAATTCGTGTGGGCATTCTCCAAAAGATTTCAAGTATCCACAGAGTGGAACTTTCTGTTCCACTAGCTTCAGCTCACGCTTTTGCATTACGCTCTAGAAATAAAAAATGTATATATTTAAAATAAATTCTTCTTAACCAACATTTTTTTAAAAATCATAGTGAATATTTAAGTTTCTTTTTAACCTTATTTATTTCTTCGAGTTCCTTAGTAATATTTACATTTGTCCTTTTAAGGAACCATACCATCCGCGGAATTTGATTTTGGTTTTCCTCATCAATAAAAATATGAACATTACATTTTGGTTTAGTGAGCTAAAATAAAAACAATAATACTTTTATAACAATTATGAAAACAAAAATACTTTTTAAAGGTTAATGTAAATGTTCATTGTAAAACTTACATCGGTAGTTAATAGAGGACTCTGATAATTATCAACTAATGTAAAAAATCGATGAGAAAAATATGACCAAGAATGAGGCAATGAGTAATGTATTAACCATTGCACTGATATAATTTCAATATCGGATAGTAAGTCATCAGTACCAATGCACACAGAATAGTTACCGGAAATACTACAGTTCCACCGAGATACCGTTTCTGAAAATAACAACACAGAGTTTATATTTACTTTCTAAAATTTCAAATTAAATCATATCCAATGTACCGACCAATAATATCAGCTTTCAAACAATTTGTAGTTATATAAATAATACTGATTCCATTTGTTTCTAAAACCATTTTAACATGTTTCAATTCTTCATCGTTAGTGCAAATGATTAATGTTTTATAATACTGATATTTATTATTTATAATATCTAAAAAAGAATAACTTTATTATTAACCCTTCCTTCGGGGGTTGAAAAGTTTTCGGCCATCATTAGTGTAATTATGTCTCGGATAATTAAACAATAAACCGATAACTTTTCAGTAAAAATAAATGTTAAAATATGTACCTAATATTTGATTCATTTTTTTTTGAGATTCGAGAAAATGTAGTTGAATATTTATTTTCGAATATAATGCAGCTTCAATCGGTGGTTTAATAATAACTATTGGAGGATCTGGAGTTTGTTTACACAATCTCTCTAATTTCGGAGTCCAGTACTCGGAACTGGCTAATATTTGAATGTTACGAGTCACATTTTTCCGTCGATTGATTAAAGCTGAACGACACATACCAAGTATATCTTCCAATTCATTTGCATACCTAATAAAATATATATTTTTTAAATATATATACTAAAGAACAAGAGTTCCTATTATTGAACATCAAGCATATAAGTAGTGCATTTAAAAGACAATATAATAATATATTAGTAATCTCACCTGTTGGTTATAACATCAGCAGTATCTATAACAAGATGACAGATACGGTGAAGTGAAACTAATCGGGCATGAATATCATCACGCCGTGTGCATCGAACAAAACAACAAGGAGTCGTGATCAGAAGTTCACAATATTTAATCTGCGTTGCATTATCCAGTAATAAAGATATCGGAATATTTTTTTCAGAACCGCGCAACTGTAAATATTTCAAAGTTATTAATTTTAATCAACTCCACTTCATTATTTTATTTACCAAATTCATTTTGTTTGGCTTCTACCATTAAATAAGATAAACATTATTTTTTTCTCTACTTACAATTTCGGTTGCCATATCAAATGCAGATCTAGCAACACTTTTATTAGGGCATAAAACAACTGCAAATGGACCACGTCCATAATTTAATTCTTCAAAGTTTGCTTGTAAAAGCATATCACACAATGGAGGTAAATAAGTCAAGCAGTGCTGATAATACTGGCTTTCATCTCGAGACCTCGATTCTACGGCTACAATATTATTCCCACGTACAGCTCCAAACCAAAAATAAGACTGAACGCTGTTTAACTTATTCACTCTGAAACGAAAATAATATAATAATTAGTAACAAGTTATGTACTTATCGTAATATGCTTTTTACATACCTCAGGAAATTCAAATTACGTACAATTGATGGACAAAAAGATGTATCACTAACTGATTGATATTTATTCACTTTCATCGAAGCGTGTACAAGTATTCTTGAAAAGACTGCATCTTTTTGTTCTTTAAACGGCCTGTAAAATAAAATAACATTGTTGATATTGTTCCGGACATTTGTTCAAGACAAGATATGAAAGATTCAGTCATGAGTTAATACAGATATTAAAAAAAAATTATCAAGTTTATTGCAAAATTTATTAATTTATTTTAACTTGGAAAGGGTTGGTTTTCGGGCTCATAATGATTTTTATACCCTTAGAATTTCCAACTTCTTTTACAGGTTATAATATAGAATCTTAAAATATAAATAACATCATATATTAAACTACTAGTTATCATATATTAAACTACTAGTAGTTTAATATATGATAACATGATAGGTCAACTTATATGACATTAAATTTAGTATATTTACTGCAATAACATAGTTTTTTATTTCAATGAGATCAACTTATAAGTACCAAAACGAAATGATACATAATTCTAACAATCATAAAGTATATTATTTCACGTAAATATTATATTTTATGAATATTTATTGGTAACAAATTTATTTATATTTTAAGTATTGATCATTGGTTTCATAAGAAATCTAAAATACAACATTATTAAAAAAAAACGTATTTATTACAAACAAAAATACAACTTAATGAGATTTTATAATCGAGAAAACATAACATTCTATATAAACTATATGAATAGTCTACTCTTGATTATCCGGGCTAATGCTAGGGAAGATGGTCATGGATAATTGAAAAACACTATAATTCTTTTTTATTGTTTTATTTGCAAAATCCAAATGCACCATTTGTTTCTTATGTTAAAACAGATGCGTATTCTCATAAAAAATTATGAATTAAAAAAATAGTAGTTTATTTTAAATACGGATAATCTGAAACCCGATAATTGAGAGTACACTGTAATTCCAATATATCATAAAATCAAGATATCTTGTGAAGTATAAGGAATTTCAAATACAAAAATTAATAAGAGCGTGACCAAGAAAACTTATATTGAAAATATAAATATTTATATTGAAAACTAATGAATGAGCAGGTAAAAAGCATCATCCCTACAAAATCGAAAATAAAATATTAATTCAGTAATAATTGAAATAAATTTAACCAAATGGCACAAAAAAACATATTTTTAGGTTTACAAAAACTGATTTCCTTTCGATCAAATATAAGACTTATAGAATCAGTTTTTTGATCTCCTAAACACATTTTTCCAACAAATACGATATTTTACCTCATTTGTTTTGGCGCCTCTCTTGTAAAGCCTCTTTCTCTTCTTCGTTGTTTAATATTTTGTTTCAATATATCTTCATCTGAAGAACTATCATCATTAACATTTTGTTCAAAACTCGAATTATATTTTGTATGTTTATGTTGATTTTCATGTGCTTGTTCTCTATCATATTTTTTATATTCTCTATTACAGTTTTCACTAGTTGTTCTATTGCTGTAGTTTCTATTTGCTGGTCTATTTTCTCTTCTATTTGTATCTTCGGTTGTTGTTTGTTTAGCTTTGTTTACAGTTGAGCAACCAGCTGGTAAATATTTTAATGTTGTGTTTTGACTTGACGAGAATGTTGGCCAATCAACTGCGTCTTTTTTACTTTCCTTTTTCAATACTTTCTTCTTTTCTATACAAGTAAATAAAAAAATTAATTTAATTATTTTGTTAAATAATATTATACTGTTAGATCAAACTGTAACAAGTTTATGATTAACATAAGTTTATTTATTATTATTTTGTGTTAAATACAATAATATATGTATTATTAACTAGCCCATTGGTTCCGGTGTTACTCGAGTTAATATCCACAAAATCCTAGTTACCTAGATTAATAAAATATTCAAACCGTAATTATAGAATTCTTTATTCTATGGCTACCGTGTTTTTATATAAATGACATTTCTTTGCTGTAACATCATAGAAACAAAACACGTTTGATAATGATTTTTTTAGTCCTTTGATGTTAAAAACGATCTAAGTATTAGTGAAAACCGCATTGAAATCGGTTCAGTAGTTCCCGAGTCTATAAGCCACACTTTTACATTTCTTTTCCAAGAACTTACTGGTGCAATTAAATTAAATGGTTGCTTGATCATTCTAATTGATTTTTTGTGTGCAATTACTCTAACATGTTGGTTGTTCAAAAATACCATAATTTTAATTCTATGTTTTTTCGACGGCCTTATTTATTTTTAAGCATTTTTTTATATTTTACAAACAAACACACTAAAGTACTGACCTTTCTTTTTAATTGTCAAAGTTTGAAAATTTGAGAAAATGGGACTTTTAAAGTTAAATAACTCTGGTGGAGTACCAGATAAAAAACTGAAATTTCAACCTGTATTAGTATTACCTGGGAAAAAATTGTAGATCTGCAGAGATCTTCTCAAATCTCGACAGATCTGCATTTTGAGACATCATATTTTTCACAGGCTTTTAATCTGTGGAGACTTGCAAAGATCTACAATCACCTACAAAGATCTAAAAGGATCTACAAAGAACTCTAAAAATTGTTGTAGATCGTGATAGAGATTAAAACGTTGAAAATTCATTAATTTTCAATGTTACAATGATCTTCAGGGATCTTTGTAGATTATCTAATCATAAATGCAGCCAGTTGTATTGTAATCTTATCTTTTATTTCCTGTTCTTCCGGTCTAACAGGAAGTGATTACAACTTTTTTTCAAACAGAACATCCTATAGTTTGTTTCATTTAAGTTTGCAGAATTGGGAGTTTGGGTACAATTATGACAAAAAAAAAATCAAGTCAGTTTTAAAAAGCACGGTTTGTAATTAAATTTCAAACTCAAAATTTAATACCATTATATCTGGTCCCCCACCAGAGTTTTTTAACTCTGAAAAGTGCTGTTTTCCTAAATTTTCAAAATTTGAATAAAAAAGGGGAGGGGGCAGACTCAGGGTTGTATTTTGGTTTGCACACTAGTTTCTATTTTTTGTAAAAAATAGTTTACTTGTTACTCCACCTCTTCTTGCAAAAACATACCCTTGTAATCGTTTTTATTTTATTTTTTATGAATTTAGGTAGAAATATAACCCTTTAAGATTGCATTTAGAAGAAAATGTCAGGGATATACTTGTAACCCGTTAGAATAAATAGATGCTGAGATATACCAGATAAACCCTTTCAAGTACAAAAAATGTTGCGCCCTGTGAAACAAATATGGACGCCACATGAAAAAAAATCAATAAAATTAAAATTATGGTCATTTTGAACAACCAACATGTTGGGGGTAATTGCACACAAAAAAATCAGTTTTTTAAGAATAGTCAATCAATCATCGTTTTGTATTTTAAATAACTCAACAATATTCAATGAAAGTAATACCAAAAATACAATATCTGTTTAGTGCATTCTTACCTATATTATCTTCCACTGTGCTATCATTATTTACTGATGAACTTTCTCTAGAATCATCTAAAACGTCCTTAGATGTATTGGAATTTGAAGAACTCATACTACTCGACTTACATTTTTCTTTAAGAATACTTAAAGACATTCTTCCGCTTTTTGTTTTCTGTTGGCTCCCTACTTTTGAAATACTATCGTTATTATTATCTGAATGTGTTTCATATTTTTCTGTACTTATAGATTGTTCTTTTTTATTTTTCTTTTCCATCCGTTTGATAAAATCCTCATCACTTTCAACATAACTAGAAAGTACTTCTTCTTTCAGAGCTGTCTCTTTTTTTTCTAATGCTTCTTCAGATTCTATCTTCATTTTTTTATTGATAATAATTGGTCTTACTTTATTCGTTAAAGAAGATCGTGTCAGAACAGATTTATTAATATCAGCGTCGAATGATAATTCAGCTAATCCTTTTGATGGGCTTTCATTGTGTTTTAGTTTTAAAATTTCCGTAGAACGCCATTTAAATTCAGGATGATTGCTTCTGGAAATTTCTTTTATGCATCCATCTAAATTGCTTTCTTCATTCAAGTTTAGAGAATCAATTCCTTTTTTTAAAGTTTCTTCATCGGTAACATCAGTAAAGTTTGAAGCCTTACTTTTATTTATTTCATCAGTTGATTTACTTATTACTGCTTTATTAAAGTTTTTTTCTTGACCCAGTTTTGTTTTTACTGAAGAAATTAACTTTTTGCCTCTACCTATACAAACAAATCCTTCATCGCCATTTTCTTTTTTTATGTTATTTAACTGATTAAAAGAACTTTCTTTTGATGCATCATTATTATCAGTCAATAATAGTTGTCTTTCCACTTTTAAATTATTTGATATTGTAAATGATTTTTCACTACAGGTAGATTCTGAAGACATTGATAAGTTTCTTCGAATCCTTGAAGAACCACTTCCAACTGATTTAGATTCAATCATTTCAACAGGTGGTAGTTTTGATTCTAAATGTTTACTGTAAGAATCGTAAACTTTTGTTTTTCTAATATTTTCTCGTCTGTGTGTTGAATGCATTGGTGAAGAGTTAGTAGTACTTGAAAATGTAGAAAAAACCAATGGACTTATAATTCGTTTGGTAACGTCATTACAGTGTTCCTTTATCTCTGCGAAAAGAAAAATAGTGATGTAAGTAATAAAAACTATAAAAACTGTTTTAATTTTAAATACCATTATAAAAATCATCTCTATCTTCAATAGCTAAGCCAGCATTAAGAAGAAATTCAGCAAAGTTTATAAATTTTGATTCGTTGGGTAATTTTATTAATAAATCACCGGTCACTACATCAGTAAAATTAGATTTTGTGTTAAAATAAAGTTCAACGCCTTCTTGTGTTATAAAGTTATTCAAAAATGTTATACACGCAGGGCTCCATTCTGAAATGCGCTGAACTTCATATATATCTTTAATAAATGAAAATTCCTGAAAACAAATCCATACCATATTAAATTCAAGATACATACATATATAATTATAATGATAAATTACCTTACTTGCAGGAACTATACCAAAAATTGCTGCTTTTTCTACTTTTGCTTCTTTCTCTTGTAGTTTTAAAGATAATTGTTTTGGTGAACTTGAAATTTTTGCCGGCCGCCCCTCATCAATAAGCCACACTGTATATTTTGTGTTGGTTTTTCTGAGGTTAATATTATTTGCAATGTCTTCATCAAATTCTCTGTCAAATTCTGCTCGCTTCCATTCCGTTTCCTGTGGTTCTTGAACAGCGACAATCTGTGATAAAAGCACATATTTGTATTATCTTTTTTTAATTTTAAACGTTTTAAATCGTTTTAATCGTTTTAATCATATTTTAATAATTGTTTCATAACCTACATTTCCTTTCCCAATGCTCCAACGAGAAGATTTCAAAGCATATTTTTGGATTTTTTGGTTAAACCGATTAAATTCTTGATCATCACGAATTCTATTAATCCAAAATGTATATGGATTTACAAAATGTGTAATATTTATTAATTCAGAATTATTCATTTTAATACGTATATTACGTACATTATATTAATTGCCAAAATCTGAACACTCCAATATAAAATCCATATGGAATTCTTAAAAACAATTGAATTTTTGACTGGCTTTGTTTCACAGAATAAACTTGAATAAACATAATAAAAATTTTAAATTATGTATAAGTACGATTTTTCATTCTTGTGGTTACTTATTCTCCAATAATTCAAATATTTATACAATAAAAAACGTAACATTAATAGGTATACTGATAGATACCAAATAATTTTTTCAGTTCAAGCTTATCAGTATACATAATACATATATGTAAATAAAAAGATAAATAAATGTGTATGCAACTATGCATAAGTAATATGTAGTACACAAATAAAAACAAGTTCTGTTTAGTCTGTTTCGTATATAACATACTTATGTTTTAATTATTTTATATTACTATCAAAATGAAAATTATAGACTTGATCATCTGCTCCTCAACACTATACATATTCCCCAACCCCGATAGTTTTGATGTTTTTTCTAAAATTTCAATAATACATACATAATAATTTAACTGCATGACAGAGTAGCGTGCTGTAATGTTTCATGTTGTATCAATTTTTATTTTTATTTATAAATGTTCAATACAAATATTATTTTTGTTAATACAATTATCAGTGTATAAACACACTTCAACAAAAACAATTTATATTATATAACTATGTAGAATGTATATAGATATAAAAATATAATTGATCATCAAATTTCATATATTATTCAAACCAGCGCTGTGGAGTCGGTACAAAAACCTACGACTCCGATTCCAACTCCGACCCCTTTATTTTTTTAATGTTCGACTCCGAACTCCGACTCTTGACTGTACAAAAAATTTTTTGAAAAAAATTCCGTTTTCGGGCAAAATTTTTTTGAGTGAATTCCGGTGATTCTGGTTCCGGCCAGAATTGAAAATTTCAAATCATTGTACTTCAAAATTCAAAACGAACAAAAAATATTAAGTGTGAAAGGAGTCGAAATCGGTACCTTTTTACCGACTCCGACTCCACCCAAAATTACTAAAACAGCCCTAATTCAAACTTAATCTTCTGAAAATTGCACTCCTAATTGATTTCGTAACATATCCATCCATTCTGCCAACTGTAGCGATTCATCTAACGAAATGGAATTGTTTTCTTTTAAACCTACAAGAAAAGTTATAGGTGAAATATAACTTCTTTAATATAAATTATACAAAGGTAATTAAAAAGATTTAAATTTAAATTCCTTACCATTTTGTATACATTGGCGTACTTCTTCTGCTTCGTAAGCAAGACCTGTGCTATTATGAAAATTGTAGGGATGTTTTGCAGTGTTTGATAATGGGAATTCTTTGATTTCATTCGGTAAAATTAGTTTTGTTGGACACCAAACATCAGGCACCTAAATAATATATTAATCAATAAATATAGTAAAGATGGATTTACACTTAAATCTATATGTATAGCTTTTGAATATTTTTCAGCTATCAGTATAAGCAGTAATAGGCACACAACATTTTTTTAGAAGTTGTGTATATCATTAACTGGGGAAGTTATTTCTTATTTTTTCACTGCAGACTGATAATGCATAAATTTTACATTTTTCATAAAAACTATATGGTAAAAATTCTGTCGGTGGTCATAGTATCCATCAGTCTATGGATTAGTTGAGAAATACTGTTTTAAATTATATTTTTGTGTTATAATACAAAATTATCCCAGCTATTTCTATTAAATCATTATCATATTTTAATTATATACCCTTATAATTCCTTTTGTTCCAACAATGACACCTTCATTAGGCATCTCAGCCATGGCGCTAGTGCTTATTGATGCAATTTGTCCATTCGGGTACGTAATGAGGGCAGCCATGCAATCATCAACTCCATTTTTGTTTAAATGACCAGTTGCTGTAACATTCAATGGCTTCTGTTTTCCAAATACATATTGCTGGAATTGTAATGTATAAACTCCCAAATCTAGAATGGTTCCTCCGCCCAATTCTTTTTGTCTGCAATCAAAAAAATTAAAAAACAATACCATCACATCGATAGAAAAAATATATATTTACGTTAATCTGTCAACATTGCTAAGATTAAATCCAAACGAAGCATGAACATATTTAACTTCTCCAATAGACCCACTATCCAGTTGTTTACGTAATTCTTTGTAAACAGGAAACGTACGAGACCAAATAGCTTCCATCAAAAATAAGTTCTTACTCCTAGCTAATTCGATGAGACTTTTGGTTTGCTTTTGATTAAGTGTCATAGGTTTTTCACAGAGGACATGTTTATTATGTTCGAGGATCATTTTCACAACTTCAAAATGCTGAGGGTTTAAACATCCAACATAGATAATATCTATAAGAAAAGTTACGTATAAACGTATCTATTTGTAGTAATATTAAAACAAACAAACCTATATCTCCGTCTTCGGCTAAAGATTTATAATCTTGATATGCTTTTGGAATTGAATGCATTTTAGCAAAATCTTTAGCACGGTTTAAATCCCGTGCAGCAACAGCTATTATTTTGTGATTTTCTTCAGGCAATGTAGAGACAGCATTTGTAAAATCATGAGATATTTTGCCGGCACTGACAATTCCCCAACGTAAAGGATGAGCCATCTAATAAAAAAATTATAGGTTAAATTATATAAATTAGCAATTTAAGATATATTTAAATGATATAGTATATATATTCTAATACCATATTAAGCATAATTAATAAAATAAATTAAAATATTCACCTTCTGAGCTTTCTAGAGTAATAATTCAATATGAGGTCTATTGAAGGTTTAATTGAAATAAATTAATCTGACATTATTTATATGCAAATACATATGTACTTGAGATACTAATTGGGATTCAATCATAGATAAGTAAATGCAGTGGCGTAGATAGCTTTTTGCGATGGGGGGGGATTTCAACCGAAGTCAGTCATGGGGGGGATATGACAGTGTTAAATCATTTTTTATATGGTGAAAAGTATAAAAATTGGACTCATGGGGGGGGGATTGATCCCCTTAATCCCCCCCCCCCTATCTACGCCACTGAGTAAATGGATTCAATTATATATTCTACTACTGCTGATTGCTATACAAATATAGATAATAAGCTAGATAAATATGTAATTGTTTACATCTCTAGATTAATTAATATTATCTACTTAGCCTCGATAACATTTGATTTTTGATTTTAAGATCAGTATAATATTTTAAATAACTATTTATACTTGATCATACAACAAAAACAAACCACAAAATATAATGCAGGGTGTTGCATTTGTTTACTTGTTACACATCTCATTGAAACCAATGTTATTGGCTTGTTCATGAAGTATTGCTGTATATTAAATGCAAAATTATCTATTAAATAATTTTTCATATATTTATAAAAAGTTCAGTCATTTTGGAGCTGATAAAATCATTAAAAATTACTTGGCACATATACTATTACAATATATTAATGAATTCCATATTATAAAAAATAATTTTAAAAAGTAGATGTACGTTTAATTTGACAATATGAAATATCTCGAACGTTAAGTATGTTCAATGAAAGTACTTAATTGTTTCAATCAAATTAATGCAATATTTTAGTTTCAAAATTACACTGACTCGTTGCAAGCCACATTTACAATGAATTCATATATAACAAATATACATTTAGATGCTAGATTATATACATCTACATCACAAATAAGCATCAAGAAGACATTCAGCAAAGTTAATACATTTTGAAACTATATTTATATAACAAAAAATTATTTATATTATATAACTATGTAGAATGTAGATATAAAAATATAATTGATCATCAAATTTCATATATTATTCAAACTTAATCTTCTGAAAATTGCACTCCTAATTGATTTCGTAACATATCCATCCATTCTGCCAACTGTAGCGATTCATCTAAGGAAATGGAATTGTTTTCTTTTAAACCTACAAGAAAAGTTATTGGTGAAATATAACTTCTTTAATATAAATTATGCATAGGTAATTAAAAAGATTTAAATTAAAATTCTTTACCATTTTGTATACATTGGCGTACTTCTTCTGCTTCATAAGCAAGACCTGCGCTTTTATGAAAATTGTAGGGATATTTTGCAGTGTTTGGTAATGGGAATTCTTTGATTTCATTCGGTAATATTAGTTTTGTTGGACACCCAACATCAGGCACCTAAATAATGTATTAAGCAATAAATATAGTAAGTTAGATTAACACTTAAATCTATATGTATAGCTTTTGAATATTTTTCAGCTCCCAGTAGGCACACATTTTTTTAAAAGTTGTGTATAATGTTAAAACTGTTTGTATATTAATATGTGCTTTATTAAAAATAAATTATATCTAGAATTTATTTATTATAGCATTTACAACCATCATTTATAGAATTGTATGTGTACATTTTTCATAAAAACTATTGGAAAAAATTCTATTTGTGGTCAGTATAATATCGATCAGTCTATGGACTACTTGAGAAATACCGTTTTAAATAATATTTTTGAGTTATAATACAAAATTATCCCAGCTATTTCTATTAAATCATTATCATATTTTAATTATATACCCTTATAATTCCTTTTGTTCCAATAATGACACCTTCGTTAGGCATCTCAGCCATGGCACTAGTGCTTATTGATGCAATTCGTCCATTCGGGTACGTAATGAGGGCAGCCATGCAATCATCAACTCCATTTTTGTTTAAATGACCAGTTGCTGTAACATTCAATGGTTTCTGTTTTCCAAATACATATTGCTGGAATTGTAATGTATAAACTCCCAAGTCTAAAATTGTTCCTCCGCCCAATTCTTTTTGTCTGTAATCAAAAAAATTAAAAACAGTACCACCACATTGATAGAAAAAAAATATATATTTACGTTAATCTGTCAACATTGCTTAGATTAAATCCAATCGAAGCATGAACATATTTAACTTCTCCAATAGATCCGTTATCCAGTTGTTTACGTAATTCTTTGTAAACAGGAAGTGTACGAGACCAAATCGCTTCCATCAAAAATAAGTTCTTACTCCTAGCTAATTCGATGAGACTTTTGGTTTGCTTTTGATTAAGTGTCATAGGTTTTTCACAGAGGACATGTTTATTATGTTCGAGGATCATTTTCACAACTTCAAAATGCTGAGGGTTTAAACATCCAACATAGATAATATCTATAAGAAAAGTTACACTCAGCACTCTGCTATACAACGGCATCGTTATTACAAAAATTCCATTACATGATGGCTAGAGGGGCACCCACGACTTTAACGTTAATTGGTGAAATTGCGCAGAAATATAGCAGTCATGGTGGTATTATGGTGGGGATGGGAGAAGGTCGATGGTTAGAACTGTCAGCACATCGTGGAACGGAGCGGTCGTACAGTGGATGGTCATATAGCAGAGTGCTGAGTGTATGTATAAACGTATCTATTTATAGTAATATTAAAACAAACAAACCTATATCTCCGTCTTCGGCTAAAGATTTATAATCTTGATATGCTTTTGGAATTGAATGCATTTTAGAAAAATTTTTAGCACGGTTTAAATCCCGTGCAGCAACAGCTATTATTTTATGATTTTCTTCAGGCAATGTAGAGACAGCGTTTGTAAAATCATGAGATATTTTGCCAGCACTGACAATTCCCCAACGTAAAGGATGAGCCATCTAATAAAAAAATTCTAATATCATATTAAGCATAATTAATAAAATAAATTAAAATATTCACCTTCTGAGCTTTCTAGAGTAATAATTCAATATGAGGTCTATTGAAGGTTTAATTGAAATAAATTAATCTGACATTATTTATATTCAAATATGTACTTGAGATACTAATTGGGATTCAATCATAGATAAGTAAATGGATTCAATTATATATTCTACTACTGCTGATTGCTATACAAATATTGATAATAAGCTAGATAAATATGTAATTGTTTACATCTCTAGATTAATTAATATTATCTACTTAGCCTCGATAACATTTGATTTTTGATTTTAAGATCAGTATAATATTTTAAATAACTATTTATTCTTGATCATACAACAAAAACAAACCACAAAATATATATAATGCAGGGTGTTGCATTTGTTTACTTGTTACACATCTCATTGAAACCAATGTTATTGGCTTGTTCATGAAGTATAGCTATATATTAAATGCTAAATTATCTATTAAATAATTTTACATATATTTATAAAAAGTTCAGTCGTTTTGGAGCTGATAAAATCGTTAAAAATTACTTGGCACATATACTATTACAATATATTAATGAATTCCATATTATAAAAAATAATTTTAAAAAGTAGATGTACGTTTAATTTGACAATATGAAATATCTCGAACGTTAATTATGTTCAATGAAAGTACATAATTGTTTCAAACAAATTAATGCAATATTTTGATCTCAAAATTACACTGACTCGTTGCAAGCCACATTTACAATGAATTCATATATAACAAATATACATTTAGATGCTAGATTATATACATCTACATCACAAATAAGCATCAAGAAGACATTCAGCAAAGTTAATACATTTTGAAACTATATTTATATAACAAAAAATTATTTATATTATATAACTATGTAGAATATAGATATAAAAATATAATTGATCATCAAATTTCATATATTATTCAAACTTTATCTTCTGAAAATTGCACTCCTAATTGATTTCGTAACATATCCATCCATTCTGCCAACTGTAGCGATTCATCTAACGAAATGGAATTGTTTTCTTTTAAACCTACAAGAAAAGTTATTGGTGAAAGATAACTTTTTTAATATAAATTATACATAGGTAATTAATAAGATTTAAATTAAAATTCCTTACCATTTTGTATACATTGGCGTACTTCTTCTGCTTCGTAAGCAAGACCTGCGCTATTATGATAATTGTAGGGATGTTTTGCAGTGTTTGGTAATGGGAAATCTTTGATTTCATTCGGTAAAATTAGTTTTGTTGGACACCAAACATTAGGCACCTAAATAATATATTAACAATAAATATAGTAAAAATGGATTTACACTTAAATCTATATGTATAGCTTTTGAATATTTTTCAGCTATCAGTATAGGCAGTAATAGGCACACAACATTTTTTTAGAAGTTGTGTATATCATTTATTGAATTGTATGTACAATGAACCGGGGAAGTTATTTCTTATTTTTTCACTGCAGACTGATAATGCATAAATTTTACATTTTTAAAAAAAACTATATGGTAAAAATTCTGTCGGTGGTCATAGTATCGATCAGTCTATGGATTAGTTGAGAAATACTGTTTTAAATTATATTTTTGAGTTATAATACAAAATTATCCCAGCTATTTCTATTAAATCATTATCATATTTTAATTATATACCCTTATAATTCCTTTTGTTCCAATAATGACACCTTCATTAGGCATCTCAGTCATAGCGCTAGTGCTTATTGATGCAATTTGTCCATTCGGGTACGTAATGAGGGCAGCCATGCAATCATCAACTCCATTTTTGTTTAAATGACCAGTTGCTGTAACATTCAATGGCTTCTGTTTTCCAAATACATATTGCTGGAATTGTAATGTATAAACTCCCAAATCTAGAATGGTTCCTCCGCCCAATTCTTTTTGTCTGCAATCCAAAAAATTAAAAAACAATACCATCACATCGATAGAAAAAATATATATTTACGTTAATCTGCCAAGATTGCTTAGATTTAATCCAAACGAAACATGAACATATTTAACTTCTCCAATAGACCCACTATCCAGTTGTTTACGTAATTCTTTGTAAACAGGAAACGTACGAGACCAAATAGCTTCCATCAAAAATAAGTTCTTACTTCTAGCTAATTCAATGAGACTTTTGGTTTGCTTTTGATTAAGTGTCATAGGTTTTTCACAGAGGACATGTTTATTATGTTCGAGGATCATTTTCACAACTTCAAAATGCTGAGGGATTAAACATCCAACATAGATAATATCTATAAGAAAAGTTATGTATAAACGTATCTATTTGTAATAATATTAAAACAAACAAACCTATATCTCCGTCTTCGGCTAAAGATTTATAATCTTGATATGCTTTTGAAATTGAATGCATTTTAGCAAAATCTTTAGCACGGTTTAAATCCCGTGCAGCAACAGCTATTATTTTGTGATTTTCTTCAGGCAATGTAGAGACAGCGTTTGTAAAATCATGAGATATTTTGCCGGCACTGACAATTCCCCAACATAAAGGATGAGCCATCTATTAAAAAAATGTTAAGTTAAATAATATAAATTAGTAATTTAAGATATACATATTTAAATCATTTAAATGATATAGTATATATATATTCTAATATCATATTAAGCATAGTTATTAAAATAAATTAAAATATTCACCTTCTGAGCTTTTTAGAGTATTAATGCAATATGAGGTCTATTGAAGGTTTAATTGAAATAAATTAATCTGAAATTATTTATATACAAATATGTATGTACTTGAGATACTAATTGGGATTCAATCATAGATAAGTAAATGGATTCAATTATGAATTCTACTACTACTGATTGCTATGCAAATATAGATAAGCTAGATAAATATGTAATTTTATAATTGTTTCATTTTTTGGGTTTGTAATTGTTTACATCTCTTTAGATTAATTAATATTATCTACTTATAGCCTCGATAACATTTGAGTTTTGATTTTAAGATCATAGTATAATATTTTAAATAACTATTTATTCTTATACTTGGTCATACAACAAAAAAAAAAAACACAAAATATATATAATGCAGGGTAGGGTGTTGCATTTGTTTCCTTGTTGCACATCTCATTGAAACCAATGATATTGGCTTTTCTATTAAGTGTGGCATTAAAAAAATCTGAAGTATTGCCATATATCGTTCCCCATTCACCAAATTTGAACGTACTAAATTTTGTCCTGTTGGGCTTACTAAAACTATGAAAAAATTTATATCGACAAGCCACAAAAAAAATAACAGGAAATACTAACTGCAAGAACTGAGGTAATGGAAAATTCAATGAAAATAGTATACGCCTCCAACTCCAACACACTGGTGACTGGCTCATATTTACCTAATAAAATGAAAAAAAATATTCCAATTAATAAACTCTTAATTGTAACATAGATTTTTTATTTGATTAAAAGTAGTGGAGTCATGCACGTTAGCACTTATATTATTAAACAGTGCTAACCTCGGAATTTTTTTACTTTGAACGAATTATTATAAAACCTGTTGGATTGTATTATTGATAAGGTATATAACCAGGGCCGGATTTACCATGCAGGCAGTGTAGGCACGTGCCTATAGCGGCAACAATTTGGGGGCGGCAGATCTGAGCATGAAAAAAAGTTTTGGTAAAAATTTTATCTGAGAACCTAAAAAAAAAGTCCAGATTTTTAAGCTAATAAAATTCTTACTTGACAACTAAAAAAAGGTCATTGAAATAAAAAATCGTCACTTTTTTTATTTTTATTCAATGAAAGGGGCGGCAATTTTCGCAACTGCCTAGGGATGGCAAATTTCTAAATCCGGCCCTGTATATAACAAAGTTTACCCATTAAAAATTGCCGCTTTTTATCCTGATTGACTGACTGACTGACTCATCATCGCCGAGCCTAAGCCTCTGGACCTAGAAAGGTGAAATTTCATGGGTGTCTTCCTTTTATGATGTACCTAAGTACCCAATAAAAAAAGATTTTTCGAAATTCAACCCCTATGGGGATCAAAAGGGGATGTAAAAATTTGTTTGTGTAAAAATATTTATTTTGGCCGGACTTACTTGAAACATAACATAAGTACTCTATAATACAAACAATTAAACATGTATTTTAGCATTCCCCAATAAACAACCCCTAAAATGTAGCAAAGGGGTAGACAATTTTGTACAGGAAAAATATTTTTGGTTATATTCACTTGAATTTCATTTGCACAAATACTCTACAAGACAAATTGAATTTTCGGAAGAATCAACCCCTAAGGGCCGAGTGGGGAGAGTTAGTGTTAAACTTTTTTTTAATTTTAACAAATTTATCCACATAATTTAAAGTATAGAATCTAATTACTTTGATCGAATTATTATAAAACCTGTTTTATTGTATTATTAAAAAGGTATATAAAAAAATTTATCCATTAAAATTTATTGCTTTTTATTATTTATTTAATAAACAAAAAAATATATAAACTAAACAGACAGATATAAGTAAGTATAGTAAACGCGATTTCTTTCGAAATCCGGATTTTGAAAAAAATCGCATTTACTATACTTACTTATACTATACTATATGTATTTATATTTCATATACATGTGTATAAGAAAGTAAAAATTTAGTTGACCCAAAAATGACCTTAAAACTTCCACTCAAGATCAAAATTGTTACCTCCATTGGGTTTGCCCCTCCAAATCCTGAAACTTTTGTACCAAATATTTTCCGTAAAAATCCATAGTTTTCCAGATATTAAGCAGTCACAAGTTAAAAAACTCACCCGGTATATCTAAAAATCCGGGCCTGGTTAACACTGTTTAAGTGCTAACGTGACTCCACTATTTTTAATCAAATAAATAAACTGCCTTGGCAGGCACGAGACTTTTTTATACATCATGATACCGAAGTATTGATAATATGATTAATTTTATTTTTAACATTTGATTTTTAAATATTTTACTTACAAAATGATTTTCAGTGAATGCAATGGATACTAGAGATGCCACGAATACCGAATAATCGGCTAGGCTCTCGGCCGAAGCGCTGAATATTCATTCGACGCCCCTGACTTAATTATAATTTAAAAAAAAATTATTAATATATCAATCTCAACTTTCAAAAAAAATAATAATTCATAAATAATTTTTTGAGGCGCTACTGATCTATATTATAATTTTCATATTTTTCTGAAATTTCTAATTTTTGAAGAATTAAAAAATTTTCTGAGACGCTACTGATTTATATTATAATTTTCATATTTTTCTGAAATTTCTAATTTTTGAACAATTAAATTTTTTTAAGTTTTTACAAACGTTAACGTCATTTGTGACAGTTCCCAAAAATTTCATATATTTAAAACGACACCAGCCCCTGATTTAATTATTATTTTTAAATGTGAAATTTTGAATAAATTGCATCAACAAAACTATTAAAAATTATATTTTTATACAATTTCATTAAAAAAACACAAATTTAAAAATATTTGAAACGCCGTCCCTGATTTAAATGAATAATTTCAGCTATTAAAAAAATTCAACAATTTCACTCAAAATAATTTTTTTACAAACATAAAAAATATGTCACGTGTAAAAAACCACGTAATTCTAATAATAATACGTGTTATCGATTTCCAGTATCAAACAATAGTTTTGCAGAATTTAACTTAATACGGATGTTAAAAATATCACAAAATAAATTTATATTCTTGTTCTAGTACTAAAAATAAGAAAAATAGTTGGTGTAAATATTCCTCCTAATATGACTCCTCATAGAATTATAGCCAGTTGTATTACTTTAATTCGTGCTTTATTAATTGACTAAAAACCGAAACTAAAAATTGTTATCTGTTGTTAAGGATGCATTTTTTAGGTATATTTACATACACATTTAGTCTTGTTTTTAATTATAGAACAAGAATATAAATTTATTTTGTGTAATTTTTAACATCCGTATTAAGTTAAATTCTGCAAAACTATCTTTCACATCGTATTTCTCGTAAACGGTTGATCTTATGGCAACATAACAAAGTATATTTATGTGTGTTTTGTGTCATATGACCTTATAAAAATACCAAACATAGGAAAAAAGTGAAGAACAAAAAAATACTAGATAAAAATCAGAGGGCCCACAGGCCCCATACATCCCTGGTCTAAATAACCATTGTTTGATACTGGAAATCGATAACACATATTATTACTAATCCAGGTATTAATTTTCATTGCTGTATCGCAATGGGTTCTCCAGATATTAAATAAAAACCAATTTTAGTCGAAATCTTTGGGAGTCTGTAGTTCCCTCACGAAGAGTTTCCGGGAACATGTTTATATGAACTTTTTTGCTTGAAATATTTTTCTCAATCAACGGTTTAAGTTTGTTCCACCAGATATGATTCACCCTGTATAGCAGATAAGCAATTAAAAGAGTATGTAATTAATGTATTTTTTTTAATCGATCATAAATAATAATAAAATAGCAGTTGTACTGTAAGCTTTGTTTCACACATACGCGGTTCCATTCGGTTTGGTTCGTTTTCAGCCGAAAGCAAACCAAACCCCTTCACATATACACGGTTCTCATACGGATCATATTAGGTTTTATTTTTTTCCGTACACTCAGTAGTGATCATGGAGAGAAAGCAAGTTGTTGCCATGTTGTTTCTCTATAAAAAAATATTAAAAAAAGAAAGAGGAATACTAGAATTCATTGGGAGCACCCTCTCATAACTTTACGGCAGGAATTTGGAGCATTCTACACTATTTTCCCGAAGCTAAAGAGCATGAAGACGATCCACTTCGACATCTGGGAAACCGCTCATTTTATTAGAAAAACCGCGACAAAACTATCAAAAAAATAACACTCGCTATCAGGTTGATTGCTTTCTGTTCTCTGCACACTAATAGAAGCCTGATGAAACCTGTTCGTGTCGAGGGAGTATTCGGTACTCTACGGTTTCTATTAGGTACCGAATACAAACTGAAACACTGTTTCACACTTGTCGCCAGCGACCGAAAAAGAACCGAACCGAATGGAACCGCATATGTGTGAAATAGGTCTAATGGTTTACTAAGGTAATATAAATAAATATCTTAATCAGAATAAATGTTTTTATTATTTACATATCTTTATTTAACATTTAAAACATAACTAAAACAAACATTTTCAATATTTACATACATTACAATATGTTCATAAAAATCATCCTAAATATATAGGTATATATATAATATAGATATATCTGTACACACATAATTATTAGCTTAGTAGTTATTTAGGCAAAATTATCTATTAAATAATTTTACATATATTTATAAAAAGTTCAGTCGTTTTGGAGCTGATAAAATCGTTAAAAATTACTTGGCACATATACTATTACAATATATTAACGAATTCCATATTATAAAAAATAATTTTAAAAAGTAGATGTACGTTTAATTTGACAATATGAAATATCTTGAACGTTAAGTATGTTCAATGAAAGTACTTAATTGTTTCAATCAAATTAATGTAATATTTTGGTCTCAAAATTACACTGACTCGTTGCAAGCCACATTTACAATGAATTCATATATAACAAATACATTTAGACGCTAGATTATAAACATCTACATCACAAATAACAATCTACAGAGAACCACTTTAGGCCAATTAACCATTTCCCTAGCTAAACAATCATTTATAGAAACAAATCACCAACTGATTATAACCATCGAGGAAATCAACAATGGTGTCTGATAACTTCAGAAACAGAATCTAAATCATACTTATCTGGCTTGTAATTACATAATTAAAGCCAAAATTAAAGCAGTCTTCTTGGAAGTTAGGTCATCAGTCACCGCTGCTGTTCAATGCGCTATAACCTGATTCTTATCGACATTAAGCAACCTATACTCTATACTCAATAGAATCCATTACACGATTAAATATAATAAAATTAAAAAACACATACAGTCAATTGTTTCTCAACAAATTTAGTCAATACAAATAGGGAAAAACATTTGTATTTGTTATTAAATCAGATCGTGTACAAAAAAAAACAAAAATATTTCAGACTATTCTATATTTTCCAAGGCTTTATTAAATATTTATTTAAATTAAGTATTATATACTTTGTACACGTTCAAAAACAAATGGCATAACATTAAATAATGTACATTGAAATATATTATATAATCTAATAAGTCTATAATAAATACAGTCAATTTTAACATATTACATTCGACATAAGATAACTTTGTATATTTGTTGCAATTAATCAAATATGGCATATTTTTAATACATCTACAAATAAAATATTGGTTCAAAATGTTCTGAATAATATAAGGAAAAGTTATTCAGCCTCCCTATCATTCTTGAACTGAGGTACTTCTTGTTATTGTAATTTCTCATTCTACAGGTCACTAGTTACTTAACTATTGATCCATAGCACGAGCAATTACAATAAGAAGTACCTGAAGTCAAAAACTTTTCAGCCTTTCCTCATACATATTTCAAGATATATAATAATATACATAAACTTGTAAATCATAGAATAGTCATCATTCATCTTCTTCAGGTTTTTGTGGCTGTTGTTTGTACTGACTTTGTTTCCAAGCTAATGTCCACGTTGATGAACATTAGCTCAGAAACCAAATCAATAAAATTATAATTCATTATAGTACAACACATAATAATTAATATGATTTCTCAGTCCATTTATATTTTAATTCAAAAACAAACTCACTGGAAGACCTAATGAAGTAAAATAATAATTAAAAAACAATAACGTAAAACTTTGTGTAAATTAACATTTTCTTTAGAATTATATTATATTAATCAATATTCCAACAATAAACAAAAACAGTTATCCTTAACTTACAGAATTTAACATGTTAAGTGCAATGTATGTTAGCCAACATTTCAATTCAGATGAGGTACAAAAATTTTAGTGTAACCAAATTCAAAATATAAAATTATAGTGAAAAATCATAAAAAAATATAAACTACTCGTGTACCTACGTTTTCAACATTCTAGTATATTAACAGTTTAATATTATGCTGTATTAATAAATAAAATCCTTTTAAAATTTATAAATAAAGTAATAATATATTTAATAATGAACTCGCTACTTAATTTGTACTCTGAACATGTTAAAAAATGTTTTTTGTAAGTTTTAATTAAAAATTATCTGTACCTATTCTCTCAATAATATAACAAACAATACAAATTATATCGTTTAATTTGTATGAAAAATAATAAATATTATTCTTATGGACTTCCAACAGCCAGTTGTTCTTGATTATTTGATGATATCGAAGGGGGATTTTCTAATAACTCTAATTTGTTAGGATCGTTACTAAATAATTTTCTTGCTAAAATCTGAAAATAAGAATAAACAAACTATGAACATTTGTGTGAAATACATCGTCAAAATGACTAGCGTTAATTTTATTTCTTGTTATCTGAATGTTTATTACTGAAGCTTTTTGTAAACAAAATAAATTACTCAATACTGTATTTATTTATCAATAATAGAATTTTTTATACCTTATAAATAACTTTTAGAAAGGTAAAGGCAGTAACTATTTAATATGATTTTATAGAAAGAGAATTTTTTTTATGCAGTAGATATATTCACAAAAAACTGCATGTAAAAAAAATCACACATAAAAATTTTCCATTGCAAAATTAGAGATATCGTATACAGTCCATAGTTTTCTATAAATTGAAAATCACATAAAAAAAGATTCAGTTCATTTTAGTTTAATAATAACTACGTATAGAAAAATAACTATCATTAGTTATTTTTTTCTGGGGTGTAGGATATTAAGCAATACTATTTGCTGCAAACTAGATGACACATTCACTAATTGTCATTAACAAATATCAGAATGTACTCTCTCTTTACAACAGGAATCGCTTGAATTTTAATGAAATATTGCACCGCATTTTCATGGTCAAGATTCAACAAATTGACAAATAATCCGGGAAGCAATGAAATTTGGTCAAAATGAATAATATAAATGTTTGTACAAACCTTTAAACTATCAAGACACATATCACAATCAGTAGTGTTGATTTCAGTCAGGAGGCTGTTCGCTCTTTCCAGTTCAGCGTACAGACCAAAAGGAACACGCGCCAAACACTCGAGTTTCATTATGTGCATTTTACTGCGCAAGTGTTTGGCTAAGTGGCCGTGTATACGAAATGCAATGTTACAATCTGAACACTTAAACGGCCGAGGCTCAGATGAGTTTGTGGTGGGTGATGACGATAACTAAAATAAATTATTCAAACTTAAGGTTTTGTTTTATATAATTTCAAATGATTCTTGGCTTCTGGGAGTAAGCTGTATTTGCATTTTTATTACACATTGCTGTGGATTTCTTTAATACTCTAAATGCAGAAGAAGCCGTAAAAACCATATTTTTTGTGGTTTAAGATAAAATATACTGCTTGATCGAATATTTATGTATGTTGTAATAGAGATCTTCAGAGCCTCTTTGAAGAACCTCAAACGTTAAAACAAAAACCATCTTCAGATTTTTATGAGCTTTTGAAAAGTAAATGAATATGACATTAGGTAATTAACAAAAAAGGAGTTAAAGTTTCAAAAAAATATTACCACTATTGGCATCAACCAAGATGGTTTTTGTTTCAATGTTGAATAACTTAGTCAAAAATAATCACAGATAAAAAAATTAATATTGCTTTTTTGGGAGGGAAAAAAATGTTTGATCCTTAAATTTTGTCAACTCACTTTATTATGATGACTAGCACTTCTCTCATGTTTCTGTAAATGTCCTTTGGTTCTGAAACTGACTGAACACGACTCACACCGAAATGGCCGTTCTAAATAATGAATGTTCATATGTAACCTAAAAAATTTAAAGATCTACTGAGTACGAATTTTAATAAAAATTTACATTTATTGATATTAGTAGAGTATTCTTAGCAAACATTTTCTTGAATAAGGAACTGGAATGAATGAGCAATTTTGTTTGATTAACAAAACCTTTACATTGGTCGATTTCCGGAAGCCATTATTTTATCAACTTTTTTGAAAATACGGCTGGTCAGATTGAAAAAAAGTGTTTTTTTTTTTTTTTTAAGTTTCTAACTATTCATATAATTTTGTAATTTAGATGATGATATTTTTTTTAATGTACAAAAGGAACCGAAAAAAGGCAATTTTTTCAAAAAGGTCCCCCAAAAAATGATATAAAATAATTGCTCCTACCATTTCCTTATTCAACAATTTTTTTATTATTAATATTACTCTACTATACATCAGTTGCAATTGTCCTTGTGAGTCGTAGTTGAATTGTCAAGTGTTTATCTAAATACAAGTGATGTGACGTACCTTAGTTGAGATGCTTTGCTGAAGTTCTTTGCACATATCGTACAACTTTTATTCTCTTCTGATTTAACAATCAAATCACTTAATACAGCATCGCTTGAACCATTGCTTCCTGCACTAGATTCACTAACGCCACTTCCTACAGTTTCATTTTTCGTTGCCAATTTTAAATATTCAGAAGCTACACTCTGAGCTAACTTAGTGTTTTCTAAGTTCACTCTTTTCATTGCTATTTCCGCTAGTGTCTGCATAGCAGATGTATCACTTTCACAACTCTTAATGTTATTATTAATGCTATTATCTGAAGAATTCTGATCCATATCAGACTGACTGTTGTCTGTTAAATTTATAATACATTCATCCCTTATTTTATCTGGTGTCTCATGGTTTACCGGTTCTTCTTTTTTTTCTTGTTTATAATTTAATAATTTTTTCTTAATGCTCATTCGAATTTCTTGATTGATTTCACTGTTTGTAATTTCACTATTAAAACGATATTCGTGATTTGCAGATGAATCGTGGTGTACTGATTGTATGTTATTACTCTTAGAAACTCTCGACAGGTCTAAGGCCGCTCCTACCACATCCGATGTTGTTGATAGATCATCATCGTTTCTAGCAGATGCGTTACGATTTTCAACATAATCTTTCGACACTGATAAATCCATTGCACGTGTATTCATATCGTATGGTTGGTTATTATTTTTTTGTAAACTGTGAGATAAATTTTTTTTTATATCAAAATTTTCTCCATAATCTAAAGAGATTTTTCTTTTTCGTGAATTTGAATTTATGTTATGTGGCAATATATCAACTGAGATATGCCTTTTTCTATGAATGCCTGCTTCACTTTTATTAAACGAAACATCTACACTTTGATTCGGAGAAGTACGACGTTTTGTATCTACTTCAACTTTTAATTTTTCTGGTTCTAATGTACGTTTTCTTCTGAAATCAGGTGAAATAGCTAACAACTGTCTATTTTCAACTAAAGTCTGCATATTTGATTGTTTTTTCACATTAAAATCAAAACCCTTATTTTGACCCATCGCACGTTCTTGTTCATATTTAACAAATTTCTGTTGAAATGTCGTTAAGGTTATGTCTGCATTTGGTAACTTATTACCTATGAGTGTTATTTTTGTTGGAGTCGATATATTAGCTGGCGATAAAAGATCAACAGACGAATGGATATTCTTTAAACTCTCGATAGTTTGCGATATAAATTCAATGTTCTTAGCTCCTAATATAACATTATTAAAATTCGATGCTAAATCACTCTTCAATATCTCAATTTTCTTTTCAGGATTTTCAGCCGCCTGTTTTGACTGTACTTTATAATATGGATACATTAACGGTTTCTTAGAAAACATATTATCCATAAAGTTACTTTTTGATACAGACGGATGTTCAGATATATCTGATTTCTCTTCTTTTGACAAAGACATATTACATTTTGAAACTATAAGGTTCAATTCGTTGTCAGATGTAGAACAAGGACTCATACGTGTTTCTACGTTTATGCATTCAGCATTTGTAGGTTTTGTAATTATTGTACTGTTCTGAGCCAGCGATAAAAGGCAATGAGCTGCTTCGTGTTCTTGTAGACGTGTCGAATCATCTGAAATGAGTTAAATATATATTTTAATATACACTAATGGAGAAGATTTAAGGAAAATTTATCTACAATTCAAATTCAATGTTATTGCATGTTTTTTTTTTTTTCAATTTTGAATGTTTTGCACAGGAATGTTTGATTGCCAAATTTCAAGATAGGTATCTTTAAAAAAAAATTTCAGCTTAATTCAAGATTTCACAGTATAATAATAATTACCACTATCGTTGTCCATTTCATTATCACTATCTGAATCATCATCTGAAGGACTCCCACTGTTGGTTGGAGGATTGTCACAATTATTTCCTTCGCCTGATGATCCATTATTTGTGTTAGTTCGTTTATAATGAGATTTACTTTTCATATGTTTTGTTAGATTACCTTTCGTCTTGAAACTGAAAATTAATTTTTCAATTAAATCATTGAAATGTTCAAATAGGAAATATAATAAAATCTAATTTACCTGAAATTACAATGCTGACAGGTGTATGGCCGAACATCTGAATGTGTTCTTATATGTTTCTTAAGCATTGATGGTTTCTTGCAGCGGATTCCACATTGGTCACAGACATACCTTCCGCGACCTGCAACACAAGACACTTATTTTATTATTATAAAATAAGTGTGATTTTCATCAGAATCGTATGAAATAGTTTATTTTAATATGAAAACATTTGAGTCATTTAGGAGCCAAAATGATTAATTCTTAATTAACATGACACAACTATCAAACACACTATTGGCACATAGAAGGATTTTATTATACCAGAAAAATTAATTAAATAAGAAAAAAAGAATGTGGAAACAAATATATTTTTAGAATAATGGAAATTTTAAATGTTTTTATTACCTCTGCCTCGTATGTAAGTGTAGTCTTCATTAGATTCATAGCCTCCAGGTAATGTTGTACGGTTATTCAATTCATCTCTTTTATGTGGTGATTCAACCATTACAGACTGAAAATGAAATATTAAAGAATTAGTTTGTACCATATGCATTGTATTTAAATTTTAAACTCACTTTATAACTAGAGTCAACCACGATGTCCGGAACTTTGGTTCTAGCAACAGTGTAATTCCGTCTACGCTGTCTCGAATCGTATGTATCCATTCGGTTAAAATTAATTTTAGATTCTAGATGCCGCCATTCTGAGTACATGCTCAGCTTTCCAAAGCTGGTTACATAAAATGGCTGAGTTTTATTTAATGTACAGTACGTGACTTTTGTAGAACTTTTTAAACCAAGGTAACTGAAACAGTTTCCATTCAGATACAATTGACAATATTTTTTTGCGACACGGGGTGTATCTGGACTTATCAGAGCTTGATTAAACATCGTAGGAGTCAGTCCATGGTGTGTTTTCATGTAAGGCTTTAATGCTAATGTGTTAGGACGTAAAAATTTCGATGACGGTCTTTCTTGTGATTCAATTGTCGTTATTGTATGAGTTTCACTTTTAGATTCATCACACTCACTCACTTCAGCTTTCAATGGTGACTTTGAACTGATATCTGATCTATCAGAAGATTCAATGCTTTTTATAGTTTTCATTGAATTCTCACTAAAAATTCTAAAATTTTTCAGTGATTTCTTTTGAACTTCGCTGGCTTCAAGTATGTTTTTACTTCGTGATATACTGATTGATTCATTAATTTTACGAAGATTCTCATCTAAATTTCTCGATGCAGGTCTCTCATACATTTCTTTAGTAGGTGTTTTTCTATGTTCAAATTTATCTCTTTGTTTTTCTTGGTATAAATTATATTTTTCTTTTGGAAGCGGTGAAGTCCTAATAATTTTTGGTACAGACATAATTGGAGAACTAAGTATCTGTGGACCAAACCCCAAATGAACAGGACTGGCTGTTTCAGGGCCTGGCATCCCAGGAACATGTCTTAATAATTTTCCATCGACTACAATATTTAAAGGATCTCTTAAAGATATACCAAATCCAGTAACTGGAGATGATCGTGTAACAATAACACTGTTATTAACAGTATAAGATAAAGGTTTTAAACTCTCTGGAAATTTAATTGTTTCTGATTTTGTAGGAGTAAAAACATCAGGAGTTGTAGGATTTACATCTGGCCTCAGCTTTGCAATACTCGGTGAAAATAAAGGACTGTGTAAAGTAGACCAACTTGGAGACACTTGATCAAAGTTGTCAGAGAAATGCCGTTTTGGTGAGTTAAACACTTTGTTTGGAATTGGAAGACCAGGTATTGTTAGATTGGGATGTTTTAAATTTGGAGCAAACATTTTAGCAGCTTTTTGATTCATTTCAATCAAACCTTGATCGTACATTTGTTCCTGTCCTGGTTTTATGTTGAAATCAAAACGTGTAGGTGTTGTTCTTCGACCATTCTCGATTTCGTAATTTTTTCTTGGCGATATTTCACGGTTTGAGAAAAATTGAAAACTTGGTGACGGTGTTTCACTAGGTGTAAAAGGTGACATTTTATTTTCATAAGTGGGAGTGCTTTGTAGAACTGTCCCACCTGATTGAAGACTAGACTTGATCACCATGTTTTCACTAACTTTGATTCCATATCCAACAAACTTGGGTGAATTTGGTGAATATTCTGTAGCGCTTTTAGGTTCTAATTTAACACAATTTCTAATATCTTCAGATGTATCTGTTATAACTTCACCACCAAAGAGCTTGACTGATGGTTTCTTTATATTAGACCTTCCTAAAGTTATTTGAAAGTCATCATATGGCCTTTTTTTAGGTGATTCATTCTCTGGAATCATTTTTAATAGATTTTCATTGTTATACTTTGACGGCGCTTGTAAAACAGGAGATGTATCTTTTTTATTTAAATCAGAGAAAGCTGCCGGATATAATTTAGTAGGATTACGATTTTCATAGAAAACTTGATTTGGTTTATCATTTATTAAACTAGTTTTTCCTAAAAACGGACCAGGAGATTTCAATGGTAAAGTAGTTCTAACGAATTTGGTCGGGCTTTCATTATTTCTCGAGTATTTCTGTGTTAAGACTGATGCTACATTTACTGAATGACTTCTAACAAATGCAATATCCTTTGATGTAGGATTTTGTCCTACTTTACAATAATTTTTTCTATGACTTTCAAAATTTTCAATATTTTTAAATGATATCTTACAAAACTGACAAACATAACTCTGCTCTTGTGCAAGATTCTTCAATAGAAGTTCTTTGATCAAACTTTTCTGCGTATGCTCCGTTTCACTCATACAACGCTTTCTATTTCGAGCTGTTAGGTTTAACGGTTCATCAGTTGTTTCGTAACAGTTTTTCAAATAAGATCGATTAAGATTCTCATCAGTTTCACTATTATTGGTCAATATCCTTTTTTTTAATAAATTTGGTTCTTTTACATCCAAAATTGTTTGGTTTTTATGAATTAAATTATTAATATGCTGTTTTAATAGATCCGGATTCTGTTTCACTAATTCACTTGAAAACGGTTTTGTGGGTATAACGTCGACTTTTTTCTCTTCTTGTTTTTCTTTATCATCTTCTACAGAGTTCTGTTCTAAATGGAAGAGTTTATGAAACTTAGGTTTATAAGGTTTACTTTTCATGTTCAATTCCACATTTTTATTTGTACCAGTCACTTCCATAGCACTTTTATTAACACAGTCAGCATCAGAAACTTTCACAGACACTGGAGCATTTGTAGCACTCTGCTGCAGAATGTCCGGTAACTTATTTGACACAGACACAGACACTTCCGGAGAGTCCTTAGCACGGTTGGCATGCGATCTAGACCGACAGTGTTTGTATAGATTTGATCTTGTCTTGAAACTGAACCCGCAACTGACACACGGGTACGGTCTTTCATTCGTGTGAGCTCTGATGTGCTTCTGCAGTACGCTCGGTTTAGAACACGACAGATTACAATATGAGCAAACATATTTTCCCGATTGTGAAGGTTCCGTTTGCTTCTTATCTTCGTTCTCGTTACTCTTGGAAGTATCCGAGAGTTCTTGGGGTTTTCTTACATCTACATTAGTTTGGCAAGTCGAAAAGGAAGACTGAGGATCATCACTGCGCTGTGTATCGTCGCTACCACTTGATATGTCGTACGATGATTTGTTTAAACGTAAAACTGTGCTTACGTTATCTAAAATAGAATTAGTTTGATGAAGGGAAGACGGCAGAGAATACGGTTGTTTTTGAGGAACTAAGTCAGTTGATATGGAAGCTTTTTGGTCATTACTTAAGCTAGTTTTTGTACTACTATTTTTAAAACTGTTTTTGTTATGGTCTACATTTGTTATGTTAGTTGCATCCGCTGTTGTTAACAATTTGCTGGTTTCAAATTTGATGGCGTTGTGTATGGTGACAGTCGGTATTGCGCTGGCATTGTTGTTTACGGGTTGAGGAACAGATTCCGAAGTTTCAGTTGGCTTTTTAAACTTCTTGTGAAGATATTTGGCAGGGCCACCAGTGTTTTCCATCGGAATTTGTTGAGTCTGAAAAATAAAAACTAACAGTTAGAACTACATCATCAAACAGACTATTTATTTTTAATATAAATTATACAAATCAATTTAATTAATATTTTTATTTTAATGGTTTTAGTATCACATAAAAAAACTTTGTTTGTTATAGTACATATGTAAAAATTTCTCTATAATATAATGACCTATTTTACATTGCCTACAAGCTATTGATAAATAAACAGTTCCACCATTTATAAATATAAAGTAACAATACTTTATACAAATTAATTAATTTATTTATCAATTTAAAGAGGGAGGTATATTTTAATTATATATAAATATGTAATGTTTTTTTAAGGTGATTGATTGCTGGTAATGAAAGGATAAAATGTTGCCTTGGGGTTATTGGGATAATATTTTGTAAGTTGTTCTCATTTACATATTTGTTAATGTTACCACAGTTGTTTTGATATTGTTTGTATGTTGTCTAGTATTTACACGACATATCATAAAGTAAATAAAACTTCGCTAATTTGTACTACTTTAATTTAAATAATACAATTAAATAATTATAAGAATTTTGTCTATTTTTTATTCTTCGTGATTATCTTTTTCCATGAATTACAACAAGCGTAAGAAATACTAAAAATTTAAATAAATAATGTTAAGAATCATAATCTTATTTATAGAATTAATGAGATTATAATAAATGATTTTATAATATAGTACTTTTTATCGATATTTTTTTAATAACCGTAGGTAATAGTTAATTAAAATAAACACTTTTTCTCAACTATTTTGCAGAGTAAAATGAATTTAAGGTAGTTGGTCCGTAAACATGTTTTCGTCAGATTTTGTTTAAATAGCACAGGAATATTCCCTAGATTAATATCTGAAAAATAGTCCATTTTTATTAAAATTGACCATCTCAAAGTCATAAAAAACGATCTCAAAGTTTGTATTTTTAACACAGCTTATATGGACTAACCGTACACTAACGTAACGTTTTATTAGATAAAATTTAAACGTAGCGTCAGATTTTCATAAAAAACTGACATGTTGTATATTTATATGAAAGAAAACAGTATACAAAAAATTGGAATTATTGACCATCCCGTTATTAAGATTTAACCAGATTTAACTACCAAACCATCACATAAATTACAGTATTGTTGACAATGTGGCAACAACGTATTCATTTGATTATAGTAAAAAATACACGAAATAATGAAATATTTTTTTACAAAATATGATAAGTGGATTGAAGGGAATTATAATCGATTTCATTAATTATTAATATATTCTGTGGTAGTTTAGATGATAAAATATAATCATTTGACAAGTAGTTAATAGTAGATAATGTACAGCGTTGCCATGATCATTTCTCTAAATTAAAAATATGTACTCATGGCCTAATGTGATCACATTATGATGGACCAACTACCTTAAGGAGGAATGGGAGTAGTGAATGGTAACTAAGCAATTTAATATCTAAAAAAATATTTTTAAAATCTATAAAATAAGTTGCAACAGCGCATTGGCTGCAATAATTATAGTGTGCTATGACTATGACAGATAAATAAATAAAAAGTACAAAAGTCATTAAACGTATCATACAACATTTACAAAATAATGCATAATTTGATAATTAAAATCATATTTTTTATATAAATATATAGATACATTTAATGATTCGCAGTTTTTTATTTGTAAATATACTAATTTTATTCTTTGACCGAAATATTTTAAATTTCGCGCCGTTCGAAGATTTTGCGATGTTGCCATATTTAATAATTTATTTTTAATCACATTGAGGTTATGTTAAATTTTTGTATTTATTATTGAAAATAATTTTAACGGTGTGGTAGAAGTCAACGATTTTTTGGCTAATGATTCATAAATATCATATTTACTCTTGGTGTGAATTGTGAGTAAATGGTAATGTTAGTATAGATTCTACAATCATTCAAAAATATTTCCCATTTAAGACCATGTTAAAGAGAAATATTTAAAAATTATTTTCTCAAAAACGGTGTGGACAATCAATTTCAAATTTTGACAGTGAACATTTGGTATAGTTATCTTTCACTCTACAAAATTTCAGATAAACGGTAATGTTTTCAAAAGTACTCCCATTCCTCCTTAATAAAGATTAAATTCAATTTGTAATCTTTTGTTTTTTCAAAAATTATAGTTGCGCGATTTACCGATGATCTTATACTGTAAGTACACCATATTATTATTAGTTATACCTTTTCCTACATATATCCAGTCACGGACTAAAAGAGGTGTGGGGGGCTTCGGAGCCCATGCGCTAAAAAATGAGTTTAGGTATGTATTAGCAAAATTTCTCTTTTCAGGCAAAAAAAACAACTAATTTAACTGTCAGGAGAGTACAGACCCCCCCCCCCCCTTTTCTAGAATCAAATCTCGCAATGTTTTTTTTTTTTTTTTTAGAAAATCTGATAACATTTTCAATAATCTGAATTCCTAGTTACACGTCTTACCGAGGCTCTACTATACGTAGGTACTCAGAACATTTACACACATGCATACATGACATTACTCATCAAATGTAAACAAATCTCAGGCATTACATCAAAAGTGTCCCGCGGCAATAGCAATAGCCGAACACTAATTAAATTAACATTATTGCATACACGGATAGTTCGAGCGAGTCGCGCTTGTGTGTGTTTGTGTGTGTGTGTACGGCTGCTGCGACCTCAGAAGGTTGGGCGGCGGCAGAGAACAGAGTTCCAGGAACTGTGAGCTAATAGAGACCCGACTTCTCAGAATCATGTGTACAACACGACAATCACTGTCGTCATCGCACAGGGGCGGACTCCATGCAAACACTTCCTTTTACTTTTGTAACGAGTTTAAATTAAGTAATATAAATCGATGGTGTTAGATCATAACATGATAACTGACTGATTTTTTGATAACCCTTATTCCGATTCAGTTGCATGTATTATTATTTTGTTTAGTCAATTAATGGTATATGTATATAAATCATTCAAGAAATACGTTAAAATAAATATCTGAATAAAACAAGTACATTCATCGCTTGATTTACCGACGTTGTTGGTAATTCAACCGCTTGATTTGACGACGTCGAGAGGGGCCCCCACCACCGTGCCAACCTCAACGTTGATTGGTGAATTTAAATTTCGCGCAGAAATATAGCAATCACGGTAGTATTATGGAGGGGATAGGAGAAGGTCGGCAAATCACACGGTTGGCCCGTCGGTAAATCGCGAGATTGGTGTACACTCCAATCGTAGATACACCTGCGATAAATTATATTTTTAGTTATCATGTATGTTATGACCTAACGATCGGATCATCGAAATACAGAGGTGTAGCTAGGGGTTGGCGAAATTCGTTACAAGTCCTTACCAAGGTTGCAAGGATCCTTTACTACGCCTATTTCGAAATAGAAATAAGTATATACTATATATCATCGCGAGATGTGGACAATAATTTTATTAAGATATGCTTGTATAATCAATTAATTTTTTTCCTGCTGTATTAGAAAATATACAAATATATAATATGAGAAAAATAAGGAAAACTAATTTATTGCCAATATGTTATTTTATTGTCAATACTCGGGAAAAAACTGTAAATCTGTAGAGATCTACTCAGATCTCGACAGGTCGGCATTTTGAGACAACATAACATTTTTCACTGGTTTTTGAACTGTGAAAAATTTGCAAAGATCTACAATGAACTCGAAGATCTAAAAGGATCTACAAAGATCTCTAAAGATCGTGATAGAGATTAAAACGTTGAAAATTCATTAATTTTCAACGTTATAATGATCTTCAGAGATCTTTGTATACCGTTGTAGATCTTTGCAAGTCTCCACAGATCAAAAACCAATATAATGTTATCTCAAAATGCAGATCTATCGATATCTGAGTAGATCTCTGCAGATAAAATCATGAAGACGAATCTTTAAAGACCTATACGATAATATGTATTTTTTTATATAAGTCTCGTCGAAAGTTTAAAAAAATTATATGTGACTAATTGTATAAGAAAATAGATGTCTTTATATAAATCTATAGAAAGTAATGTATAAATATGTATAAAACTGTGCTATTCGGTTGGTAACAGTATAAAAAAATAATAATAATTCCTGTTTTTGGTTTCGACAACGACTCTGGCCACAAAAGACTTGATTCGAATTATATTGTCGTTTGTAATTTAAAACATGTTTTACTTTCGACGCTGTTCATTCAACAGTAACGAGATTATTATGTGAGTATTTTCTTTTCAAATTATTTCTCTTGATTACACAGAACAATTCTAAAAATAAAATATAAATAATCTTCTAAAGAAACGACATTATATCTATATTTTTGCAATTTTTTTATATAAAATATTGAAACGAATATCTAATTAATAGGTAAAATTTCAAGAAAATAAAAAAAACTATATTATACATTCGACTAATGCAAAATTATAAAATGAATAAAACAATTTTAGTAAGCAAATTGGTAAGATCGAATTTTTCAAAGATTTTTTTTATTATGAGCAATTATGAAAGAATTTGTTAAAATGCATAAAATAATTATGTATTATGATCGAATTCCCCCAGAATCGATATACTGAAAAAGCAGCATTGCAAAATATATATTGTTTAGTAAATAAACAATGTTTATAGTTAATTAATTGAAAAAAAAATTACATATCTCGAATGATCATAAAAAGTACTTACTGATTGCGGTATATAACTTTGAAAAATGCTTATTTAGATTCTGCAATTAACTTGCGAACTTGTGTGTTTTCAACAAAATTGCAACTTTAATTAATCAATAACTAATTAAAATTGTATTTTAGCAAAAAATATATAAGAATAAAAATGTCCGGGTCGAAAAATTAGATGTCTTTTGCTTATAACTTTTAATAACTCATCCTCTCAAAAATACGCCAAAAGAATTTAATTCTTAATAATGAAACCAATCTTAACATTTCGGGGATCTAGGGGATGACAAAACTGGCCCCTTACCGCAAGGCTTAGGGGAGGAGGGGAGGGTGGCATAAATAAGTTAAAAGAGCAGATGATGATTAAAAAATGATATGAAAACTGCAGGAGGGCGCAAAAGTAATTTTAGAGGGCGCGAAAATTGATCTGAGACCGAAAGAAACAAATTTTGAAATTATATGTTTGTTTCGAAGAAATACGAAATGCCACTGGTATAAATCCTGAGATGATGAGTTTCTTATAATAAATATAATCACACACTTCACATAAAATTATTATTTGCGATAGACTTGAACTTAATTACTGATTTTTTAATTTTATTTATTAATAATTATATGAAAATGCATGGCATTTATTTGATTAATACATTGATCTTGACAAAATAACAAAATCCACTTTCAAATTTCAATGTATTGAGGAAGAAGTTATAGTAAAATTATATAGGAATTTTAAAATGCAAGTCGATTGTCAAATATGCAAAATATTCCATATAGTTGAATTAATTCGGTATTAATTAAAAAAAATCAAATAAGCGCAAAATAACAACAGCATTGGTTACGCTCTTCATAGAATTCAAAGTTATCGATTTTTAATTAAATATTGTTTTTATTATTCGATTAGTGCAGGTTATGTGATTAATTAAAAATAATGTAAATTACACTTCTAAAACCACTTTAATAAAAATCACATAAAATGCAATATTGATTATTTGAAATTACCTATTGGGGAATTTCGGAAGTACAGTGGAACATCGTTAATACGTTTTTTTGGGGGGAAATACATATTAACGAGAATAACGTAATAACGAAATATTTGAAAATGGGGTCTTATAAAATAATGCAGGGACCTAAAAAAACGTACTAACGAGATTCCACTGTATTAGAATCTTTGCATTTGTAGAAATATGGTTGAAATGTATAATTTTATGATATACATTTATTTCTGAGTACCTATTAAATATTCCTTTCTGATCATTGACTTCACTAAAGTTTTGTTTAACATTACATTGGGATATTAATCATTTGAAAACGTCCGTTAATAATAATTAAAATGTTCAATCAAACACTCTTTTTCAGAACATGATTTAACTTAATCATAAGTCATAAATGTTCCTAAATTGAACATTTTTTAATTCATTTCAAATTTTCCTTTCTAGAAACAAAAATGAATTTTATTTTAAAGGAGACCCGAAATTATTTTCATCCTAGAGCCCCAAACCGCCACCACTGGTTTGATGTTTCCTTTCAAGTACCTATTTATTACCAATTTTTTTTTTTTAATTAAATATCTAATTAATATTAACATTGTATATAGTATGTAAGTAAAAATTTATTATAAGAACTTTGACAGTTTATATACCTATGTTATGATAAATTTCTTAGAATATGTAGATTAAAACGAATTAGCTAATAAAAAATGCTTTTTAATCTGGGTTTCATTAAAAACGCCTTTTGTTGAACAAACTTTTGAACTAAGTACTCATTAAAATTTCATTTAATAAATAAATAGAAAGGTATATAAATTATACTTATACATAATTTATTATTTGTCGTTTGAAATAAAATATCAAAAAATCATTCAAGTCTTTTAATAATGCAAAATATATTATAACTAGCTCTGTCCACGACATCGCTTGCTTGAAGAATTTTGAAAAATATATTTGAAAAAATACAGATCTTTTTATTCTACATTCTTTACTACACTGTATTGTTCAATATTTAAAGTCTAGGCGGCAAACTTTTTTCTGACTTAATTTACTATTATCGACACTGCTTATTCCTTATGCTACCTAACGTAACAAAATACTAAAAAATACTAAACCTGGGCAAAGAATACTATATCTATGAATAAAAAAATAAAAATAAAAACACGTAAATCGAATAAGTGGTTTTCGACTGTTAAGCGCACTAAAAGACAGACAGGCAGACAGACAGACAGACGTTGCGTTTTATAATATGTAAGGACTGGTAACATTCTTCAACACGATATAATCATAACTATAACAAATCAAAAGTAAAACCAAAGTTAGTTAAAACCCGAATTTATATGATAACTTGCATTCTACTTTTCGGAAAGAATAAGTACGCCACTGTCTTTTTGAAACAAGCAGCGGCAGCAGAAGGATTCGCTGTTGTCGGGTGTTTGATAAAAAGAAGCAACTTCTTGTGTATGTTGATCGTAAGGGCAGGTGCGTTGTCAAAATGCAGGTGCGAGAACAACACTTGTCGCTACTTCTGCCAGACTACGTTTTTGTAAAAAAATACACGTTGGGTTTTTAATTGGTGAAAGCTTTAATCTTATTGTTAATATAAAATTGTATAGGAATATAATATGAAAAAAATCAGAAGATGGATAAAAACGGTGGCTATATAAAATAAAATATGACATGAATGTCATGAGACTTTCTTATACGTAATATTGAGAAATAACATTGTACATACGTGTTTTTAATTTTATTTTAAAAAAATCTCTGGCGAACTGATAAAAGAATGGAAAAAATGAATAAAATATTAATTATATTTTTTTTCTAATTCGCACCGTGTTAAAAATAATGAGAAAAATTACAAGAGTATACTACATACATTTCCGGTTGGAAGATCGTTTTCAAAAATATAAGGAGACGAAAAACAATCTTAAATATAAAATTTCACCTTTCTACGATTTGTCATATTTGAGTTACAGCGTCTACAGAGAAACACATAGACATTATGGCGAAAATAATCAGAATAAATTCAGGGAAGGTCAAAATGACTAATTCCATCAAAATCCGAAATTCGAAAAAAAAATCGGCTTAACAATACTTTGGGCAAGTACCTACTATAATAATGTGTTTCATACATTTATTGGGTATCTATAAGAAAGTAAAAATAATTACGTATTTATAGAAAATTCAGAAGATACAATAACAACTATATTCGATTCATTTTCTCGTTATATTATTATTTCTAAGTATGTACTTGATAAGTAATCAGTAAAGTAGTTGTGAGAAACTAAAGTTTATTGCCTAATATTTCATTTCAACATTTAAAGTTGAAATTATCTTTTTATACAAAATTTAATTCTTTTAATTTAATTTTTTTGAGATATTTAAAAAAAATAGTTTTGGGTAATCAGATACAACCCCTCCCCACGATTTTGATGATTTTTATATGGAATCATCTACTAGCCGACTAATAAACCAAGTTACAACGATATTGACAGAACGAAAAGGGTTTTTTGTCTTGACCTGATTCGGATCAAATGGAATTTTTGAAATCAGAGAACAATTTTTTTTACATAGTTTCCCCCATTCTTTGGATATGACGAAGAAGCATGCAAAACAAAAACAGATTTGAAATCAGTGTTATTGAATTACTTAAGTTCAGTTACATTAGGTAGATTCATGTTTTATAAGGTACTAAAACGCAGGCCCGTATTCACAGACTTTAAGATAATTAATTAGAGATATATTTATAATTATAACGGGCTATTATAAATACATAAATTCATAAACAATGAATCACATTAAAAAACACAAATTAGTAGCAGTGATCAAGTAAATAATTTGCATTAACCTTGAATTTATAACCGTGAGTAAATTGTATTTACTTGATAGCAAGTATATGACACATATATTATTATTTTATCTTTTTTAAATACCTACACTATATCACTTTCTATCAATTTAAGTATTCGTAGTAAGAATGTACTAAAAAAATCTTGAAATCTTTATTTTTAGATAAACCGTGTTCAGAATTAGTTTTTTAATCACAATACTTAACAGATTATCTTAAAATTATATAATTTTTGTAATAAACATATACTATAGTCTGCTTCATTTAAGTTTGCAGTGGTTGCCTTAGGATTTGACCGTACGATACACGATTCGAACCGTCAAATCCCCGGAAACCACCTGCAAACATAAATCAAACAGACTTTACATATTTAATTCTGGATAATACATATTTTCTTAATTTCTATTGCAGTATTTTTTACATTAATGCGTTCAGAAGACATCAAAAAAACTTTTTTTAAAACATATTTACTGAATTCACGACAATACTTGATATTTTTGTCATATGCGGTCTACAGTTCTTTACTTATATATGTCATTGTAGTAAGCAATCAATATTTTAGATAAATAAATAAGACTCATGCCTGATTTTACAAACAAAAGTTACCTGACAGTGTGACAGTTAAAATTAAAGGGTAAGGGCCTGCGATAGGATATGAGGGTTACGGGAATAATAATGTATTTTTTTTTAAACTATTCATTATACCAAACTTACAGTCCAGTGTAACATCTCTGTCTGCTAAATATAACTAAAGTAAAAAGGTCAAAGTTTAATTTTCGCTCAGATATGGATGTTTAAATCACGAGATATTATTAATTTAAATACCCATACAATACAATTTTACTAGCGTACCCGCCTTAATATTTCATTCCCTATCACGTATGGAGGGTTGTAATTAGTTTCATTAGATCCGGCGGGAAAAATATCACGGGGTAGGTGCTTTAGGGGTAAAAAGAACTTCTTATCTCGCATAGGAGTCGAGATGTTTACGATTTTTCCAACTTGATTTACTATTATCTTCACTGTTTATTCTTTATTTTACCTAACGCAACAAAATATATCCTATAACTTGGCCAGAGAACATATCTAAGAATTAAAAAAAAAACACGTAAATCGGATAAGTGGTTCTCGAGTTATAATCCGACGTACAAACAGACAGACGTTAAGCTTTATAATATATGTATATGGAATATGGATGATACACGCGTATAGTGAACGTTATTTATAAGTCACCGATATGAGTAATTTTTCTCATTATCTACTAAAAGTTTTTCATGAAATTAGCACTTATTATGCAATAACTATACTTTCAACCACAAATATGACAACTCACTTTTTTGGCGAGGTTATCAGCAAAATATTAATTGAATTATACCAAAAATATCAAATTGGTTAAGGCATCAACAGGTTTTTAGGTAACTATACTGAGTGCATAGATACCATATCTATTTTTTTCTCAATTTTTCCAAAATTTGAAATGATAATTTTTCAATGAAATGATTCAAGTCCTTTCTTTGAGTAATTTTGAGTTTAAAAAAGGTCATGTTCTACTAATCAAGATCTACATTTTGATACCCCACATGCACTATGGTACCCGATTTTTTTTAATTTTCTATCTATATCTGGGGGTCATAATTCTGCATGGTTAGATATTATTAAAATTTTAAGTTTTTAGCTTATATAATTTTCGAGATATTTTTAGTTTGATGGACAAACAAATCGAAGACAAAGTGCGATAATTAACATAAACCTATACGATATATACTATTTATTATTTTCTTCAATTAATAAAATGCGTTATTTGATAAAGAATGTATGACATCAAACATCAGTCAATCAATTTAAATTAAAATAGGTATAATTTCAGTCATAAAAGATATCCTATTGTTGCATATTGCATAATAATTAAATATATATAAATACTGTTTAAAATGCGACTCGCGTTCATTTGTAATAAATAGCACTTGTAGTTAATAAAAACAACAGAAGAAAATGTTGTACATTTTTATATTTCTCATAACTTGATTAAATAAGGAATGATTTAAAACGGTACGAAGGGGGAAGGTAAATTAAATAAACATCAACAACAATGTAATAAATAATCTAGATGATTCCGAAATCAACGCAAAATCACTGTACGTGTATGTTTATAAATAATCATACGGTTACATATGTGTGTATGTATGTATGTATGTATGTATATATGTGTGTGTGCATGTTTGTGTGTGTGTGTGTGTGTGTGTGTGTGTGTGTGTGTGTGTGTAGCGGTAGACAGCTGCTGAGCCGAGTGGAATGACGCCACAAACTCAGTCTGGTCGGCGCCGATGTACAGTCACAAGCAAAAGTCACCATAGCCACGGTACAACATATTGCTGCTACAGAGTAAGTACACACAGATGCACGTGGTGTGATTACAAAGTCTGTTCACTTCAATTGTGAGTTATTTGCCGCAATTTTATGTAGGCATCGAGTTGTTTATCAGTATATAAAAACCATAAAGATAACGGTCTGCCTTGAAACGAATACATTGAAATTTGTTGGTTATTTCCTAAAAAATGGATAGAACATAATTTTAGATAGTTACTAATATTATCTAAAACTTTTATTCAAATATAAAAATAATTAAACTTGCGTATTCGGTGTTTCGATGTTAATTGTCGGAAAGCAAAGCAGGTAGACGGACAAAAATCGAAAAAAGATTAAAGAAATGATATTAATACTATATTAAGGGGCTATACCAGTGTGAACGCTGGAAATTTGGGTGATTTTGGAAATTTTTTGGAAGAAAAATACTCAATGAAATATTTCGGAAAATTGAGAATATATTTAGCTATATTAGAGATGTATTCCATAATTTTTTCACGTAAAAATATCGATAACTAAGCGACTTATGCGCTGTCTTCGGAGGCGCCAAAAAAAAATCTCCTCCACTGCGGCCATGATTCCGGACGATGAAGTAGTTGAAATTGAAAAAAGAAATAATGTCGTTAAACTGGAAGGTATTTCCTGTACGATGAACTAAGATTTTCGAAAAATATCAAAATCTAACAAAATGGCGTAGTTATAAAAAAAAAACTACTTTTAGCCTATGAAATGGTCGTGTTTTTAATGCTAAATCGTCAATTTTCATCCAATCAAAAATATCCTAGTTCATCGTAAAGTAAATATATTCAAGAGTACTCAGTTCAAATTTCAAGTAAATCGGATAATTGCTCTTTGAGTTACAATGTCAGCAAATTTGAAAAATCTCATTTCGAGAAACACGCATTTAAAGATTTAACTATCGATTTCATATCTGCCAGCGGTCGCTCTTTAGAAGGCTGCTGTTTGGAGAGTATTAGAGATCCGGCCTTGAAATTTTCACGGAATATTCTTGAAACTATAAACTCTAAGGCAAAAAATAAATAAAGCTTTTTTGAAAATTTCACACTGGTATGAATGGCCCCTTAAGAAACTCTTTTCAAATCCAATTCAAAGAAACAGAATTACGAAATATTATAATAATAATCATATATATTTTGGTGTAAAGTTGAGAACCAATAATACCATGCATATTAAAACCAGGTATAGATACTATCCAAGTCTAATCGACAATTGATGTGAAAGCATCCCCGAATATGTCAAAGAGCATTCCAACAACCATTACTCTAAGCGCGTGCTCCTTCGACAACATTTATGAAACCTATAGCAGGTTCTCGGTTAATCCTTCAACCCTAGTTCTACGAATACAGAAATATTTACATAATGAGAATTATTTGATCGAAGAAAATGTACCGTAAATATTTCTATATGTAATTGGAAATTCTAACAAAACGAAATTAATAATATCCGAACAAAATTTTGTCTTGAACAATAAAATTTTATTAATATCTAAACATCTGATGGTTAATCTATTTATCATATATATGGTACAGCATAAGTAAGTAGACTTATTAACAATTGAAGGGTTTGCAGCAACAAGGAGTTAACTCTAGTTTTTATAATTTGTGGGAAAATAGAAAAAACTGTTAAAAAATGGAGAATGTATTTAAATCGCTTTTGTCTTCGTCCAAATATTATTTGTCACCTATCACTTCATGTTTTTGTCAAATTCCATTGAGAAATTCGTCAAATTCGCAATTCTAGAGTCAATTTTATTCTGGAGTTAACACCTTTTTGGTCCAAATAGTTTAAAATAAATTATTTTCTTTTTAAAGTAAGGAAGCATTGAATAAGAACAATTTTCAAGAATATTGGTTTATTTCAAGAAAGAACACAGTAACGAGTGTACTAACTAAATTCTAAGCCCAAAAACACTCTTTTTGTACATGAAAAATGAAGCTCCAAAGAAAAAATAAGAATGCAAAACTACCAAAACTACTCATCTATCAACGGTAGGTAACTCTTTGTTGAACCAAACGAAAGAATGATTTTTTCCCCCCAGAAACGGTTGTTAACTCTGTTTGACCTAAAAATAGTGTTAAATGTCACCAGTGGCAGAACATTTTCTAATATTTTGCAACAATTGTTCATCAGAAAGAACAGGGTAATTTGATATTTTAAATTAAGGTTATTTTTAAAAAGATGTGGCTTACACCTTACACCCAAAAGTGTAACACTTCAGTATTAATTTTAAATTACATTTTGAATGTCATAAAAAATGCACAGCACCTAAAGAACCTGTTCAAAGTTCGATTTAGTATCTAATTATCTCGGTTATTTTTAACATATTATTATATTTTTAACACACTTTATTTCAAATAAACAGAAACGATTTCTATAAAAAATAGAACGACGTGATGCCCTACTTCTAAAAATACATATCAAGTCAACAGACTTTATAATCATACCTCGCATACAACGCACACACACATTGACAAACTGGGGTATACATGTATATAGCGATTGCTATTTGTGTAGGTAGAATATAATGCAGACGAGAGTCTTGAGGAATTCCTCTATACGCACACACACACACACACACAAAAGCGAGTATATGTGTAGTCTCTCTGAAAGACGAGATTCTCTTGGCGAATCCTTCTTCGACAATATTATTAATGCTTCACCCGTGAAGAGCCGATGTTTTTAAGTGAAATAATCTATTATAGCAGTTCTCAATATGTTTTATTTTATCATTACAACGAAGTTTACGTGGCTTAAGAATAATGTTACTGTATTTTTTATTTCTTTATTGTTTTGGTTGATACTTTGGCCATTACACATATTACAATACTACACAGGTAGAAAGGTTTACTTGAACCAAGTAAACCTTGTTTTGTATATAACGAAAACAATATTTTCTTAAGATAAGAAATATATTCTTAAAGCAACTATAGTATTCTTGGACGAAGAAATAATGTAGTTGGATTAAGAGTAGGTACTTTTCTTAAAAGAAAATATTATTTTCGTTATATACAAAACAAGATTTTCTTGGTCCAATACAGTTTTTTTTGTGTGTGTATTAAATTAGTAGGTGACGAAAAGTTAGATGACATATAAATCCAAGCAAAACAAAAAGTATACAATAAAAAAATCAAATCAGAAAAAATGCTTAAGTACTTCCTCGTGCTAAATTTACCACATGAACAGCTTTTGGTTAACCTATTTATTTATTTATTTGACGTACGCACCTGATTAATTTTTGCTTATATATTTTTAATTTTTATACAGTTTTATGACATTTAATATGATGATTCATATAAGTTTACGTTCGTGCCTGTTTTGGGCGCATACCGTACATTGCGGGTTTATTTTTTCGCTGTTGTGTACATGTACGTACCTCGTGCGGGCGGGTGTATACCAGTTACGAAAATCAAAGGATTTTTACTCATAGATTTATTGCGTCTTCAACTATTTTATTGTTGTTTATATTGAAAGGTTTTTATGAAGTAAACATATTTATAACAAAGGTAAATACTTACCTCTTTGATCTATTTTAGTACACAATAGCTATTGAACAGATGTGGGTTGAGCTTAACAATCTCTCTTACTAAAAGATTTTTTTAATGAGAATTTATATTTATTTATTTTCAATGAAATTTATTTTTTAATATATAATTTTATTTCACTAATGAAAATAATGATGTTCTTAAATCATAATACTTGGTCACTGACATTTTGGGCATTTTCTGATAAACATTTATTCAGCGTTTGATCTATTTATTATATCTATTCTGTATTCATTCCAGAAATACATTAAAATAAATGATAATTTGTATCAATGATACCTAAACAATATAAGTACATTTTAAATTATCAATTTGAAAAATCACATTTTTGTAGTTATCATGTTATGACCAAAGACCATCGATTTGAAGGTATACAGATTAAATTTATATTTTAATCTAATAATCAAAGTATATATGATAACTCAAAACGGGGATTAACGTAAGTATATCTTCATAAAATATTATAATGTATCTATACTTAGCATTTCAGACTTATAACAATATCCATATACTCTGTCTTTACAATTTCTTTAATTCTATATTTGCATGAATATTAATATTAACCTTCGGTCAGACATAATATTACAATACTTACAGCAGAGGCGGCCAGTAAAATTAAAATCGCGATTGACCTGTTTTTTTTTTTTCAAGAAAAAATGAACTGATTTTAGTAACTGGAATACACAGGCCCGCACGGGGTACGTACGTTTTTACGCACCCACAACAGGCACGGAAATACATCCATCTCGGTACAGTACATATGTATCTAAAATTTGAATTGCAATGTACTCTAAAAATGTAAGGGGGTTTATAAAGAAAATCATTTTTTTAAAACACCTCTGATTTATATTTCTGAAAAATTTTTGGTGCATGAAAATTACTATAAAATTTTGAATTTTAGATTTGGTTCAAATTATGTTTATTTTATTTATTTTTATAGAAAATGACGTGAAAAGTTGAAATTTTCAAACCGCAGTTCTGTATCTCATCGCGTTCTCGAGATATGGCCTTTCAAAGTTTTCAATTTTTGAAAATGATGTAGAAAAATGGCCGTAACTTTTGAACGTGTGGTCGGATTTGATTTTTGTCAACGGATTTGAAATCAGCGTGTCAAAATCTATCTGAAGACATATATCGCACTTTAAAATTCGAAAAAAAAAAAAAAAATTGTCAAAAATCGACATTTTTTAAGGTATACCCCTTGGAATTTTTTCGATTTTTCGCGAAAAAAGTGTTATATATAAGTATCTAATTGTATAGATTTTGATACGCTGATTTCAAATCTGCCAACAAAAATCAAATCCGACCGCACGTTCAAAAGTTACGGTCATTTTTCTCCAAAATTTTCAAAAATCGAAAACTTTGAAAGGCGATATCTTGAGAACGTTTTGAGATACAGAACTGCGGTTTAAAAATTTCAACTTTTCGCGTCATTTTCTATAAAATAAACATAATTTGAACGAAATCTAAACTTAAAAATTTTATAGTAATTTTCATGCACCAAATATCAATTTGTCATAAAAATATCGACTTTAAGATAAGCAAATAAAAAGTAAAATCATAAATTATCTAAAAATTTAAGGAGGTCTATAAAGAAAATCATTCTTTTAAAAGGGGTATGTGTAGGAAAAACGTTGTGACCCCTGATGTAAATTATATAGTTCCCTAGCTAAAACATTATTTCGCAGCCACTGATTTAAATAATTGATTAAAAAATATCAATACTTTTAAATTAATATTCATAAAATATAATGGAATACCTTGAACATTAACATTTTTTAATCTCTTCATTAATATTATTCCATAATCACACCATCACTGATAATTACAAACTCACAAATAGAATTTATTAATACCACCTACAGTATAAATTATAATAACAACAATTTAAAATATAAAATAAAAACAATAAAACATTTATGAATGTTGCACGCTTAATAGAGATTATTTACTAATAGATACATACTAACAAATTCAAATAATCAATGTATTCCAAAACTGATAATATTATTGTAATCATCTGATGTAATGCGTCATTTTTTGATACAATCACACTTGAAAATTTTTTTACATATATTTTACAATTTTTTTAATCAAACGACCACGATTAACAGACAATAGTAATTATTTCTGAGTAATAAAGTCTAAATTTAAAAATTATAAATAATGTAAAGATCAAACTGATTTTTTTTATGAAAAAGATAGAACAAAAATATGCAATATCATTTGTCTATAATAATGATAACAGGTACTTAATATTCCAGTAAAAATGATAATCATTTACCAAATTATAATAATTAATCTATTTTGAGAATAAAAAACAATTATGTACGAGTGTATTGATTTCTGATGAAATTATTATTTTTATTTACATATCAATTTAAGTATTTATTTATGAATATATCATTGGTACTAATCCATACTATTATTCAAAATGCGAAAGTGTGTCTGTCTGTTTGTTATACCTTCTCACGGCTAAATCGGTGAACCGATCTTGATTAAATTTGCCAGGGAGATAGCTTGCACTCTAACGAAGGACATTGGTTTTCATCTCAAAAATACATTAATTATACACATAGCCGGCCTTTGCGATTCTGGCGCCCCAGGCGAGATTTTTTTGACCCCCCCCCCCCCACCGTCACAGTGACGATCATTAAAAATTAATTGATATTAAACATTTTATTAAGTAAAATGAATTATTTTGCAGAAAAAATCAAAACTATTATTCAAAAAATATATACAGCTTAAATTTGGCGCCCTAGAACAGAACATAGAAAATAAGTTTAAAATAATTGGCACCCCCACGAAATTGGCGCCCCAGACTGTCGCCTGGCTATTCGGCCGGCCCTGATTATACAATTAATTTAGATAAAAAATGGGTAGGTATGTGACATTTGTACGTGCGACCTATTTTATCGACTATAACAGAAATCTGTATCAAGTACCTTCTTCTACTTCTTCTCCTCAAATATTATATTGTACAAAATAATAAAATATGTATATTTAATTTCCCACTACAATAAGTTTCATATTAAATTCAATTACAATCAAAACGATTTTTTAATTTCTTAAATTTTGATACAGTTGAAAAAACTGCTCAAAATACATTTAATATTTTCAAATCTTAGTTAATTGGTCGTTTGAATAGTCAATAATAATAATAATGTTTATTTTTCGTAGTCTTACGATGTTTATAAGTTCAATCATAAAGAAAATATAAAAATACAGCTGATAAAAAACATTACAGACCCAAAGGTCTTTCAATTATTCAATATCACATAAATTCATAGTTTAAATCAACACGGTTTTATCGGCAATTGAGCTAACAACATTGTGATAAGGGGGCATTACTAATTTATATTGATAAGAAAAGTGATTCACAATTTTAATTTATTATGTACAAGGAAATTAATGAAAATATTGTAGAAATTATCTTCTAAAACCAGTAATAAACGAACTATCAGGTAAGTATTTAATAATGTACTATGGAAGTAATTCAAAAGCCATACTAACTAACACCACCTTTAATTATTTTTTATCAAGATAAAAAAAAGTTTTTGCTGGGGGTCTAATAGGAGAGATCATTTTAATAAATTGTATAGAGTACTCATCGAGACAAACATTTTGTAAAAAAAATCAAATCGGAAATGTTTTTACAAAATTTAACGCAAACGAAATAAAATACTACCCAGACAGACAGACACGCGCAAAGCTGTTATACAGAAAACAATTGTTATTTACATTTTAAAGGTACTACACACAAAAAAACTGTATTGGACCAAGAAAATCTTGTTTTGTATACAACGAAAACAATATTTTCTTAATAAAAGAAAAGTACTCTTAATCCACATACATTATTTCTTCGTCCAATAATACTATAGTTGGTTTAAGAATATATTTCTTATCTTAAGAAAATATTGTTTTTGTTATATACAAAACAAGGTTTACTTGGCTCAAGTAAACCTTTCTACCTGTGTATCAAACAGAAATTATCGACAGTGTTACAATACTTCTATATCCTGCGTAACATGAAAGAAAAAACTATGTCCACAAGTCACACCATAATAAGTTCACTCACAATCAGTAAAACTTCGATTACATTAGGATAGTACGTATAGTAGAGTACGGGGGAGGGGGGGAGGGGGGACCGTACTCTTACGTTACTAACCTAATGTAAACACTGGGATAGTGGAAGTAGAATGCTAAATCAGAACTTTATTTCAAACTCCCATTTACAAAACTACGTTATTTATTTATAGATATTTACTCTACATCAAAAAATAGTAGAGTAAATTGATATGGAAAAAAGTATGCTATAGTGAGGGTACTCTACTATACTTATACTATCCAAATGTAAACAAGGCTACTCATTTATGTATTCCCAAGATTCGAACTCGCTCATACATATCTCTTTAGACAGGTTGGTTTGCTGATCCATGTTCATCATAAATAAAGTATTTTAAATACCCTGTTTATACAATATTGTATAATACGGCTTAGAGCTGTGCACGTACTTAATTAATTACTATTCAAATGAAAGTATTTTACTAAATACTTGTACTACAATGACTCATCATTCATTGGCACTACAATAATTCGCAAATATTTCTTATGTAATACAAAGTGAAATTAATATTTTCAAACTAGTTAGCGGAGGGGTCATATACATTACCTATGGATAGACCGCACTAAAACGCCCTATACAAATGTTTCCATAATGATATTATATATACATAAATACAATTTAATCGTTAGTAAAACAAGTATATGCTTAATGCCTATAAATAGTTCCCATTATAAACTTTATGAAGTGTGAAAGTTGAACAATCTAACGTATGCATATTTACAATCACAAACAATTATGTAATGATCTTAACAACGTTATCAGTTATTAGTAATCCAAACCGCGAACGTGATTTTTAATGGAAACCAAACTTAATCAGTTTGGTTTTACGGTTTATAATTGAAAATCCCAAAAACAGAATCGATAATAGTATTCCTAGAAATCAAGATCATAAACATTTGATCTGTATAGACAAAAAATTAGCGATACAACAGGTTTTTGCTGAATCTATTTATATAGTTAAATGAGGGGAAAAAAGTTACTGGCGTTTGGATTTTCTTTGAGATTCTTGTAGAGCCGTAGTTGAGGAATGCCAATAAGATACGATAATTTATTTAGAAATGTCAAATGTGCCGGAATTTAAAATTTACGTTCAGTAACAACTTAATTATATTAATTCTTTTTAGTTTTTTTTATTCGGTCACTCTCTCTGATAGTTATCTAGATTTAAAAGATTATCCAATAGTTTCAGAAAAAAGAAGATTCATTTACACCCAGAAATCGAGACACATATACACATAAGAAATTAATAGTATGACTTAAAGACAGGGCCGGCATCAGTCTAGGCTTCGGTATGTCATACTAGACACTCGAAAAATTTGCGTGTGTCGAATTACCCACCAGAGATTGGAAAAGCATTTAAATTTTTTTAGGTTCTGTTTACGTGGACTTATTTATGACCTGCAAAACATTAATCCTTATCGAAATAAATGATTTCGTCGTCACATGTACTTACAAGGAAAGATACCGAGGTGTCAGACTCGGATTTTAATGAAACTTGGTAAAAATGTTCTTTGGGTAAAAATTAAGGACACCTATTTTTTATACGTGCCCGTTTTAATATTTAGGGGGTGAAATCGGCCCTTGAAAATGAGGGTAAAATTTTTAATTTGTAAATAGCTCGTAAACCACTTGGAATAGTGACTTGTGCATAATGTAACATTTGTTTGGTATTACAAGAGCTATAAAATAGCATTAATGTGGTACCCCCTAAAAAATTTATTTGGGGGGTATAATTGACACCCCTCTATTTTCAAAAATTATTATTTTTTCTTTCATAAATCAATAGAGTGTAGTATTCTGAATACAATGATATCAAATTTCAAAATAACGTGTCTTCAAACTTCGGAGATATCAGCAGTTTTGTAGTTCGCCATATACTTTATACACTGTATAAAGATACTGCATGCCGCGCCGCGCACTGGTCAAAGCTAGTGGAACATTTTTCAAAGTAGTGTGGATCTATTATAAGTTATGATATTAATTTGAAAATTCACAAATATCATCAATATGGGTTTATTTTAAATTACAAAGAGTTAAATTTTGTTTTTAAAACTATTCATGCCAAGGCATTCATAATATTCACATTGTTTTTTATTTTAAATTGTTCATTGCATCCTTAAGGTACCAGCTAATTTATAAATTAACATTTTACGTCATACTCGCTCTCGCATCACTCCCAAGTCAAAGAAAATATGAGAAAATGTTAATAGTTTTTTAAATAATTGGTATTGGTTGAAGTCTGGAATCGTTAGGCTCCTGATGAGGACTTCTTGTGAAGTCGAAACACGTGTCGAGTGACATAAATTTTGTGGTTAAGGTGTATTTTTAGTTTAATTGGTTGATAGAATCAAACAAAGTGTTTATTAATATGGTTAAAAGAATTCAAAAATATTTTCAACCATAAAATTTACCTTTAATATTTAACTTCTACTGTATTTAATTTGGGTAAGTGTAACTAATTTATATAATTTATATTAATACTTTTAAAATCAATTTTTCAATACTTGAAATCGCTACATTCCATTGTTTCTCAATTTAAGGGTTGCATACCCCGTAGCGAAGAAAGTACAAAATTTGTACTCTTTATAATTTAAAATAAACCCATATTAATGATATTTGTGAATTTTCAAATTAATATCACACCTTATAATAGATCCACACTACTTTGAAAAATGTTCCACTAGCTTTGACCAGTGCGCGGCGCGGCATGCAGTATCTTTATACAGTGTATAAAGTATATGCCGGACTACAAAACTCCCGATATCTCCGAAGTTTGAAGACACGTTATTTTGAAATTTGATATCATTCTATTCAGAATACTACACTCTATTGATTTATGAAAGAAAAAATAATAATTTTTGAAAAAAATTGAGGGGTGTCAATTATACTTATACCCCCCAAATAATTTTTTTAGGGGGTACCACATTAATGCTATTTTATAGCTCTTGTAATACCAAACAAATGTTACATTATACACAAGTCACTATTCCAAGTGGTTTACGAGCTATTTACAAATTAAAAATTTTACCCTCATTTTCAAGGGCCGATTTCACCCCCTAAATATTAAAACGGGCACGTATAAAAAAATAGGTGTCCTTAATTTTTACCCAAAGAACATTTTTATCAAGTTTCATTAAAATCCGAGTCTGACACCTCGGGATCTTTCCTTGTTAGATAAAAACCCTTTACAGCATCCAATTTGGTCTTAAGTAACTGAGTCAGATATTATGAATAAAAAGCTAATTTGAATTTTTATTTGTAAAACTATTGATAATTTTTAATGTTTCAAATACCATATTTAAAAAAAACTCTCCAACTTCCCTCTCCCCCCACTTTTTTACTAGACACTAGAAATTTATCTGTTCTGCCGGGCCTGCTTAAAGACGCTGTTTGTACTCATAATCCCTGTTGTCAGTAGAAACAGTATAAGAAATTCAAATACCAAATTGCCGGAAAATGTGTTTTATGTTAAAGCTCTTTATAAATATATAATTCAGTAAAATGATTTCTTGAATAAATAAATGAAAGAATAATCTCCATTCTACGAATTAATTATATTATAATTCCAGCAAAAACATATTTAAGACAATAACGCTTCCATTGAAATAAATAATCTGTGAAATATTTATGCGCGTGAATTAACTTAATTGTTAAAAAAATCAGTGTTGTATTTAACTTGCAACAAATAAACACAAACATTAGTAACGAATATTTTAATATTATATTTACTACCTTCATTTCTTACAAATAATGATGACACGTGCCAACGAACCCTCTATCTTAACAGACCCCTTATTTTTTCGACCCCATAAATATTATACAGGATAAAGAATTAATAAATGAAGTTTGAAGATTGACATTATGATTTTTTAAACTACCTATTTAAGTAGTATTAATTAATATTTATTATATTAATATAGTAGTAGTATTAATGCAAAAGAAAATATTGTTTTCGAAATATTGTTTTAAACAGAGAATTTGTTGTTTTCGTCCGGCAATATTGTTTTAAAGAAAAATAATAATATACAGTGGTGCCTCGCTTAACGAACGCCTCGCATAACGAACGCTGCGCACAACAAACTTTCTGTTCGTTCATTGCGTGACTCGCTCAACGAACTTCGCTTCGCACAACGAACTGCATCGTGTTTAATTTTGCCGCCCGAACGCTCCTACGTAACACGAAGTCGCCCGAACTTCCACGGTCGCACGCAGTCGCTGCTCAAACTTGCATGAATATGCATCAACGCGCGTCAGCCGTTATTTTCAGTGCTTAACTCACACACCTGTTTGTTTTAATAAATGTAATTTTGTGTGTCTATATTATGAGTTCTAAAAAAAAGCAGGAAGGTGATTTCTGTTGAAATGAAACAAAAAATAATTAGAAAGAGGATTTGACCCTGCAAGCCTCGGTGGACTCTCCTAAATCTGATTCTGACTAAAAAATAAAAAACGTGTGTGCAATCTTTTTTATGTTACAGTACCATATTTTATGCTACAGAACGAATAAATTTTTTTAACATGTATTGTTATGGGAAAACGCGTTTCACATAACGAACTTTTCGCATAACGAACTTGCTCCCGGAACGAATTAAGTTCGTTATGCGAGGCACCACTGTAGTTGGATTAAGAGTATAATCTTATATATATTTTTCGATATAAAAAGATTGTCTCGGCCCAAGTAATGTTTCTCCTGTATATATTATGACATGTAGGTACTATACAACTAGTACATAGACTATACTTTATATACTTTAGGGTAAAAATAAGGTATCTGTACATAATACTATATTGTACAAATGTAGAAGGTAAGATTATTTTGTTATTTTTGCTTTATTTGTATACCATAAAAACATCAATACTGTATTATGTCATTTTGCCTAAGGTGTTATTTTGGTGAAGTACTGTATACGTATGTATCTCCGTTGTCATTTAGGGAATATATACCCCATGTGGCGAGGGGTCAATAAACTGTGTTTTTGTATACATACAATATATCACACTTCAGTAAATAAAAACATATATTAAACTATGTTTAATATACTATACAATTTTAGTCAAATTATTTGCATCGATTACAAAAAAGTGTCCATCTGGAGTTGGGATAGATGAATTTTTTAAGAGCAACATAGTAAAATAAAGTTTAGGAATAGTTTTTTTAGATTCAGCAAATTCAAACAGTTTTTCAAATAAGTATCGGTATCATCACAGAATTTATAATAATTATCTCCCTGTCTATATATGGACTTGTGGGCCGCATAAGATATAAAGTGTCCCATTCTGCCCCTAAGCTACAGTTTGCCTACCCTTAATTAAGAGGCTGAAAAATGCACACCTATTCCTATTAGTGATGTAACGAATGTATGATTTTAAACATTCGCGAATGAGAATGCGAATGCGAATATTAGCTGTCAATATTCGCAAATGCGAATATTGACTTTTTGTAAAAAGGCTAAAAAAAAAAGAAAAAAAAGGTCTTCTGAATAAAATAGACTAAAAAACGATATTTTTATATATTAATACATCATAATATATTCGCAAAAATATTCGTAACTTTGTCTGCGAATGCGAATACGAATGTTTAAAAATGTGCGAATATTCGCGAATGCGAATATTCGTTACATCACTAATTCCTATATACAATATTATATACCCTAATAGACTATCAATATATGCCCAGTTTCACAAACGATAGTTACCAATATATTTAATTTAAATCATTGACTTGACCAATCAGAGTTTTAACAATTTAAATTATCTCCGTAAAAATATGTTAAATAAATAAAGTTTATACCTATATTCAAAAATTCGAAATCCTTATACTAATAAAAATTACCAGGTTTCGGTGAAATTAAACATTGGCAGAATGTTATTAGTTGCTATATTCAGGAAGGATTTAACTATGCATGTTTGATTTGTTTACCGATATTGATTCGTTTGACAAAGTATAGGTCTTTTGGGGCCATACGGTTTTGAACGAAATAACAAGAAAATTCATCCCTGGCCACTTATAGAGATAATATAATATATTTACAAATAAAAGTATCCGAAACGTCAATACCAAAGCTTGTGTTTCTTGGTACTTGTTCAATGTACTAAACAAAACCCACGCCGTTCTGAGAATCGTATTCCCCGTACCCGAGCCAGCTCCGTGTATAAACACGATATTTTTTTGTAAGTTCATAAAGCGGCGCGCATCGATTCTAGGAAGCGAGGGAACAAGATTCCGCGAACAGAAATAAACAAACAACTCTCCATTCATCTCTTACATCACGGCGTTGGTACTTTTGCAGTGGTTAGTTTTTTATAGTGGCGTAGGTAAGACTAAACGGGAATTAATGTTATAATTTTTATTATTATATTATAATAGCTTTAATAAAGAACTACAGTAGAAACCGGTTATAACGACGTACCGGTTTTAACGACTCAAAATAAAAGTTCAATTGAATCCTATAAAATATGTACTTTAGCCGGTTATTAAGGCTATCAGCTTTTACGACCTAATTTGACCGGTCCCTTCGATGTCGTTATAACAGGTTTTTAACTGTATTTTGATGATATGATTTATATAAGCAAATCGGATCAATTTGACACATTTAATATATTTTTTTAAATTTCTTGTGCCTCCTACCTACAATAGTTTGATCGATTTAATTAAAAAATACAGTTCATTGTACGCTACATTTTTTTTAACCATATGTAGTTCTTTTATCTTTTTACTTAAAACTATACTCTATGTTTATTTATTTTTGTATAAATATAAACATAATACGTATTTATCAAGGATAGGCAAACAATTTAAAATAAATTAAGTGAAATATAAATTTCATTGAGGTTCATTGCCTCACTATACTATACAGTAAACGCCAATGACACTTGTCAGAAATTGTATGTCATTAATGAAAAAAAAAAGGATATAAATGACCTCATCCTCAAATTAAAAGTTTTCCCTACGTGTAAATTTTTTAGCCACGTTGAAAATTTCCTCCCAAATTTTGTCGACCAGATACAATTTGTCAGTGTATTACGTGAGCATACCCAAGGTTACATCATGTCCTGAAAAGAATTTGTGTTAGTCATCGCAGTGCAAGAATATTATTATTACTTTCTGAGATTTCCATTTATAACATGTTGTTGACTTAAGTGTTTCGGACGTGTCTCAAACAAAAAAAAACTGAATAAATTTAACGAATTCAGTGTTTACTTTGTCTTATGCAGTAGATCAGTAAAAATATATATTCACTGTAGTAAACATTCAACTAAAAATAATTGTTTTCTTAAGGAGGTTGGTTACCGAATCGATCTCTTTATACAGGATAATCACAATTCTAATGAAATTTCATAGAATTTTTAATGAAGTTTTAGTATAGGCGACCCCCTCTTACTGCTTGCCTCTTAAAGACTAACTAATCTCCTTAGGTATAATTTCCTAATACAGAATTACTATTATTTATTCAAATACCCTCCCCATCAAGTCGGGCCACTGCGTATTCACGGAGAGACCGAAAGTCTTGTAAAATATTGAGATGGAATTAACTCGAAAAAATTAAGCTGGTTTCGTTTCAAAAATGCGTGAAGCCCTAAAAATAAGGGTACACTCAATTAAAATATATATAGTAATTAAAACAGACCCATATTTATAAAAAAAATACTAATTTAATTTAACCCTTTGATATGCTTTATTCAGAACGACCTTAAATATGTAAATTCCCGCTATTTGAAAATTTCTAAGAATTTTCAAGTTTATGATTATTAATAACAGACATTTCGTGTTGTATAATACAATTTTATTATCTTCCCTAATATTAAATACATCGAAATCTATCCATATCTTATCGCAGTAAATTCTGAAAATATTTTAATACATTCGCTTGATATTGTATACTAAATAAATATTAAGAAACAAATGAATTTTTCTTAAGGCAATGTTCCAGAAATACAATACAATTTAACTTAATGAATTTGTTTATAATTAAATTTTAAGATATTGAGCTTGATTTATAATATTAATTTAACGATTTAATATAAGCAATTTACTAAGTTTCATTCATACAATTTCACGACACAAAATTTTAAGAAAATATATATAAACATAGAAGATATAACAATCCACTTGTTGATTCACAATCATTTTGTTGTCTTCAAATGAACTTATTTATCTAAATTACATTCAAAACTTTTTATTGTCTTCTACTGTTTGGTAGCTATTTCATATGAATATCGCATTGATCAAATCAAATAAATGACATATTTATTCGAACTTTTGAAGAGTTTTATATAAGTAAATATCAGTAGACCAGATTGTAGACAAATATGCGGAAAAAAAATTGTAATGCCGAAAAAACAAGACAGAAACATGGTGTCTTTAAAATACTTCGTATTTAAAAATTGTATAGTTTATTGCTTTTTGGTCATAAAAACACCGTGTTTCTGTTTTGTTTTCTCGATGTAAACGCCACATAATAATCACCTAAGTTTTTGTATCAAAAAGATGCCGGTTGGTATTAATTTGCCCTTTTAGCCCCTATAGACTCTCAGTTTTAACACTATACCCTTTTAAACTTTACACTGTATCGGACTGGGTCGTACAAAAAGAAACTTATAAAATCAAGACCAACTAGATAGAAATGGCGAGAGCAAGATATCAGGAAAGACGATTTAAACACAGTATTATTGTAATAAGTTTTTATGAAAGAGTGTGAAACCTTTAAATAGATAGACATCAAAACAAAACGTGAGTCGATGCTTAAACTACACAGAAAAAGAAACTGTATTGGCCGGATCAAGAAAACCTTGTTTCGTATATAACGAAATAAATATTTTCTTAATATAAAAAACATACTCTTAATCCAACTACGTTATTCCTTCGTTCAAGAATACTATAGTTGGTTTAAGAGACTATTGCTTATCTTAAGAAAATATTGTTTTCGTTATATACAAAACAAGGTTTACTTGGTTTGAGAAATCCTTTCTACCAGTGTATAGAAGGTACATCGAAACATCGTATAAGATATTTGTATAGACATTTCAATCAAAAGAAAGAAGTTTTACAGAAAATGTACATTGTTTTGAATTTAAGAACACACAACTACGAGTTCTTTTTGAAGATAATTTGCCTATTTGAAATATTCAGTTTTTCAATCTTTAATATCTAATACCTATTACAATAATGGAACAAACTGGAGGATATGGCAAGACTTCTAACGGGCCACTGTCATCTCAAGAGATGCAGGGAAAACACTAGTAACTGCAGAAAGTGTAAAAAGGACAAAGAAACGGCTATTCACTTATGGTACTTCTGCTTCACTTTAATGGACATAAGATTGAGATAACTAGGATGCTGGACTGAAGTTATTGCTAAGTTCCCGATGACAACCCTATACAGGGTGTCCCATTTTAATCTATCACCCCCCTAATTTTTTTTATCTATCAATTAAATCAAAAAATGTTTCAAATAAAAGATGTTTGGTTTTGAGGGGGACCCAATATGGCGTTATTAATTTTTTATTTTTTGGACGTCTTCATGGTCAAATAGGGCCAACTTTTTTTTTTCAAATGGAAACCTATATTTTTTATTATGGTATCTTATTGTTTGAGTAAAAACAAGTAGCTTTTGTTTTAAATAATTTTTTGTAAGACTTCATTTTTTTTAATATTTAACAAAATAATTTTAGATTTTAGAGTCTTCACTAATTTTTTACTCGAAACCCATTAACTTTAGAGGAAAAGTGTAAAAAACAAAAAATGTTTATTTTAATGTGATATAACTAGAAAAATGATTTCAGATTTTTTTAAATAAATTTTTTTTTGCTTTAATATTTTGAAGAGCAAAAGTTAAAAACAAATTCTGATATAATTTTCTTAGTTATATCAAAATAAAATAAACATTTTTGCTCTTCACACTTTTCCTCTAAAGTGAATGGGTTTCGAGTAAAAAATTAGTGAAAACTCTAAAATCGAAAATTATTTTGTTAAATATTAAAAAAAATTGAAGTCATACAAAAAATTATTTAAAACAAAAGCTACTTGTTTTTTCTCAAACAATAAGATACCATAATAAAAAATATAGGTTTCCATTTGAAAAAAAAATGTTGGTCCTATTTGACCATTAAGACGTCCAAAAAATAAAAAATTAATAACGCCATTTTGGGTCCCCCTCAAAACCAAACAACTTTTATTTGAAACATTTTTTGATTTAATTGATAGATAAAAAAAATTAGGGGGGTGATAGATTAAAATGGGACACCCTGTATAGTAAAATCCATTCGGATAGCTAGTATAACGTGGATATGCAAAAGCCAGATTATTATATTTTTGTAATTAAAATAAGGGAAAGTTAAAATATTATATTTTTTTACATTTTACAATTAAATATTTTTTTTCAATTCTGAATAGAGAACTGTTTATTTTTATTATCTAGTTACAGATATCAGTAACTCATTGTTTACTCAGTCAGAATTAACTAGTGTTTTCGTAGAAACTCACACACACAATTACATTAACAATTTATATTGTGCAACACGATAAACCTATATTTATATATGAATTACTCGTTTCTTATTCAGAAAAGTAGCACGGTTTCGCACGAAAACGTTTAATTTGCTCGATTTAAATCTGCCGCTTTTTAAATCCTGTATGTAATAAACTTGTAAATTTATCTTACGGGCGTAGGTGTGTGTGTGTGTGTGTGTGTGTGTGTGTGTGTGTGTGTGTGTGTGTGTGTGTGTGTGTGTGTGTGTGTGTGTGTGTGTGAGCTAAAATATCATGTGGGTGAAATGCACAATTTGGTATCAAATGTAAATAACGCTGAAGAAATATAGTTATACGTAAAAAAGTACAGGACTGGCCAAAATAAATTTTATCTATTAAACGAGGAGTCTTTTGAATTTTATTTACTGATATCGTGATGTGATAAGTTACGAAAATATTCAAGGAAATATTTTAATTTTAATAATAACGAATTTATTTTAAAATGATATTCAGTATTATAACTTATCAATAATTCAAATTTCGTAAACATATACCAAAAAGAGAGCTTTACTTAAGTACCTAACCAAATACAGTAGAAACCGGTTATAACGACATCGAAGGGACCGGTTATATTGGTCGTAAAACGTGGATAGTCGTAATAACCGGAAAAATACAATTATATGGGAATCACTTGGACTTTTATTTTGAGTCGTTAAAACCGATACGACGTATTAACTATTAACCGATGTCGTTATAACCGGTTTCTACTGTACTTATAAAATTCATTTTTAAGAAAGTACTATGTACTTAAATACTCATTTAAGTACTTTTGAAAAGAAATGACGAGTATATTTGGACTTAGGTATATGCATTATTAATGAATGAACTTGTAGGTACTTAGGTACATATTTTTGTAGAGTAATTAATTGTACTTGGGCATAGTTTTCTGTCTCAATTCACCGTCTAGTTGCGCCACTATAGTATTCGCATTAATATACAAGAATGTATGTAATGTAAATGCTTATATGTTTTATTTCTTGAACTAGTTCTTCTTGCAGGGCTTCATTTCTACTAATAATAAAGTGTAATAGTTTTTTACATTTAACAATATTTTTCTAGATTTAATGAGGGGATAAACCATTTTACTCCAAATTAACGTTAAATAGAATGATTTTTGGTTTCAGGGAACATATTCGTGTCGATCCTAATTTTAGACTTATTTTATGTATTTAAAAAATAACTTAATTTTATTAAAAGTCCATCGATATGCAAAAAATCAGACTTAATTTTTTTTAACGGGATGAGTTAAACTACGCCACTGAAAAAATATACACAAATATTCATTTCTGTACACTCCTGTAGGTACCGGAACGGTTTTTAGAATATAGTTTACATTTTCTGTAGCAAACATATTTGTTTTACACAGAACCAAGATAATTAAATAACAATTTATTTACAATACAGGCAAATAGAGCTACTGCGAAATAACATTTAATTAAAAAATTATTGGCCGATTGTGCTGAAGCAAAATACGGTAGATCTATGGATGTATAATGTATACGTATACTCATTGTCAGCATTCAATATACTCGATGAAATACTAAAATATCAATTCATCTCTGTTCGAATTATTGTATACATACGTTGACTCATGCACAAGTCACTGTTAAATCGCATGTAATTTAATGTAAATGTAATATCGTATCAGTGATGCATAACAGGTATATTTAGATGGGCCAAATTCAATTTAAATTATACGTTACGTTGTCGTAGCATAAATAATTATAATTTGTACTAATTTCTGTCAAGATAACAAATGTCAAAATTAAATTCATTGCTGTATTTTCATCAACAATTAGATTAAAATACTTTTATATATTTAAGCGGGTCGAACAATAGCCCGCCAGTTGTGCACCCCTTGTATGATAATAAACGCGTGATGTGTTGTTAAGGATGTGTTTAAATAAGATTGGAGTTAATTACATACAATATATTAATATTAATTGCATTGTATCAAAATCTGAGTCCTTGATTCCCAGCATGAAATAATAGAGTATTTTTTAATCGTTATTCAAATTTTGTTATTGTGCTAACTGCAATTTATTTTTTTAAATATTATAATAATATGTAGTAGTAACTTATATTTTTAATAAAATTAGATTTAAAAATACCTATAGCAAGTAAGGGGAAGCCCCATTTCTAAATAGGCAACAGTTCATAAATATAGTAAAAAATCAATTATATTGTTTACCAACATTATTAGCACGTGGTATATAAAAAACCTTGCCACATATTACTAAAATATAATTCGATTTGATCGAATGAACAAAATCATAAAGAAAGTAAATATTAAGTTAGTATAATTTATATATTTAAAAAAGTACCTACCGTATATCTTTTGAAAATTCTTTGGAAAATGTTTACGATATTAAAATATAATACATTCTTAAAATCACTTCATTTGGCACTACATTAAATGTAATAAAAATATCACTGTTTGTCGTCACAAATGATAAATACATTTACTGAAGATAAAATATAAATAGAAATTAAGCAAAATATTCGTATCGCGCACATACGAACAATATTTCATCAAAAATACACATAATTTGGCACTTAAAACACTACGGTTTGAGTTTAGGCTATTTAAGAATTCACATTTTTTCAATTTAACGTCCACGTTGGTTATTTTTCTGTTAATTTTCAACACAGTTTATAGAAAAAACGTAGAGCAGATCATTTCACGTTGACGTACTGGCAGCCATGATAGCATTCTCTTTCCTCGTTCGGCACCTGTGTCATCTACTACACTTGCCCACTCTACCGTACTGGAATCGCCCTGTCTGCGTCCTTGTCTCACTCGTAATACACCCGCATGCAGCGCGACGCTTCGCACGCGCCTAAACTGGTTTCACGGGTACTTGTTTTGAAGGAATCACCCTTGTAGCCGTCTCACTTCAACTGTATCGGTTATCTTTGTAGATTGTTTTGTTTATCATAACATGTCGCCTCACTGATAACAATTATTGTGATGCTTTGCGTGCGATTGTTTAAAAATGGCCTTCATTCATTTTATACCACCGCGTAAAGTCTGAACTATTCACAATGAGCAACACAAGTCTCTGATCTAATAATAAACAGTGATTATATCAACCCGATTCTTCGAATAAACGTGTTTTTATTACACACGTCAGTTGACCAGGTATTATAGGGTTCTTCCTTCATTCAAAGTCGAACAAATTTAATTGTTTCCCGTTTTTCTGTCCCACTCTGTCGTGTGATAAATTAAATGTTAAGTTCACTACTGTATAATCAAATATGCAGTCACTGCAAATACTATTTATCTTATCTTCTTTCAAGAAAGCAAATGTCGTACACAATATGTTTTAGTTATACAAATCAGTGTAAAGTAATAAATCTTTGCTATAATTATTATGATATAGTAGAACTGTTAAATATTTATCAACATCATTTCGCAATATTGTTTAAAAAAACGGAGATTGTAGAGTTGATATATTTGTGACTTTGATAACAACAAAAAACGTGTATTGCGAAATACACATTGAGCTGGCAGGGTAGCAGACTTGATAATATACATATTTAAGGCGATTAAAGAAACATGCCCCCGCATACTCACGCCAGTGCGCAGTGCCCAACAAGACCATAATTTTATCATTACGTGACGTAATAATCACCGTTATAAATAGAAAACAAAATAGAACGCATATACAAAGTCATTGTTGACGCAGTATGTGTCTGTCTCACTTGAACCCGATACAATTACATATAAATAAACAGGCGCTCATTCTCAGTCACACATCTGCAATTCTTAGAAATATTTTATCTCATGTTAATGTAGTTCTCTTTATCACACATTAGACAGAGTGGCAGGACAGGATTATAAGCGAAAACATAAAATAAAACTAACTTTTGTGGTAGAAAATGCAAGCTTACGTCCGCCCGTCTCACTCTTCACACATACAATATTATTATATATTGACGTAAGATGCAGTTTGTCTCTGTTGATTGGATAACATTTTGTATGTCCGTCTTCGTTGCAGCAAGCGCATTAATTATTGTTCAAGCAAACGCCGCATGCTATCTCGTTTTTTCATGAAGGAATTCCCTACAGACAAGCAGTGTTTTTTAGTACTGTCTTCTCGGAAATTCTCGAATGCGTCTGTGATTCCGACATAGTGGAGCCACCAACCATATGCTACTACGTTGGCGGCAAAACTATGCATAGGTGAGATTCTCTACAACCATTGTTGCATTTTGTCTTCCTTTTCTAACATTTGACATGTCAATATGCACCCATCTTTTTTATTACACACTATTGGATTGTTTTTACGATTAGCTGGCATGCTCCCACTTTTTGAAAATAGATATGACCTTGTAAGTTTAGTGGACTTTCCGATTTTAAATTACATTTGCATGTAACACTAGTCAATTACTTAATAAAATGTTACAATTTATGTATTCATATACACTTACATTAACATATTATGATTATAAAGAAGTGTAATAAAATAAATTACTCAAAATATGCGTGGAGGAGGTTATAAAAAACTTCTTCATTAACAAAATGTTGATTTATATTAAAAAAAGTTAATACATGTACTAGGTACTCAATATAATTTACCACAAATTTAATTGTGAGAAGACTATTCTGTTGTTTAGAAAGTGGCAAATTGTAGGGGAGGTTTTATAGTAGGTAAATCAAATTTTAGAAATATTAAGTACTGAAATAAAAATTAATTATATTCAACGGAAGCAAGTTTACACCTATGTAATAAAGTTTCCAATAATAATACACAGGAATATGGCCAAGGAATCTATTTTTACTTCTAAAATTATTTGAATGATGTGCCAAGTATTTTTAGAAATAATCACTTTTTGTAAAAATATCATTACGGTCGGAAAATTAACATAACATCAAACATCACGTATACGACTTGAAAAATTATTAAATTGAAAAAATAATATTTATAAATATTCCTATATCTATGAAATACGAACGTAGGTACTCGTATTACTGGAAAGCAGTGGCGTATCGCGGAAATGAATTATTATCTATACCATCGTTTCCCAACCCGTGGTCCGCAATTTGATTCTCGAAATGTTAAGGTAAAGATTTGTTAGTGCCTTTTTCGAAAAATTATGTTATCGGCACAGCGACTTATAGCTACGCCACTGAATTTATTTTACAATTAATTAATCGTAACATTGTTTATTTCACTTTGTATTGCGGCCATCTGTTTTTTTCTCGGTGTATTAAATTGTAAAAATAAAATCGTCTTATAATTGATCAAAAATTAGTTAACACTGACACCAGTCTTACATCCTATCGTTGCTAATGATACAATAATACAAAATGATAAGTACTACGACACAAAAGTTATATGGGACGATCACTCGGCCGAGCTTACTGGCTAGACCGAGTACTCGTTCCATGTAAACAAGGCATTAATTAAACAATAATCCCACACTGGGGTATGATACAAAAATCCACGAATAGTGGCAGTACTTCGTTATTATTTGCTTAAGACATTTGCTTATAAGTTATAACTTCTTTTTAAATACGTCTATGGGAAAATTCTATCGAATCCAACCTTAATATTAGGGGGTCTAACTTTACTTTTACATACTCAAGGGTTTTTTGATATCATACTATAGGTACAGGGGCTGCCGTATTTTTGTAAATTTAAATTGGGGTCCTTCTCATTTAAAAGGTTGGGAATCACTGATTTATTCATTTTAAATGTCGACGTTTTGCGTGGTTTCCTGTAATATCTAAACACTAAACATAAATTATCAATAATTGTCATATCAAATTTCCTAAAATAAAAATAAATTCTGTGTATAAAAAATCATTCTGTCAACAGATCAATAACTACATAGTTTGTGTCAAGAAGCCAGTATTAATTAAGTCAAATATTATTTAAAAAAAAAAAAAAAAAACAATGTATGTTGTTTTTAATACATATCGATACGCAAAAAAAATAAAAATTATGCGAGCATCATGAATTTTAAAACATACAATTTTATATATGCGCAATATTTTGAGGCCGCGTGTACACGAGGCAACGAACGTGTACAAATATATAATAATTTAAATAACGACATGAAAGGTGATACATTTAAACAAATGGTGGGGGCAAAGGTAAACAACATATTGTTTGCAGAAAATACGGTGTTGACCAATCTGGAAGTACACGAATCTTATTCTTTTCAATGGTCTGTTATGTACCGCCATATACATATGAATCATAATTTTATCATTAATTATTATCGTAAAACTTTCTTTCGGCGAGGCTGGTTTTTATCATTATTTAAAATTTAAACCAAATTGATATTGCATGTTGAATAAATATGAAATCTCAAATATGGTATCCATTATCCATGCATAGTATCGTCTTATGTTAGGCCTATTTGGGATGTTGAGATTGAAAAAATATATAGAATTTTTTTATAAATATCCATAATGATTTGACTTCATCCAAATCAAGAAAATCTAAAACTTGACTCAACAGTATATCTTATTATGATAAGTTTAGTAGTTGAAATATTTAAAATATTAGTATAATGGTCAGAGGCGTAGCTACTGGGTAACCAGAAAACGCGCCCTCTCCTACTAAAAAACCTAATGCCATGCTTAGATCGAAAATACGAAATCGCAGAACGGTGTTTTTTGATAAAAAGCAATAAACCCTATACATTTTAAATACGAAGTGTTTTAAAATACCGTATTGCTGAAATAGACAAAATAGTCTAGTCTATACTATAAAATATGCTAACATGCAATAAATTATTATAACAATTATTTTCTAATCAACAGTGTATTTTTGTGGAAAACTCCCCATTCCATAAGCTGTGTTTTCCGGACCTAATAGTGTTTAAAATTTAAACACACAAAAGGGGAAAAAGGAGTTTTCATCAAAAAATACATGTGAATTAGAAATTATTATCTCTCCTTATGTAGGTATATTACACTGGTAGAAAGGATTTCTCAAACCAAGTAAACCTTGTTTTGTATATAACGAAAACAATATTTTCTTAAGATAAGCAATAATCTCTTAAACCAACTATAGTATTCTTGAACGAAGGAATAACGTAGTTGGATTAAGAGTATGTTTCTTATATTAAGAAAATATTGTTTTCTATATATACAAAACAAAGTTTTCTTGGTCCAATACAGTTTTTTTCTGTGTCAATTATCATCCAATGTCTATAGTAGAAACGTTGGTCAATATTATATCCTACCAGTGTATAATAGATATCGGTCATTCCATAAATAACTACACACCGTTTTTGAAATTGTCACCGATTTTTTTTATTTTTACATATGTTTTAGTACTAGCTTAGAGAAAATTTTAAACGGTACTTAAAGTTCGAAAAACTTTCTCCCCCCAAAAATATCGACTTTTGAAAATTAGACGTACTTTTTTTTGTAAACGAAATATCTCAAAAACTATCAAAGCTAGGTTAAAACTACAAGATATCAATTTTATGTAAAAATGTATGAAATTGATTAAAAAAAATATTTCGCTGCACAAAATTATTATTTAAATAATTTTTTTTTATTTATAAAATTTTAATTGAAAATTTGGGGGACATGTCAACTCTGAATTTTAAAAATAAAAATATATGTTATAGCTTATTCATTCCTGAGTACACTCCACTTTGAAAATTTATGAACATATGAAAACTTTTTGAAATATTAATTTTTTTTAGATGAGGGCGCGCGCGTATCAGCGCGCTGCGCTCGCGTTGGCTTGTTAAGCATAGTGGACTGTGCTAGAGGTTTAGCATTTACTGTAATAAGTAGCTATCATCGATTATTTTAAAAACATTTTTTATTAATGCTTATATAAGTTAAGTGATTATTAACCTGAGAAAACAATAAATCTTACTGTATTAAGGTATTCAAAGTGGGTATATCGCTTAACGGGAAGTTAAGTTAATAATAACTTACCTGATGTAAAGATTTATAAAAAAGTTTAAAAACTATATTTTTGAAGATAATTTATATTTAAAATGAAAGATATTTCACTAAATTAATTTTTTGTTTCCATCCGACATAAGTGAAATTTTCATTATATGATTATTTAAATTATATCCATAAATATACTGAAATCAGATAAATATTAGAAAATGTTTATAAAATAACCAATAATATAGTTATTTGCAGTAAATGCAGAGCACTCTGACACAGTCGTGTGGTGTTGCGCCTAAGTCAACGCGAGCGCAGCGCGGTGATACTCGCGCGCCGTCACCTAAAAAATTAATATTTCGAAAAGTTTTCATATGTTCATAAATTTTCAAAGTGGAGTGTACTCAGGAATGAATAAGCTATAACATATATTTTTATTTTTAAAATTCAGAGTTGACATGTCCCCCAAATTTTCAATTAAAATTTTATAAATAAAAAAAAATTATTTAAATAATAATTTTGTGCAGCGAAATATTTTTTTTAATAAATTTCATACATTTTTACATAAAATTGATATCTTGTAGTTTTAACCTATCTTTGATAGTTTTTGAGATATTTCGTTTACAAAAAAAAGTACGTCTAATTTTCAAAAGTCGATATTTTTGGGGGGAGAAAGTTTTTCGAACTTTAAGTACCGTTTAAAATTTTCTCTAAGCTAGTACTAAAACATATGTAAAAATAAAAAAAATCGGTGACAATTTCAAAAAGGGTGTGTAGTTATTTATGGAATGACCGATATACTTAACAACGTTTTGAATAAAAAAAAGCACATTTTGGTTGGTTAAATATGAGTATTATGACTAAAACAGCAAATATCTTCAGACTCATCAAATTCTTTCGAGGAGGTTAAAAAATACTCTATGATACACTAAAAATATTAGAATAAAAATAAACCACTTTGTAACGCAATTAGAACGTTGTATACATAGGCACACCTAAATTGACTGGAAAGTAGCTAACTGAGATATGCAAACAATTCACGAGACTGGAAGAATTGGATCTTACACCTACAGAACAAGTGTACCAACACAAAGGAACATGTGCATTGTTACCAAATAGCGACATATCTGAACACATCCCACCACGTTACATTATTTGCATGGCGTACTTTGATCTTAACTCACGTGATATATCAACTATAATGACCGACCAATGAATGACTAATCACTTTTTATAGCCACAAACGTCAACTGACTGCAAAATTTATATACTACGTTTGAAAATGTACATAAGTGAATAACATAAGTTGAGGACATGTTTGCCAAATGATCAATTTTTTATTTTAAATATAAACGCGGTAAAGAAAAATACTTTGGACTTGTAGTAGGTTTAAACAGTGCTGCTCTCTATACTTTTTTTTATAAAAATGCTATTTTTCAAATTCCAGATAGTTAAATATCGGTAAAAAAATATTTACAGTCTTTTTACATTTATATGATGTATGCAATATTTTAATTTAATATATGAATAAAAATAAAAACACAATAGCCCGCAAGAAGGCGGGATGGGGAGAAGTTTAGAGGGCCCTAATCTTGAGGTCCGGGGCTAGTAGGGGTCCAGCGTGGCGAATTAACATGCTTTTTACCGTCGTAAAAAAGTTAAGTTTTCTTATAGCAAGAGTGAGTGACGAAAATTTAGATAAGAATTTACTGAAAAAGTAAAAAATATAATAAATTCTTCACAAAAAAAAATTGGTACGGAGGTCCGCGATAAAATATGAGAACCATGAAGAACATATTTATATTGCTATTTAAATTATTGTTACACTTATCTACTCGATATGGCTTATTACCTATTGTATAACTTTCGTGGTTACCAGAAACCTGATAAGAACTATAAAAAAAAATCATCAAAATAATTTCCATGTCCCCCTTTGAACATTTTCAGGCAACGCCCGTAATTCAACCTCATTAAAAGAACGATAGTGAGCAGTGGCGCGTTATACGGTACGCAAATTAGACCCCGATCTAAGGAGGGGGAGCTAACAAACAGTTTTTGTTTTTCTAGATCAGTGATCTTCAAACTTCTTTTGTATCACTTTGCGTACCCCCTAGCAGGGCCGCGCCCGCCCATATGTGCGAAGTGTGCGGCGCACACAGGCGCCAGGGCATCAGGGGCGCCGCGAGGCGCCTTTTGGGTTTAATAAAATACCAGCGCCAATCATTAAAATTAAAAATTAATCGAAAGAAATAGAAGAAAAAATTATATCGCATCGAACTTTTTTTAAAATTAAACAATAATGTGGTGAAAAGTTGCAGTAGCAAACGCAGAAAGGTCGTTTTCTAAATTAAAACTGATACAAAATTACCTGCACTCATGTAATAGTTACATTTTTCGCCATAGTTGAAAATCTATTCTTCCAATCTCTAGTTATGAGAGCCAAAAAATTTCTTCCTTACAAGATATTCACAAAAAACTTTTATGCCAAAATGGTCTAAGCAGCAGGCAGGCCAGAATTAGTTTTAGAAACTAAAACGCTGCGTGGTTTATACTTTTATATTGTTCAGCTATTGCATCTTACCAAAAGTGAACAAAAAAGTCCTATCAAATGTAATAAAGCTATACGGCAAAAATTACACAAGTTAATAAAACCTCATTTACTAAAACCTATTTTTCTGTTTGGGAATTTTTTGGTTAGTCTAAATTAAATAATTTAATTCGCGTTTTCTTTTTCTGGAAGTGAAACGTCATTTATCTTCGCACATGCTAGGGTTCCATAGTCATTCTCACTATGATTTACAAAAGAGTTATTTCAAAATTTTTCATAAACTTTCTTACATTCTGCATAGTTTATAAATTAAAAGGGAGGGGGACTCTGATAATGACATTGAAAAGCAAATAAATAAGTCCTTTCACATTTTTTGTTGCAAAAAGTCAATTGAGATTTTTGTTGCATTTTAGGAGCCCAATCTTTTTTTCACTTACCCCACTCAATGGGGTAAGTAAACAAAAAATGTGAGTACCTACAGTTTTCGGTCTATGGTAATTGAGTCTTAAATAATTTTGATAGTGTTCGTTATAATTTTCATTGAAAGTACTGATTAAAAGGTACATTCTGGAATTTTTTTAAATTTTCTGAAGAGCAAATATATCGTAATTGATTGGTTAAAACAATATTTTTTTTCAAAAATCTCATCGTTTTTGTTTTTGGGTCATTAATCTTTGCCTGTATATAAAATTTCATCTTATGTATAATTTTTTAAAGATAGAGCAAAACTAAAAGAGTTCCTTAAGTTTTTTTCGGAACTCTAACAAAAAGGCGCTTCATAGGTTTCGCACACAGGCGCTGCCGAGGGTCGGCGCGGCCCTGCCCCTAGAGTACACGTACCCCACTTTAGAGACCACTGTTTTAGATAGCGAAAAACTTGGACAATAATTTTTCCCATTTATTTTTTTTGTTTAAAATTGGTCATAGTGCACCGCCACTGATGAGAGTATTTGATTATCATTTTGGGTATAGTTTGAAAATTCTATTTAATTATTTTCTTAGTGTGTCACTTTTCACAAATCTTTGAAAACTAAAATACGCATTTTTTTCGATTATGCGCCCCCTTCAGGTTGACTTTCACCTCCCTCAAATAACGACATAATGTCAACCTTTTTTTGCAGAGCAACTTGCTGTCGTCACCCCATGGCGCTTAATTTGTCCGCCAATTATTCATCAAACATCTCCCTTTTAGTTGATCTTTTTGCCCCCTTCCCCCTACACGACGGGATCCGGTTTTATCAATCCTTATAGCTACGCCAGTGAATAATCTAATTATTGCACCATATTTTGAAGCTGGAACACCATGTATTTGTGTATTTTATATACATATTTCTTTATATGTTTATGAATGGAGAGAATGATAGAAATTTTACATACTACGTTAAAAATAACTATTTACACAATATTATGATAAAATAAACTACTATAATAAACACGCTACATAGCATAAAATAGATTTAGTTATTAATTGGTTAGTAGGTTATTATTTCGTAATAAAATTATAAACCTCGATAATTTTACTACAACGAAAATTTATAATGTTGATATTTCTGATAAATATATAAAAATTCCTCACATTAAATTTTTTTTAATATCAATATATTGAACGATAAGGATATCAACAAAATTATTTAATGTATGTGCGTATCAAAATATGAAAATACCAAGAAAAAGGAAAAAAAACTAAATCAATACAAATAAATACATTTTCCTGGAAAAATATAATTGAACTTACAAGTAAATCAGGGTGGAAGTCAGAAATGTAATCTTTTCCATCCCCCTCCCCATTTCTATTGAAAATAATATTAAAGTACTTAAAAATATTCAGGCGAACAAACAAATTTTATAATGTTCAATAATTTCCGATTTAGAATAAATTGTTAAATATGTTACATATATTTTCTTGTCTGAAAAAAAAATATATACATATATCAAAATATTTACTTTTCAGAAATACATTCATTCGCATTTAATTGTAGATAATTTACGACCCAAACAAAAAAAAAACATAAAAAAATGTTTAGATATGCTGAATATGAACTGCGACCTATGACTTTTAAATGTATTATGTATATATTCTCACAATCAGTAAGTAAACACAAAATAAGTGTATCTATTACAATAAATAAATAATAAAATATATAGCGTATACATAAAAATTACTAACTACAATATTTTATAACTATTATTTAATTTATAATAAACATTTTTCAAACCTAACCCTTCATTTACGTTGGATACGTTCCTAATATAAACATAAAACTAATAAAAATTAAACTTTTATTATTATAAGCAAGACATCTTATTGTTAGTTAAAATTCTAGATACGCTACTGATCACATTGTACCACATTCATTTTAAATTACTGACAAACAAAGATAGATATATGCATGCCGTCTTGCTTTTTATTTAAAAACGGAATCCCCAATAATAACGAGCTTATGTCTGTCCCATTCTATGGTTGGCGCCAAAATAACAAGTGACTTCCTTATGCCAAATTGTACCTATCTCTTTCTAACTAATTTAAATTCAGTGAAATATCTAGTTTCATCATTTTAAATTTAAATTTATCTTTAAATAACATTGAATATGCGAATATATTTTCCTAAGTATTATTTTAAAAAGGATTCAGTTTATAGGAATGTGTTTTTGCCATTTTAAAAATATTTGGTTAAACATTTAGGTATTTTTGCTGAGTAATGATTGTAGTGAATAAGTTGTTATAAATAAATAACTAGGGCGACACGGTCTTTAGAAATTAAACACTGAATACGTTATTATGCGCTGAATACTTAAATTCATTTTCGTTAAATTATTTTAAAAAAAATAACAAAAATTAAAACTTTTATGACCCATAAATTATATCAACAATGGAAACTTTTTATACCATATTTGAATTTTAATTAAGCGCACATTGTACCTATGTGCCTATATATAAATATGCACGCAATACAAATAACCGAAAACTGGTACTGAATGTTGCTTATTTGGTATATCAATTATAAAAACCACAACATCAAAAAAAAACTTTGTTTCAAGGTCGTCAGTCGACCATTTCATGCTTTTTGAGTACGTCACCGTCGTCAAACTTGTATCTCTATCTCACTCACATATGGAATCTCCTAGGATTCTCAACAAGTGTAGATTTAATTGGTATAAATGTGCTGAGATTCTGCACATTAAGATTTTTTCTTGTTTACAAGTTTAGATACTTTTAAGAAATACATTTATTCCGTAATTTGTTGTTAGTATAGCTAAATTAAGACATTAAAGTAACCACGTAATGTTAAAATTATATTATAAATTAAACAACTTTCAGAGAAAAAAATAATGATAATTTTTTTAAAATGCTTCGCTACCATGTGTTGCCCATGAGTCAATTTTGTTTCTTAAGTACGTTTCTTAGATGTTAAAAAATATTACAGTAAAAACCGGTTATAACGTCATCGAAAGGACCGGTCATATTGGTCATAAAAAGCGGATAGTCGTAATAACCGTTAAAAAGCAATTATATGGGATTCAGTTGGACTTTTATTATGAGCCGTTAAAACCGATATGTCGTATCAACCGATGTCGTTATAACCGATTTCTACTGTATTTGGAATTTAGTAGACTATTTTATGATAATAAATCTTTTCCCAAATAAATAAATTAAAAATTTACTAATTGTTTTAATAATTTTTTTAATAAACCCATATTTTAACTATCTAGTTTTTATAGAGGGGAATAAATGACAAGGAAAATTAATTTTTTATTTTTGTAATGCGACCATGCAATAAAATTAATGATATTTAAAAAAATGGCTTCTGTAGAGTAGGTTGACCAATGATGTCTAGAACAAGTTAATAAAAAAAAAATCGCCCCTTCCTTCCAGTTTCTACGCAATTAATTAATCAAGCAGTGATTCCAAAGTTTTCATATTTTATAGTTTATAAATAAATATTATTAGATATGTTTCATATACGTTTGATATATTGATAAACGATTCAATTGCAAGATTATATTTATTGATTTTACTATACCATTATAGTGCACAATACAAGTAGAAATAATTACAAAACAATAGAAATAAACTTATTTCAACCTAACTGCATTCCTTCATCATCATCATCATCGTCCTTCCCTTTGGCATCTTTTTTTTCATTCTTTTTTTCACTCTCCTTGCCCGTTTTACTAGATTCTGATGCGTCTTTTTCTAGAGCTTTAACAAACCCTTGCATGTCGCCTTGACTTGCAGCACTCACTGCTTCGGGATTGACTGCTAATTGTGATACCACAGGCGCTAACTGGCCAGATTGAAGTGCACTCGAAAACATTGATACAGCCTGGAATTAGAATATTAAAATATGTTAGAGAATCAAGAAACCTAATAAGATACAAGCTAATAATTATAACATAGTTTTTAACCTTTCAGAAGTCAATTTTGACCTCCGTAGCTAAAATCATATCTGAAATATTATTTTGGATAGTTTCCTAGTCGTTGCCTGAGCTCAGGCATAAACTGCAGGCAATAACAAATACTAACAATAAGTAATAAAAATCCATATCCAAAACCATATCTAAATCAGAAATGAAGAAAAATAGTATCTCTTACTAGAAGTTTATTTAAAAATTCCGGTTTATAATTATAACTAAAACCGAACACAGCATTCCATATTCATATCAAAACTAAAAAATTAACATAGACTATACTTCTACAAAACAACATTATAAGCATTACAGATAATGAATACTAACTTGTTGAAATTGAGGTGATTGTAACGTAGAACGTAGCTGTTCCTGACTGGTCCCGCCGACAGCTGGTAGGTGTTCTTGAAGCTGGTTCAGGGCTTCGCTATCGTTCAGTATACTTGACAGTGCTTCCGTTGTTAGAGCTGATGACAAATCCACTAAAAATTAATATGTTTTTAGTCGGTACAAATCTTTTTATACAAAAAATAATAATTCAAATACAGTGTATATTTTTATTCGATTTAATCAACATCTGTATAAATAACGATTTATTACTTTCAAATCTACACATTCATTTTTCTTATTGTCTGGTAAATTGATACAAACAAAAAACACATTAAATTTTATTCATTCGATCCCAAGATTTAAGCTTAAGTAAACAAAAATATTTGGTTACACTGACAAGGGTTATAATTTTTATATTTATTCTTAAAATCTTTGTGTAATATACAGTAACCCAAATAACTCCAATTACCTTGCTGCTCAGTTGCAGGTGTAATTCCCTGTAGAAGGTTCTGCAAATCAGCTAGCTGAATTGGAGTAGTTGCGGTGCCCGAAGTTGCTCCCGATTGTTCGGTAGACTTTGGTGCAGTGCGGTTAGCCCGGGGTGCATTAGTTATGTTTAAAGCGCTTTGAGGCTGCTGTGTATTCTGTGGCGTAGCAACTGGAGTTGTGGTGCTGCTTGAGTTGGTGCCAGTTGCAGGCGTTGAAGGAACAGTTGTCGTAATGCGAGGTACCGTTGGTGATGATACAGTACGTGAACTTCCAGTCGATGGACGGCTGGATTGAAAAGAGAAATAAAAAGTTATTGGACAATGGAATTTTTTGTTTAATAAATGCTACTTAAGATACTGCTATCAAATTTAATACAGTTATTTTCATTTTGATATTAATATGAATAAAAATAACCTTATAGTGCCAAGCAAGCTACTAAGTCCTCCGATCTGACCAACGCCACCAAAAAGTTGCATTAATTGGCTTTGGGACATGTTATTGAGCAACGATTGTAGGTCTTGGTCTGCGCCAGCTAATCCAACGGAACCACCAGTTCCAGTGCTGCCACCAGCACTTAAACCTCCTGGGCCCGGTGGGTTGTTCAAGTACTCGTTGATTTTTTTGCAATTTTCTTCATCTTTGTCAGTACGAGGTTCCTGTAAAATTTGTTTGTTTATTCTTTCTTTACTTATAAATTTTTTGCAATTTGGATTACAGGTTACGTTGTTCATATATTACCTGAAGCCAAAAGAAGAACCTGCGGTTTGATGATTTAAATTTTAGTAGATACGCTCGACCTGTTGTACATTGTTGTACTCGAACGTACTCACAATCATCAGGAAAAATGATAAGATCATCTTCTACAACACCCGTTGTACGATCTTTCCAACAAAAATGCATTAGTGAGTCATCGCTTTGATAAACATATAATAATCCTTTACGTTTATCCGGATAAACCATTTTTCCTAAATAAAAAGGTAATTGTCAATAGTATTCATACATAATTTATAAAATATGTAAAATACTAACCTTTCAAATTCATTCTGCCAGCTTTTACTTCCACTAAATGTTTTGCTCCATGAGTGGAACCAGGTCCTGAAACAGCACTTCCAAATAAAGCCGCTGAAGACATTTTCAGTTTTGATATGAGAAACGAATTTGTAGAATGATTTTAGCAAATCGATTTGTCACCAACTTTTTATAAAGAAGTATATGTCATGCTTAATGTCAATTTTTAATTAATGGGTGCCATTTGTGCGGATGAAAGTTCCCCTATATTGTGAAAGTTACCAAATGAAGAATGGAAAATTTATTTTAATGTTTTATATATCACTTTAATTTAGTATTGCATTTTGAATTTCAGTTCCTAAATAAATAATAAATGAATTAATTTATAAAAATATTCGTGCTTCAAGTGTTATAAAATATAAAAAATTTTAGTAACATATTAAATACCCCTAGGTACATTAATTTTTTTTAATATACAATTCATTCTTAAAAAACCGTTATAATACGAGTGATTTGAACTGGAATATATAAAAAAGTATAAAAAATGTTTATTTGAAATTATTTATTTTAAATAAATATGTATTAATATCTTACATGATTTTTTGCATAATACAAAAGAAAAAATTGTTTATTTAAATGAAAAAAAAATCTAAATAAACTTATTTTAACGATTTTCCCCCGACAAAAATTTGATTTATATTTCGATCATCTCCTGTAAATACAAATTTCTGTAAAATTTCTTCCGAAGAGCAATCTGTTAATAAACTTGAATTAAATGCTTCCATATCGATCACTAATGCATCAAATTCTTTTCCTTTAGCAAAATTACCAATTTTATCTCCTAAAGATAACGCTATAAAACAATTTATAAATATTATTAAAAAATATATTTTTTATAATTTTATCCATGTATACCTCTAGCTCCACCTAATGTAGCTAAATAAAATACTTCTTTGTAATTCAGTGGAGTATAATTTTCTTTTTTATAAGAAATATGAATAGAGGTTTCTATAGCAGCTCTCATAACATCAATTATTGATAGACTTGAACCACCAGCTACATCTAAAAATTCATATAACTCGTTGAGGCACGGAATTTTAGCAAATAAAAAAACCCATGTTGCACAGAAATAATGCGTCGTAATAAAAACTGCCACTTTCAACGGCTGGCGAGTCTGTACTCTGTACTGTCAAAGTTTAACGGTCAATCAATCAAGCAAATACCAGTGAGACACTTGTTGGTGAAATTATTAACTAGTTTCAAGAGGTGGGACTAAATTTAAACCTCAGTTCCAGTAGTAATTTTAATTTTCGAGGTGGTATAAAAAAATCCCACCATGCAGATTGAGGTAACAAAAAGGTGGGACACTTTCAGTCCCGTCATGCCCCAAAGGGATAAAGGTGGACTTGATAACTCAATAACATATGTTAAAAAATATATATCTTTCTGAGATCATTTTAAGAATCTTCATCTTCTTAATATATATAAATTACGTGTCACATGTTCCTCCGCGATGGACTCCTAAACTACTTAACCGATTTTAATCAAATTTGTACACCGTGTGCAGTTTGATCCAACTTGAAAGATAGGATAGCTTACATCTCAATTTATGATCGCAATATTATTTTAATTATTTGTCTATTATTTGACGGTCTCAATTATCTGTTAGCTCCAAACGATTCTAACAGATGGTGACATCTGTTGACTGGATTGAGTAAGTATTCAATAGATGGCGCTATGTCAAACTTCCAAACGTTTTATATAACCTACAATTTAAAGTTAACCACAGCAACGCGTGGCCGGGTCAGCTAGTCTATAATAAATATCCACCAAGCTCTTTACCTGTTCCAAGTCCAACTGTGATCCCTTTCTCTATCAGTTCCCTGACATCGCACAGTCCACTTCGCAGTAAAGTATTGGATGTGGGACAATGTGCAATGGATGTCCCTGTTTTTGCCATCAACTCCATTTCCAATTGGGTTAAATGAATTGCATGCGCCATTATTGTCTAATTGTAACACATTTTAGAATCATAAGAAAACTCAAAAAAATTAAATTTATATATTCTTATTTGGTATTTATTATTTATTCATTCAAATAAATCACCAACAATATTAAATACGTTACCTTTGAAGTTAAAAGATTCGCACAATTATAGACGTCCGCGTATGAAGTACTTTGCATATACAGTTTCAGAGTTTCAGTTATTTCGTCTTTGTTTTCAGATATGTGGCTCTAGAAGAAGTAATTACTACTTATTGTTAGACATTTTGAGACCTAAGGCGCAAAAGTTCATAAGTAAGGGTTCTGGGTAATACATATACTACTGGGGCGAAAGTTTGGATAAACTATTTATATAAACCACGGGTTATGATCGGCAACTGTTTTGTCTACACACTACATGGACACAATACAAGATTTGAAAATCACCGAGGGCGTATATTTAAAAAAATATTCGATATCAGCGTAGAATTTGTCGAATTTGTTTTTTTTATCTAATTAAATTTTTGAGATACAAGTCTATGTCGTTCCTCAGGATGTAAACTATCTTCCTGCCAAACTTCATCAACATCGGTTGAGCGATTTAGCTATGAAAAGGTAACATATTAACTTTACTTTTGTATTTATAATATTAGTACCTATGTAATTCTGTTCTGATCCAAGAATGGGAAAACGTAAAAAGTTTTTATTGGTGTATCTAAACTTTTGGCCTGTAGTGTACATGGGTATAATACATACCTGTATATTTAAGTTATACATTTTAGCTAATTTTCCTAAGCAATCAAGAGAACTTTCGTCACAGGATAAGGCAAACCTTGGGGTGATGGTTGGTTGTACTAGGTCGTTCTAGAAAAGTCGATAATAAGTATTATTAACAATGTTAGTTAATTAGTAAAGGGATAGATCCCCAATTAAAGATTAACATAAATATGAGTTAATTTTCTAACGGTGACGTACGAATCGTGAATCGTACCGTCAGTTGAAATTTTTTTATGAAGTTTCTATGCAAAGTGAAATTAGAATTATAAAATTTGACATTTTTTGAGTTTTAGATTTCGTTAAAAGTACGTTATTATACTGAAATGTTGTGAAAAGTTGAATTTTTCAAACCGCAGGTATGTATCTCAAACCGTTTTGGAGATATGGCCTCTCAAAGTTTCAGTTTTTTTCAAAATTTTTGAAAAAAAGACCATAACTTTTGAACGTGTGGTCGGAATTGATTTTCGTTCACAGATTTGAAATCAGCGTGTCAAAATCTATATAATAACATGTATAATACTTCAAACCTCGACAAAAAAGTTCACGAAAAATCGAAAAAATTCAAAGGGGTATACCTTAAAAAAATGTCGTTTTTTGGCAAAATTTTTTTTGTCGGATTTTAGAGTGTCATACATGCCATTATATAGATATTGACACTGATTTCAAATCCGTCAACGATAATCAATTCCGACCACATGTTCAAAAGTTATGCCCATTTTTTCCCAAAATTTTGAAAAAAACTGGAACTTTCAGAGGCGATATCTCAAGAACGATTTGAGATACACACCTGTGGTTTGAAAAATTAAACTTTTCACATCATTTTCAATATAATTAATATACCTTTAGAGAAATCTAAAACTCAAAAAAAATTTGTCTAATTTCATAATAAAATAAATATCAACTTAAAGGTAAGAAAATAATAATTAGTCATTATACTATGTTAATTTTAATTATTTTTTTTATTAATTTTTTCAAATAAAATTCAAACTAAATGGTGCAAAAATTCACGTGAAATCACGCCTATTAGGGTGATCGCTTCCCTCTCCTCTTCTCTAGATGGGCGCCTATGACTGTACAATATACATGCTTTAATTGATAAATACTTTTTTTTTCAATACAAAATTTGTTTCTGAACAGTTGGCAATGATTACTGAATCACATACTTTAAGATAGACGACCCCCTCTTACCGCCCGCCACTCAAAAAATGTAGCAAATTGTGAGCAACATATTTTTGTGGCCTCGAATAAAAACAACTTTTTGTTTTGATGAAGTCAATACCTTTTTGTTCAAAAACAAAATTAACCTGCTGTATATAAATTGGGCAGGCTGGTTTCGAAACTAAATCCAATTACATGTCGATAAAAAAATAAACCTTTGAATCAGGATTGCCAGACGTCTTGGAGCGGGACTGCTCCGTTCTAGATTAGTTAGTCCCATGTCCCGTTTAAACATTCGAAAATCTCACTCAAATATCATTCGATAAACATCATTATTATCCGGACCGATACTGTCCATTTATCATTATTGTTTATTGTCTAACCCCTAATACCTATCATTGATGTCCGATTGTTTACCACCTTATTCTGATTTACTGTCAACCAATCCTAGTAACGTTCGCTTAGCCCGCATCTGCGCTTTTTACTCTTCATACAGAAGTTACAGTTTGTAATCTGCTTAGAAACGCCATAATAATATAAATAATCTGCCGTGTGCCACAGGACTTTCTTATACGTAATAATGACACTGAACAGTGTACGTGATTTTTATTTTAGTGAAGGATATTTCTGACAAACTAATAAAAGATAGAGTAAAATGAATGAGACATAAACTATGGAAATATTATTTTATAAATTATGTATCGAACGAATTTTGTTTAACATAATTACTAACAATAAGATGGAAACGGATGTTTACTCATGTAATTTTACTTGTTGTCGGGTGATTTGACCGTACGGATCACGACTCATACCGTCATGTCACCCGGCGACCACTGCAAACTAAATGAAATAGAGTGTACAGTGTTTATTCTCAATATTATGTATAAGAAAGACCCATGGTACCTATAGCAAACACGTACAGTCTCTGTGATACGTATAAGAAAGTCCCATGACACACATGGCAGATATTTCTTCTCTGTTATGAACCATTTGAAATGTACTTAAAATCGAATACTTAGTAAAAAAAAAAAAAAAAATTAAATTTGTTTTTTTCGAAAAAATGAATAGAACATAAATTATAGATAATAATATTACCTACAATTTTCAACTTTGTCATTTTTCTCTAATTCGCACTGTTTCAGTGTAATTCGAAAAATTCAAAAATCGATGTAGGTAAACATCCGTTTCCGGTTGAATGATCGTTTTCAAAAATAGGAGGTTTTCATCCCAGGCAAAAATCAATCTTAAGTATAAAATTCCACCTTTCTACGATTTGTCGTATTTGAGTTACAGCGTCTACAGACAGACCGACAGACAGACCGACAGACCGACAGACACACAGACATCATGGCGAAAATGGTCAGAATGGATTCAGGGAAGGTCAAAATTGATAATTCCATCAAAATCCGGATTTCGAAAAAAATCGCGTTTACTATACTTATACTTATACTATATGTATATTTCATATACATTGGTATAAGAAAGTAAAAAACTGATGTTAACGCACTTGTCTCATTTTTATATGCATTCTGCACATATAAACGCGCATATATATATATTCGTAATCACTCTATGCGCGTAAGGGGAATGAACTTCGAGTGGGAAAAAATACAAGGAGCCAATATTAACGTTTGGTTTCCCCAATTGTTGGATAATAATGGGGAAGCATTGTTAATTTTTTAGTACATACTTTCCAGTTTTAATATTGTTTGTATTAAATTAGAAAATAATTATTAACTGTTTTGTATCCCGCTCCCCCTTATCACTCAGGACTATACAAGAAATCTGGCAACCCTGCTTCGAATTAAAAATATAGCATACTTTTTTATTTAAAACGGCAACAATAAAGTCTTTAGTGGTGGTGTGTAACTCGTCCACTGATTTTTCTCTGAGATCGTCCGGTGCTAGCCGGTGCATGTTGACTTTTCCTACGAACGCCCTTTGTCCTTTCTCGCACACGATATCGACGAGCGCTATACTGCTCTCGTAATGGACCGTTGCAAAATAGGAAGCTGTCGTTGTGCCAGATAAAAGTGACCTTTCCTGAAATTTACATATGCATACTAACCTAACATATAAAAGATAAGTTATGATTAAATCTGAATATTCATATAAACTTAGAAACAGAATATGTTATAAGTGTTTAAAACAGTGAAATTGGTGGTACAAAAAAAAACTGTTCAAATATGTTTAGCTTCTTAAGAATTGAAGTACATAAAACTTGAAAAATCTCACCACAACCCTTGAGTACACATTCTTAGCAAACTCTATATTGCTGTACTTCGCTTCCAAAGGAAATGTGTAGCATAGCAACCAGTCAAGTAGGGGTTTGTCGTAACCTAGCCCCATGTTGGGGTACTGTGGCGCGTGGATGTGGGTGTCGATCATGCCCGGCATCAAGAACTGACCCTTCGATAACGTTATCAGTTTCACATTTGGATTTTGCAGTTCAGGTGGTTCTGTTTCAGATAATCGAGTTATCTGTTCAAATTCAATTAATAAATTAATGTTTAATCTTAATAAGTATAAGCATATAGACAAAGGTGGGCATTAACTCGTTAATCCGTTAATCGTTAATTAACGAAGTTAACAAAATGGTTAACGGATTAACTTTTAAGTTAACTCAAAAAAATGTTAACGCTTTTGTTAACTTCCGTTAACTTTAGACCGTTACATTGGTTGTTTGATGAAAAGTACATAACAAAGTTGTCGAAATAGCTAAAAAAAGGTCTACAAACCTTTTAGATGGTTAACTTTTTAACGGATTAACTTTAACTTTCGTTAAATTTTCGGTTAACTTTAACTTCCGTTACATTTTTGGAATTTTAACGCTTTAACGGTTAACGAAGTTAACTTTTTTATTAACGGATTAACGATTAACGAAGTTAACTTTTCGATTAATTGTGCCCACCTATGCATATAGACAAAGACACATGGTTTAATTCAGTTCACAAATGTGAATATAGAGATATAACTCAACCAGTATCTTTTTTACACTCGTATTTAAATAAAGACAAGCATACACCCAAATTACGCCATTTCTCTTTTTTGGACACTCAAATTTTGAATTAGATCCATGCTTATTACTCTAATATGCTATTTTTATGGGTTAAATATATTTTTTCTTGGTTTAGATCTCGGTTTCGGATTCGGATATGATATTATTTAGTAACCTGTGCGAAGTTAGCCCCCCTTTTGTCGAAATTCAAATTTTTTTAAAGTTGTGCTAAATTGTGCTAATTGTTCATAACATTATTCCAAAAAACATCAATATTCTAAGATAATTTTTTGGCCCGCAGAACAAGAAAATACATTTAAAAAACGTATTTTTAGTTTTATTACAGTAGTTTTTATTTTACGGGTGAAATATTTTGGAACAATGTTAAAAAAAACTAGCACAATTTAGCACAACTTTCAAAATTTTGAAATTCAACAAAATGGGGGTTAACTTCACTCAGGTTATTAAGTATATGTTTCTTCCCGCAATTTGTATCTCTGAAGCCGAGAAAAAATAGGAAACAATCTAGATAATTTCAGATAAATTTTAGGTTTTGGATACGAAACTCCGTAGCATCCCTCAAGTTTTAAATATTAATAATCACGCTGTAACTACTTGTCAAAGAGAGTCACCAATATCCATCATGAGACAAAGATAAGCATAAAGAAGTAGTCTAATTTTTTTTAACTCGTTGGTAAATAAAAAATATTTTATGTAAATATATATACATATCCCATTTAGATAACAAAAAGATAACTTCACGGAAAAAATAAAACTCTATACATTGTTGCTAATCTGAAAAATATTAAATTGTCACATTAAGGTACTCACTATTCATTTCGTTACAAAAATTATTTTGATATTTTCTTCGCTACAGCTAAAATATTTTTATCAATTGGTCAGTGGCGTAACGAGGGTACAAAAACTAATTTCGTGATATAATTTAAAAAAAATATTAACATTTTTTTTGGTCCTTCAATTAAAAAAATATCTTAGGTACACTAGTCTTCAATGACCTTTTTTCAATCTACACTTCTATTTTTTTTTCAATATTACGATGTTTAAAAAAATTGAATTACTTTTTTCAAATTTCACAAAATGAATTTATTTTACTAGTACAAAATTTGTCAATACTATATTTTTATTAATTTTTGCATGATTCCTATAATCTACTCATATACTCTCCGCGGGAGGGGGCACCTGGTTACACTCCACTGTTATTGGTACCTATTTCTACCTAAATTAAATATAGGCAGATAATAAATAAAAAATAACGTTTTTCATAAACTCAAAACGTTATACAATATCGAATTTATGCGCTTAATGTTTAGTGACCTATAATAAATATTATATAATACACATTATTACCTTCTTTCCTTGAACGACGAGATATCCATTATTGATAATTTCAACTTCAAATGGTCTTGGGCAATGGATAATGCACCCAGAAAACACTGTTATATCTTCAATCATTTTAATTCAATTTTCAAAATGAAAATGCTCTATAAATAATTTTAATGTTGCGGTATCTTGATAAGAACTTATTATCTTATCATTAATATAAATGCCAATTCAACACACGCGTATTATGTTTAGTATAAATAATCATATTATGATTATGTAGTTCATGCAGGGTTGTCATTAGTCAGCCTGTTTACATCTCTAGGGATGCCACATTCGGCCAGTCTGAGTAATTCTATAGTTATGTTGCCAGATGGTAAGATGTGAAAAAGAGGATTAGGTCATTAAAAAAGAGGACAGATTGAAGAGAAAAAAATTCAGATTTTTTGATACCGACGACCTTTTTTTAGGTTTTTTATCTAAATTTTTTTAAATAAAGTGCTAAGACCTTTTTTAAGCAATTTTTCTTACCCCGGACACGTTTTAAAAACCCCCGACACATTTGAAAAATCCCCCCGGACGCCCTTAAAAAGAGGACACTGTCCGGGGAAAAGAGGACGGATGGCAACCCTATTATAGTTCTATAACTAGATATATCACTTTTTCAAAAATCTCAAGAGGAAAATTAAAGGAAAAATTATTAATTTTTATTGAAATTTATTGAAATACGTTTTTAGCATTTCCACATAAGAATGTATATATTTTTTTGACATATATCAGTTAAAAACAAAAAGTTACCATAAAACCACAGAATTGTCTGGCCCGTAACGATATTTTGATTATGCATTATGAATTCATTTAAAATTAGCAAAATATTTTAACACATCGCTTCATTTGCTACAACATTGACATAGGTAATTCAAAAATTGTAATTTTTTTAGGAGACACGTTTAAAGTTTTGAATTGGTATAATACTTTATATAATAATTTTCAAATGTATTTATGCTCAAATATGCTCTCTCGTAGTTAGTTAAAGAAGCTCAGATATGTTGTTCTTGCTGTATAAAGAACATGTACTTACGAACGATTTTTCATGTATAAATAACTAAAAAAAGCTACTTTTGAGTTATATCATTATTGTAGCAAATGAGCGATATGCAGTCAAATGATATCATTTGACAAGCTTTAAGAATTTAACCGAACAAATATGGTGCTTGATCCTGACCTAGTTCATTTGTTGAATTAATTATTAGCTTTAAAATATTTGTAAGTAATTTTAAATAAAATCAATAACAAATCATAAAAAAAGATCTGACGCAATACATTTATAAATTGATATAATATGTAATAAAACCAGCGCCGTTACTACCACCGGGGTAATGGCCTGGGGCACCCACAGCAGCGTAAAAAAGGTTATAATTAATAAGATGCAAAAATAATTAAGTTTTAACAAAACAAAAAGTCATTAAAATTATTAGCACTTGAAAGTACTGAGGTAACAACGAAGAAGACAAAAAAGGGTCTTTAATATGGCAGGGGGCCCCTCTCATACACACTCTGCCCCAGGGCCCCCGAGTTTCTAGTTACGGCCCTGAACAAAACAAAGTATACTATCATAATTTGAGTCATAGCCTACGTTTTGTCGGTTTGCTAATTTTCGTATCACAGTCGCCGAAGTGTTTTAATAGATAAATAGATACCAAAACTTCTCCTATTTCACTGTAATCTTCAACTGTATGTGAACTAAAACTAATGTATGGTTAGTCATTTCAATGTTTCAATTTCTAAACTACTCATTTATGAATTTATAACATATTTATTTAATTTCCTGAATACGTAAAATAATCATCTACCAGGAGAGCTATCTATCTGATAATTATTTATAAGTGCTTTATCAGGGGAGTAACTATAAGTTATAAGAGTTCACTATACATATACGCCTCCGGCGAAAACTAAAATATTTTTTCGTTGTAATCTAACTTTTGGCGTCCCATAAAACTAACTGGCATTGACACTCTTTATTTTTGCTCATCAATTCGTTATCTTTTCTGTCACCATCACCATTTCCAGCTAAATTTAACGCCCTCCTGGACCTTATGCCTTCGCTCCGGTGAAGGCTGGTTTCGCCAACCTCTAAGTACGCCCCTGTACGTTATTATATCATTTTAAGTGTGAATCTATTTATTTATATAATTTTGTTATCTATTGTAACTGACAGATTTGATAACTACGAGTATACTTAATAATTTTACATTTTTGATACAGGGGCGGCATTGGCATAATTGTTTGAAAATAATAAATAATATAAGATACAACGATTTGACCACACATGAGCAACTATTCAATCAATTGTTCAAATTGGAGCATCGAGTAGAAATAATCGTAGAGTTATTTTCCCTCCCCCACGCGCAATTACTCTTTTAACTTTATATTTTTTGATTTATGTATTTGATCGATTTAAAAAAATATACAGTGCGTTCATGATGAAAGGAGCAAATTCGTTTAAAATTCAGGTTATTATTTTGTGGAAAAACACTCGGACCCGTCGACTAGTATTTTTAGTTGCGGATTTTTTGACATAAGAAAATTGTATACAGGGTGTCCCAAGAAGAACATATGCAGTCATCATTGATTTTTTTAAATAGAACTTCCTATATATTATGCCATTTTTGTATTGTACAATAAATTCTGAATACTTTTTGTACGGCATACCATAGCTCTAAAATTAGCGGTTTTTGGAATAATGACGTTTGAAATGAGTCTCAGGATGAATTTATGCAGTCATCATTGATTTTTTTAAAGGAACAGCCTGTATGTTATGCCATTTTTGAATTGTACAATAAGTTCTGAATACTTTCTGTATAACATGCCATAGCTCTAAAATCAGAGGTTCTTGGAATAATTTTAGTTCTTTTGTATGATTTAATATTAAAGTTAATTAATTTTTTATTTATTTATAACTTTTCAAACGTCATTATTTCAATATCTGCTGATTTTAGAGCAATGCTATGTCGTACTAAAAGTATTCAGAATTTACCATACAATTCAAATATGGCATAATATACAGGCTGTTCTATTAAAAAAAATCAATGATAACTGCATAAATTCATATTGAGACTCATTTCAAACGTCATTATTCCAAAAACCGCTAATTTTAGAGCTATGGTATGCCGTACAAAAAGTATTCAGAATTTATTGTACAATTCAAAAATGACATAATATATAGGGTGTTCCATTTAAAAAAATCAATGATGACTGCATATGTTCTTCTTGAGACATCCTGTATACAATTTTCTTATGTCAAAAAATCCGCAACTAAAAATACTAATCGACGGTTCCGAGCGTTTTTCCACAAAATAATTACCTGAATTTTAAACGAATTTGTTCCTTTCATCATGAACGCACTGTATTTGCGAAAAATAAATATTACGATATAAATTGCAAAATGCAAAAGTATGCATTTAAATTTAAAATTCAAATAATTAAATTACAAATTAAAATCATAAAATATAAAAATGAAAACTATCAGTGTTGCCATCTACTGGCAAGTTATCGTGACTCAAATAGCTATCTGTATTATCAGTTTTCACAAAAATATTATGTCACTTGAGTGTATTGACATTTGAGCTTTATCATGTACATAAATCGTAATTTATTAGGTTCATTTTTATAGTTTACGTTTTATTTATCTTTAATTTATCTAACGCCAAACACAATTCATTTAAACTCACTTATTTTATATTAATATGTTAATTTATTATCACTTATTTATGTTTTAATAAAAATTAAACTATTGAATTAGTTTAATTCTTTCCATATCCTATACAAGATTGACTATAGTACACGCACATGCAATGGGCAATTGCGAGAATTCGATAGTGTTAAAATTGAGAGTGGGATTTTAATCTATTTAGGGCCTTTCAAGGTCAATGCCTTCTTGCCTACATAGATTTTTTTAAATTATTGTTTGATGAAAATTTATTTTTTAGTTTTACCCCAAAAAACTTTTTACGCTTTTTATTAGGTGTTTTTACTTAATATTTACACTTTTTTAATCACAATAAAATAACGTCACTCAACATGTATTTCGATACTCAAGAGCCTAATAGATTCCTAATATTTTACATATTTTGTTTTGGTAACTAAAAAACCGGTTGCCCTCTTTCTATTGTAGAATTTATCTTTATTCGAATATTTTTGTTAAACAATACAGAAAAATACGACCAGTTTTGGATCATATAAATTCATACCCCAGTGCTGCACCCTTGTTTAAAAATGTACTAAATTCGAAATATTTATTCATGTTTGATATACTGCCATTACTGAATCATAATCTATATACACTTAACTGTAAGACAGCTTAATTTGATTAAAATCGGCCAGTGGGTTTGAAAATGGTGGACATTTTAAACTATTTATTAGTGTAATCTATTTATTAATTACTATATTATCATATCATCTGCTTGACATTCAGGGCCGCCCCTTTCATTGAGCAAAAATTAAAAAAAAGACGATTATTTATTCTAATGACCTTTTTTCCGTTGTCAAGTAAAAAAAATTTTTTTTTTTAGGTTCTCAAGTCTAAATTTTCTCAATAAAAATTTGAAGACCTTTTTTTTAGATTCTCAGATAAAATTTTTACCATAACTTTTTTTCACGCTCAAATCTGCTGCCCCTAAATTTTTGCCGCTATAGGCACGTGCCTATGGTAAATCCGGGCGTGTTGACATTGTTTCAAATTTTACGATTCTTTATTTTAGAACTTTTGTAAGTGTCGTAGTACTTATTATTTTGTAATCATTATCAATAGGCTATTTGACAACATTGAAAATATACTACAAATTGTGGTCATCCTATCAGATAATAGCATAAAAGAACATATTTCACTTTATTTTAAAATAAATTATGTATATTTTTTGCAAATTACACGAAAAAAAAATATAATAATTTTTGAAATTTTATCTATGACGGGAACGCTATGTGATTGGTTGCAGCTCTAGTGACGTCACACGCAAGTTGAGTTCGCGTTTTATGCTTTCTGTGTATTATATCAAAGTATTATATTCGATTTTTCAGCTATTTTTGAAGCAGTTTTTGATAAATTTTATTACTAGTGGCATAAATATTCGTTTCGAATTTCAAAATGGAATTAAATTTTGTGCGAGCTGATTATAGCAACCTATCTAAGGTAGACGCTTTTATGGTTGCACTTTTTTTAAGAATAACGCTGATTACTGTGCTGCGGAACTTAAAAATGTGAAAACAGCAGTGTAAGTACCACATAAAACATTTGAAATCCTATATGCTGCAAGATTAAGCCATATTAAGAGGTTAGGTATCTATTAAAGATGTTGGTTAATACGGAGTGTACGGGTGGCCGCTGTCAGAATTGTCAAAAATCACGTGTATAGTAGTATAGTTATTCAGAAAAGATGTTATTTCGTTTTATAAGAACCGATATTTTTAGCTACTATCTAGTTAAATATTACTTATATCAAAGTGATCTTCACACATAAAAACATTTGTATTCAATAAAATACTCATTGGATCTTTTCAATTATTGTAACCACATTTTTCGTCTTTTGGGATTCTTTGGAACAGAAACAAACAGTTTGTGTGGACTTTTTATAGACGTATTTATACATTGTGGCTCTACACACCATTTATACACCATTCTATCCACTAAATTTGAAGATGAAATTCACTTCAGATGCACTGTTTTAATAAGGTTATGACTTATTTACATGCATGTGACGTCACACGCACCATATGACCAGCGCCATGATAGAAACAGCGTTTCTGACGCAGTTTTGAAAATTTAAACTTTAACATTGATTTTTATTGATAATACAGTAGATCTCCCCGAAATATCAATGTAGTGTGCTTATTATGTAATAAAGAATAATTTAAAAATATTTTCTAAAATTAGTCAAATAGCCTATTGTCCATCACTGGCCACTGGGTGCCCAGTACTGGTTTTACTTTACTTCATCAATTACTGAAGAAAAAAAGCTTATAAGTATAATTTAAAAATAAATAAAAAAGAAGCCCATCCATTCCAAAATAGTATACCTTGTACTTAAAGCGACCAAGACTGGTGCCAGTACCTTAATTTTATTTCTAGAATCATTTTGGTTTATTGTTATTTGATTATAACAATAAAAAAAAACAATTAATAATCTGTGAAATGTTAATAACCTCTAATTTAGAAGGGCAATTGTTTTATTTCATAGCTACCTTGATTTTTCCTTGTTAAATTAATTACGTACAATAATGTTGTCAGTCTTCAGTCAAATAAATATATATACCTAATTAAATATTACTTTTGAAGAGTTAATTACTATATGGATTTTCTTATGAAGGTACTGAGAATTTATATCAGGGACATAGCTAAACAGCCCTTGACTGGACTTATTTTAGTAAAAATGACATTTTATAAAAAAAATCTGGTTGACGCGATAAAATAAAAAAAATGTTTTATCAAAAATTAAAAATGAATCATCATCTATTCTGAAAATTAGCAAAAAACAAGAAAATAAAATGATTAATAAAAAACTGAATTTATTATGACCATTATGCAGTAATAAATGGTCGTGATGACGTCATTGCGATGATTATCAAATACATTTTTTTTTTAAATTAGTCACATTTGTACCTGAATTTCTGATCAAATTTTTCGTGATTTTTAACATAGATTAGTGTTTTTAGCGAGGTATTTTTTTTTTAGTAATTTATTGAATGTTTCATAGGGTACAATTTTCAGTCAAATATTGATCGGCGTTTTACAAGGCCAAATAAAAGTTAGGGTATTATTTGTATACATTTTAAAATAAAACGAATTATTTATACTTTAATTAGACATTTCCTTATTATTTTATCTATGAACGTTGATATACTAAAATCATACTACGCATTTATTTAACGAAACAGATAACATTTTTTGAGTAAACAACAATTATACCGGTTGTTGTCATTTTTATACACTTTAATTGTTAGAACTTATACCTATAAATGACATAACAATTACAACATGTAAATTATTCGGTAAACATTTAAATACATTTACATTGAATTCTTTACTTTTCATTGTCAAAATTCTGCACAGTATACAGAACCGTAATATAGGATTATTTATTATTTTTGAATACAAATTTTGTCATGTTCTTTTATATTTTTTAAGTGTCGTGGAATCCCTGTAGTGAAAGGGTTCATTGTATTTTTAAAGAAGAAATAAAAATGCTATTTTATTAACGGTTCACCATTACCTACGTCATCGGTCACCTACGTGCAATATTTTGTTATATATACTGTTGTTAAAATGTAGATACAGAGGTGTAATTGTGTATTTGTTTATACTTTAATTTAATTTAACCCTCCGTCTGTACACTGGGTCTTTTAAAGAACAGTCGAAATTTCAAATTTCAATATCTCTCCTACGAATGGGGGGCGGGCTTGTGCTACCTCGCCTAAAAAAAACTAGGTATGAGTAGGGACTAAAGGCTCAAAGGGTACCCGGGTCTGACTATTTTCTTGCAAACGCCAGCAGATGCGTTGCGTCCGTTCCCTAAATGGGTCAGTGTACAGACGGCGTTAGTGTTTTCTAAGGTAAATGGATACCGTTTTTTTGGCTTTTTTCGTCTTTTCATAAATGTTTCATGTAATTCTAGGCTTTTTTGACTATTTTTATGTCAAAAAAACACTGATTTTGTGCAAAAGAATTACCATTTCGTTTATTTATGGCATGCCTGAATCCGTAAAATATTTCCCACTTTCAGGTGCTGAAATAATTCAACTTTTTGGAGGCTATGTCAATGACACTATATTCTTTTGAAAGGTCATAGTCTAAGCTTCATAACCATATAAACTTTTTTTAATATATTTGTTTATTGCAAAGTTACAATTTTTTAACAAAATCTCGTTTTTCCTCCATTTTTGACTATACTTAAATTTTTATTACCAATGGTTTTTAACTTTAGGGTTTGACAACTGTTGAGCCATGTAGTAGACACTGCAAGAAGTAACCCTGATTTTTTTCAGATTTTTTGAAAGCCTATAAAACTTTGAAAACGCGACTGTTCCCTAAAAGACCCAGTGTACAGACCGTGTCTCGAAAAATATAGTGTACAGACGGAGGGTTAATTAAAAGTGCGAATCGAACCTCGCGTACTAGTGTCCCGTATCGTATAGTTTTCAATTTATTTATTTATTAACAAAATTGAGAACCACAAGTTATTTTTAATAGTATGTATATTAAAAAATCAACGGGTCCAAATGTTTTCATAACAATTTTGAATTATTATTGTATTATACATATTTTTACGTATAATAATCATACGTTTAAATTTATTAAACGAATGAATAATAACAACAAAATATTATACATATTTTAATTTCTTGAATTGCCAGTTTTCATTTGATACTCCACTAATCAAAATTTAATAATAAAAAAAAAATAATAGTTAAATCATGGCTACCTAGGTAAAGTGGTTAAGTAGCTAGACAGATAGACACAGTTTTGATTTCATGTGTTTCTTTTATCCGATTTTGGTTGAGAACACAAAAAATAACTTAATACTGAATACTATCCTGCTATTAATAAACAGTCAAATTGGATAAAAATCTGTACACGCAAACCAATGTTATGGTGGCTGTCAAATTTATTTATCTGTATGTGGCCAAATGTTTAATTATATTCAGGTAATGTCTAGATCTGTCGGCGGTTCCAGTCATTTATTCTCTGGGAATGATTTATACTTAAAAGGTTACAAATAAAATTAAGAAGGTAATGGCAACATTCACTATAGTTTAGTTTCTGTGTAACTATGGATGTGAAAAGGTTGACTTTGGTGTTAATACAATTCTGGAATGTTTTTTGTTGTTCTACTCTGGTGAGCAAATGTGATTGTTATTTTTAGATATCGATTAAGATATTTTGGGATAAATGTTTTAAAAAAATATAAATATAAAGAAATATTCAATCTATTTTATGCAGATATTTATATATTTTATAATAAGTAATAAATATTTTTAATAATTAATTTTCTGCAAACATTCGTCAAAAAAAGTTTGATATAAATAAGAATATTAATTTATTATAATTAAGAAAATATTATAGCATAAGAAAAAATCCTAATACACATCTGTCAGTTAAATTAGAAATCGATTTATTGTATGAATTAAAATTAAATTATTTATTTATAATTTTATAAATAAGAAAAAATTTACTAACAATACTATAAAAAAATAGAACTAAAACATAAAAATATCTATTTGTAGCGGAAAATATCTTTTTATTATAAAAAAAGTTTCACTTAGCATCAGCTAACAGGAAATTGCTCGTCGCGAAACTAACAATTCCTGGAGGGATCTAATCAGGTGATCATATCCCAAAATCATCATCTGCTAAGTGGATCAGTTAAGACCCTACTGATACTTGAAAGAACGCTCATTGCAAGTACCTATATAATTCAGTAATACGCCTCCCTAGCGAGAGCTATTTCACAACCAGAAATGGGACTCATGTTGATTATTCAAATGTAAATACATAGGCAAAATCTTTGATTTATGTTCTATTATTTGTTATTTCCTTTACTTATCTTTACTGTAAACATATGTATATGTATGTACATGTATAATTACAAATTAATTATGGATAATTTAAAAGTATTTCTATGTATATTGTTATTGTAATATAATTTGAAATTGTTTTCGTATGTAAATTATGGATTTGTTCATTTAATTAAGATTGCGGCGAACTTAATGTTAGATATAATTTTATTATTTATATTAACTGTTGATATAAAATATAAATAATTCTTGTTTTATAAGTTTCATTGTTTATTTAGGGCGGCTCAAAAGAATCAAATCACGGTTTTCCTGATATCGGAAGAAAGGACGGTTGGTTTTTATTTTATTTTATTTTAGTAACGAATAAGAAATTAAATTTTTTTAAAATGTGTTTTAGTGGATGACATATTTGCTAAAGCTTTTGTAGCTGTGGTAAGAAACAGTATGGCTATGGGCAGAGATGGAGTTTCAATAGTCAAATACAGAGGTATTTATTTACTTATAATTTATTTATTTGGTCGTTGAAATTAATTATTGTTTCTATTCATTATCTTTATTTACAGTATAAATTGTATATGCAAAATTAAATATTTCGTATTAATTTATGTGAATTTTAAATATTTAGAAATAAAGTTATTTGGAAAAAGTAAAATCTTACCTTACATTACAATATATGTACATATATTTAAATAATTTATTGTTAATAAAAAATTCAATACTCAATTATTAAAAATTAAATAAGATCAAAAATTAAGAACTATCAATGGTGCCATCTATCGACAAATTCGTTTATTAAATTATTTTTACTAGTTTATAATATTCATTATCTTTTTTTGCTGTGTAAATTTTATTCATTCAATGTGACAAGTCCTTGAAAATTACAAAAAATGAAAACTGATTTATTATATCTACTAATTATTTTAAATATAATGAATTGGCCTCCACATTATATCACAGGCCCCTAATCTAGAATTTTCGATGGTCTCTTCCCGCTAAGAAAAAATTTTGAAGAGCAAAAAAAGAAAGGCTTGTTGATTTTTCGTACTTATCTTCTCAGCCCCCCCCCCCCCCCCCTCCCAATTATATAGGGTTACTTTCGTAAATTATATTTTGAAATTCTATAATATATGTATTAAATAACTTATCAATAAAAAATGCATAACTTTTTTTTTGCTATTTTTAAACTGGAATTCTGAAAAATGTGAATACATCAATGATTTGTTAGGAAAAACGCGTATATATGACCAAGATCGTGCCGGGTATTCTCCGCTCCGATGTGATGGTGTCATCGGCAAGCCTCACTTAGGCCAAAGGCTCTGCTACGGTGAACTGGTTCTGGAAGAGTTTGATCCTTGTTATCCTGCCCATGACTTCCACTGGAACGCGTCTGCCACTACTGTATGTTTTACAGACTCCCCTTGGAGTTTTGATTATGAAAGAGGTAAGTCGCTTAGAAATAAAAATGTTCAATTATCCATTTTTGACATCTTTTAAAAGTATATAAATATACCTTTATGATGTTATATTGAAAAAAAGTATTGGCTTATTTTTATTTTATAGTTTTTCTTGACTAATTTTATAGTCATCCTAGATTATTTAAGGGATAAACTAAAAATGAAAAAATCAATTTCGTCTGTAAATAAATTGTTAAATTATATTAAAGGTCCCTGCTACGGCAAAGAATACCCTCTAGAGAAACTTCAGCGCAAGTGTGGCCCCAACTGGCTGGACGAGTCAGTTGACGTGTACTACGCGCCTCTACCCTCTGGAGGAACAGATCTGATTGCTAGCTTGCCGTCTTCTAACCGCTGGTTACGTTGTATGAATGAAGATCATTGTCGCTTCACGTACCGAAGTCAGTTCATGTGTTTCTGAAACAATGACTGGAGTTTTGCAGTGATATGTTGATTTAAACCATTGTAATATAATCCCAGACAATAACAATTTCAGAATTATATCATTAATTATCTTTTTTTTACATCTAAAAAAATACCTCTTTTTGATATCGTTCTGAAAAGTTTGCTGTCTGAGATGGTTTTACTTACGTATATTATTTATTAAAATTTTAATTATTCATTTTATATTTTATCATAGTTAATATATAGAGTATGCTGTAAGTTTTATAAAAAGTAGTTTAATTAATAAAAATAGTAAATTATATAATTATTTTAATTATTAGTAGAATAGTTTGTTACATTTTTGATAAGTTTTATAAATAAATAAAAATAAATTCTATTTGTGTATTTCAAACAACACTCTTACCTTGTTAACTACTTTAAAAACGTGTCGTGGGTGCCACTGTATCTACTGATATAAAATTAATATGTTTGGCTATAAGATAGAGAAAAATGAATGGAATATAAATTATAGATAGTAAAATACTCTATAACTTTTATCTCCAACATTTTCTTGTAATTCGTATGGTTTCAAAAATAAATCTAACAAATAAAAAATTGATAAGAGTACATTTAATTTGTTTGATGAATTACAGCGTCTACAGACCGACAGACAGACGCACAGATATAATGGTGGGAAACAGTCAGAATTGATTTAGGGAAGGTCACAATGAATATTTCTATCAAAATCTCGAATTAGAAAAAAAATCGGTTTAACAATATTATATGCAATTTCATATCGTTTAAAAAAGTATAAAAATAAATTTGAAATTTTCGAGATATAAACTTAAAACTTTAGTATTCGTAAACAAAATTGACATCATTTACGTCATTCGAAAATAAAATCACATTAACCTATCACAAAGATAACTTCTGCAGGTAAACATTTCATTTGTGTTTTTTTATGTTTAATTCCCTTGTTAATTTATTTGATACATTTATTATTCATGTCCAGTGGCGTAGTTAAATTTTTAATACTCAAACTTTAAAATACATAATTAACAAAGTTTACGTTGTATATTTTTACCTTAAGAGTTAACTCAATTTTCCTCTGATATCTACGCCCTTGTATCGCTTGTATCTACTTAAGAGGTAAGTTACGCGCGCTATTTAAAAATCGCGGAAGATATAAATTTCTTTTTATTAGCATTTTTTCATACACCGTAGATCATGTCAGCGTAACTTTAAATAATTATGATATTCAGATCTTATCTAATTGTACTGTGGGATTTTTACGGTAGCGAATTAAACTATAATAAAATCAACAATTACGTAAGTCCATATAAGTAGTTTGCTTCAAATAATAAATCATTACGTTTTTTATGTAGTTTGAGGAAACTAGAATAACATGAACTTTAGTTTATGATTAATATATTTTAAATAATATTATCTTAAGTTATGTGGTAATATTTATTCTAATAGTTTTTTTTTATTTGATAAGTTAATTTAAGATTTCCGAGAACATATGAATTAAAATAACTCCGTAAATATGAAAATATAATGATAATAAAAGTTCGTTTCTGTATTTTATTTTTCATTAATATTTAATCAATAAATAATTAATTAACTCGAATAATTTGTATTATAATTATTGAATATATTGCATTATCTCTAATTTACGAATTCACAGGATGTACATATTTTTTTTAACAAAAATATACCTCAAAATTAATAAATAAACATTACATTTTTTTAAATATACAAATACATATTTCAACAATACAATAATTTAAATTTAGCACACAAATATAAAACCCATAAAACTAAAATAGATTGGTAGTTAGATACTAATGACATCAATGTTTGCCAACTTCATCGGTATTTTTTGTCCATCAATTTGTGCCGATTGAGATTTCTTTAATCATTAAAAAAATATGTATCATATTAATTGCAAAAGTGTTAAATTTTTTTTATTCTACGAATGAAAATATATCAAGTTATAATATTGTTTATAAAAATATCTGTATGGTACTAGTGAAATATGAAGTTTCACTTCTAGTGGAGTGTGCTTCGGTATATGAAAATATTTAAATCTTATTATTATTTATTAAAATTGACAACTACTTATTACTTTCACTATTTTTTAAATAATTTATTTGATATACAATATAAATATTGACACACAGCGTTGATCTATATTAATCTAATTGTATAATTATTTTGTGATAAATAATATATTGTGCTGTAATTCTAAAAATACAAAATAATATCTAAAAATGTCTGCAATAAAATTAGAACACATAAAAATTGAACCGAAAGATTTCCATGAAGACATCAGTACAAATTTATTATATCCTGAAAACACATCTGTTAGTCAATTTATTAAAAAAGAACCACCCGAAGATATCACAAATCAGGAATCGGCAACTTCTGTAAGCAACTCTGTATTTATATCTGATAATGGATTGATTCAATATAATATTAAAAAAGAAATTGAACATAATGAAATAGAGCAAAATGTAATTAAGAAAGAGAACGAGGAAATGGAAAATTTACAATGCACTATAAAACAAGAAATGGATGAAAGTAATGAAGAAGAAGATGATGATGATGAAGACGATGATATATCTTTAGATAAAACAGAACACGATAATATCTACAACAGCTCTCTTGATAGTTATGATTATAACGATGAACAACAACTTACGTGTGATGTTTGCAACGAAACCTTTGACCAAGAACCCGATTTCAAACAACATATTTTAACTCATGGAGATAAGAAACGTTACGGTTGTGATATATGCCACAAGTCATTCTTCTATCGGAGTAAACTGAAACGACATATGATAATACATTCTGGCGTTAAACCTTTTAAATGTGACATATGTGATAAAAGCTTTTCTCTTCAAAGTAATTTAAATAAACATTTAACAAGCCACACAGGAGTCAGACCTTTTCAATGTCCAATATGTAATAAGATGTTTTCTCAACGACACAATTTAAAACAACACATAACAACACATTCTAAGATAAAACCTAAATGTGAAGTTTGTCAGAAAGAATTTACGACCAGAAGTCAGTTACAAAGACACTCTGTAACGCATACTGATGTTAAACCATTTGAATGCAATATATGCCATAAGACGTTTTCATTAGAAAGCTTCTTGAAAAATCACAGCCGAGCTCATTCTGAGAAGCAATCTTTCGAGTGTGAAGTATGTCACAAAACATTTCCATACCGAAGTAAATTGAAAACGCATCTCGTCGTGCATTCAGATGAACGTCCGTTTCAATGTGATATCTGTCAAAAGTCATTTTCATTGCAGAGTTACTTGAAAGAACACATAAGACTTCATTCTGAAAAACAAACGTTTGAGTGTAGCATTTGTGATAAGTCATTTTCGTTCCTGAGTAAATTAAAAACACACATGGCAGTTCATACTGATGAAAAACCATTTGAGTGTGAAATATGCAATAAAAAATTCCCGTTACAGTTATATTTAAATCAGCACATTAAAATCCATTCAGGGAAACGTCCTTTTGAGTGTAATGTCTGTCACAAACATTTCCCTTTACGCAAATCACTGAAAAGGCACGCTTTAAGTCACTCCGAAGAACGTCCATTCGAATGTGAAATATGCCACAAAACATTCTCTTTAGAAATTTACTTAAAACAACATAACCGTGTACATCTTGTGAACAATTTCGAATGTGAAGTATGTCATAAAACATTTACAGTTCAAAGTTATTTAAACAGACACGTGAAAATACATTCTGAGAACCGTTCTTTTGAATGTGAAGTGTGTCACAAGACATTCTATCTGCGGAGTATTCTAAAGAAACATATGGCCGTGCATTCCAGCGAGAGGAATTATGAATGTGATGTATGTAAGAAGACGTTTTATTGGAGAGACAGTTTGAACCAACACGCAGTTATTCATACAGGGGAGAGACCATTTGCTTGTGATTATTGTCATAAAACATTCTACAGGAAAGATCATTTGAAGCGACACATTGTAACTCATGATGTAGCTGTTCCTGATGATATTTGTTTATAAATTGTATATAATATATAATAATATGCATAATTAATATGTATAATATAAGTATAGTTACCGATATTATTATGAAATTATTCCAATAAGCAAAATTAACCTTTCAATTACGGAGACCAATAAAACTGTCAATAAGTAATCCCCGCATCACAACATATCTTAAAATCGTTTACCAATTATAGTAATGTTTCATAAAATTAACATTTCATCGTCTATTGACAACAGCCGTGGTTAAAGGGTTATATATAAACTTCTATAAAAGGTACCGAAAAGTGCTATGCTGTATATGGATAATTGATAGCCCCATTGCTTGTTAAAATCCATAGACAACAAATCAAAACTGGTAATCTAACACCTCATTAAGGGATTAAAATATGATTTTGCTTATATGGGTAATTTCTTTATAATATCTTAAATACATCTCTTATTTGTGACCGGTGGTCTTAGAAGAAAATGAAATGATTTCATTTGAAGTTAGGCTACAGGTTACTGCTACCCGCTACTGTATATATTAAATGTTGTACCTATGTCCTATATTCTTAATATAATTTATATAATGTATTTATTGTAAAACATTTATATGTACAAGAATATATTACCTAATATTATACAATTGTTATATTTGTATATAAAATAGTTTATAACCAAAATGGTGCAAATTATAATAAAATAAATGTAGGTACAAATGAACAAACAAGTTTATTTAATAAATAATATAATTTTATATTTATTATTTCAAATGGTTTGAAATTATGAATGCGTTTTGCGTTTTTTCCTTGTAACTAGAAATTTAAATTTGTATTATAAGTTTTGTAAATTTTAAAATAATTAAAAATTTGAAACCCTGATGGGATACAAATGATAAATAATTTATTTAAATAATAAATTGTAAATAATTATATGCATAATAAATGTACTTTACTTAATTAAATTTTAATTCTAATTATTTATACCTCCATATAGTTACACTAGACAGCAATAATAATAATATCATACAAAAATACTGTTTAATTTTCGTCCCCACTGAATTATTTTTTTTTCTAGATTCTATAACAGAATTTTAATGTTAATTTTTATTATTAATTTTTAATTTTATATTATTCATCATATCAATTCAATTATTATTATTTTTTTTTTATTTACATAAAATACATGTAAGGTTATTTGAAAACATTTTAGCACCCTTCTGAAAAATAAACTTAGTATTGTTAAAAATACAAAATATATTCTACAAATAGATTAATCATCCGCATAGCCCCCACAAAGGGGACTGACAGGGCTCTAGCTTGGGGTCCTGGAACTAAATGCAAATCAACAAGCATATTTTTTAATTTTAATAAAAAAATAGTTGAAATTTTCGTCATATAGTTATTAAGCCTATACGTAAGTTTGCATACATGTATGTTTGAAAAACAGAACCATTGATTTAGTTGTGGAATACATTGTTTAAAATCACTTTAAAATAGATGAATAATAAAATAAAATATGAAACAATTGAATGTACATTTTGAACGTCACCCGGTTAAAAAAACAACAATAAAGTTAGAAACACAAAAGGATATTAAACACAAGGTTAGTAAATATACAGGTTGTACCATCGCTTTTGACCAATCAGCGCCCGCGCGGGAAATACGTCACACAGGGTGACATTCAAATGTAATAGAATAAAATGTATTGCAAATATACATATTCATTGAACGTTGTCTTCCGTATTATTTCGAATTTATGGACATAAAAATAAATATTGTTTATCACAGAAGCACAAAGTATTACAAACGATCATATATTACATATACTAGTTGTTAAATACAAGATATATCTTCATAAAAATTAAAAAATGGAGTTAGAAGTCAATAATTATTTTGTGTATAACGAGAGCACTTTGAGACATTTTTTTACTGAAGTACATTTATTATTATGTACCTATGACCTATATATATTAAATACAGGTAAATCCTGTTCATCGGAAAGATACATCCTAGGACATGGTCGTGGGGTTTAAGAAAAATCATTTTAAAATTAAAAAAAAAAAACACTTTATTAATAAAATAAACATTATTGAGGAAATAAATTAATGAACTATTTTGTTTTATTTCTTGAATATCATATTAATGGTGTTTGTTAGACCTGCAGTATCCATAATACGTAATTTAATACATCATCTAGAATTCCACTTCTTAAATTTATACAGCCCACCGTTGCAATGTTGTCAAGTCTCGTAGAGGATAATATAAAGTTTCCCTTAAATAAATTAAGTGTTTACTGAAGTATCCTCAGAGTAAAAGCTTTAGATTACTTATACTTATCCGTTGTCTAATGAGTTTTAGATTTCTTTCCTAAAGCAATTTCAACTTGATTTGGCGTTAAAATATTCTTAAAGGCGACTTACTTGATCCTCGAATCCAGCCTGATAATTTTTTATTTGTTGTTCTAATTTAGAAATGTTTAGCTCTACAATCTTCTTGTTATTCTCAAGATCTGCAATTTTTTGTTTAATACGTGTTAAAATAAATCTTTTCACTTTTAATTGTATAACTCCTTACCATTCGTTTTCAGTTTTTTTGGTTGTAGGTTTAATAAATTAACCTGCAATTCATCTTCAAGATCATCTGGTTTAAAATGCTTGCTACATAAAGGTACGTTTGTGATCAGCATTCCATTTGTCTCTACGATGACACTTTCTGATCAATTCCTTTTGTATTATTGGATCCATAGGAAAGTTATCATTTTATTCTTATTATTAGTTTAAGTGATTTTATTCTTTTGCCTATTTCGAATTATTTTTACATAAATATTGATATGTACTAACAGTACCTTCGCCTTTTTTCGATCTATATAGTCGCATCAAGTCATCACAAAGTCACAATTTAAATTATGTTACTTATTATTATACATATTGTAGTGTAAAGATATTTTAAATAAATAACATAAATTAGTGGCTACATATATACTTTAAACAACAAGTCTTGTTTATTTAAAATCGCTAAAAATCAAAATATTAAAAAAAACTATGAACACTATAACTACAACTACCATACAAAGACAGCGATTTGTTATGATTGGGCACCCGAAATGACGTAGTTCTCCCTCTCCTGTCTTGATTTTGACAAGCTGATGGTACAACCTGTTTATTTACTAACCTTGATTAAACACTAGGCGTGCAATCGAAAAAGTTTTTTTTTGTAACCAATGTAACCATAATATTTTTAATAAAATAAATTTTATGTGACTTAATTTGTATGAATTATATTTACTTACTATATTAATATATCTATAAAATGAAATTATGTAGTGTTAGTTACAGAGGCGTAGTTAGAGGTCGCTGCGCCCCCGGCGAAAACTGAAAAAGCGCCCCATCTTGGTGTGGTTGGAAACCTATTTTTCTTTTTTAGTCCTTGTTACTTTTTTACGTCTCATTTAGCTATGCTACCTCATTTTGACGCCTTCCTTATTTATGAACAATTTAAATAATTTAAACGATTTAATTTAAATCGTGTATTTTTTTGAAATAGGTATTAATATTGAAGAAAATTGTTTAATTTAAATATTTTTAATCGCTTATAAACACATTTCCTGTTTATACAGTAAAATTGCGCACTATATTCGATTAATAACTAATTTATTGTAAATATTTAGAAAAATTAATAAGATTATTACACGCATAGAAATAAAGTGTAAAATCAAATTACAGTAAACAGAAACTTATATACAATCATTTTTAAACGATAAAACGGCGTTATTATTAACAATAAAACATTGATTTGTAGGTACAATAATGTAAGTAATAGACAATTGCGTTATCATTGACTGTTAATAAGTATTTATATTTTATACAATTAGGTACTTCAAAATTATTTTTGATAAATACATAAATTATATTAGGTGTTAAAAAAACATGCATTTTTATTTTGAAAATTAAGCTGCATACAGAAAAAAAACATTTCAGACAAAAGTTACTTGTAAGTTTGAAGGCAACATCATAATATTTAAAAAAAATTTAACTAACAAGTATGCACTTTTAAAGGGGGTCATTTCTTGAATTTACTTAAATACAATTAGTAAACTCTGACAGAACAATCGTACAAAATATTTTTCAAATAAGTACAGGTGAATCAATATTATAGTGCGTATTTCTTCAGTATCTCCTCTCTTTAAAGAAATTAAAAGGCATATTTTAAAATTATATAGAAATATACAGCGTGGAATCGAAAAAGGTGTATGATAAATAATATATTTTTTAAATGGAATGGCCCATTTATTTTTAACCTGTATTTACAGGGTTAATGAGATAAAAATACGAAAAAACAAATATTTTTGTTATTTAAAAATCACTCTGCACTTAATTTTGGAAATTTATTCTTGCGTTTTGGTATGACAGTAGAACACCGACCTGAAAAAAACATGGGACAACAGTCATGAAACTCTATGAAAGACTACCGATAAAATAATGTAGCCTTAACGATTTAAAATAATTTGGAACGTATATTTTCACAACTCGGTTAATATTTTACGCATTCACAATATTTCAAGTTGAATCATATTTTCTATAGCGTACATAAAATAATTAATTTAATTAAAATGTACAATGTACACATAAAACTGTATATGCATTGTTAATGTCTGATATCAGGAAAATGTCAATAATGTAACCATTACTTTTAAATAATCAGAGAGAAATTTCATGATTGACTTAGCGTAAATATAAACAATTTTAAATACAATGAAGATGAAAGAAACATTTTTTTATCTTTCAGTGATAAACTAATATATATAAGAGATATTACCTTCATAATATTCTTTTTGTATTTTTTATGTGCAAGGAATAAATTATAAACAATTTGTACCAACGATATTTTGTATCTTAATTAATAATTAATGTTAATTGCATTGACAACAAATGGGTGTGAAGTAAAGAAGGTATTTGTTGATATTAATAAGATTTAATTAATATTTATTATTTATTGCATAAATATTTTGACTACATTTTCCCAGGCCTTTTTTAGCCAAATCGGCAATGACGATATTTATTAAAAAAAATCATTTATATATACGTATATTATTTTTAATGAGTATACAAAATTAATTAAAATTGAATATAATGTAATAATGGGAACATTAAATTTTAGTATTTATCCGAAAATAATAAACCATAGCTACATTTATAATAAAACAAGTTTTAACCCTTCATCCCTCAACGCTTAAAATCAGTATCATAAAAATTTAAGTTAAATAATGTCCATAGAATGTTAGGTATTTATTTAAAAAGAATTTTATATCATCAAGGATAATTAAAATATTATTATAGTAATATTTTGTATAATTGATTATTTTTATTATTCTTTTAATTAAGATTTAATTATTTAATTTTCTTGTCTCGCTACGCATTTTCAAAATGAATAGTCATATTTTTAATGCATGCTTAAAGACTAATTAATTATTTTATACAGGACCGGACTAACTAATTATTATAAAAAGATAAGCCTTAAGATTTTTTAAACGTATTAAAAATTATAAAAATAAGCATTATTTTTTTGTAGTTAGTCGAATAATTATACGTATAAGTAAGTACACAAAATAAAAATAAATAAATTCTAACTGCAAGTTTAAGAATCAATGTAAAAATGTAATTGGAAATATACAATTTCGTTACGTTTGACTTGTACGTGTTATGGTAAAATGCAAATTAAAATTTTAACACAAAAATATTTCACATTTTGTTAGCGTGTAATAATAAGTTATAGTTGATATAATACTTTATCTAAAAAAAACAATTTACAGTTCAATTTTACTTGAAGAAATTGGATTTTATTTTATAATTTTTTTAAACATACTGGAAATTATTGGCTTGAATCATATGTTAATTTAAAATTGTAAAAATATTCACGAGCATTCAAATATTTTTAAGAAGCTTAATGTCCTTTGCATTAATATATTGAATCAAATGTCATTTTTCAGTTTCAGATAATTTAATAATATTAAATATTAATAGCGAGATAAGAAAATGTATCTTGGCTTTTGGGTGTAAGCCGCATCAATTTGGTCGTGTTATCGTCTTCTAAAAAAGAGAAGAGTCCTGAAGATGTCCAGTGCAATGTGTGAATTGACGTGGCTTACACCCAGAAGCCAAGATTCAAAATTACTATCATATAATGCGAAGAAATTATTCACCATTCAAGATTCATGTAGAAACATCATTGTATTTTTCTATTTGTTTTAAGGGTAGTATTTGGTACTTTACTATTTGTTAATTTTGTATAGAACCTAATTAATAAAATATGTATGTAATATGTTGTAGTTCAATATACTACAGGGGTTATTTTACCTTTGTATAATCTTTAAAATTATGCCATGTACCTATACATTTTCAAAATGTACTTAAAATTCCTAACAAAAGTTCTTGAAAACAATAAAGAAAACGAAGTTGAGTATTAGTATTAATAATAACAACTAAATTGTTTTTAAAGGGCTCTGTCAAATATTTTGATGTAAAATGTAATAAAATAATAGAAACATTTTTTAAAGACAGTATCATCAAAAAAAATAATTTACAATATTAAGAAAATTCTGTTCGATTTTAAATTAATGAAAAAATATACAGGGACGTATTTTTTTTGTTTTGAAACTTACCCCCTTACCAGAATCTTTTTCAGATTCATTGCGATTGAAAAAAAAACTGTACCTATAAAAGTTCTATAGACGAATTTTTTTCGGGTCACAAAAATATGAAACGAATTGTACAATCCCCCCCCCCCCTAAAGTACCACTATTACATTATACGAAAAGTTGCATTTATAATAAATACATTTGGTATTATTTATATGGTAATAAATTTAGTTTATATGCGTTGCTAACGAAATTTATTTGAAAACAATTCGATATTTTAATCCACCTGAACTGTTCCCACTGTATAGAAGTCGATATAGAATTTATGGTTTCGTATGTATACGTAAACAGGAAACTGATTTTTTATATGCATGAAATGTAGGAGTCAATAAAAAATGGGAACGGTTGATGCGGAAATAAAATTTTGAATTTAATGATTTTATTCTCACCAAAAGATGTGAACTGAAATAATTACTGAAAATTGGCATGACAATTATTCATTTTACATTCGCCATAAATATTGCAGTTTTTCAGATTGTGAGTCAGTTGGGCATGTGTTTGGGTATGATGAAGTATTAGATTTTATAAAAATTATTAAGTTTTGAATTCATTAATAAGGTAAGTGTGGGTGACTGTGAACATTGGATACCTGGTTCAGTAATTATTACATCGAATGTATAGTGGCGCCTTATCAAAATCGGGGGCTCTAGGCAGAATTAATATTCGAGGCCCCCATTAAAAAAAATGTGGAAAAAGAAAAATTTGAAAATTTATAACAAAATTATTTCATTAGATTTTTTACTTTATTTAATACTCCCCTTAGTCAGCTCGGGTCCCCTTTTACCTCGGGACCCTAGGCAGTTTCCTAAAGTGCCTACTGTGTAACTGCGAACGCGCAACAATTAAAAATGTATTGTTAGATTTCATTTAATTAATTTTGTAAATTGATTTCCTATAATTATTATACTGTTTAGTAAAATAATTAATTTTTTTTTTCATATAATTATAATTTATAACATTCAATTTCATTAATTAAGGGTGTTTTTTTAAGATAAGTTTATTTTTTTACAGGTAAAATGGCAGGTTACAATCAATTTTTCTTGATGGTGTGTTGTTTATCGGTTGCATTGGTAAGAAAAAAATAATTTTAAAAATATATTTTTTTATAATAAAAAAGAATTAATTTAATTTTCATATGGATTCGAAATCACAATATATTCTCACGTTTTTGGAATAATTCATCAATTCTTAAAAGATTTCAATGCTGTACGTAGCTACATTTCATTGTTTGAATATTTGAAATTTCGTGGTTAAAAAATTTGTTTTTTGTCTATGTACAAATTTATTTAACTGTTTTATAAATTATTATTGTTAATATAACAGTTTTCTAAACTTTAAAATTTATATCTAACCTTTCTATAAAATACAAATAAAAACTACGAAATAAGTATATTATTATCATTAATAATAATATAATATCTATCTTATTAATATACTAATTTTTGGATCGAAAAAGTTATTCACAAATTAAAATTAAAAAAAATTGTGTGTCGTGCAAATAATGTTTTGTAGAGTAACCCTAGCTCCATGGCAATTTTTGTACACTAAATTCACAAAATAGATTACCGGCAAAATAAAATGTTGAAAAAAGATATGGCATGTAACGTGTTAATAACGTTTTGCAGAGTAACCCTGTGCCGAGTCCCCAGAGCAGTTCGACAACAGGTAGCACTAGTAGCGCAAACTCAACGCAAGATAAGAAAGCTGCTCCGTCGGACAACAACTCGAGACGGTTCTTGGGAGGTTATTATGGAGGCTACCCTTACCCAAACAACCCCTACCCAAGTAACCCCTACTACGCTCCTCAACCATACCAGAACCAAATGTACCCATATGGTGGTATATACGGAATGCCACAAGTACCATACCAGGTAAGTTTAAACATTTTAATATTTTATAAATTTGAACGATTGAGGTCGAATATTCTAAAGAATTTTCTTTGGAGAAAAAGCTAAATTAACGCTATCTGTGCTTTTGTTTCAAAGCAAATTCTTTATTATACCGGACATTAGATCGATTTAAGTGGCTTTAGCTGTTTAAAGTGTTTTGAAATATTAAATCCTCCATAAACCAAGTTTTACTATAATTTTAGTATAAAATTTTAAAGAACAGAAAAGTTATAAGAGTATGCAAAAAAAGTAAAGAAATTAATTAAACAATGATGCATAATTAAAATGATTGAATTTTTTTGTAAAAGTAACAAAGTTAAGCAATTTACTGAAATAATAATAAAATGAATCATTGCATTATTTAATTGTTGAATATGAAAAATGGCAAAAGAAATATGAGGTCGTAAATAAAATATTTTTCTTTTCAAAATTATATACCCACTATTACACTATTAACATTAATATTTAATTGTTGTATTTAAGAAATATTTGAGCGAATTCTTAAAAAAAATGTTATAACAAAATGAACGATTTCATTATTTTTTATAATGCAAAGTATACTGATTTGCATTATTGTAGAAATTCAGGATTAACTGAATTTCTATAACTGAAAAATGAAATAAAAGTTTCAAAGTTTCTTGAAAAAAAAATTTAACAACAATAAGAAACAAAACGCTATCTTCAAAATTAAAAATATTACTTGATTCATCTATGGATTGATATGCATTGAATGTATGAATGATTGTTTCAGTCATACGGATACGGAAGTTACCCATATGGCTTCCGGCGCTCCGAGTCCGGCGATAAGCAAGCTGCTGGCGCCGTCACCGCCGAAAACCGCAGAGATGTGACACCCGCAAGCTTCTTCGATGGACAATTCGCAGCAGGTGCATGGCCAGGCATGGCGAGCGAAGAGAAAAGAAGTAACACAAATTGGTCCTAAATTATATAATACACATCTAATAAAGTATAAATATTCATTTTAAAAAACAAAACAAATGGACATTGATACTTCCTCATCAGTGAAATACTAATTGAAGTGTTCTAGAAAAAGAAACAAATCTGCTAGAAGATGTTTTGATTTATCTGATAAAGTATAAATAAGTAATCATTTTATACAACACATTTGTTTTTCTAGAACCACTTCTGTTACTGTTTTACTTTTTTTTGATTTTTATTTACAAAAACAAATAATGTATTTAATTTCGTGATATTATGAAAATATTGTATAATTGGGAAAAATAAACTTATATCAATATGTCTCAGCAATGTATTCAACTGTTTTTATTATTATTTTTACTATTTATTTGTATTTTCATTTATGAGATAGATATCAATTTGAAATACATACTAAATATAATAAAATAATTTCAATTATAAAATTTGTATAGTTGTATTTTTCATATTTATTCCTTTTCATCAATAAAAAGGCAATTTAAATATTCTATTTTAATAATTAATAAATAAAATAACTATACTCGTAATTGAATAGTATTTCAACTTTTAAATATTAAATATTAACAAAAAGATCTATTTTTGATTATATTTTAGGTCTTATAAAAAATATAAAAAAAATCATAAAAGAAAAATTTGTTAATTTTAAACTGTAATGCTCAAGAGCAAATGCTAATTCGCTTTTGACTAACGCTATCTGCGAGGCGTCAAAATTAATTTTCTCGGAATTCTAAACTTATTTTAAATCGTTGATTTCTACTAAACGCGCATGCATTAAGGTCATTCATATAAACGATTTCATTAGCTACATCTGTAAGTGGGTTGATATAGTGTTAGACAAAAACTAATTCGCTTTTGATCTGAAGTAAATTCTTTATAATACCGGGCATAAGACTATAAATAAAATAAATAGCAATAAAAACGTCTGAATTTGCATGTTTACTGATTTTCTTGAATCGATTAAAATATTTGTGTTATTGTTCAAGTAAATCTTATAATTAATAATTATTTATGGTTATTATAACGGAAAAATGCACTTTTCCTGGTTGTTGTAAATGTGATGATAAACAATACTGATTGGATAATTTATTCATGCAGAATATATCATTCTTTCTATTTAAATTACTAAAATTAATATCCAGTATTATAAACGACCTAGCAAATTTGCAAGCTAGCAAGCACTCTCAAATGGGGTATCAAACATATATGACAGTTTTCTTGAAGTTTTAGATAGATAGTTTCATACATATGAAGTAAAAAAAAAGTATGTAAAGTATATTTATTAAAGTGTATTTACTAGAGATGCCACGAATATTCGGCCACTATTCGGTATTCGGCCTATTCGGCTACTTTTTTTACTATTCGGTATTCGGCAGAATAGTTCTCAATATTCGGCCGAATACCGAATATCAAATCGTGAAAAAAGCACATAATAAATATTACTCCCAAAATTTATTTTACAAAAAATCAGCATATTTAATACTTAAAATCTATCAGTGGTAAGTTATGATGGATGAAATTTTTTTTTAGCATTTGTTGTTACACAGATCTTGCTGTTACACAACAAACAAACTGCCAGTTTATTGTCTTCACTAAAAATTTCATTATATTCCCAAATAGGTGATTTTTTATTAAATGGTGCCATTTCTTAAAGCTTTTCACGAACAAACAATAATATTTTTTAAGATATACAGTGTATTATATCAAGGTGACCATCTGTCCCCTTTTTTATTTTTCGAAACTTTTGTCCTCTTTTTTTGTTCTTTGGTATAATAAAGATGTTATCCATAAAATTACAAAAAAATAAATATTGTATTTTTCTCAAAAATAATAATAATTATTGAAATTAAACATTATTGACTCAAAATTTTCGTCAATAATGATTATTAATTATATATTATTATTTTTTACTATCTAAGTTTATAATTTCATTTTAATTTATAATTCTGTTTTTGTATACATACGAGTACAAATTTGCAAAAAAGTCCTATCAATTAAATTTTAAATTTTTATAAAATGTTCAAGGTCCAAAAATAATGTGACCTTTTTCCGAGGAGTTTTCTGAACAGTAGGGAGGGTAGGTACTCCTATTTTGTCCTCTTTTTTATTTTTATAATTCTAGTCACCATAATTATATCTTAAAAAAAGCAATCAATATACCTACACACTTTTGTTGTAACAATCAACAAATAAATAATGCGTGTTGTGACACGACCTACTCGCAAATGAAACAAATATACCCACGAAATGCACTAAGTGTCACCGAATATTCGGCCGCCGAATATTCGGCGCTTCGGCCGAGAGCTTAGCCGAATATTCGGTATTCGGTATTCGGCCAAATCACTATTCGTGGCATCTCTAGTATTTACTAACCTTGCGTAAAAAACGGTAAAAACCAACTTACTGAGAACTGTCATATAAGTTTGATATCTCATTTGAAAGTGCTTGCTAGCTAGCAAATTTGCTAGGTCCTTTATAATACTGAACATAAATATCATAAAGGGGCTACCAAAATTTGCTAGCTAGCAAGCACACTAAAACGAGGTATTAAATTTGTGATAGTATCTATAGATTTGCTATGCAAAGTTGGCGACTCTAACCGTATAAAATAATTTGTATAATATCACCACTGTTTTAATACCGTTGGTGTTGGTGTGAACATACAACGCGTGCGCAAAACTTGTCAAAGTCTTCATGAAACTGTAAGAGAACTGATAATAAATTTGATACCTCATTTGAGAGGTACTTGCTAGCTAGTAACTTTACTAACTCCATTATGGTACTGGATATAAGATTGGCTTTGAATGTAAAGTAGGTATAGCTATTGTTACAATCAGCTGATTATTTTACAAGTTCAAGTTAGGTGTCGGTTTTGTTGTGATATCAAGTAACTATAATTTTACGTTGAAATATTCAGTAAAAATTAAACTTAACAGACGTAATTATTTTTTCTTTATTGCTAGTAATGTTTTTGCAAATGAATGACCGTTGAAATTTTTTTTTTCAGTTGCTTTTCCAATCTTCAGTTTGTTGCTCTAATTTTAATTAAAATCTGGTTCAGTTTTTTTTAGTAATGTAAATATTTAATTAATGAATTAAATAATTTTGAGATGATCATCTATATAACCATGACAAAAAGATATATACATATTTAGGTAAGGTAAGTATCTACATTTAACTATAAAAATAATAATGATTTTATTCTGTTAACTCATAGAATAGTATATGAAAATAAGTAAAATTAAGATAAGAACATTTTGAAATATCTTATCGATAACATTTTTTTAATATATGCAGTCGGTTTCCAACCCCTCGCTGTGAGTACGCTCCTGTAAAGCACGCTTTACATTTATATATACATACACGGAAAAAATATTGTAATAAAAATTTCTATGCTTTATGGTACTGTAAGGACGGTTCAGTATTATGGTAAAAATTGCAATGTTATTATGCAGTATTATGGTAAAAATTGCAATGTTCATTAAAATTTTTATTAGAATATTAGTAAAATTGTAGAGATTACAAATTACATTTTACTATAATATTAATAAAAATTTTAATGAACATTGCAATTTTTACCATAATACAGAACCGTCCTTACAGTACCATAATAACATAGTAATTTTTATTACAATATTTTTTCCGTGTACAATCCATTTGCGTGCAATTATTTTTTTAAGTTATTTTTTTACAAATTACAATTTAAGAATCTCAAAAACAGTGTACAAAATTCATATATTAATTTCAATTTAGATATATTTTTTTCTGAAAATGAAAAGCGTTGAAAATTAAGCATATCGAATCAAATTTTATATTGATATTTTCAGTATTACTATCACAACAATTTACCGATTAGAAAATATATTTCCTGATTTTCGGTATTTTCAAAAACGAAAAATTATATTAAATTTTCTTTCGCCGTTGACTTTTATTGTATTAAAAAGTTTGTAATATTATATACTAACCATTTAAATATTCACTCATCAAATGACCTAGAGGTTTCCAAAGTGTACGCCGTACCACCCTAGGGGTGCCGCGACGTCTTTACAAGGACGCCGGGTATTTGTAAATTCATTTATCTCATTAATTTAATATTAATTACCTAATAAATATTAAATTAATGAATTTGTTCAGTAATAATGCAGTTGTTTGAATTGTTCATTACAAGTTTTAACTTTCGGAATAGTGCTATAGGAAAACCTTACTTCAAAAAGGGCGCCGCGAGTCGAAAAAGTTTGAGAACCAATAAGGTCAATAACCAATGACGCGTTAAACGGTACGACTTTAGGTTACTGCCTATAGAGTCCCGATGTAAAAGGGGAGCCCGAGCTGAAGATATTAGTAAAAAATGTATGTTGAAGGCCTTTTTTGCTCTTCAACCAATTGTGAGAGTATTAAAATGTTTTCAGGTATTGTGAAATGAAAATTTATTGAATATTGGGATAAATTTATTCTCACTGAAGCCCCCAACTTTCATAACGCACTTCGCTAAATAACTATGTGAAAAAAATTGTCAAAGTTATGTAGTTCTGTAGTTCATGCAATGACATTTGTAAAAACATTTTGGTAAAAAAAATCAATTAAAAAAACAGCTATATAAACAACGACACCTAGGTCCCTCCGTCCTTCTGTGTATGTAAAGGAGCCCAAGGATACAAGACGGAATAGGATGTTGCTGATGGGTCAATCATAGCAGTGGATGCAGCGGGGATTGAAGGAACAAGGTTATGAGATATATTTTTGAAACTCATGCAGTGGGAAATAAATTATGAATTGATCTTGATTAGGGGGTTTGAGTCTATGACTACTGACAAAATACATACAAAATTTTTTAGATTAAACTTAATACGTTTAATATTTATAGCTAGGTGATTTTTTTTTCATTTTTGGTATAAACAAAAAGGAATGCGGTAGTATTTTTATTTTATTTGGTAAGATTTAACTTCTCTATATATTGTCCACACTACCTTCTACGTACACATAAAATAAATTTAAATTTTGAATATAAAAGATCGTAAAATCTATGATTTCATAAATCTAACGCTTTTTCTTTGAACCATGAACTATATCTAATTTTTTTACTAAAAACGATTCGAATCGGCTATAATTTTGTAAACCTCCAGTGAAAAAATTCGTTTCGCTATTAAAAAAAGTATACATAGATATTTTTATTAATTTATTTTTCTATAAATTATTATCACACTATAATATAAACGTGCAATATATATATATGTATATATGTATGTCCGGACGAAATGTTTTTTTTATAGACTTTGGATTGGCCAGGCCGATTTTGATAATTTTTTTTTCGTCATGTAGCTTGACTCTTTTTCCAGTCAATAGGCTAGATTTCATTTCTTAGTTATGAAAGGTCTCTGAGTTGTGATTTTTTTCCGAAAAAGTACATCGAAATTTTACTGAAAAAACGATGAATTAGCTGGCTCGAGCATCGGCTTTTGTTTTTCAGACAGTGTGATGGTCGTTTGAAAAATACTATTTTTACGATAATTTACTAAATTACAAGACATCACTGTTGTATTTTGTTTATATCTGTCAAAATATGACATTTATAAAGAAGAAAACACATGGATTTTTATTGACATTTTCATAAAAAACACACTGATTATATTTACTTGATTAATTTTAAAATGTTAGATTTGTGAATTTATTATAATTTCTACGTAAAATAGATTTTGATTGAAATTGTTAAACGAAGAAATTATAAACAGCTGTTTTTTATCTTATTAATGTCAGGAGCGTGGAAAGAAATGTTATTTTGTACATTTTGATTAAATTGCTTTTAAATTAAATTTTAACCAACATTGATTGGTAATTTGATGTAATTAGTATAATTATCTATAGATAATATTAAAAAGTATAATGTCAGGAGCGGCGAATTAAAAAATATTTAAAATCTTTTTTTCTAATTAGTTTAAATTTGACAGATAACAGATGACAGGGAATGTTCTAGAAGGTTTTCTATCGTTTTCTATTAGGAGTGAGAAAATTTTTGATGACGTTAAATTTGATAGTTCCAAAATTACGTGGTTTTTTACATGTGACATATTTTTTATGTTTGTAAAAAAATTATTTTGAGTGAAATTATTGAATTTTTTTTAATTGTTGAAATTATTCATTTAAATCAGGGACGGTGTTTCAAATATTTTTAAATTTGTGTTTTTTTAATGAAATTGTATAAAAATATAATTTTTAATAGTTTTGTTGATGTAATTTATTCAAAATTTCACATTTAAAAATAATAATTAAGTCAGGGGCTGGTGTCGTTTTAAATATATGAAATTTTTGGGAACTGTCACATTTCGTAACGATTGTAAAAACTTAAAAAAACATTTTTTATAGTTCAAAAATATAAATTTCATAAAAATATGAAAATTATAATATAGATCAGTAGCGCCTATAAAAAATTGTTTATGAATTATTATTTTTTTGAAAGTTTTGAGATTGATAATTGATATATTAATTTTTTTTTAAATTATAATTTAGTCAGGGGCGTTGCATGAAAATAGTTCAATTTGTTATTTTTTAAAAGTGCAATGTTTTTAAAATTATTTAATAAATAACAGTACATTTTAGGTTGTGTAATTTATACATGTTTCATTTATATCAGGGACGGCGTTTCAAATAATTTTAAATTTGTGTTTTTTTAATGAAATTGTATATAAATATAATTTTAAATAGTTTTGTTGTAGGTGATTGATGCAATTTATCCAAAAGTTCACATTTAAAAATAAATAAGTCAGTAGCGTCTCAATTTTTTTTTAATTGTTCAAAAATTAGAAATTTCAAAAAAATATGAAAATCAGTAGCGCCCCAAAAAAATTATTTATGAATTATTATTTTTTTGAAAGTTGAGATTGATATATTAATCCTTTTTTTTTTAATTATAATTAAGTCAGGGGCGCGCATGAAAATAATTAAAATTGCTATTTTTTTAAAGTGATGTAGACAAATTAATTTTGATTAAAATTGAACAAAAATTAAAAACTTCAGGAATATATAAAAATAAAAAGTTAACCATTTAATAAATAACAGTACATTTTAGGTTGGGTAATTTATACATGTAATATTATTGAAAATTGTAATATTGATATGTGATTATCACCACCAATTTAAGAAATAAAATGAGTATCAGCAAAAAGATTGGAAAATTATTATATTATACACATACGAGGGTCACAGACCCGAGTAAATTTGTGATTAGGTAATTTGTACATGTAAAATTACTGAAAATTGTAATATTGATTATCTCCGCCAAATGAAAAAATTAACTATCAAAAAATTGTGGAACGAGTATGATATATACACATACGAGGGTCGCAGAAACGAGTAAATTTGTATAAAAAATATGGCGTCAAAGGGGGTTGGGGCGCGAAGCGCCCAGGGGCACAGCCCCTAGTATCACACTATAATATAAACGTGTATGAATATATATATATATATATTTATATGTCCGCACGAAACTATAGCTTTATAGACTCTGGAATTACCCGGCCGATTTTAATAATTTTTTTTTCGTCGTTTAGCTTGACTCTTTTTCCAGTCAATAGGCTAAATTTCATTTCTTAGCTATGAAAGGTCTCTGAGCTGTGATTTTTTTCCGAAAAAGTACATCGAATTTTACTAAAAAAACGTTGAATTAGCTGGTTCGAGTGTCGGCTTTTGTTTTTCAGACAGTGTGATTGTCGTTTGAAAAATACTATTTTTACGATAATTTGCTAAATTACAAGATATCACTGTTGTATTTTGTTTATATCTGTCAAAATATGACATTTATAAAGAAGAAAACACATGGATTTTTATTGACATTTTCATAAAAAACACACTGATAAATTACTTGATTAATTTTAAAATGTTAGATTTGTGAATCAATTATAATTTCTACGTAAAATAGATTTTGATTGAAATTGTTAAACGATGAAATTATAAACGGCTGTTTTTTATCTTATATACGTCAGGAGCGTGTAAAGAAATGTTATTTTGTAGATTTTGATTAAATTGTTATAAAATTAAATTTTAACCAAAATTGATTGGTAATTTGATGTAATTAGTATAATTATCTATAGATAATATTAAAAAGTTTTTGTTAACTATAATGTCAGGAGCGGCGAATTAAAAAATATTTAAAATCTTTTTTTCTAATTAGTTTAAATTTGACAGATGACAGAGAATGTTCTAGAAGGTTTTCTATCCATTTCTTTTAGGAGTGAGAAAATTTTTGATGACATTAGATTTGATTGTTCCACAATTACGTGGTTTTTGAGTGAAATTGTTGAATTTTTTTTAATTGTTGAAATTATTCATTTAAATCAGGGACGGTGTTTTAAATATTTTTAAATTTGTGTTTTTTTAATGAAATTCTATAAAAATATAATTTTTAATAGTTTTGTTGATGCAATTTATTCAAAATTTCACATTTAAAAATAATAATTAAGTCAGGGGCTGGTGTCGTTTTAAATATATGAAATTTTTGGGAACGTCACATTTCGTAACGTTTGTAAAAACTTAAAAAAACATTTTTTATAGTTCAAAAATATAAATTTCATAAAAATATGAAAATTATAACATAGATCAGTAGCGCCTCAAAAAAAATTGTTTATGAATTATTATTTTTTTGAAAGTTTTGAGATTGATATATTAATATTTTTTTTTAAATTATAATTTAGTCAGGGGCGTCGCATGAAAATAGTTAAACTTGCTATTTTTTAAAAGTTATTTAATAAATAACAGTATATTTTGGGTTGGGTAATTTATACATGTTTCATTTAAATCAGGGACGGCGCCGGCGTTTCAAATATTTTTAAATTTGTGTTTTTTTTTAATGAAATTGTATAAAAATATAATTTTTAATAGTTTTGTTGTAGGGGATTGATGCAATTTATCCAAAAGTTCACATTTAAAAATAAATAAGTCAGTAGCGTTTCAAAAAAAAATTTTAATTGTTCAACAATTAGAAATTTCAAAAAAATATGAAAATTATAATATAGATCAGTAGTGCCTCAAAAAAAATTATTTATGAATTATTATTTTTTTGAAAGTTTTGAGATTGATATATTAATTTTTTTTTTAATTATAATTAAGTCAGGTGCGCGCATGAAAATAATTAAAATTGCTATTTTTTAAAAGTGACGTAGACAAATTAATTTTGATTAAAATTGAACAAAAATTTAAAACTTCAGGAACATATAAAAATAAAAAGTTAACCATTTAATAAATAACAGTACATTTTAGGTTGGGTAATTTATACATGTAATATTATTAAAAATTGTAATATTGATAAGTGATTATCACCGCCAATTTAAGAAAAAAATGAGTATCAGCAAAAAGAATGGAAAATTATTATAATATACACATACGAGGGTCGCAGCCGAAGGCTGAGACCCGAGTAAATTTGTGATTAGGTAATTTGTACATGTAAAATTACTGAAAATTGTAATATTGATTATCTCCGCCAAATTAAAAAACTTAACTATCAAAAAATAGTGGAACGAGTATGATATATACACATACGAGGGTCGCAGACCCGAGTAAATTTGTGTAAAAAATATGGCGTCAAAGGGGGTTGGGGCGCGAAGCGCCCAGGGGCACAGCCCCTAGTTTAGTAAATAATATCATAAATACAGTAAATAATTTATGGTTTTGATATTAAAAATTATTTTTATGTTTTTGAACTAATTACTGTTAATAATTTTTAATTCAATACATATGTATATATTACATTAAATAGGTATATACTTTTAAATACAAGTTAATAATTTGTATCAATTTTTCCAATAATAACTTTTTATTGAAATTGAAAAATAGAATATTTTAAAGTGGATAGAATAATTCGTTATTTATTAAAATTAGAAATGAATAATACAATCAACCTACAAATTGGCAAAGCAGTTATATTTTACTGTAAGCTGTAAGAATAACTGTTGACAGTCGATAAATTTACCAAAAAATTGACGTAAAGGTAGAATACGTTATATTTAGAAACTTAATATTTATAAATATCAATGCAATTTTCAGTCTTCAATTATAAGTAGGTGAAAAAATTGACAAGTGTAATACAAATTTAAATTTCATTATAAGCGTAAAATGCAAATTGTTTGTCGGATTTTTCACATTATAATAAAAGGTCACTATAAATGAAATATGATACATATGTAGTATTTCATTTATATGCATTTATTATATATTCAATATTGAAAAAAATTATAAATTTCAACCTATATTATATTATAATAAAATATAATGATTTATTACAATATTAACAATTAAAATGTAATTACAAATACAAATATTTATTTTGTTTCATATTTAAAAAATATTTTATAAATTTCCATGAGTGGACGCTTAAGATAATATATTTATTAGAATTAGATGATATATTTAAGCATCATCAGTATACGAGTATACTTATATGCTTATAAAAGCAGACTAGACATAAGCTTTTAACTAATTAAAGTTAATTGGACTCCACTTAAAAAAATGATTAATTCGTGTATTTTTTCCTATATAGGAAGAGTAGTTTCCATTCAACAAAAGTTATCATTGGTCTGACTGAGGACACCTTCTCAGGGCTTGCTAGGATCACAAACTTCTTCCCCTTAAATAACCGAGCAACTTTTGTCTGAGTCGTTTTTGTCTATTACTTCAAAGTTCAAAGCTTTGCGGAAAAATTAAGTGTATTTATTAACATTAATTTGCTTAATTTCACCGAAAAGTTGCCTATTTAAAAATAAGAAGGTTGGCCTTTAAATAACCTTAAAAACACCTTCTGAAGGTCAGTCAAGATTGTCAGACTCTGACCTCTCAATATATTCAAAAGTTCTGCCTTAACCAACAATTTGTGTAGAACATTCCATAATTAAAAATGATTTTAAAAAATCAATTCCATTTTACCGTAATTCAGTATATGAAAATTATTAAGAATTTTTATAAAATTAAAAATTTATCATAATTCAGCAGTGATAAATAAAATTTTTAAAAAGCCGCAAGCATATAATTTATCGTCGGTGTTTTCCTGTTATTTTTTCGTTATAAATATACATTTCTTCATTTCAAAATTATGTATGTATAATAATGTATATTACGTGCTTACTGGCATGAAAACCATATTAAAAATCAGTTACGCAGGTATATCAAAAGCTTTTTAAGTTTAAGATAGGGGTAATAAAAATAATACAATAATAATGTACATATACCTTAGATTAGGAAAGACTATCTTTCCTTGTCTAAGGTACAGACATTCAGGATCTCACTAAAAACAAAGTTGATTACAAACCGAAAAAAAATAATTTTAAACCATATAATTAACGATATAAGAATAATTATGATTAAGTTAATAATAAGTAATAAAGTTAAAATATTATTAGAATTTTAGAAACAGTATCATAGTTATTGGGTTTGGGGTGTGAAACACCAGGCGTGGATTTAGACCTAGAATTTGGAGGGGGACATGGACTGTGAAATGACAGTTTGGGGAGGTCATGGTCTGTGAAATGAACATAAAATGTTATTTTAGTATATTTAATAAGCATTTTTCTATTTAATTTGTTATAATTTTTTAGGTTTGGAGGGAGGAGATCATGCCCCCATGACCTCTCCTTTGGATCCGCGCTTGCAAAGCACCCAAGAATAAAACCCCTAGTATTATAGTTAACTAATTTTTTTCTAAGTGCTCCTTTAACTAACTGCCGTATTATCAACAGAACAAAGCATATGGTAGTACATTTAATTAATTAAAAGGATTTTTTATTTTCTGTTTTTACAACAGATATTTACTAGATATTGATTTAAAATCTATTTTAAAGGAGCATTTAGCACTCAAGGAGTTTCAAATTGATTGAAAATACCACCCATAATAAAAATAACTTATTGGTAACGTGAAAATAGCTATCAGTTAGATGTGAACAGCTGATTGAAGTGAGGTCAAATATTGTACACTCACGATTTATCAATGAAAAATAATCAATGCGTACAAATGGCATTAAATTCAAACATTTTAACTAAAAATGCAAATACACTTAAATGTATAAATATATGCATGTGTATAATTTGATCTCAATAATTATTTAATAAATTTTATTTATTATTTACTGAAATATAATAATGACTACTTTTTTTTGTTTTTATAATCACATTATTAATTAATTGGTTTCAGCTTTCAACCGCCGAAATATCGTTATTGATTTTCAGTCTGTTTTTTGTTTATCTGGTGGCTAATGACACACAAAAGACACTAAAAGTGAAAGAACATAATAAATAGTCTCTTGGGGTACATGCAATCCTGTTATTTTCAGGCGCGTGGTCGTCGCTGGTGCCCCTGACGACGGTGACGGACAAGTCTGTCACTCGCGCATACACCTGTCCCTACACATACACATATACACACTCACACATCCACCAACACAAACGCACACTTATCCCCCTTACAACATGTGCTCCGTGGAACATTTGCCACCGTTATACTGTGGGTAGATGATCCGCAATAAGTGAATCGGTCAGAAGACAAAGTGGATAATAGTCACAAGTAAATTTTTAGGACTTTTTCGGGACAAAACAATAACAATTTATTCATTCTATTAATCAGATTCATTTTAGAATCTTTTAATTGATAAAATATTATTAAATTCTTTCTCTGTAACACAGTTATTAACACTTTATGTCATCTCAGATGTGTTTCTAAAAATAAACTTATATAAATACATGCATAGACTCACAATATGCTCTATTTCATCTGTCGTGAAGATTCGATTTTCGAATCAAATGCAAAGTTCATTCTCTATCTATGTCTATGACACCCACGCAATAAATGAAATAGTTTTAGTTCGGTATAGGGTTGCAGGAAAGTAAAGGGGTTGAAGTTGAAATCTCTTTGCAACGTGCATGAATATTGACATTTAAAATGTATTGTAATATTATAATTATAATATTATATATGTTGTGGTGTTCAAAATAAGACGTTACGAATTTTTATTTCGAAAAATAAATAAAAAAGTTTTCAGAAAAAAGTTTGGAGGAGGGAAAACTGTGTTTTTGTATGGAGTTTTAAATGGAATTTAAAAAAAGAGAACATATATATAGTGTTTTGTTTTTAGGATATGATTGTAGGTGAATATTTAATCTTATATAAAAATTGCATTATAATATTGTTTGCAAAACAATGTAGGTATTGACTAAAAATGTACAGTTGAATATTAGTATTGAGAAAACAAAATAAATATCAAAATAAAAATAAAAAACCCCTATATGTGAATAATCTCAGTTACCCCTTACATAATTCCTATAATCCCGGCCATCCTGTTCGATTTCACCTGCTATGATTGACCCATCAGCAACTTCTCATTTCATCTTATATCCCTGTGTCCCCTAACACACATACACACGCACAAACACATTTACATCATATTCTCTAATTGTAAGTAAAAAGCAATCACGAAGGACCAGCAGACAATAATGCATGAAGAACAAGAATTATAGTATTGATTATAATTGATTTGAAGTGATATTTTTTAAATATAAACATTATAAACAAATCTTTTTGATTATTCATCAAAAAATGACATTGAACAGTTATCTATGCAGAGAATACCTGCATTCTAAAAATTTTCCATCTAATCGTAATTTTCCCAGTATTGATTCATATTACTAGTGCATAGATTTTTTTTGGTCTACTTAACAAATTAGTTTTAGTTACAATGAAATGATTTTCAATTTCAAAAGTTAATTCATATAATAGGTCAAATTAAAAAATAAAAATAAAATTAATGCCGTGTTTACACCAAAAAGACAAAACAATAACACGGTGTTTTGAAAACAATTCGTATTTAGATAAAAAAAATGTATAGGGTTTGTTGCTATTTTGTCAAAAAACATCGTATTGCTATTGCTGTTTTGTTTTTTTCGTGTCAAATGTTTAGCTTTGATACACGATAATATCATATTTTTATGTTAACTCCTATATATGGATTTTTCCTGTTAAGTATTTTTTTTTAAATTGCGATATTTTAATATTATAATATTTTTTTAATCGATTAACTTTTAATTATATTTTGCAATGTAGCGTTTTTTAATAATAAAACAAAAATTAATTAATTGAGAATATTCGAAAGCAGTCATAATTATTTCCTCATTCGTAAAGTAACGCAATCCAATCCAAAAGAAATAATATAAATCTTATTAATTAAAAATTCCTACAATTAGCTCAGTCATGCTACATGTCAATACTTTGCGTATGAAAAACTGTCAGATTGTTCTTTTTCGATATGTATCTCTTTTACTTATAAAATTCTATACAAATCATTACTTTTCATGAACATCAAAAAATCAAAACCTAGCTCATATAACTGATTTTTGTTTACACATACTACATATGTATAAGAGATGAGGAATATTTAATAATATTCTGTCAGAAAAATGATTAGCATAGTACCATATTAATTAATCCATTAGTATATTATAATTAATATATTATAATAATAACTAGTTTTTCCCCAAGCTAGGAAAAATTGAAAAAAGGTTGAATGGAGTACCCTAAAAGCAATGTTACTTTAAAACTATAAGCATTCGTTCAACCTTAATTAATAATATAAAGGTATATAAAATCTTCAAAATATTTGTATACAAAATTTTTACAAAGATATGTTTGTTATACTTAAAATGCAATAAACAATATTTGACGACCGTTTGATTTTAACACTCCAGTCACGAGATATTTGCTTCCAAAGTCGTTATCAGAGATAATTTATAAACTATTGTTGCAGAAAAGAATCCAGAAGGTAGCTTTTAATTAATACTTTAAATGAAAATTGTAACAAACACTGTAATTTTTTTTTACTTTATATTCTAGAAATGTCGAAAATTTTGAAACAGAGTTACTAAGAACCCTATCAAATACATGTCCAACACGCACTTGGTCGTTTTATTTTTAAATACATTCATTAGTTATTTTGCTACTTCAACAAAGTCAGAAGCAATAACCTATATTACGCATATTAAGATATGCGTAATATGCGTTTTTTAGTAATAAAGTAAATAAAAGGATTATGTATATAATATTAAATAACAAATTTACAGCTTGTGACACATTTCATAATCAACGTTACAAATTGTTAATTTTAATTTTGTTTACAATTAACATGTTTATCTTGTACAATTGAAGTTATTAATAAATTGTAATACCTTTTTTGATAATTATATAAAATCATTTTTGTTACAATTTGTGCCGGATTAAAGTATCAAGATTCCTACTTAATATAAATATTATATTATTAAATAAATCTTCCAGCACTTAGAAAGGGTCATCTAAGTGCATACATATATCTGAAGTAATCTGAACAATTCACTAGAATTTTAAGAAGAAAGATTCTGTTATAGGATATTGTACTAGAAAAGTTGTATTATATTTTTACTGACTGAGATGATCACATACATAGCTTTACCTATCCTTTAGATTTGGATTATTTTCTTATTAAATAAAATCAATATGTAGAAATATCTATACATTTTTTTTCAATTTTTTTTTGTTAATGTTATTTTTAGCATAAAATAAATATTATAATAAATGATTGCTGTAATGTGAAAAATAAAAATAATTTAAATGAAGTGATTAATAAACGATAAAAATTCATTGACGTCTGTTTTTGTTTTTAATAAATAATGAAGCTGTTAATTTCGAGAAAATAAGAATGATGGAAAATATCCCATGAAATTTGAACGACTATAAAAATGATTAACGTAATTTAGAAATTTAAATAATTTTAGAATTTACGTAATATATAAACAAGGAAGCAATTCCACAAGCATTTTTCTTTTTCAATTTAGCCAAACACTATCGCGAAAATTCGCAAATTTGCATATTAAATGAAAAATGGAAAATCAACTAATAAATATTATTATTATTTTCTGATGAACTCGCTAAAATCGAAATGAACTTATTATATACAATGTTTACAGATTTTTTATTACGGAAATATATTGATCAAATGAATGAGTTTCCCATGAAAAATTATTAATTGAAATAAAAAAAAAGTATTATAACTTTTTATTATACATCCAAAACGATCTTAAAACAAAGATTTTTCATAAGTTAAACAAGGAAATATTCAAGAGAATAAAATATTTGAAATATCTGATATTTATTTTATTTATTTTTATATTAAATTGGATGTGTACGAATCAAAAATATTATGTTACACTAATAAAAATACAATTAATTACTTTAAAATTTAAGATCAAAACAGATCAAATTAATTTATATGAAATAAACATTTTTGTTATTATTTCTATATCGTTACTAATCAAATTTGGGGAATAATATTCTTTATTTATATAATAAATAAAAAAATTGGTAATATCTTAAATAGAAATCAAATTTTGTTTTAATTGGAAATACTTTATTTGTTTCACCAATTTGCTGTAAAAAGTAATTTTCAATAACAATCAATAAACCTTCCATAACAAATATCATCCTAGATCATTGGCAGTATACATAAAAAATAAAATAAAATGTTAGAAAATTACTAGTAAGTACTAACCGAAATTATTTTATTAATTTCATATAAATGTAGCAATTATACTGCAAAAAATAACGTATATTCTCACTTATTTTACTACTGTATTAATAGTTGAGAGATGGGGGGTTAAAACTTGTTTTTTTTAATATAAATGGGGCGATATTAGCTACCTATTGGTGTTTTATTTATTGCTCTACGATAACACAGGTCCACGAAAATTTGTCATTTCTTATGTAATGTAATTAAGGGTTGAGGGATAGATGGTATTATTATTATTATTATTATTAGGTTGTGATTGATGGTAAGGGTTAGATACCTCTAACACTGCAGCCTTTGGCTTATTGTGTTTTTCATCAATTCACTCATTCAGTAAAAAGGTTTACCGTTCTTATCAGGTTTAGCAGCCTTTCCACCAAGTTTTCTCTTGTTAGAGCTTCTCGATAGTTGTCTCCTGCTAGGAGTGCATGTCTCCATTGAGCAAGAGCTTCACAGTCGAATATGATATGGGAGGCTGTTTCGTCCTCTTCATTACATAGTCTGCAGATGGGTTCTTCGTTATAGACCTCCATTGTTTGCATGTGTTTCCGTAGGTTACAGTGGCCGGTTATCATTCCTGTCACTAGCCTAATTTGTTGTCTACTTAGTTGTAGTATTTCATCCGTTAATTTTCTGGATGGATAGAGGGTAAAATTTGTTTTATTATAAATGGGGCTATATTAACTATCTATTGGTGTTATATTTATTGCTCTACAAGGTCGTGTACTCTAAACTGGACTATTTTAATAAATGTATTTTGTAGGTTAGACTTTTCTCTTCAATTAGCTTTATTTTGTATCGCTATATAACTATTTTTGACCGAATTATCTGCGATAAAAGCAAAAACTACGCTTTTAACTTTGAATGTCTATAACTTGGGAATTTGAAAGTATTTTTTTCATATCTTGGTTAAGAACGTTCGTGTTGCGATACAAAAAACAGCAAATTGTAAGAAAAGTCATTAGGTAGATTTGTTTAATCAAAATTACAGCTCATAGAAGTTCTCGAAATCGAAATAAATTTTTCAATTTTTTTGTCATCGATTTTTTTTATTGGCAAATATAAAAAAAGACATTCGTTTAATTATGCACATTCAAAATTTTAAATGTCTGAAAACTCAAACTGCACTTATTTTACTTTCGAAATTATTATTTTTTTAAATAAGGACAGTTATAAAAAAATATTTTTTAAATGACTTAAGAAAATGAAACCCCTCTTGAGTGATTACACACTACGCCAATGTATGCACCAGAATATTTTTAATTTTTACTGTGTACCTGTCATGGCGAATTGTTTAAAAGTTTGGGAAGCGTGGAAAGACTTCTGAAATCGTTGGAACAAATCTTTGATAATGGCGAATAAAAACTGATGCTGAGGGAATACAGTCGGGCAGTTAGCAACTCTATAACAACCTAACTAGGTTACAGGTGAGTGTCGCGTACTCAAAAACGGCAAAGGAAAAAATAAGTACAAAAGAAAACACAACAATTGAAAACGTACAAAAAATTATACACGACAATCGAAATTTTTCACCATTGTGTTCAGTGATGTATGTATTTCTTCGTTTTTTTCGTTAACAATACCGACGCCATTTTGGAAAATATGTAGTGTTTTTTTTTAAATTTAATGTGCTCAGTGTTGGACTTTTATCATTTTGTTTAATTATTGTTGATGTTCTATTGTTGTATATTGAATATTGCTATTAATAATCAACGATTTTTTGGTTTTAATTTATAGTTGAATATAATAAAAATAATAATTAATAATAAATACATTAAGAAAATAAAATTATATATTTATCTATTTTACTTGATGAATTTTAATGTAGTTATTTTTATAATTTTTTAGAGTCTAAAGAAGTTGCAAAAATTCTGGAACAGATGAACAGTGAAAAATAGAATATTGAAAACTTATCAGTTAAGGCAGCTATTGTAAGTAATTTGTAGAAAGTTTTTTTTATAAATACCCGCAGTTCAAATAATTGGCCTTTTTACCTATTTAAAATATTTATGTAATTTTTAACTGTTGAATATTAAAATAAACTGATTCTATTATTACGATTGTTAAATACTAATAATCCATAGAGTTGGGCATAAGAATAAACATAAATAATTATAATTGATAAGATTGTTGAGTGTTTTGAATTTTATCCTTTTGAATAAAATTGAAGGAATATTTTTTATATTCAAAACTAGTTAATTTTAAGGGCCGTTTGTTTTTATGGGCCGTACCATAAAATGTATTGTGTTTAAATTATTAGATATAACATAAAAATACTTTTGTTTATTTTTAGATTTTTAATTCAAAATGCTGCTGAGAATTTATCTGATTTTTGCAGCTGTGGTTTATTCAACACATGTAAGTAATTATCTTTAGAATATCAAGAAATGAGAAATAAAACTATTATTAATACGATTATATATAATCGCTTCATCAAAATTAAATATTTAGAAAAAATATCCTTCATATTAAAAATCATCCCTGCATTTATTTTTGGCCTACATTATAAAATTTCAGAAGTATCTAATTGTAATATCTGTACATCAACATAAAAGTATAATTGTTAACAGGTCAGTGCCGAACCATTACCTAATTCAAGTAAAAGTAATGATACCACCCGTGTTTATTACTCCAGTGGCTCTGAGGAGAAGAAACACGATGAGACCAGCCAAGGGAAGAGAATGTTAATGGCAGGTATATGTTATTATTTATTCGTAACTGTAAAGCATATTTACTGACAATTGCATTCTGTTTAAAGCGTCGCCGGTTGTACCAGCACCGACCAAGTTCTTAACAACTCTAGGTTTGAATTGTTGCGGAGCGTGCAATACTCCATGCGCCAACTGTGACTCGGTACTACAACGGGTAGTACCGCCATGCAACAATCAAATACCGTGCGGTCCGGGAAGCTGCAACGGGCCTTGCCCGCCTCCATGCGACAACAGCATCCCGTGCGGACCGGGCAGTTGTTACGGAGCATGCCCTGTACCTATGTGCGATCAATCTCTGCCATGTGGTCCGGAAAGCTGTAACGGACCATGCCCACCGCCGCCACCGCCTTGCTCACCTGCGATACCTTGCGGCACCGGTAGTTGCAATGGTCCATGTCCGCCATCTCCACCGCCTTGCTCATCTGCAATACCTTGTGGCCCCGGCAGTTGTAATGGCCCTTGTCCACCACCACCACCACCCTGCGATATGCATATACCTTGTGGCCCCAGCAGTTGCAACGGTCCTTGTCCATCATTACCACTGCCTCCTTGCGATGTTTTCATGCCATGTGGACCGGGAAGCTGTAATGGACCGTGTGCGCCTCCCTGTGATACATCTAGATCTTGTGGCCCAGGAAGTTGCTTAGGACCCTGTGCACCACCACCCTCACCAACGTCCCCTTGTGATGTTTACATGTCCTGCGGTCCTGGAAGCTGTAATGGACCGTGTTCCCTCCCATTTATATCAAAATCATCAATGTTACCACCAGGCATATTACCACCTCCACCACCACCACATGGATTGCCTCATCTGCCTAATCTTCCATATCCACCCCCTGGTGGTTTGTTACCACCCCCACCACCTCCACCTGGTTGGATGCCTCCTCTACCATACCCACCTCCTCTACCACCTAGTGGAATTTTACCACCTGGTGGAATTTTACCACCTGGAGGAATTTTACCACCTAGTGGAATTTTACCACCTGGAGGAATTTTACCACCACTAGGGTTTATACACCCACCATACTCCCCAATTGCACCATCGTTCCCACCACATATGTTCCCTCCAGGTATGCCAGGTCTAAAACCATTACCAGGTTTACAACGTCCATTAACAGGTATGCAAGGTTTACTCCCTGGTTTGCCAGGTCCTTTCCCGGGTATGCAAGGTCCATTCCCAGGTATGCCAGGTCTATTACCTGGTATGCCAGGATTTTTCCCTGGTATGCCAGGCGGAATAGGCCCATGTGCAGGTGGCCCATGCGCAGGTGCCCTACAAGGTCCGGCTGGATTAATCGCAGGAGATTGTGTTAGTCAAGCCACACTTTGCTGTATTATGAACAAATTAAATGGTATCATGTACCCGCCTCACCCTCCGATGATCTTACCACAAACGTCGTATCAACAAGTGTCGCAAATGGGAGTAACACCAATGATAGCTTCAACAAGATTTTCATTGACGCCTCCTAGTAGTAGAAAGTCATCGGAAGTTAACAAAAGTTAAATAATTTCTTTCAAAATGTTTGGAACGCAAAATTGTTAATAAAAATTAATATTTGATTATCAATTACATTTCATTATACTTTTTAAAAAAGCTGTACTCTGTGTATTAAAAGATGGTTTTCAAAATATATTAATTATTGTACGATGAAGGAAATAAAAAAAATGATGCAAATTGTCTGTGATATTTAAATAATGACTACTGGCTATTCGATACTTTTTTTTTAATTCACAGCAAATGTATTCAAATTTATTATTGTTAATACTATCTACCATTCCTTTTCTGTGGATAAATAATATAGTTATATATATAATAAAATTATTTTTCTAACAAAACATGGAATTATTATTTTTATTGTCTAAAATAATTAAATAATCTTTGGAAACGTAATGTGCAGAAGAATTTAATTTATTAAATATGCAGAATTGGTTAAAAAATGTAATTATTTTATAAACTAAAAAAATGTTCAGTATTATTATTTTATTTTTTCAAATTATTGTAGCAACTGAGTATATCTTGTAAACAAACTTGAAGATAAACTCTTTTAAATATTTCCTAAAAATTCGTGTATTTTATACAGGTTTGCAAATAATATCCATATTATCCATGTATATTAGAATAATCATCATCTATAAAAATGTATCATTCCACAAATTAAAAAGAAAATTCTATAAAATATCATCAAAGTTCTGTCAAATTATTATAAAAAATAAAATGCAGTAAAATAAATGACTATATAAAAAAACAGTTCATTTAATTAAATAGGAAAAGAGTAAAAGTTCATTTCAAATTAAAACCATAAAAAATATTGTATGCGGAAGTAAAAAAAATGTTATAGTTTAATAAGGGAATAATTTATTTTGCAACAACTATAAAACCGATATGAAATATAATCAACGTAATAAAATTTTAATGATTTGTCTCAGTAACTTCAGGAAGTAATTTTAATTACTGATTATTCACCTTTGGTATTATAATAAATACATATTTTGGAATTTAAAAGATATATATGTTTGTATATGTACATATAATACCTACATATAAATATAGGTGTATGAATACCTATATTAATAAAATGGTTTTACCATTACACATACTACGATACAATCTATAGTCTATTAACCTATTTTTGAAGTTATTTGAAGCATTCGGGGGTTAATTAATATATTATGTAAAAAAAATATAGCCAACATTTTTTTTTGTTGGTCTTCGCCCCAGGTGTTACTTCCCTTAGTCACTTAGTGACGCCTCTGCATACATTGGATCTAGAAGGTTCCAACATACCAAGAAGCTGAGAGACAGAGCCTATTTTTGTAACTCCAAAATTCAATTGTTTGTAACTGATTTATTTCAATAATACATTCAATAAATATTTTTTTTTTATTTTCATAAACCTATTCCTATTTTTGCATCCTGAATTATTTTAATAAGAGAAATACATACATATAACATAGAATTCAACTTCTTCAAATCGACCGGATATGATTACTAAAAAAACTTTTGCAGAAAAATTATTCATAATAAGTATTATTAACAATCTATAATAGTTAACTAGTAAAAGGACATATCCTCAATTATAGACTAGCATAGATATATTATAATATGCGTTAATTTTCTAACGGTGAAATAATAAATTATACAAATCGAAATATAGTCTTTTCGGTTTGCGGTGGTTGCCGGGGTATTTGACGGTACGAATCGTGATCGTACCGTCAGTTGAAATTTTTTTAATGAAATTTCTATAAAAAGTGATATTCGAATTATAAAATTTGACTACATTTTTTTGAGTTTTATGTTTCATTAAATGTTTATTAGATTGAAAATATTATGAAAAGTTTAATTTTTCAAACCGCAGGTCTGTATCTCAAACCGTTCTTGAGATATGACCTCTTAAAGTTTCAGTTTTTTTCAAAATTTTGGAAATAATTGGCCACAACTTTTTAACGTGTGGTCAGAATTAATTTTCGTTAGCGGATTTGAAATCAGCGCGTCAAAATCTATATAATGACATGTAATATACTTTAAGATCAGAAAAAAAAAATTTTGCCAAAAATCGCCATTTTTTTAAGGTATACCCCTTTGAATTTTTTCGATTTTTCGTGAATTTTTTTTTGTCGAGTTTTAAAGTATTATACATGTCATTATACAAATTTTTACGCGCTGATTTCAAATCCGTCAACGAAAATTAATTCTGACCACACGTTCAAAAATTATCGCCAATTATTTCCAAAAATTTGAAAAAAACTAAAAATTTAAGAGGTCATATCTCAAGAACGGTTTGAGATACAGAACTTCGGTTTGAAAAATTAAACTTTTCACATCATTTTCAATATAATAAACATACTTTTAACGAAATCTAAAACACAAAAAAAATTTGTCAATTTTTTTGTTATTCTAATTTCACATTTCATAGAAATTTCATAATAATTTAAATAAGAAAATTTAAACTTTTCATAAAAATTTCAACTTAATATGTTAATATTAACATGAAAGATAATTAGTAACATAATATATATATTTAATTTTTACGAAAAAGCGAAATTCATAATATAAGTTATGGTAGGTACCTATCTAATTGTAAATGTATAAGTAACTAGTGCCCTCTATTCAAAATATACTTTTTCTGTGTGTAGATATCATTTTGCAATTTTAGATTGATATACTTAAAAAAATTGATATGTAAAAGAAATAATGCAACTTAAATATCACATCAATTTGTATGTTGCATATGTTCAACTTTTGAGTGATTGTCTATACTCTATTCTATACTCTATCCAGCGGTTCTCAAACTGGGTGCCGCGGCACCCCGGGGTGCCGCGAGCGTATGCCAGGGGTGCCGCGGCAATAATCAAAAAAAGTCAGCTAAAATTGTGAAAATATTAAAAAACGGCATTAAGATGCTAAAAGCTAAAATTTAAGTTGTCTTCTCTCACCACTGTCGAAAAAGTTCATTTTTTGTTTCACATTCAGACGTAACGTTGTAATTACATTTTGAGTGAAGTTTTAAGGTGGAAAATTTGGTCGGTAAAACAGTAACTGTAAGCTTGATCAAGTAAGTACAGTAAGGTCTCTTTTTACGCGGTAGGTACTTTTCACAGAAAACCGCATATAAAAAAATCGCTCAAAAAAAGACATTGCTTACATTGTAAAATCTGGGATACATTCCATAATTTTCTAAAATCGTGTAAAACCAAATCAATGAATTAAAAATAGGCCAAAAATCGCATAAGAAAGTTTCTAGAAATAAACGAATAAGAATGCCTATAAAAATGGGTTGTTTTTTAATTTGAGAAGTAAACAAAATTTGAAAATAAAAGACAACTAAAACACCGATGTTATTATTGCTTTTGTGACACGAAACAACTGCAAATTTAACAAAAATTGGAATTAAAACTTTACTACAATTGATTTTAATTTAACAATTGTATTTAAATTTTTAGTAAGTGCGGTGACTGCAGATTATTTTCTTGTGATATTGGCATATTCCCAATTTTTCAAAGTCTCATTGTTACTTTCGGAGATATTTTTTTACGATTTTTTTAAATTTGCTAAACGAAGATTTTAATAATAACAAAACGTTTACATAATTGAATTCCTTGAATTGTCAGCTTTCATTCCATATCTCACCGCCGAAACGGGGAGTTTCTGAATTTGCATAAAAAAAGTCCGCGTAAAAAAAGACCCAACTTCACTTATATTTAGGTACCTAACCAAACTTCCTATAAATATAAAAGAAATAATGAAAAATTCATCAAAACAGTTTCATTCGTTGCATTAAAGGCACCTGCGAGCATTAAAGTTGCACTGGTTTTTCTTATTTTCCTAACTATTTAAACCGCTTTAAGGATAACTGTGCCGCAAAATTTTTTTATCCCGACCAGGGTGCCGCGAAATTTTTTTATCCCGACAAGAGTGCCGCGAATTTTTTTTTGCCCGACAAGGGTGCCGCGGCGAAAAAAGTTTGAGAACCGCTGCTCTATACTATACACTCATCTCGCTAACTACCGACCTTTGATTTACCGGTAGCTTGATTTACCGACGTGCCAAACGCGCGATTTGCCGACTTTCTCCTACCCCCTCCATAATACTACCGTGATTGCTATTTCTGCGCGAAGTTTAAATTCACCAATCAACGTTGAGGTTGGCACGGTGGTGGGGACCCCTCTCAACGTCGGCAATTCAAGCGGTTGAATTACCAACAACGTCGGTAATTCAAGCGGTTGAATTACCAACAACGTCGGTAATTCAAGCGGTTGAATTACCAACAACGTCGGTAATTCAAGCGATGAGTATGTACTACTAAAAAAAATTGATAAAATAAATAATGCAACTTAAATATCACATCAATACGTATGTTGCATAAACAAAACAAATGTTCAACTTGAGAGTCATTGCCTATAATATTTTAATATAGTGTTATATCTATTTCTTTTTCTAAGAAGAATGAAATAGACACTCTTGTTTAAATAAGGACAAGTATATCCTAAACAATTTTCCATCTCATTCTTTTGACACGACTCTGTTTTCGAGTCAGATGCACTGTCCAATTGTCCATGCTCTATGTCTATGAAACTAACATGCGAGGTGTCAAATCGTTCATATCAATGTATAGTGGAAACTTAAATTCAAAAAAATAACAAAAAAATAAACTGCATCAATTATAGAATTTAATTTTCATCGTATTTTATACCAATATTTTTTAGATTAGTAGGGCACTAGTAACATACATTGCATTGTAATGCTTATGACCCCCCCCCCCCCCCCCCGTTCGCTCCTAATAATCCTAATCTACTTTTGAATTTAATAATGCATTGTTTTTGGATATCATATGTAAGATACAAATGCCATATTAATGTGTAAAAAAATGTAATTATATTATAAGCAAAAAAAAATGTGTCCCTCAATAATCAAAAGCAGACCCGTAAATTGAAATTATATAAATCAAAGATCAAAAAAAGTTAATTTTCTATACAAGAATTTCTCATTTGAACTTAAAAAAAAACACTGATCGATTATATTTAATCTACAATAGTTATTTTTGTTGATATATGGTATACCTGTTGTGTAGTATTAAAAGTAACTTAATTAAAAATTAAATTAAACATTTTTTCCCGTTATTAAAATAACAAATTCTTAAAAAAATATATTTTATTTTTAGAATTTTTTATATAAATAAATATGTATTCTTGTATGATTAATAATATTATCTACATACTAATATTTAATTACATTTACATAATTTATAATAAAGATAAAAAACGGTATGGGAAACCATACCATGTTTTAACTTTTTTATTATTTTTAATAGTGTAAAAATACGCAACTATACTCCAACTACATATGTATAGTGTAAATATACTCCTATTAGGCTTTTACGAATTTAAGTATCTTAATTAGTTAATGATTGCAGTTTTTATTTAACAGAGTTTATTTTAATGCAGCATATGTGTACAAAAATATTTATATTTATCTGTTAAACATTATATTTTTATTTTTCGCAAAATATTCAAGGTTTTCATGAGCGTATCGGTACAATTTTTGTAAGTGATATTATTAAATAAAAAAACAAAGTAAATCGAATATTACTGCAATAAATAATTAATATATTATTTATATACATGTATTCTAAACATAAAATTAACAATTTTAAATGTTTATTAATTTAATATTAAATAAATTCCCATGTTATTTTACATAATATGTATATGAGTATGTATTACATATTACTTTATTTTATCGATAATATCCATCGATCATAAAAATTCTATTAATTCCCATTTTATATGCGTACAATTGAACATAAAATAATATGTAAAATAAATATCATTACATATTTTCGTTTCATATACCTAATAATTAATTTATAAGGAAACAAATTTTTCCGTTTAATTTTGTTTTCATAAATTGTTTTGCAAAAGTATTTTTTATTGTTCTGCATCAAAATCGTAAAAATAACACACATTCTGGAATCAGTCTATCTGTCTGTATATCACAGCTTTCTAAATTTTGAACCATTTGATCTAGTAAGCTAATGTAAGATATGGTATGATTATATGCATAGGTGGGCATGAACTCGTTAATCCGTTAATCGTTAATTAACGAAGTTAACAAAATGGTTAACGGATTAACTTTTAAGTTAACTCAAAAAAATGTTAACGCTTTTGTTAACTTCCGTTAAATTTAACTTCCGTTAACTTTAGTCCGTTACATTGGTTGTTTGATGAAAAGTACATAAAAAAGTTGTCGAAATAGTAAAAAAAGATCTTCAAACATTTTAGATGGTTATCTTTTCAACGATTAACTTTAACTTTCGTTAAATTTTCGAATTTTCGGTTAACTTTAACTTCCGTTACATTTTCGGAATTTTAACGCTTTAACGGTTAACGAAGTTAACTTTTTTATTAACGGATTAACGATTAACGAAGTAAACTTTTCGATTAACTGTGCCTACCTCCTATGATTATATGATAGTAAATGGTGGATCAATTGAATTTATAAAATATTTATTTACTACGAAATACATAACTAAATTCAAAGTCAAAAATTTGGTTTCTTGGTTCTCTAGAGTCTTATACAGTAGGTACTGGGTATGTCAAAAACATTACATTTCTAAACTGTTTTCATTTTTAAAGTTCAGTACCTATTATAAAGAATTTGCTCGAGAGCGAAAGTTTAACTACCGCCATATACGAGGTATAACATATAACTGACAACCCACTGATAGTTGTAATGAATGTGATAAGCATAAATCAGTGGTTTAAAAGCAGTGGTGACAAGTGTAACTCATAAAATCATGAGGAAATTCATAACGATTTGACATTTCTAGAGCAAATTCTTAATAATACTTGACATATTTGATTTAACTTTTGAATAAATAACAAAGTATCATTGATGTTTCAGATATATTGTTGTTACTTGTTATGCAAATTGCAAATGGCCGTAAAGATTTATCAATGCAGGATTGTATTTCAAAACAATTTAAAACCATAAAAATTAATGAACTTTTTTCTTGATTTAATAACCAGCTTGCAAATTAGTTATTAATTTAGTACAAATACTTTCAACATATATAAGAATGCATGGAAATTATTATTCAAAATTTAATTTAGAATTGTTTAAAAATATAAATAGCGGAAATTATTAAAATCAACAGTTATATGTATGTATGTACCAAAAAATATCTTATAAAACTTAAACAACAATATGCAGTACGAAGGAGCTGTCTAGAAAAAAACACGATTCAGTGGACAAAATGGGTTAAGAATAAGAATATGTACAGAAATATTTAAAAAAAATGATGTAAAAATTTCAAAATTATTCTATTCTGAATATTTTCATAATTAATGAAAACAATTAAGTAACATTTCTTTAATTAAAATAGTTTTTTTTTTACTTTTTTTATATAGCGTTTTTTGATAACTAATTAATCATAAATTATTTAATTGCTAGAATATTGTTTAACAGAAAAAAAGTTATACCAAAACAATACATAATTTAAATAAATACGCGTATTTTACCATTAAATTAATTTAATTACTGTTTATCATTAATATAAGTACATATATGTATTTATTTTATTTGTTTTACGGTTAGTAAAATATAATTAAAGTATTTCATTAATACTAAAATTAAATGCTTCAGATGTTGATTATATAATAATATAGCGCTCATTACAATTTTCTGTGCAAATAATATTTTCGTATAGAAAAATCGAATTGTAACCTGTGTCCCTATCAAAAAAGAGTGCAGGAGGGACTAGCTAATTTAAATACATACGAAATATTTAGTATTTTTTATTTGACAGATCTTCAAGTACTGCCCCCTTATTTACTGACCCACTCAACCCCACTACGATCTGACGCTACTGTAACTACAGAATGACCAATCTATTTATTAATTTAACTACTTAATATATAGGTAGGTATTTATAAAATAATACGGTTATTATTTAAAAATGTTATTAATTTTAAGTCGCTTTAATCATCGCTATAAAATTTGTTTACAAAGTTCTGTAAAATAGTAATAAAGATAATTTATGATCGACTACTTTAAAACATATATAATAATGTTTAAAAAGCCATTCAAAATTGATTATTATAACTGAAAATTGATTGTAATAAACAACAAATGACTCAACACAATTATTAAAAAAAATTTGCAAGATTTATTGTACAGTCCATATTTTATAGGTAATTAAAAACAAATGATAGTAAATTCAAATTGTTCGGATACCATAAGTAAATTAGGAACTAGGAACCCTATTGTTCAATATACTTTCTCCGTTTGTCTGCCTGTAATATTTTTCTATCTCCGAAACTAAAATTGGTAAGAATAAGTTTCGTTTATTTTCTACCAAAATCTATAATAATGATATCTTATCTAATTTATAGTGAGTGGATCGGAAGTCCTTGTCCTCACGAGGTCCCCAGTTAGCGTTTCATGCGCCTGTTTATAAATATAGCTCTGGGTTACATATTTGTAATTGTTACCATTCAAATTAACTAATTAGTTATTAAATATAAATTGAAACTTATTGTTTCTAAAAATATAAAAAAATGTACACAAAGCATAGTAAAAAATATGTTAATATTATGATTTAAAACCCGTTTTAAAAATTGATATAGAAAAGTTTTGGACAATGGGAATTGTCGCAGTTTTTTTGATAAAATTAATATCTCAATGTTGACAATATTGTTCATAATAAGAAATATTAATTTAAAACATATTTATGACAATTTTTAGACAATTAGTACACGGAGAGAATATTCTTTCTAAAAATTAACAGAAAATGATGTGAACTTGAGGACAGAATCAACTTCTGAAAAAAATTAACAGAAAAGTCGGTAGAATTTAAAATAAAGTAAATGAAGAATTACAATGAAATACTGCTAAATTTTAATATAGTACCATTAAAATTTATTTACTCTGAAAAAGTAATTGATGCTATTCTTTAATTTAATTTCTTGCATATGAAAATTTCACGAACATTCTCTATAATTTTATTATATTACTTTTCATATCTGGCCTATCGCCGTCATAGAAATTGCTATACAGTATATTGAATTGTAGACGTTCTTTTAAATTTTATTTTACCATGTCGGGTGTTAAAAATTTCTAGGATCAATTTCGTCCTCCCGTTAACATGTTTTTCATGTTAAAAATTAACCCATTAACGCCGAGCGTGTTCATATGAACACACTTACACGTGTCCCCAAAAATTGTCTTTGATCAATTGCTTCTTAGATAAAGATGTTTTTATCTAAATTGAATGTTTATCAACACTTAAATCTTCGGCGTTAATGGGTACATAAAATTTTTTCAGTGTATATACAACTAATATTAAAATATTCTGTCCGCGCAACCACCGCGGTAAGCGAATTTTATTTGATAAAAAAATAAAATAAAAAATAATTAAATGTGTAAAACAAAGTTGGCTTTGAAATTTTTTAAATTTTTTATTGATTATTAACTTTTTACTCTACATAATAAACAAAAAAATAAAATAAAAAACTTGTAAAAAAAAAGTTTCCACATCGGGACTCGAACTCAGCATTCTTCGTTTACAATCTCTACAATATTTTTTTTGTTTTTAAAATATCAACCAAACGGTACCTTATACCGAAAAATCACAAGAGACACAATAATTTTGTTTTATTGAGAGGATTCCAAAACATATTTGATATTATCAATCCGATATTTAATACCCGAGATATGATTTTTTTTCGGTTTTGAACGGCCGCCATTTTGAAATCCATAAAGGAATTTCGCTGACTAACGAACTTAACCGAGGTATTCGTGAGATCGATTTTTTAACCAAGTTTCAAAAAGATCGGAAGTAATCCTGGAAGTCTAGAGAGTCCACTCGAAACGGCAGATATACATATGTATATATATATATATATACATAAAGTTTTTAACGAACCTCATTTTCGTGATCTCGAGATCAAGTTTGATAAAGATATATAGTTTTTTTTCCGAAGTTGCGTCATGATGGTGATAGCAATAGCTATATTTTTCTTCGAAAAATTCGCTAAAAATCAAGTTAAAGACTTTTAATTACATAAAACTATTTAAAATTTATGTAACATGCAAGTACTCAAACTTTTCCTAAAAAAAATAACTTTTCATTTTTCATTCCTATTTTGGGTTAATATTTATAATATATCATAACTAGCAAAAAACATATATATATGCATGCGTCGTAATTGAGGTAAAAATATCAAATATACCTTTAGGTATACATGTCTTGAGGCTTCTGCGGTGATCTTGATATAGATCTTGATACACATAAAATACAAATTTTGTATAATTATTTAAATAAAGTTTGTAACATTAATAAAATAATTACAAAAATACGAATTATTACAATACAAAAATTATTCTTTGTGTGATTTTTTACACATAATTTATTTTTATTATTTTTAATACTGGAAATTCATATTGTGTTCTCTTTAACATTTTTTTAAACAAAATAAATACGTACATGAGTTTTTATAGTAATTAATCTTTTGTTTTTGTAATTTTCTATACAATTTTATTATTCATTAAATAAAATCAATTTTATTCAATTGTAGAAATGTGATTTGACATTAATTCAAACATCATTAATTTTAATATTTACATAACTTTCACATTACTAAAACCATTTATTAAGAAAATTAACAATGAATCAAAATATTTTAATACCTATATTAATAATAAACAAAAAGATTTCTTTGGTTACGCACTACAATTATTATTATAAAACATTTGTTTGTGCTTGGTTTGTGCATTCATACTTGTTGTCATCTAACAATATTATATTTTGTTTTTCTAAACAATATACTTGTACCTACATGTTAATAATTAATAAAAAAAATTTCACGTATGGGCTATTAACTATCTACAATTAACTCTGATATGTTAATTAAATCTGTTATATGAGCAGTTGAGAAACCAAAACAACTAGAACCACTAATTATTTAACATTTAAAATTACCCGTGCATGTTTATTAATATTCATAAAATCGTGACACACGTGAGTAAAAAAAATCGTGAGCGTGCGTGATATTGAACAAAAATCGATCATGTGCCCAGGTCTGAAATAATCTAATATAATCCTTTTTAAGCACTATATATTTTTATTACACTATTCCAGTAGTCTTCAAACTTTGTCAACTCACGAAACCCTTTTTTTGGCGAATTCTGGCCTACCTTATTTTTGACCCGACGAGAATTGCATGGTTACTGCGCAAGTAACTATTTATGCTATTGGGAATAACTATAAAAGCGAAAAACACACCGCAAAGCTATTTTACGCACAATATTGATAATATAGTAACTTCTTGAAATGAATTAATTTTCAAATATAACTAACTGTAAATCTATCTTAATGCAGGTATATATAATGACATATAGGTGTATTCATTTCGTGTAAGATATAATGATATGATAATCAGCGATCAAAATAAACGTTTGATATTAAAAGAGTTGCAAAAGATGAAAATAACTTGTATGTAGATATAACATGCAATACAAGTCGTGAAGTATCGTACTTACATTATGGTATTGTTCTAAATAGTATCGTTTTATGTAGGTATAAACATGGCCCAGTGGAGTGCATATATGTTTTTTAATGGCAGTACATAATAATTGAATGTTAATAATTTCGCACGTAATTTGGACAAATTTGTTAATTTCGCAACCGCAGTTCATATGGTGAAATATTACAAATTTACACTTCATTAGAGAAACTTTATAGTTCTCAAATATGAAATAATAAATCTCATCCAAAATGCATCTTAATTGACCATGAACCTAGGTAGGTACCTACTGAGTACGTAGATACCATAGGTTATATATCTTGCATTTTTTTTTTACTTTAAAAAGTTCTTTTTTCGATTCCTTCAACATTTTAAATTGTTGAATGTTGACCTTAAAAATTGTCGTTGATAGAACGTGATGGGGAGGGGGAGCGTATTAAAGCCTCTTATTCATTTAATATCACTATATAGCATCATCCTAAAATAATTTTATCACAAAAATGTATGCGCCTATATGTCTGGGGATCCTAATATTAACTTAAATTTCTGAAACCGTATTCTGAAATATATTTTGATATGAGAGTCGAAACGTTAAGAGAAATTAACAACGGTCACGAAAGCCTTCTAAAGAATAAAACCGGTAACATAAATTTGCGTATGTTATTTAGTTAAAATTTCAAGTTTTATCTTTTTAACGAGATATCTTTCTGTGGCGGACGGACAGACGGGCGGCATACATATTTATAAATTAATAAGATATTATTCGTAAATCGCCTACTACCCCAAAAAGGTTCACGCCTAAGGACTTAATACTTATTACTTATATAAAATCCTTAGGGTACTTGAAACTAATGTACTTTTATCAATCGTACTAGATACCTATGTTTAATGTTGAATCAGAATTTTTAAGATAGTTAAAAATATGAAATGTAAGTATCTCATTTTTAGATGAAATAATATACAATAGAAACCGGTAATAACGACCTCGAAGGGATCGGTCGTAAAGCCGATAGTCGTAATAACCGGCTAAAATAGTTTAAAATACAATTATATGGGATTCAGTTGGACTTTTATTTTGAGTCGTTAAAACCGCTACGTCTCGCGTCGTATTAACAGGAATCGTTATGACCGGTTTCTACTGTATAACATATATACATATGATATATTTTTCTATTTTTATTTATTTATAACGGAGGAATTGAAAATGTCATCAATAAAAAAATTTATGTGTAATTATTTACAAACATTTTTTATACATTGCATTTTGCATGTAAATTGTACGGTAAATAATATATGATTATAATTAAACAAACTATGTATTTAAGACCCCCTTACCTTTTCCCACTTACCCCTATCAAGTAAATCTAACCAATCATAAACAATAATAATTAATGCATACAAATATGCCCAAATCTATGCACGCCTATGAACGTTTTGAAAAATCCAATATAAGATATAAAGAAAATTTGACTTCTCTCAGTTGTAAACATAAGCTTGTTATAATCGGTCACCAAACAATTAAATATAGTTAATATCAGTTTTACCGCCGAGTGCGTCGAGATAAAAGTCATGTCTAAGTGGATACTGCTGTTACTTTTGGCAAGGTTATGTGCTGTAAGTAATATTTACATACATACTTTTCAAAATATGTTTACAATTAGTTCAATAATACACGGATTAGGGTAACATATAGACAATATTTATAACGTCTTCCCCGCCAATACCAGGGGGGTAACTTCGGGAGTACGAATGCAATGAATTTTTTTGAAAAACCTGTATCTCTGGAACTAATAATCGATTCGATTTATAACAATACTAGTTTTAACCGTCCATCCCTCAACCCTTAAAAATACAGTATCATACAAAATTAAGCTAATTTTCGTAGGTTTTAGTTTATAGCCGGTTTTTAATATTTCATCCGTTTGTCACATATGAAGGGTTGTATTTGGTCTCATGCCCCTCCCCCTGTAATGTAAATACATATTTTATATGTCAATGGCCCCCATAAAAAAGTTGCCTCCCCTATATAAAAAAATACCTGGTTACGCCACTGGTATTTTTTATTATCATAAAAGTTTTTTCAGAACTAAAAAGAGTTTTTATTTTACTATAGTTTGGATACAGTATTAATATTTAATATGCATAAGACGATTATTTGTTATTAATAGAATTTATATGATTTTATCTTTTTTATGAAACGTATTAAAGTTAATCATATCACTATTTTTAAAAGGAGTCACTGAATTTTGAGATTTTTAAATGAGTCATGGGGGGTTTCCAGTACCCCCTGAATACGTGTCTAATATTTTTATATTTAGAATTCCCGGAAGTAAAAAAAAATTCAAAATTACTATAAATATAATTTAAAAAAGCATAATGACGCGTGATAAAAAAAATGTGTTTAAAAGAAGAAACGTGTTAATAAATAGATGATTCATAACATTTTGATTACAGCATGGTCAATATTACTTATTGTGCACAAAAGATATAGTTTATTTCAATTAATTTTTTTATCGTAATGCCCATTTATTTTCTTATATGGCTCACTACTATAATATAATATAAATTATTATCAGTAACGATATAAGTAAAAAGTTATTTTAAAATGTTATGTATATTGTTTGTATATTATATATTGTGTAAATATCCATTGGGTTTTTATTGAGTTATTTATGGAAACAGAAATTAAATAATACTAAATAACATATGGCTTAGCTGCCTTAGCTATAAAATTCTGATCGATTGAACTTTATAAAATATATTAATTAATAAAGACGTCAACTTCATCAATTAATTTTAAAAAATGTTTAAAAAAATAGGGGTGGTTTTATTAGTCTGATTGGATATTGAATTAATAATTATAGTAATTATAAAATTATTATATATCTATCAAAAAGATTTTGCTGTTGATTTACATATTACGTTTTCGACTTGTACTGCATGTGTTGCCGTTGCTTAAAAATGTCAAATTATTGACAAATTGAACTTTGTTTATATTTACAAATATGGAGACTGTCATGTTCTCTTTTAGAAAATGTAAACTTAAGGTGGGTCATTGAAGAAATTTAAGATTTAATGCCCATTTTATCAGTGTAAATACGCAAAAAAAGTATTTCGAGAGTAATAGAAAGTTATTTAGAAAATAGATGCTTATATGTATGTATTGACAGACACTCATCTAATAGCCACACAAATAATATAGGTATTCCACAGGGTAGTATATTAGGACCTCTACTATTTAATATCTTTATCAATGACCTTCCTGAAATAATCGAAAATAAACTTATAATGTATGCGGATGACATATCTATATTAATTGAAGCTTCATCAATTTTTGAGGCAGAACAAAAAGCAAACATCACTATTAATACTTTCTCGAAATGGTGTAATGAAAATGAATTAATAATAAACTTTAACAAATCAGCATTCATGCAGTTTAAAATAACGGATAATATAAAAAACAACTGTAATATAACTCTAAATAAAGGAATCAATATCATAGAAAATATGAAATTCTTAGGTATAGTCATTGACGCAAATCTTAAATGGTATCCACAAATCAATACAGTCTGCAAAAAACTAAATTATTTTTATTACAACCTAAAATTATTAAAAAAATATTTTAACAAAAAAACATTGATAACTGCCTATTATGGTTTCATATATCCTACCTTAAAGTATGGTATTATGTTTTGGGGAAGATCAACTGACATTAATAGAGTTTTCATAATACAAAAAAGAATAATAAGAATGATGTTTAACATACAAAATAGAGATTCATGTGCGGATGTCTTTATTAAAAATAACATACTAACCCTCTACGGAATCTATGTTTTGGACTTAATAATTTATATGTACAGAAATAGTTATTTTGAAACAAATAGAGAGAAACAATATAATACAAGAAGTAATGAAATATCATTGAAACATAGAACGGCTTTTTTTGAGAAGAGTCCTATTTACATGGGGTATAAAATATTCTATAAATTGCCAAAAGAGATCAGGGAGGAAAGTAAAATTAATAGATTTAAAATTAAACTTAGAACGCATTTGATACATAAAGCGCCATACGGCATTCAACAGTTATTATAATTTTTTCAATGTTTTATAATAGTTTTGTAACTATCATGTATATTTATTATGTTCATTTTTTGATTGTTGGGTTATTGTATTTTGATGGTTTAGTTATTATCTTTCTTGTTCCATTATGTATTGACAAATTGTATCCCTATTATATAGGGCGACACAATATAATAATAAATAAATAAATAAATAAAATAACTACTAACTCATAAACTATAACACACTTCCTGTTATTATAACTGTTATAGCTACAACCAGTACTTGATTAAAATTTCCTTAGGGCATCAGTACTAACTGACATAAAGTTTCCACATCCCCCCCCCACCACTTTAAAAAAAAAAAAAAAATTCAAAAATGATGTGCACATAAAAAAATATTTGCAAAAAAAGTAAAAAGTAGAAAATGATATACACTCGACAAATTAATTAAGGGGACACCTAAAAAATAGCATGTTTTCAAATGCTTGTAACTTGGTCAAAAATTAATTTTTTTCTAAACTTTTTTATTATTAAATTGAGCAAATTTACTCTACTTTATGATGGTCTAATTCGTTCCTCAACATCTTTTAATTTTTTAACTTTTTTATGTAATTATATAAATTAAAAAAAAAACTGCATATTTTGACACTTGATGTAGAGTGCATCTATGTAGAAAATGAAATTTTGAAATAACCTTTTTGTAGAGAATTTTAATACCTTCAAATTTATTATGGTGCGAAAAAAATGTGACAAAAATTCGCAAAAGTATTACAGTTTTAGTGAAAATCAGGAAAAAATAATTCAAATGAATATAGCCGGAGTAATTTTGGTGGTAAAGAAAATAAATAAAAATAAAAATGAAGCTCAAAGTATCACCTTTCAGATTATGCAATGTAATGAAAGATTTTTTTATGAATTACAAAAAATATTCAAACTTTAAACATAATAGAAAATATGAGTAATTAGACAGTAAAATTAAAACAAAGAATACATACCATAAACATTACATTTTAGGTGGCCCGAGCTAGAGGTCTCATTAACAATACATGTTCTTTATAATTCATTTTTATTTTTTTAAATAGGACCATATTACGCGAAGATATTCAACTTTGATGTCTCAACATCAGAAAACCCAAAAAAATTACAAATTGGAATTTATTGAAATTTTTCTCGAAATAAAGCAGCTTATGAAAAATTTTAAGAAGTCAAAAAATGCATTATTTTACGGAAATAATAACCCAAAATGATCCATATAGTTTTAAAATTGTACCTTAATATGTGTGCTTACTGTATACATTCATTTGTGCATGTAAAAATAAATATTTAGTAAAAATAAGTATTTTTTGACTTCGTAAACATTCCATGACCTGCTTTATTTTACAAAAAAAATTTAAAATTTTTGCAATTTGTAATTTTTTTGGGTTTTCTGATGTTGAGACATCAAAGTTGAATATCTTCGCGTAATATGGTCCTATTTAAAAAAATAAAAATGAATTATAAAGAACATGTATTGTTAATGAGACCTCTAGCTCGGGCCACCTAAAATGTAATGTTTAGGGTATGTATTCTTTGTTTTAATTTTACTGTCTAATTACTCATATTTTCTATTCTGTTTAAAGTTTGAATATTTTTTGTAATTCATAAAAAAATCTTTCATTACATTGCATAATCTGAAAGGTGATACTTTGAGCTTCATTTTTATTTTTATTTATTTTCTGTACCACCAAAATTACTCCGGCTATATTCATTTGAATTATTTTTTCCTGATTTTCACTAAAACTGTAATACTTTTGCGAATTTTTGTCACATTTTTTTCGCACCATAATAAATTTGAAGGTATTAAAATTCTCTACAAAAAGGTTATTTCAAAATTTCATTTTCTACATAGATGCACTCTACATCAAGTGTCAAAATATGCAGTTTTTTTTTTTAATTTATATAATTACATAAAAAAGTTAAAAAATTAAAAGATGTTGAGGAACGAATTAGACCATCATAAAGTAGAGTAAATTTGCTCAATTTAATAATAAAAAAGTTTAGAAAAAAATTAATTTTTGACCAAGTTACAAGCATTTGAAAACATGCTATTTTTTAGGTGTCCCCTTAATTAATTTGTCGAGTGTAATTTGGAGAACACTGACAGGTGACTATAATTATAAAATTAATGTGGTAGAAAATACTCGTTTATGCGAATTATTTACCTTTGCTGATATAACTATTATAGTTCTTTTATAACATATTTTTTTTTTGTTTTTTTTTGGCCTTCCATTTCTGATTTAGCCAGTTCTTTTCATTTAACATATTTATTTATTTACCACTTTAGTATTTTTACTTATATTTTAATAACATATTAATACGTTGCCGTTAAATCTAAAGTATTGCGAATAAAGTTGTTTTATGCACATATTGTGAATTTGTCAATATACTTTTATACTTATTGTTAATTAAATTAATAATAGCCAATTGATTTTAACTTGAGATTTTCTGATGTTCCTGCGATTTGTAATTCTATATCGCTACACAATATTTTTTTACGAAAAAAATTTAACAATTTGCAATTTGTAATTTTTTGGGGTTTTCTGATGTTGAGACATCAAAGTTGAATATCTTCGCGTAATATGGTCCTATTTAAAAAAATAAAAATGAATTATAAAGAACATGTATTGTTAATGAGACCTTTAGCTCGGGCCACCTAAAATGTAATGTTTAGGGTATGTATTCTTTGTTTTAATTTTACTGTCTAATTACTCATATTTTCTATTCTGTTTAAAGTTTGAATATTTTTTGTAATTCATAAAAAAATCTTTCATTACATTGCATAAACTGAAAGGTGATACTTTGAGCTTCATTTTTATTTTTATTTATTTTCTGTACCACCAAAATTACTCCGGCTATATTCATTTGAATTATTTTTTCCTGATTTTCACTAAAACTGTAATACCTTTGCGAATTTTCGTCACATTTTTCCGCACGAATATAAATTTGAAGGTATTAAAATTCTCTACAAAAAGGTTATTTCAAAATTTAATTTTCTACATAAATGCACTCTACATCAAGTGTCAAAATATGCAGTTTTTTTTAATTTATATAATTACATAAAAAAGTTAAAAAATGAAAAGATGTTGAGGAACGAATTAGACCATCATAAAGTAGAGTAAATTTGCTCAATTTAATAATAAAAAAGTTTTGAAAAAAGTTAATTTTTGACCAAGTTACAAGCATTTGAAAACATGCTATTTTTTAGGTGTCCCCTTAATTAATTTGTTGAGTGTATGTACTATGAGCTTAAAACCACAAATTAGAGGCAGTCACTGAACGAATCAAATGAAATTGAGCAAAATATAATAATCTATTTTTAATGACTGATATTTAATGGATAAACGCATAAATCAATTGACTATTTTATGTACCTACTTGTTGATTACATTTACGATATATTCATTAAGTAAAAATGTGTGGACAATTTAGATATTTTATTAGCATTTTATAATACTTTCAGATCGATTTGACAGTGTAAACAAGTAAGTCATTAATTTATCCCAAAAATTGTCGAAACTATTGTAATAAAAGCTAATTAATCTATTATTTTATGGTACAGTAAAATATGCAGGCCCCTCTTTCCCACTGGGCACTCTGGGCACGTGCCCAGGGCCCCGCGATTGATGGGGGCCCCATATCACCAAACAATAACCGATATTTATTACCGAAAAATATACGATATTTATTTAAGTGTACCGTCTGTACTAGAGATGTAACGAATGTATGATTTTAAACATTCGCGAATGCGAATGCGATTGCGAATATTAGCTGTCGAAATTTGCGAATGCGAATGCGAATATTGATTGGTCGATATTCGCGAATGCGAATGCGAATGCGAATATTGACTTTTTGAAAAAAAAGCTAACAAAAAAAAAAAAACGGTCTTCTGATTAAAATAGATATTTTTATTTGTTAATACATCATATTATATTCGTATAAATATTCGCAACTTTACCTGCGAATGCGAATACGAATGTTTAAAAATGTGCTAATGCGAATGCGAATGCGAATACGAATACGAATGTTTAAAAATGTGCGAATATTCGCGAATGCTAATGCGAATGCGAATATTTGTTACATCCCTAGTCTGTACATTAATTAAGGGGATACCTAAAAAATAGCCTGTTTTCAAATGTTTGTAAATTGGTCAAAAATTAACAAATTTGAAATCTTTTTTTTCTGGAATGATGGTAATTTACTCTACTTTATGATGGTGCATTTCGCTCCTCAACATCTTTTACCTTTTTAAAGTTTTTATGTAATAAAAAAATGCATATCTTAACACGTCACGAAGTCCATTTAAGTAGAAAATTTAATTTTAAAATAATCATTTTGTAGAGAATTTTGATACCTTAAAATCAGTATTTTGGAAAAAAATTGCAACAAAATTCGCAATGGTATTAAAGTTCGTTTTTAAAGTTCCGTAAACTTTAATATATCGTGTAAAATATGCTTAAACATTTTTTTTTAATAAAAGAAAAGTCGGGGAAATTTGTTCCAGAGAAATACTGGCCACCCTGAATTTAATGGTGTTCTAATTACCTACACTGTTTTTAAAAAAATAATCAGTGAACTAGTTTTTCATATCCTTAATTTTTGAAGTGAAAACTTCTTTAGCACTGTTAAGGTCATAGGGGCCCCATTGTCCTAAAGTGCCCAGGGCCTCCAATAGGTTAAAGACGGCCCTGAAAATATGAGTTTTTAGTGTAACCCACGAAGTGGTAGCGCTTATATGCTCGATTTTCCGTCCGTCTGTCTTCCATCTCGGCCCCCTGACCACCTAGGGACCTCGGGTTTTCGCTAAATGGTAGTTCTGTGGTTCTAGTTTAGCCCATTTTAGAATTTTTTTCGGTCATGACCCCCCTCAATTTTTTTCATATATGGCTTCATGTACTTCGTTGGACCCGGGATTGATCACGAATCGATTGGCAAGGGTCATGATCCAATAATACAAGGTCAGTTATGATTATTTTGACAGCCGCCATTTTAAGTATACATATAAACATAGCGTCGATGACGTATTACAACGACAAAATTTTACAAATGTGTGTAGTGATTCAAAAAACTACATTAAATCAAAGAAAAAAACTATTATGTAAACAGTATTGATCGTTTATTAAATTATATTTCGTTTTTCACAAATTCCTTATTAGAAAAATTTAGTGATAATGACGTCACAGTATAGAACAAATGAGCTGTTAAGCAGACCTTGTATTATTGGATCATGGGCAAGGGTATTTTTTGAGTTGTGTCAAGTGGGTTAACACCATAGGTGGGCATTAACTCGTTAATCCGTTAACCGTTAATTAACGAAGTTAACAAAATGGTTAACGGATTAACTTTTAAGTTAACTCAAAAAAATGTTAACGCTTTTGTTAACTTCCGTTAAATTCAACTTCCGTTAACTTTAGTCCGTTACATTGGTTGTTTGATGAAAAGTACATAAAAAAGTTGTCGAAATAGCTAAAAAAAGGTCTACAAACATTTTGGATGGTTCACTTTTTAACGGATTAACTTTAACTTTCGTAAAATTTTCGAATTTTCGGTTAACTTTAACTTCCGTTACATTTTCAGAATTTTAACGTATTTTTACATTTTTTTACTTCATACCTAAAAAGGTAAATAAGGAAATATTATCCACCAGTAATGTTTCTTTTAATTGAAATTAATGTTTTACATTTCATTTAAACCTAACGTACAATAAACGTACTTATTTAGCGAAACGTTTAAAATCACCGGATAATTTTATCCATTGTATTGTAATTTATTAGCCACTTATTCTTTTGTGTTTTCTCACTCGATAACTGCCGTGATTTCAAAAGCAAAAGACTTTTATCTGTACATACAACAAACATGCAGTCATCATCTCTCTGCTAAATTATAATTTTACTGATATGGATTGTTCAGTAATCGATACGATTAACTCCATTTTTTAACGATTTTATAATTTTTCATACTTGAACACTTAATTAGTGAAAAAAATGCCCAATATTACCGTTAATGCAAGGTCGCCGAAAAGGAGTGACATCAGAGACATTTGTTGCAATTTTTTTTTTATGTTTATAAATATTTTACTGTCATTTTTATGGGGGACACATGTCCAAAAATTTAACTTAACGATCCTGCGTTTATATACATGTGTTTCTATAGGCTAAATCCATGAAGACACTATTCAACTTTCTTGATTGCTTCTGTGTCTTACAGAAACCTGTTCAACTTACCATACTTTTCTACATAAAGTTTTAGAGGTTTTTGCAGTTGTAATTTTTAATAAATATGGGTATCAGACATTTCATTCTTTGTTAGATTATGGGGTATAATAAATATTATTTTTAAATGGTTTATCAAAAATAGCTCTTAGCTCCTGGACTGTATTAGTTGTATAGAGAGGCATTTTAAAACCCATAAAAATAAAATATAAATCCATGAAACACTAATAATATTAAAATAAAATTAATTGAATGATTGTTTTAATGGTCAAAATTTTAAAATAAAAAAAATAAATGTTTTAATGGTTTACGCCTCGCCGTCTTGAAACTATAAAATAATAGTTGCTTATAATTTACAAATGTGATTCGTAATATTCTACCTACCATTGATTTGTAATCTTTATTTCACGACCCAACAATAGTTTGTATATTAAATATACAAATTAATTTTTACACTAACGATTACTAACTTTGTTTGGTTGTACCTAAATTGCTAATTTTTATTATCTGAAATTGTTCGTTTAGTTTTTGTATTCATAATTGGTAAACTTAAAATTTGCATTCCGGCAATATTTATAAAATATATAGCACTTTATTGTGCCCCCAAAAGAAATAATTTCTTTATTTAACTTTATTTATGTTAATTTTATTTTATGTTTATTTTATCATATTTTTTGTTAAATCACAATAAACTGATTGATTATTATTCTTTTATTTTGATTTGTATGTAGGTATTTCATTAAATTGCTCATTGAAAAGTTTATTTACGTTTTATTCTACATATATGTACCTATGTATATAGCATATCATTCTACAATATCTATAATCTACCACCATAGATGGGCATTAACTCGTTAATCCGTTAATCGTTAATTAACGAAGTTAACAAAATGGTTAACGGATACACTTTTAAGTTAACTCAAAAAAATGTTAACGCTTTTGTTAACTTCCGTTAACTTTAGTCCGTTACACTGATGAAAAGTACATAAGAAAGTTGTCGAAATAGCAAAAAAAAGGTCTTCAAACATTTTGGATGGTTAACTTTTTAACGATTAACTTTAACTTTCGTTAAATTTTCAAATTTTCGGTTAACTTTAACTTCCGTTACATTTTCGGAATTTTAACGGTTTAACGGTTAACGAAGTTAACTTTTTTATCAACGGATTAACAATTAACGAAGTTAACTTTTCGATTAACTGTGCCCACCTATGTCTACCACGTTAAAATCGAAGATAATATATTATTGTCTTAAAAAGTAATGTAACAATACTCAATGACGGATTTCAAGGGGGAGAGTGTTTTCGCCCGGATCTCCATATTTTCAATAATAAAAAATATTGTATTATTTACACACTCGTCAAAAAAAAAATATATTATAGTCTATTTCATTTAAGATTGCAGCGGTAGCTAGCATAGGAAGTATAATACGCGTTCCTGATTGGTCAAAACGCCAGATAAATTCACAATAACACAATTTTCACTAATGCAATACATCATGTTGCCTTGGAAATAATTGCAATTAAATTCAAACTGTCAGATTAGTTATTTTACAAATGTATGTATATATACAGTTGACGTTAGGATATAAGAAAACTAATATTTATGACACAAAGGTGAATTTAATTTCTTGTAAATTCCATTAAAAGTTATATGACAGTTCAGATATATGCCAAAAATCACGTGGTTTTAAAAAAATTACACGACTGACGTCAAAAAAACACTATTGAGTATTTACAACAATCAGTTATAAATTAAAATGCGAGTTATTTCCCGTTTTGCCAAACAAAAAAATCACAGAATAAATACTATAAATGTGTTGAAAATAAATTTTAGCCTATACTTTGTATGAAGGATGAATCTAAATACAGTGAAAGTTTGAAAAAAATTCACTGACAAGTTTAAGATTTAATAAATTTCTAGTGAAAAAACTTTTCCGTTAGCTATAAAATAGTTCCTGTGTGAATCGTACCGTCTAATCCCCGCCCACCACTGCAAACTTAAATGAAATAGACTATAGATCTATTCAACATTTCGAAGATTTTATGTTTTTTGATATTTAATTGGTAGATGGTCTTAGGTCATAACATGATAACAGGACAAACGAAATAATTACAAAATAATAAATAACTAACAAAATACAAACAATTACATCATCGAATTCTTTATAATATTTGGCGATATGTGGTATCTTTTGCATGATGTATTTGACCTCCAAATATATAAGAAAAATGACTCATGGGAATTTTCCTATTGAAAGAACGTAAATACAATAACGTATTTTCAAAATACATAAGTATTATTTATGGGGTATTTATACAGGTTTAGACTATTCCTTCAAAATATCTTGAAAAATTCAGGGTTTGGAGGGGAGAAAATTAAGGTAACAACTTACACCTTGAGTGGAGTTTCAAAGTCATTTTGGGGTCAATTAAGTTTTTTTTAAGTTTGGTAATATCATATATCTGTAATGATATCCTTGTTTGTAAATTCCACTTCCCAAAAAAAAAAATTAGTTGCGCTACTGAAAATATGACGAAACAAAAGACATATTTCCGCAAATTCAATGTCTGTAATAATTGCACACCCCAAGCAGGCTCTGCTTGGAAGTGTGTTCTACTCTCGTCCTAAAATTTTTTTTCGTATATAAATTGATAAAATGAGTATTATATCTTAAATTTCTTCAGTATCTCACTTACATTTTTACATTTTCTGATAGAAAACATTACAGTCTCCATTTTTGCTTAGTTTAATATCGATCGGTTTTAATTTTCTGTTATAAAAATATAAATAAAGTTCAATTTGTCGATTTAACCCGCTTTTTTGATAGAAACGCCGAACTACAGGCAACAATTCGAAATAAATTTGCACCAATCCTTTTGAATTCACTTCATCTATTATCAGAATAGAACCCTATTAAAACTCAACAAAATTGGATAACTAGAAGTAACGAAATTTGCAGTTTATTTAAACAAAAATTCATATTTTGACAAGACATTTTTTTACAAATAGAGTAGTTGCTATTTATAATTTATTAATAGTAGTAGGCGCTATTTCTTCATATGTCACTTCAAATTCCATAATTATTATATTGTGTTAATTAATATATAAATACATGTACATTTTGTACATCGATACGTGCTGTATTTTAATTATTTTATTCAAAGCCAATCAATCTTTTTAATCAAGATAAAATCTGGTAAGTTTGCATTTTTAAAACAAATATATTATATACGTCATATAACCTATGAACGTTACATTGTTGTTTCATTTTAAATGCTAGACATCAGGTGAACACAGCTGTTATCGCTGCAATATGTGCATGTATTTATCTTTTTAATTATTATTAGATATTAATTAATTTATTTACTTTATACATTTTACAAAAAAAATATGTTATATAAAAATTGTAAATTAAAATGATTGTTGTTTTATTATTATACAATACATCCTATATTTAAATAAAAAAAGGTAATAATCGATTGATATCAAGATTCATTGTTGATTTTCTAAAAAATCTTAATGAGTGATAAACTTCATATTATATATTTATATAATATTAATTACCTCCAATCTTTTTTTCAAAAATCCTTTTAAGTTTCACCAATTATATTGCACTGTATTTATTTGATATTATAAGTTAATACATTTTTTTATGTTTAAGGGGTGTGCATTTTATGGTCTAGCCATAGTATTATTATTATTGACTTATGTGTATAAGTCACGACTCACGTTGCTTTATTATTGATATTTATTTACAGTGCTGCTTTTACTTTAAGCATTAAGGTTGTCGTTTTTTTTTTTAGTTTTCCTATTATTTATTTTATAAACAATATATTTTTTACATTTTACAGGGTAAACATTGGTTTAAAGATAGTTTCTTCGATGATGATTCGTTTGAGAACGATTATGATGACAAAAACTTCGGATTAGGTCGTAAGTATTAATAACTATTAACAATATACATAAGTGAATAGAACCCAACATAAAAAGTTTATCTTTAAACAATAGCGATAGATTTTTTTACACATAAAAGACAAAAAAAACTTACAGATTACCATATAGAAACGTAAAAGATTCCAAATAGAATTTTAGCTAGAATTTATATAACTATTATATCTGGGCTTCTTATTATAATTTATATAAAAACTTATTTAAAACAAATATTTCATTTGCAGCAAATTTTAGTAGCAATTTGGGAGACGCAATCCAAGCTCAAGTAAAACAGGCGCTCGATAAATCAGGCGTCACCACGCTGCCCCAAAGACTGGAACAACAAAACATCAAATTCCAGCAGACTATGAACAGATTCCAAGAGAATCTCAGTAGGAAAATGCAAGATTTGAACGAAAAACTCGCCGCGAAAGATATAGAAAACAAAATGATGACAGGAGTTGGCGGATACACGATAATTACTTATGGAAGTAAGTAACTAATTAAGTAAATAATAATTTCTTATAAGTACTTAATCTATATAACAAAATTAACAACACAACTCTGTTGAAAGATCCAAAATAAATGTAATTAAAAATTAAACTGTATAAAAATTTCAATCACAAAAAACTTTATTGTAACAACATTATTCTCAAATAAATATATTATTTTATTCGAGTTACGACGTTTAAGACTTGAACCACAACGTGAAACTCTGGGGCATCCATCACAAAATCTTGTTGGCTCATTGTATGTGGATAAAAAAATATGGAAGTACATACACAACAACGTGGGGTCCGTAGTCCGTCGGTACCCCATCCTACTTTTAATTGATGGTTTAATTAAAATACACAAGGTCATTTAACTCTCGAGGGGAATCTGCTTGTTGTACCGTTTGTAGGATAAGTGAAAGAACCGATACTCAAGACCAGAGCTGGGGCATCAGAGCTCTGAACGCACGAAAATTGCATACCTAAGCTAGGGTGACCAGGTCTCCGGTTTTGATCCGGAGTCTCAGGGTTTGTACACTGTTTCTCCGGACTCCGGGTTTCGTTACAATTTCTCCGGTTTTGGTAAAAATGATGAGAACTAAAAAGAAGGGCGCAACAGTAATGTTTGTGAAAAAAGTCTTCATTTTCATCTCGAAAAACCAAAAATTTGATAGGTATATTAAAAAAATAAGGTCTTCATGTATTAACGCGGGCAATTTTTTTTCTCAGGGTTTGTCAAGGTTGGCGTAATCTAAAATCACAGTTTACATAACTAACCTAAGCTTGTAGGGGTATCAAAATGAAGGTCTCATTCAGTTGACTAAACCCTATTTTTATTTCTCAAAACTGACACAAGCAAAGGGCTTGAAACAGTAATTTCATATGCCTCTCTACCGTCAACCCAGTGCAGTGGTGTAAGTTGGCGAAACCACCCCCACCGGTGGCGTCAGGCCTATGGGGCCGGCAAAATAGGTTAGAATAGCATTGCCAGGATTAAAAGTGACGAGTAAAAATAAATCTTCAGAAATAAAATAAAACTGAAACATTTTACCTTATTGCCATTTGACGCCATAAGATCTTCTACACACGAATTATTAGTTTTGATATTATAATTCGAAAAATCAGTTAAACACGTACACAAGTATTTCACCACTTATTAATATACACATTATATTACATTACATAAACAACACATTTCTTATTATCAAAATATAATAAATCTTATAAAATTATGAAAATTACACAAGTGTTACTTATCCCGCCTTTTTTATTAGATTTATTTTTTGAATCAACATGCAATTTGTTTTCCCGTACATTAATAAATAAATCCAAAAGCACTAAACACGTTTTAAAGTATTCTAACATTTAATACACACATTATATTAAGTCGAAAACACAATGCCACTGTATATCAAAACGGAATTAACTATTTATTTAACAGAATAAATTCATTAAACAATAACATTACGAGCACATTACGAGCTAGTGTCATACCAAATGTACAAAGATTAATTTTTGTAAATTATTTACATGTGGACAAGTTCACAGCCCTTCGAATAGCTTTATAAGATTTCAAATCAAATCAAAAAAAGTTGATCAAACACTGAAATTCTCAATTAAGTTCGATATATTGATTAAAAGATATACAACATGTAATATGTAGATTGAAAAGTTCGCCATTTTACTTCGAACCTCGCAACAATTGTTGGGCGCGCCAGATTCAAATTCAAATTAATTAATTCGTAATTGAATCATTGTTTTACATTTTAATTCAAATATAGACTTACTATCAACGTAAATATTAATGTCAACTAAATTAAGACAAAATTGAAAAAAATATAATATATTATTTGCATTTTTTTATCTAACAATAAGCGAAAAGTACAGTATCTACGTACTCAGTATGTATCTTTGAAACCCTAGTAGTATATGCAGGAATATATGTACTATATGTATATGTACCTGTGTACAGGCCCCGAGAGAGTTTCAATGTGGCCCGGGTCAAACAATATATCAGGGGCGTAAGGAAAGTAACAAATACCTTATTATCCTTAAATTTAGTTTGAACTCGTATTACGTATGTTAATATAATTTATAAATATTTATGTAAAATATAAATCATTTTTGGCGCCCCTATATCTGGGCCTGCATGTATATGCCATGACTCCATAACCGATTTTTCACATTTAAAATAATCAATAAATTGCAGATAACAAAAGTTACTATGTGAGAAACGGTGTACTTCACGGATGCCGAGGACACATGCAATTAATCGACAACCGAAGATTGGTTTGCAGTAGAGGTTTCTACACGATTGAACCTGAACAAGAATCACCTTGTATGCCAGTAACCATATCGTCAAAATCAGTAGTTAACGATCACGTATGCATGGGTCGTGACATTTCTTTCAGCAGTTACAGCAATGGAAGTAAGTAATTAAATCAAACTAACTATAAACTGCAACTAAATAGTACTGCATAAATGACCTATCTGAAATATTTAACACAAAAGTTTGTCAGTAAATTTATGACACGATTGATTTTAAAAACATTCACTACATTGATTTTAAATATAATAAATGTTTACAGTTTTCACATGTCAAAATGGAAGACTTTACACTCCACATCAAATAATGAAGCAATGCGGCCCTGACATATACAATCGATCGTATGCACAAATAGTATACATTCCAAGTCCCGAAGATAGAAGAAAGATTCCTTTCCCTAACCCAAATAAATACATAAAATGCAAAAACCCTCCTACTGAACGATATTGCATATTCAGTGTAGATTATATGGGTATTGTGTAGAAGTAAAATTAAACTTAAACAATATATGTACAAATGTTACAAATCGAAAGCAGGTTTATTGAATTTTGGATACACCTCTCTCAATTTTGTATCCAGTACTCAAAGTAAGGAATTACTGCATTAATTTATATATACTGTTTTATTTAATATTTATATGCAGGGTTTTAAAACAGTAAATATAAGACAAAAATACTTTAATTAACATATTCTCTGCTAGGTAAGACGTACATTTAAAAAAATACCATTTTTATATTATTGGGAGTTTAATACACGTCAAAAACCAGAGCTGTTATTTAAAGTAAGATGTCGTTAAGAACTCTGGTGTACTCTAACAAAAATAAATAAATATTGCTTTGCAAACTACAGCTGTATCACTGTCTATTCTCAATTTAAGAGTACAGTGTACACTATGTAAAAAATACTGCTAAGAAAATATAAATCTACACAATATTGAAAATAACATTCAAAATTCATGTAAAATAATATTATTGTAATATGTAAATATAATGATTAATTTCTTTCAAAAATTGTTGTAATGTTATTTATACATATTAATTTATTTTCAGAAGTATACTGTTATTTATTATTTGTGTAATTTAATTTAATATAATTGTATGTAGTCATTAAAATAATAAATACTTTTAAATATATTTTATGATTTCCTTAATTTTGTTACTAAATCAAACAAAACATAAGTTTTTTTATAAACAAAAAGATTTTACAATAGAACAATATTGAAGTTACAGTTGAAGAATTTAAAATAATAGTTATAAAGTTATGATATATGATGTAATAAAATTTAAAAAAGATGTTATTTCGAAATAAAATGGTATTCAATTCTGATTTAAATAACATATTTAACAAAGATCATTTTAAAGTGTGAAACACCATCAAGAAATAAAAGATTAATTTCAAAAGTCACATTATTTCTTCTGTTTGTTCATCAACAGGGTGAGGAGGGTCAGTATCAAAACACGATTGTGTACATTTACCGATTTTAAAATCACACAGGAAGAAACCACAGGGAACTGCTAGTATTTATATATTATTATAAAACAACAGTTAAATTATAGTTATAATATTTGAATAAATTTCGGGTATTAATTAATATACATATATAGAAACCGATTTAAAAGAATTTTTATTAATATAAAAATGTATATATATTACATAGATTTTGTATTGAAAAATGTTCAAAAATGAACATACTTTTGAATAAAATACTATACTTTTATTTTGTGGTGTAAACAATAAAATACCAAAAATAAAATTTATAATAAAATATTTTAAATGATCCAATTTTACTCACAAAGGTTAATAGTTTTAATAAATAATATTGGAGACATTAAAGTGTAGAAATTTAAAAAATATTATTGATTTTATATTATAGATAAAAAAACATGTTAATTTTAGAGTTACACATAAAATGTAATATAATATGTTAATGTATTATAGATTGATTGTCTTCATAAAAAACAAATAAGTACCTAAAAAGTTACTTTACTAAAATAAAATATAAATATTTCAGGAAAGCAACTTTTCAGTTAATTAGTACTTAAAAATGACAAAAAACGTCTAGTGTGAAATGAGTTTAAAAAGTATAAAATATTAGTCGATAATACTAAAAAAAAATATGACTAGTAACTTATTAGGCCAGACTCCAATTCGAAAAAATTCAGAAATAATTCTGACTAGATATATTTTTTCATATTATGATTCCTTAGATTGAAACAAAGAAATACTTTACAAGAAAAGTATAGATAGGAAAAAAATATCTAGTCTGAATTTTTTCTACTCCAAAATACTTGGCGCCTGGCCTATTTTATTAAATAAATAGATTAAAATTTCCTATAAAAAATCGATAATATAACGTATAAAAATGTAGTATAAAAATAAACACATTTATAAAGCTTTAGTTAGCTGCTGTTTAAAAGCATTTATAAATTAATAATAATTCAGTAAAAAAGATTCAATAGATTTTAAAAACATTTTTTGTAATACTGATTAAAAATAAACAACTTTCACTGAGAATTCGAAAATATTAAAGCAATAGTTCACTAGTTTGGGAAAGGCTGTATTAACGTTACCCATAATGAAATATAATAAAACCAAGCGTGTCGCTAGCTGCTTGTTAAAAAGAACCGTTTTTTTTAAATATCAATAAATAAACAACTGCCAATAAAAAAATAAAAAAGTAAAAAATAAAATAAACACTTATTGAAATATTGTATGACATCGTGAAATCAATAATTCAATAAGCATTATGTCCGATGTGATATCAGGTGGTCCCAAAGGATCTACGCTCGAAGGACCAATTAGCGTAGGAGCAAAAACAGTTGCCAAGTTATGTGCTGTCATTTTATTGATCGCTTGATGTTGGGATACTCTGTAATAATTTATTATTAAAAATGATGCAGTAAATCAACAAATAAAAATTTAAATATTTGTCTTATTTTAACTAATTAATAAATGGTATTTTACGTCATATTACACATACCTTTGTAAATGTTCCAGAATGTACTGTAATGTATGATAATGAGCTGTTGGTAATAACATTATACCTTCTCTTATCCCTGCACATTGTTCAGTCAAACCTTTTCGATCTATAAAAATTATATTTTCAATTAATAAAAAAATAATATTGACAACAATAAACTTTGTTGTTTTACAATATTTCAACAATTACTTATAAAATAACTTACGGATAGCTTTTATCAAGACAGGATGCGCAGAAAAAGTAATTAGTGGCACTGGTAAAAGCCGTAGGTATAATTTTAAACCTCCTGCTACAACATTTATATTATTGTAAGCATTCTCACTTAAATCTGCATTTTCTCCATCTGAAATAAAAAACAATATTGAACTTCCATTTTGTTTCAAATTGCATTTATTGTTCTATTAACATAAAATGATTATTTAAAAGTTTGATACCAGTATCTAAGGCCATTTTCAATGCATCGATTTCATCAGCAAAACCAGAAAGTCTGTAGATGCCTTCGCAAGTTAATCCTCTCGCTTCAATTTCGGCAACACATTTAACAATAACAAATGGTAACGTTGCTTTTTTCGAAGCTAGGAGATTTGTTAAGTCTATACCAAACACACCGCGGACTTTCTTCAAATCAGGAACACAATCAGATGGAACAGATCGGGAACATTTAACATGTGTCACTAACCCGCAGTCTAAAAAATAAATCCAATTATCATTTTAATTGTATTCAAGCTTCTTCTTGACCTCAGTAAAAGTAATAATTATTTGAACGTTAATCTTTACCTTCACATTTAACTCCCTGTTGTGTAAATCCCCATAAGAAGTTCCCACAGAATTCACACCAGTTAAGCCCTTTGAACGTATGCAGCTTGAATGCATGGGGCTTTTCAAACAATGGGACAGGCTCTGTGGGTGTCACTTCACCACGAGTTCCGTACAAATATCCTCCAATTGTTGGCGCTGATGTCGGAGAACTGATCAGAGGTAATGGGAAAGAAGAAGGTTTCTTTGTCGTTGGAGACGTTTTAATTACTGGAATGTTTCTCTTCACTCTAAAATTAATTAATTATATACAATAATGTACTTATCAACTCTATAATTATAAGGTTTTATATAACATTTCAAAATTTATAGCTTAATTTATTTTATTAATTTATATCTAACTTACCCTTCATGTTTCTCAACTTGAGATGAATGCCTACTCAATGCTTTTAATTTTCTTTTGTTTAGAGTCATATAAGGACTCTCTTGATATTTAACAGATGAGTCAAGCCTTTGAAGTAACAGTGGAGCTTTCAGTTCAAGATACATTGTAACTAATCCATCAGCAACTAACGCCCGTACACTGTCATAACGTTTCTCTCTAACAAACAGTCCTGAGTTTGGGTCGTAATAAAGTTTATAATGGTGTACTTTTCCATTAAATCTGAAAATATGTTTTGTATTGATTACGCATAAAAATAAAATGTTTCTTAAAAATTAAAGTACCAGCAAATATTTTATGAACTATCAAAACCAATTTAATTTTTGTTAAGATTTTGTAATCAGCAAGTCAAAATTTAAATAAATATAAATTATTACTTCAAAGTGTTCTTGCTATTTAGAACATAATGAAGAAATAGATAAAAAAAATTATAAAAATACTAACTTTAAAGTCAAAGTATAAAATTCCCCATTGGAAGATGCGCTGCTACGAACAATGTAAGATCCATCAGGTTCTGAATCAAGTAGTCCGCTTGCTTGAATATGTGATATTGATCCATGGTACTCTGATCCGAAGAATGGTGGTTTGTCAAAATATTCGTCAGTTTCACAAAAAATTGGTTTTGGCGTTGGAGCTTCCAACTGCATTCTATATACTATAAAATATAACAATTATTGGTTAATCCAAAACAACAATATAAATTAAACTGTTTTCAACAAAAATAATAATTATGACATAAATTTCAGTTAATTAATGATTCTATTTCGTAATGAAAAATTATAATAAAGTTTACATAGGTTATATTACTTACAATCTGGTTTCCAGACATTTTTCAAGGCGACTTCTGAATCTTCAATCATTATATTCAAATTATAGAAAATTATAATTATTTTAATTACATTAATATGTTTGTTAATGAAAATTAAATAATACCCATTGTTATTTTCTCGACACGTCAATTTGACATAACTATCGTAACTACGGTTGTTGGTATACACAAACCAGTGGCGTGGGTTTAATTAATTTTTCTATGCATGACAATAACAGACTTCGCTTTTCGAATTTCTGATAAAATCACAGTACCTATATGTAGAGTTGTAGAACCAATAAATATTTTCTTTAATATAAAAACAGGTAGATGTAATACATCTATGATCTATCATTCATTTTATCGCATTCATCAACAAAAATACAAATGACTCTAATTTTAATAGTTTTAATAACTGCCATCCATAATGTAGATTTTGTACAAAAACCTGAAAAATTATATACATATACATTATACTTATATTAATATTACAAAATAATAGCAGTATAGGTACTTATTATTCACTGTTTACGTATGCATGTGATTACAAAAATTCAATGTTACAAATAAAAATGATTATTATTTTATTTTAAGTACAATTTCTTTGTTGATTTATAGATACCTTCAATAAAGATATGATAAAGATTGTTTATCATATCCTTGAAATTCTTTTCTATAATAAAAATTGTTAATATGATTCAGCGGCGGCGAAACTGGGGTGGGGCATACGGGGGCAGTATCATCAAGTGCCTTCACCGATGAACAATTATCGTGTTTCTATCAGTCCCCCTTTAACGACGATTATTTTACTGTAACTTCAGTGTCCTGTAAATAAACTAATCAAAAATAAGATAAAATGTAAAATTAACATTTTTTTAAATATGATACATAAGTACAGAAATGAAAACAACATGATAATACAAAAATAATTGTTATTCAATATTTTAAAAACGAATAAAAATTTTAAAAATCCCTTTATAAAATATTTATTAAAATAGTTACTTTTACCATAAAATAGAAAAAGAATAGTGTGCTATTTTAGTAAATTTAATACCCCATTCAAAGTACTCGTAAGCTATCAATTTTTTATTAATTTCTTTATAATTAGAGTCCCACATGGGGAGGGGACCTGGCAAGACTCTAGCTCTGGGGCCCGAGGCGATAGCGGGCCTGACGCGGCGAGTAAACAAAGTAATTGGTTAAAATTAAAATTTCTAATTGAAAGAGCTAAAAATAGTAATTAAAACATTTCATATTGAAAAACCTAAAAAAGATTATCAACATTTTTTTAGGGGGCCCGCCAACCATTCCAGTCTGGGAGCCCATGACATGATGTGGGGGCCCTGTTTGCAATACCAGATATGAGATGAAAGTTATAAATAACTTCCATATTCACCTGTATTTACGGTGCATCGCGCGTTATATAATATCGGAAATTTCCTGATTGTCGACTAAAGTGGCAATACAAGTACAAGCATTATTAACATGAAGTGGATTGAAATCAATTACAAACAGTCAAACAGCTTTGCATCGGCCAGGTCTGGACTTGGGTGGAGTTAAATAAAAATATTAAATCACAGTAAACCCTCATTAGTTTGTATACTGTTAATCCGGATCTCAATTAATCCGATTTATAGGGAACGACAAATATTCTTTAATATTATTATTATTAATATTTGTGTTATTCAAATGTTTATTTTGGACATGAAAATAAAAGAATTTCTTACCAATACTCAGTAATTGATAAAGTAATCAAAAGAAATCAAAACTTTGACGTTTTATTCCGGTTTCTGTAAAATTCCGTATTCACCGCCAATAATTTCATCACGTTCAATTATTGTTTATTACGTCCAAGCAGTCTGAAGAAGTTTGCAGTGCTGTCAACCTATTTTTTAGTTGTCAATTTTCATTATTGATTCCGTTTGAATCTGGTAAACATTATTCAGATTGAAAAGCTATATCTTTTACGCTCAGAATCTGGAATAAAACAGAATCCCGTTTGATTCTTTTCTCAATTACTGGGTGCTCCGCAATGTTAGATCTAGGATTTTATGTTAGGGGTTCTTTAAATAATAAATTGATTTTATAAATAAAATTTAAATGCGTAGGTACAAGTTCTTTTGAGGAACTTTAATTCTTTGTTTGCTTGTTTTGCATTTTGCAGATTGTCCATTCACTTCCCGCAAAAAAGTATTTCCATACAGAATATTCTTGGGCACTATTTAATTCTATACATATTTTTATTAACACATTTATCTGTTTGACCATAATAATTAACTATTAATAATTCACCGTTCAAAACCTATACTTTGTAGATACGTTTACATTTTACAAGTGTTTATTATATGATATTACGGCCATAAATATTTGATATATTCAGATCTATGTAAAAAGAAATGTAATCAGATACTAGAAGTCACTGTGATGTTGCTAGTTCTATGTCGATAACTTTATACCCCCCAGACGTAAATAGTAAATATATTGTATTGTATACCGATCCTTAAAATTTGTTAAAATGCATTTTTTTTACACATTCTTGGAAAAGACAATGCAGCCAGTAGACCCTTGTAAGTTTACAATTTCTAAAAGGGTCGTCTTTATTGCAACCAGATGTGTTGACGCCAAACTTAAAAATTTCACTTTCTATATGGGTTAGCGTTACAATATCCTCATAAAAATATCAGAATGCAAATGCAGATTCATTTATTAAAAAATCCCGGTATTTATGTGTTTCTAATCTCGGGATTTCAAGATCCAATTATTAGGCGGGATCCCGGGATTCGGAATACCGGGATTGCAATCCCTAATCTCCACTTATACAAGACATACATAACATTTTTAAAGACAATAAAACATTGTTTACAAGTGCGCTTATTTCAGATTTCACATCGACCTCTAGTTACGTCTCTGCAGATGCATACCTAAAACATTTCATCTTGTTCACCTACCCTGCTGTGACAAAAATACCAGCTGTAAATTTTACAAAAAACACTTTCTCTGCACTTTCACTGCAGATATCTGGATTTATTTACAAATCCAGTTTTCGATAATCAGATGGCGCATTTTCATAAAAATTCTCTTACTAATGTGCAATAACAACTGATACAAATAAATGCAACTTGTTTATGTTATAATAAATAGAAGGGGAGTAATGTCTTCTATAAAAGATTAAACTCTTTGTGGGGACAGTTTTAGTCAATATTTAACCCCCGAATTTACCAGTGGTTGATTTAAATTAAATTAACTATTATACAAAAAATTTTACGAGTGATAGAAGAAAAATTAATTTTATATAATTTGTGTTAAATATGGATAAAAAAGAGTGGATAAAGGTTATTGTACTCATCATAGTGATGGGGTTAGTTAAAGCTGGTGGTCATTTTATGAGGTTGTTTCTTCTGGCTATTCTGGGCTTAGCGGGCTTGTGGATGATGCACAAGTTGGCTGAGGATTACAATAAAATAAGGAAACCTATTACACGTGCATTACTCGCTTTAAGAGGGAAACGAGCGGCCGATTTGCCTCAAATTGAAATGACCACTACTGAGCAGTTGTTATTAAATAAACAGGTATTATTTATATACATATTTAAACATAGCCAGTGGCGTGACTCAGTGACTGTAATGGCAAAAAGCCATCCGAGACAGGTATCTAATAAGTACCCGCTCCCCCAGTCTTTCTTTTGTTTGTAAAATGTAAACATTCTGAAGCTGAAATTCTACGCTTTCGATTATAACTATGCGAAAAATAAATAAAATTTAAATGTGTGAAAAGCATTGAAAAGTTGAGATTTCGAACTCTATTTATATATATTTATTTTTACCATAATTATTAAAGCTTTTAAAATTGCCTTTTTTCTGTGAATATTCTGATAAGTGTAAATTATGATACGTTATCATTGAGGTGATAGCATTAGCTATCATATTTATCAATATATTTAATTCAGATTTCTAGCTATTGTTTAAAACATATTGATAAAACGAAAAAATGACATTACTTTACTGATATGACATTAAAAAAATAGATAAAGCGAATATTGATTCATTTATAGTTTAAAACAAAGGTTAATTTTAAAAACTTGAAAACAAATATTTGAAAAATTCTATACTCAAAGCCTAATCTGAAAACGATGTTACCCCTCGTTTTTCAACACTACGAAGAAGCATACCTTCTTGACCTTCCCCCGATGGTTACGCGACTATTATATATATTACAATTTAACATTAAATAAAATATTGAATAATTATTTGTTTTTAGAAAAAATTTCAAAAAATTTACAAAAAATTAATAAAAATTAGTAAAAATGTGAATTATGGATAGCTGAAAGTAATTTGAATTAATTTATATTTATATTTTAAGATGAAAAATAGATTAAATTAAACTGATAATAAATGATTTCATTTAATAGATTCAAAGTATCAGTACTAATTTGGAGAAGATAGTCAAAAACGATCCGAAAGACTGCATTAAAAGTTACATATGTCAATTATCAACGAAAAATGTAAAACATCTAATACCTGTAGAAGCTAATATTCTTAAATTAGTCCGGTAAGTTTAACATTACATCAAACATACTTGTTGATACTACCTGATTTAATTAAGGGATCAAATGAAAATTATATACAGGCCATTTCATTTTATTGAAAAATGGCATATTTTGAAGAAAAAAAATCTGAAATGATTAGTAGGTATTACCAAGGTTAGTAAATAAACAGGTTGTACCATCGCTTTTGACCAATCAGCGCCAGGCGAGAATTACGTCACACCGGGTGACATTCAAATGTAATACATATACACTCATCTCTCGATTTCGAAACCTTCGATTTCGTAACCGCTTGATTTCGAAACGGGCCAAACGCGCGATATGCCAACCTTCTCCAATCCCCTCCATAATACTACCGTGATTGCTATCTCCGCGCGTAATTTAAATTCACCAATCAACGTTAAGGTCAGCACGGTGGTGGGGACCCCTCTCGACGTTGTCAATTCAAGCGGTTCAATTACCAACAACGTTGTGAAATCGAGCGATGAGTGTAGACGCCGTCAGCGATTTGTTATGATTGGGCACCCGAAATGACGTAGTTCCCTCTCTCCTGTCTTGATTTTGACAAGCTGATGGTACAACCTGTACATTTACTAACCTTGGGTATGTACAAAACTAAATGCATATAAGAGGGGGAAGGTGGCACTCTCGAACTACACCCTGGATATCGCCTCTCTTAGCGACGCCACTGCTCCAACAAGAGTTTTCTTTCCTAACATTACGATTTTTTTCTTAATAGCATAATTCAATTTTCTCTACATTTTAATACATTTTCTTTTCTTTTCAGAATGTCATTAAATACAACTACAAGTGAAGTACATAATATTTTGAATACAGCTCTGAAAACAGGTGACAACTGTCAACATAAAATAATTTGTTGCAGAAGAAAATATAAACATTGTATATTTTCAACAAAAATAATGACAAAGATATTAAAATATTTTGATGCATCTTAATAGTTCTGTTTTACATATTTATGTTTAGTGGCAGACTAAGGGGGCATTCCACAATTTTTTAGTCCATCACTGCATATATTATATTATTAAATTAATTAAATATATAGATTATAGATCTAATTAATAATAAAATATAAAATGTGGATATTAAAATATCGCCAATTAACCGACCCTAATTTCACTTGGTCTATAGAGAAATGTTAAATCAGGGTGTCTAGCCTTGATATTTATTATTATACACATATTATAATTATAATATAATAATAAATGTATCAGTGATAATAATGACGTTCGATTTACGTTTAATTTATGTACAAATATATGTGTTATTGTTATTAATATAAATACTTTTATGTATATATTACGAATTTTTAATAAAATGTAAAAATGTTTTTTTTTGTCATCAATAGTCATCATTATTAGATATTTATAAAACCCGGAAAAAATATAACGAAACCCGGAGCCCGGAGAAACAGCATACAAACCCTGAGACTCTGGGTCAAAACCGGAGACCTGGTCACTGGTCACCCTCACCCTACTGGGGGCCCTACGCGTTGGAGTACATTTTTGAGCCCCTGTTCCCATTTCAATTTTTTTATTTTTATTTTTTATTATCGAGAACGTTTTTTAGTCGTTGTCTTTAATTTTTTTAATATTCCATAACGTATCACAGGGCTCTATTTTCCTTAGTCCATTAAATTCTAAAATAAAGTAGTATATTTTGTAAGCCCTGAAAATTGTAAGTGTTGTGAATCCCCTAATTTAAGACGACGCGACAACAGTCACCACAACACTATAAAATAAATGCAGGAGTTTGCGCTTTTATCATTGTCTAACACAGTTAAATTATATATAGTTCTCTCTTCGATAATTTTCAATTTTCTTTAATTATATTGTTTGTGCTTTCTTAAATTGCAATATATCGTTATCTCTTATTAACACGTGCATATTTAAAAAAGATATCTATAGAGACAAAACACACATCATATATTTTACAGAAACGTTAGACAGATAACGTTACAATAAGTTTAGAATGTGTTCGGAATTTTCTATCAGTGTTATTATTTATTTGTAAGGATCTGTACAAAAGAAATAAAGTAAGTTTTTGAAATTATTATTTACTGTATGGATTAATTGGTTGTCTTTCTAAATTTTTATTAATTTGTATATTATGTACCTATATTAATTTCAGTTTCAAAAAATGTCATTATTATCTGCTGTTCTAAGTATCGTTCCAAATAATTGGAATAAAGAAAATTACTCTGACCAACGATATAAAAGGTTTGTTTTTCTTTGATTTTGTCTAGAACTTTAAATGAAAATACCAAATCTTTATATTGATTATTACATCAAAGTTAATTATTTTTTTTAGATTTGAAGTTTCAGAATATACTTCGGAATATCAAAATGTAAAATTATTTATACATCTTAATAATCACCATCATTCTGTTAAGAAAATAGAAAGAATACAAAATCCGTATTTATACGGCAGATTTATTATACGAAAACAACAAAGAACAAATTTAAATGAAACTATTGCAGAGGTATGTGTGATACAACAAAACTATTTTTTAAATTACCTACTTAATATTAGTGTCAGTAGCGAGTATATGGGGAGTGTCTTACCACTCTTACTGACGGTGAAATTAGTTAATTTAATTGTAAGTCTTAGATACGCTTTTGATTAGTAATAATGTTGCCATTTTAAAATTACTTTCAGAAATAAAATAGCTAATTTTCAATTTAATATTATAAAACTTCAATGAGTGTATATTAAAATGTATATTCCAGAATTTATCACTGTTTATTATTGTAACTTTTATAACTGAAATTTGAGGCATAAGCACATCCATGATTAGGGAAGTAGGAAAGTAAAGGATATTCCCTCCCTCAAGAACAAAGGAAAATACTAAAATACACCAATGTGTTATTATTTGTGCATTGTAATGTATTAAATATAATTAGGGGATTCCCACTAGTTGCTGACTAATGTCGAGTATTATAGACTAGTGACTAGCTAGCAAAATTGACATATACTTATATAGGGCTATTCATAAATTATTTCTTACCAGGACAGTTCCAGTTTTAAAAATATATAAGATGCTGACTTTAACATTACATTATGTTATGTTAATCAAAAACAAACGCATTCCCCTAAAACTAGAAATGATTGAATTTTTTTTTTCATTCGATATTATTTTATTGGAAATAAAAACTAGAGAAATTTATAAATAAATTATTTCTTACAATTTAGGGGTCCTAGGCATGTAATTTATTACTGGGAAAAACTAACATAAGTATTATTGTTTTCAATTTCAGACACAATGTTTTAAAATGATTCCAGAAGACAAAGTTGATGAATTATGCGAATATAATTACGATTATAGACGCTTAGATGAAACAAGTTTTTTATTATCTGATAATGTACCTGGTATTATTAAGAGGGGTTATTGTGTGGTGGTACTCAAAGTACTTAAAGGATCAAACGATCATAATGGTTTATACTGTAGTCGCGATAGTGACTATTATCCAGAATATGTAATTTATTTTGAGTTTTCTGATTATTTTCATTGATCTTATCTTTATCATTTTTTTCAATTAATGTTGTTATTTAATATGGTATATACAGGGCCTGTTTGAGTAATTTTATAAATGAGTTCAAAATACGTGCCTGAAAACTATTTTCATCAATTCATATTTTAGAATAAAAACTTTGTTTATTATATTCATTATTAATAATTGATTATAATTTAATGTATTGCTAAGTATGACAAAAAAATATTTTTTATTGCTTTTGATTGTATTACTATGATTTTAAATACATTTTTCACAATTTAATGTTAATTATCTGTACCATGAAAGAAGAATGGTGCAGCAGGGAAGGAAAACCAAACTTGACGTAAACAAACATTTACAGAATATATAAGTATGATTTTTAGATTATTAACTTAAACAATAAATAATTGCACTCTTTAACACTAGACTGACACAACTGCTCATTCAATTAATAACTGAATAGAACGCTGCATCTCTAACACTGCAACTTAACTGATTGATTTGTTATAGTATAAAGAGAGCAACACAAAATATATATTTTAACAAATTATGTAGCATTGTGACATAAAACATGGTTTTCTTTCATGGTACAAAGATTAAAGTCATCTTACAACTAATGGCATTAACAGTAAAAATAAAAATGATTTCTCAAGTAGTGTGCATCTTAGATTCAATGAGCAAATACAATATATAATAAAATACTATTTTGATATTAACAGAATTGAAATCTGAAACCAAATAAGTGATATTTTGACCGATATTAATTATAAATACATACCATTAAAATCAATATTTCAAGCCACATCGAAAGGTATATTGAGCATATCTCTACGATGAACAATATGTCGCTTGTATTACAGTAAAACTATTGTTGTTTTCACTAAATTCAAAGAAATAAACTCTTTACTAAACGATGTCATATATCACAATGTACATTATTTTATTAATTAAAAAATATAAAATGTGACTAAAATTGCTAACGAAAAACTGAAAAAATGTAGTTTGTCTTCTATAAAATATGGTCTATGTCACTTATTTAGTTTTAGTGGTTTTAGTTTCCACTTTGGATATAGTGTTATATAGTTATAATATTTTGTAAAGCTGTGGCCATAGTGGAGCAATACTTTTAGCAGTAATATCAGCTGATCAAGCAAATACACTAGAATCTCGCTAATCCGGCTATTCTTTGCACAAAAATGATCGGATTATAGAGTGGGTTGGATTACTCTCAGTAATCTGGCAGTCATCATGTAACATGACCAGTAATTCCTTTAAACTTTTATATTTTATTCTATGGGGTACGCAAATGTAATGCTGCGTATAGGCCATCGTGGTGGGGATACACCGGACTATTCAGGTTCGATTTGTGAGAGTAGTGTACAGTGAAACTTATATAGTTATGTTTTGCTATATACCTACACATAAAATTCAACATTGTCATGGGTATTGATAAAAGTAACTAACCAAAATTTGAACTCGATCATTACTATTTGATGTTCTACAAGCGCTGCTTCTGTGGCCGCAGACTAAGATTATAAATTTAATATAAATAGTAAGAGAATTGAAAAGGAATTGTACCGGTTAATAATTGAAGCAAAAAAGTGTGATTTTCATAAATCTGTATATTTATATTTTGTTTATATATATATTTTTCCTAAGAAAACGTATTACTTTATCAATATGTATTTTTATACTACTGAAATAAAATATTGATATTAAATATATTATTCTTCATTTATTTTACCTAGATTCAGTTTGTTCAATTCGCATAAAGTTATAAGTATTTTGTGTACTTATGTTAATATATTTTATCATTCACGCATTCATTTTATTATTTCAAATAGACGCTTTTACATATTATGAATTCAATACTTCCGTTCAGTGTGTTTCAATCGTTTCAATGCTTCTTCTTATTCTCTCTTTTAAATCAAAACCGTTTGCAGCTGTCCTTGTTTTCCACCTTGAAACAGTTTGTAGTTTTCCTGTAAAGGCTACATATATTTCATACGCACTTGTCAATCAAAAACTATATTAAAATAACATTTTATACTCGTTCTACATAAATACAAACTACACTACAGTTTTGTTTATAAAGTAAATGGAAAAGCCAATATGAATTGAACATTGGTTTGGACATATTTAAGTACTGTTAAAATTAGGTTATCGTTTTTATATATACTGAGGTAAACAATAATAAAGTAATTTGTATGGGTCTAGAAACAGATCAAGTTATTTTATATTTTATATAACATGGATCAAAAACCTACTCTCTACTGTATAGAATCAGTTGACCCACAAAGTTTAGCTTCTTCAGAATTAATATATGTTGATCCAAGAAGTCAAGGAATACTGCAATACAAGAATGACCAGGTAAATTGTTTGTCTTTATATAACAACAAAAAACTCTTTAAAAGATAAAAATATAGCATTCTGTTTGAGAATAATATGTATAAGTATATGTGTTTAAATTTGAAAGTTAAAGATAGGAACCTTGATATTTTTTCAATGATTAAATGTAATTCTTTAACTATTTTTTAGCTGTACTACAATCAAGAGGATCAAACAAATCCACACTATCAGCAAACAAGTAAATCTAATGCAACTACTCCAAACACTAAATGCTTATTTGTTTCGAATAATAATTTAATTACAGAGTCACCGAAACCTCCAAAACTACGTATTAAGTCAATTTATAATAACTCACCAAAATCAAATCAATCTCCAATACAACAACAAGAAATAATGAACATCCCTCAACCTTCAGTTACTCAAAACACAGGGTACACTCCTCAACGTTTGAAAAGTGCATGGTCGCAACAGCAGTCTACTTCACAAACCATAACTCCAGAAATGATATCGTCTGATATGAACTACGAATCATCTACTGATAATTCTGTGCAGATAATTCCATCAACACCTACGTTTGAATTGATAAGCGCTAATAATATCGGTGCTGCAGGATTAAATTTTATAACAGTTTTGACACCGAATGGACCTGTATTGATTCCCGCTACTCCAGAAATGACAGATTTAAATTCAAAACAGGTCATAACTGTAGTTGATAATTCACCAACAAACGTATCAAATCAAATGGTAGTAAACAGTAATGCTGCAATCGATAATGAAATTAAAAACCAAAAATCTGTCACAAATAGAAGACGAAAAACACAAAAAACTGTAATTACAGAGAATCAACAAAACACAACAGCAATACAATCATCTGTCGACATAAATAACCAGATCATTATGCCTGTGGAAACAGTTTCCGGTCAAATACTCAACTCGATTAATTCAGGCACTCTAGTGTACACGCCAGACGGCCCTGTGTACATGATCAACCAAGAACAAATGAATGGGCTTGAAGGTTTGAGTGTGAACAGCGTGGAAGCAATCGGACACCAGCAGGCTGAAGTGATCCCACAGAAAGGAACGGTTATAGAAGAACCGCCTAAAGTGCAGCCTGTTTACAGTAAAACAAACGGCATGAACTCTATGAAACATAAAAACTATAGGTCTGCCCAGCTGGCCCCTGCTGCACCGGTACCGGAAATAGACGAACTTGATTTAGACGCCGCTTTAACTGTGTTTAAAATCTACAAGTGATGACAGTGCTTATTTCTGTAAATATATATTTTTCCATAAAAATTTTTAACTGCCTTTAAAATACGTGAATATGACATTAAAAAAGTTTGTGATTATTAATCAAATATGCAACAGATATTTAAGTCTATTATAAAAATATTTTATGGTTTAGAGATCAGAGTCTTAATATTAATTAATTATAATAAAGTTAAGGAAATTTGTTTCTACAAATATTACTTATTGTGCGAAATATGATTGACATGTATACATTTAAAATAGGCTGATAATTTTTCTGAGAAAATAATGTGAGATAGAATTATTATTATTTTATTTTTTGGAGGGGGAGTGGGGTAGCAAAAAAAATAACGTATTCACACATTGAGCCCTCTATAACCTACATATTATACCATTTGTGTTATTTATGTTTCATATAGATGACAGTAGTAAGTGTAATGTTAAAAAATGGACAGTATTCAAAACGTAGGATGTTTTATGGGACAATTGACCAAACTATGGGACTGTCTCATAAAAAAAAAAACAGGAAAAATAATCAGCCTAATTTATAGCAAATTATTTAACGAATTTTATTGCTTTTAATTATTGATGTTTCTCGAAAGTGACAATCACGTAACCTTACATTGTATTGTTTTAAGTGTACGTAATTTGATTACTACACAAAATGAGTAAAGCTACAAAAAAGTATTTTGATCTATAAATTATAAAATAATTAAAGTAACTAAGATAATTGCATTCTTGTTATGTTTGAGAAATGATATTAAATTATATAGATATATTACTAGCAGACATATTTTAGATTTTTATTTTAATAATAATAACCACGCATAAATTTCTTCGGGCGCTTCTTTAAGTTATATACAGTGGGGCCCCAACTTCTTTCTTTCACAAAACTATTGGAAATATTCTAAACTGCAACAAGACTAAATGATTGGCTAAAACTCCACCAGTTTCAATTCCTGTAAATATCATTGATTTCTAAATCTCTTACAGAGGCATATTTATTTTTGAAATTACATTGCTTTGTGTTTACGTACACTTTCAATTACCACCAATCCTTGGCTGCATTTGCTTTGGGATTAAGCTTCCAACATATAAAATAGAAAGCAAACACATAATATAGCCATTTCCTAGCTATGGCATGCGTATGGAATGGAAAATAATGTATCTATGTGGTTTGACTATATTGAATTTCATGTTAACAGATGTCGAGGCTCTGCTGTATATATATGATAACTTTTTTAATATAAATGAAATTTATTTTCAGTATATAGTAAATTTCGATGTTGTAACTTCCACAGTAGAAAGAAATAATGTGTTCTATTAAGATACAATTGTTGCTATAACGTATGGGTTGTCAATTCATATGAAAACACATAAATAACAAAAATCTACTGCATTAATTTTAATAATATACAAGATTAACTTTTGATAAAAATTTACTATAAAAATTATTCAAGAAAAATTATATCATTTCCTGTTGATTTTAATTTTGTACGTTATATTTAATATAAATTGAAATTTGATTGTCAAAATTATTATTTTACATTAAGATTTTAATTTAAAAAAATGTAAATAAACATCACTCTTCTGTGATATTTAAATCACATTAAATAGGGCCTTTAAAATTTAAAGAAATATAGACCCTGACCATAGTGGCACAGCGATCATAACGGTGCAAACAAAGTAATGTCATCTTATATAACAAATTTTGTTTTTCGGATCACGATAGATTTCTTTTATCAAATTCTGTTGAGTCTTACTGTATATAGCAAAATGTATTTATATAATTATAAAATCATATTCTAATCTCTCTTTATTATGATCGCTGTAAATGTTAAACTTGTTCATCGATAAGTACTACATTTATTACGTTTAAAGTGGCAAAATATATAACATTTAATTAGTATAAATGATTTTGAAACCATATTTAAAACAAAAGCATTTATCTGCTAGCCTTGGCGTCCATTATTACAAAAAAGCATCAAGCAAGTTTTTAATAAAAAACAAGTGTTCAGTTACCAAAACGATTGAATTCAATTTCTAAATTTAACCGCATATGAAGTCCGTGCAATTGTTTGTAATGTTGATTTAGTCGTTTTGGCATCTGAAGAACTCAATATATTTAACATAATTATTTATTTATAATAAATAGTTTTAAGATTTATGAGAACTAATATTGTGTTTGCTATTAATGTATTAAATATACATACGTTGAAAAGATATAATAATATATATATAATATTAAGCATGTTTTGTTAAAATAAGTTAATGAATACGTGCTATTGTGCTTATTTGTTGCATAAAGTAATAAGTTATTTAATGTGAAATTTAAAATTGAAGTTATTTTGTGTACATAAATATTAAAATAATAAGTTCTTTTTTTTTCATTTAAAAATATATTTGTATGTATATGATTTAAAAAAACTTTTACGTGTTGTCTTAATTGTGAAATATTGATTACATCATATACTATATATATGTATAGAAAGTATTTTTCTATGATACTAGATTTATTAATGTTTTAGTGGGAAAAATATAGAGTAAATGACAGTTTGTTGAAGTTATTAATTTTCTAATAATAAAACTCATTGTAAATGGGATTTAATAAAATATACTAATATTTAAAAACCTTTTTTTAACCTTTGTATTTTTTTTTATAGTACATAAACCGCATGGCTCCCATAAAGGGGGGGTTGAGAGCTCTAGCCTGGGGACTCAATGCGGAGAGCTAACAGTGCATTTTTTGTTAGAAAAAATGATGGTAGGTTTCTTAGTAGGCCCGCGATAGGATGTGGGGCCCATAACATTAACATAAAGTTAGAATTTTCAAAAATGATTTTTTCTAGTGAAAACTTGTGAAGTATATTGTTGTAAGAGAGCTTATTTAAATTATCTATATTTTCACAAGTTAATTTTATTATTAATAATTAAATTAAATAACGGGATTTATTTTGTCGTCATGTTCAGCAATACCTTCAAGTTGGTATTTGAATGTACTGACAAGTGCGTGAAGTTCTTGGTGAAGTTCAAGAATTAAATATTTTTTTGTTTATGTCTAAATTTGAACATAATTATAGAAATTACATAAACATACATTTTAAGATTTAAATGATATGGATACTAAATCAGAGAGCGATTTAAAATTCGTTTCTCAGATGACGAAAAATTCAAAACTATATCAATGGAATCGTTCATCTAGTTTAAAATTGATAGAATTATATGAAGAACATCCTTGCATGTATGTATCCACTAGGGCTGATTTCTCCAATAAACACAAAAGACGCGAAGCAATAGAAAAAATAACCGCAGATTTAAATAAAGCACTTGACGCAGATATCAGTGCCGATGAAGTCCAAAAAAAAATTAATGGACTTCGAACGCAATTTATGGAAGTACATAATAAAGTAGTTGCGTCTCAAAATAACCAAGATGGAGGTGTATACGAACCTACACTATGGTGTTATGACAGACTTAATTTTATTTTACCTTTTATTATAAAGAGAAAAACAGTATCTAATCAAGGAGGGCATCAAACTAATATGGGGTTTTCTCCGGTAAGGGCTATTGAAAAATAGTTTGTCCACATTAAAAGTTATTTACCATTATACATTTTTTCTTGTTATGCTAATATTGAATATTATTATTATTATTTAGTAATCACATAATTATATTACAAATAAGTAATTAACCGATAACATTTAACTTCCAATCACCAATCCAAGTACTTTCTTTGCTTTCTATATTTGTTGTATATGATTAAATTTAATCAACTTTCCAATATGCAATTAATATCATACATACTTCCTCTTTCTTACATATTCCATTTATTCACATATATCTGTCTTTGTTTCATTCAAGACAATAAGTACATTGTAGTTGTAGTACATACATACTACATACATATGTATGCACATAATAATTACTGAATAAACCGTTAACTTTTGTCTTCAGAAGTATTTTCCAAAAATATTTTTTGTAATTTTTAAATAAGAATTGGTATTTAAATTAAAATAATCAGGTAACTATTTGCTTATTTCAATAACTTGTAAAATAAATAGTGCATAACTACAAAGTTTAAAAACTATCAAAAAAATGTTTTTATGTGTACATAAGTGGTTATATCTGACCTGAACTTGAACAAATACTTCTCTATTATGTACCTACATATTAAAAGTTTTTTTTTGTAGGTTTATATAAAAGACAGCCATGCCCATTTACAAATTCCAAAACAGGAACTCCGTCCTTCTACTATGTATGAAGGTGAACTTCAAGTGGTAGATGATAATATACTAGAATATTGTCCAACAGATCAGTCTTGGGAAAGCACGTCGTATACAAAATCATACATGAAACGTCAACGCAGTTCGTCGCCACATTATGGCGATACTGATCATAGTGCGAAAAGAGTAGCAGTACATGATGAACATGATATATTTGCCCAGTTCTTAGTTAATGAAATGAGAAATTTCACAAGTCAAACGGCTTTAAAACTTTTTAAGAGAGATGTTTTAAAAGCGTTGATGCGTGCTCAAGAAAAAGATGATGAAATTAATGATGTTCTGTGATAGCGTTTCTTATAACAATTAAAGTTTTTCTAGCTATTTTTAAAATGAAATTTGTTGTATTTTTACAAAAACCAAAATATAGATTGGGTGATTAATTTTTGGCTTTTGGATAAATGCTTTATTTTTAAACACACTGTATAGAAAAGCCAAAAAAATATTTTTTTAAATTGGAAAAATAACTAGTCAATTAAATTAAGTAATATTTGAAAATCATGTAAAATATACTGTTTTATATTTATAAGTAAAAAATGTATATTTTTATTATTGTTTATATCTTAATGTAATAGTAAAGTATTTAATTAATTAAATATATATTTTTTATCAATTCGTAAATGTTTTTTTACTATTTTCACTACAAGCTCAAATTGTGCTCAAATAATAAATCAACAAATGTCACGTTGCTTAGCAACATGTTTGTAAACAAATATTGCTTTGAGTAGATTTGCTTTTCTGTAAACGTATAGATTTCTTTCATTGTAAAATTACTTTCTTGAAAAGAACAAACATGGCATCTGATTTATTAAGACGAGAAGAAAATTTTCGAAAATTAAATGAAGAATTAGAATTAAAAACAAAAGCGTTATTGCAAGAAGTTAGTTCTGTTATGGTAAGCTGCCAAAATAAAATTAAAGAATTAACGTTGTAGTACATATTCATAGAAATATAAACTATGTTTTATAGAAAATACATGAAAAAAATAAATTACCAAATAAAGAACCAACACAAATAAAAAAGAATTCAGACAAGAAAGTAAATACTGAAAATCTAACAGAAGCGTTAGGTAAAATAACGTATACTGATGAAGATTTAAAAGATGTTATACCAGAATGTAGTAACGGAATGGGATCTCAAGGTCTAATCAGATTTCTTAAAGCAAAAGTTAAGAAACTTCAAGAAGAATTAATTTTACTTAATGATGAGTATAAGAAAAAGGTATTAATAAATTAATTATGCTTGTATTAAATGTATTTTATACACATTATATTGTTTTTAAAGGACGCAGTTACAAAAAAAATTCAGTCCGAATATAAGACACTTGAAGAAAAATATAATAAAATAAATTTCCAAGTAGATAATTATAAAGAGCAGACATCAAAGTGCGAGGATCAAATAAAATGCCTAACGACAAAATTACAAGCAAAAGACATAGAATGTATAGGGTTTAAAAAAGAAGTAGAAGTTTTAAAACGAGACTTAAAAAATGCTACTTCGAGTACATCAAATACAGATATAAAATATAACCGCGCATTAGAAGAAATAGAAAAGCTAAAAACAATTGTTCAAAAAAGTAAACATGATGAAAAGGTACTTTCAGAATTAATAAAGTCGATCTAATCAACTGTTCAAGAGATTATATTTATTGTTATAAACACTTAATTTCCCAAGACTCAAAATTGCTCACATCTCGAGCCGAGGCGTAGCTAGTAGATAGGGATTAACGAAACCGGTCTCTGTCAAAAGCGGAAAAATCATCCAATTAAAGATGATTAAATAAATTTAAAATTACATAGTTATTTTTTCTGGGGTCATCAGTTACTTCTGAAATATCTCTAGAAGGGTTGATCAGATTATTTATTTTATATATATTTGATTTGTTTTAATGTTTTTCTTAATAGGAGTTACGTGATAACAGTAGAAAACAAATTAATGAAATGGAATCAAATATAAAACGATTAGAGAAACAAAAATCAGAATTAATAGTTGGATTTAATAAGCAAATGCTGTTGATAGAAAATTTAAGAAAGCAGAAGGTAAATTGAAATATATAGTAGAAACCGGTTATAAAGACATCGAATGGATCAGTCATATTGATCGTAAAAAGCGGACAGTCGTAATAACTGGTAAAAATGCAATTATATGAGACTCAGTTGGACTTTTATTTTGAGTCGTTAAAACCGATACGTCGTATTAACCAATGTCATTATAACCGGTTTCTACTGTATATCTATAATTTAATATATTAACCCTTTAACTATGGTTGTTGTCAATAGACGACGAAACTAAAACTTTTGCGAGACACAGCTGTCGTCAATAAGTGATTTGATGAATATGCGATACGGTTGTCGTTTATTGACCATTCTATTTATGTTTAAACAGCCAGCTTTGTGAATATATTTCAGTAGTTAAAGGGTTAACTACATTATTATTATTTCAACAGATGCATTTAGAAGCAACGAAATTAATGCAAATAAATGAAGAGGACTTCCTAAAAATATTAGAATGGGATATTACTGAAAAAATACCATTAAAAAAATAATATCTTGATGTATTGTAAAGGCTATAAAAATAAAAGAACAAAGTAAAACTACTAATTTTTAAAATAATTAATACTTTTGTGTAAAATATGGAATACAATAAAATATTTATGAAGCAATATATTTTTTATCTACCCTGAATTATTCAAGAATTATTCTTTACTCAATGCCTGAATTAAGATCAATTGGGATGAAAAAAGTAACAAGTTTTGCAAAATTAAAAAACTATATTTCTTAATACAAAAAATCACTTTGTATCATTTAGTAACAGTAATATAATAAAAGCATCTTATTAAATAATCAATATACTTTTTTATCAATTATTTAAATATGAAAAACCAATTCATTGTGAAGGCAAAAGCAGACATGTATTGTTTATCAAAACAAAATAGATATCTCCATTAAAATCTCAAATTTAGAAAATCAGCTAGAAAAATTAGTAGACGTAAGTCGAGGTAGTAAAGTAAAAACGGTACTTGTCTATTATAACCACCGTTTTCAATCAGGTCTGTCGATAGGTAAATGTCATGTATTACATAATATACTCGTATGATGAAATCAGCGCCAATGTGAGTAATGTGTGTACTATTCGATTTTAAAATTCTAATTGTCGTATTTCACATATGTTTAGTTTAAAAGCGAGGATTCAATCTCCGCCTTGGTTAGGGTAATCTATTGGGACAAAAGGAGATTAATACAGTATAAAAACGGGGATTCAATCCCTGCTGCAATGAACTGTTTTTTAATAACTTTGCCAAATGAAATACATGTTCAAATTCTTACAGTTCGTTGCAGTAGAAATTGAATCCTCGTTTTTATACTATATTAATCCCCTTTCGCTCCAATAGATTGCCCTAACCAAGGCGGAGATTAAATCCCCGCTTTTAAACTAAACAGTTATGAAATACGACAATTAGATTTTTAAAATCGAATAGTACACACTTTACTGACATTGGCGCTGATTTTATCATAAAAACATGTCACTTGTCTTATTCAAACAACGGTGGTTATAATAGACAAGTACCGTAAAAACTAACTCATTTTGCTGGGAAACAGAAACATACCTGCTTTTGCCAATAACTAAATTATTAAATCAATTAATAATAATGTAAAACATACATGGAAAACATATTTCCATTTTTGTACACAATTATGGAATCTCTTAAAATTAAATTGTTAATTATGATTTTAGCACCATAGCTAAAATATTCAAACAATAAAATATAACGTTTGGTTTATATCAAACTGATCCGTACAAAAATTAAAAAAAAAAGTCAAAATAATTGTCTCAAAAGGAATATCAAAAAGATACACAAAATGAGGTAATTATATGAACTCACTAATCGGACACCTAGCATCTTATTACAAAACATAATGTCCGATTAGCAAGTTTAAACTATAATATAGCATAACATAAAATTTTCACGTGAATATTGCTTTTTATTAATCCAACTGAATCTAGCTATGATACTCTCTCTCTCTTAAGTACAACCAGTGGTTCTTAACCTACTTTGTTGTCTTGTTTAACATAATTTTAACTAACGTTAAAATCGGTTCCTTATTATTTAAACAGATAGCGATGTCAGAGACCAGAGATTTTTTTTTTTTAATACCACAAAACACTTTAAATTATCATGATCGGACACTTGTTAAGAACCACTGTTAACACTGTCATAAATCAAAGACACAACAGACCTTTAGTTTAACTGACAGAATACTATTAGACCTCCAACAAATATTTTAAATCCACGTAAATGTTATCCATAATTCCCGCAATATTCACTCACTTTCAGTATGTACAGTCCGTCGTCACATGCACATTTACTGTCTGTGTGATTTTAAACGCTGTCCTCTACTAATTTGTTAAACTAAAGGTCTAATGTTTTACATATAACAAACTAACACAGTAATATTGATTAAAAAATTAATTTGTTTACCCTTAAACAAGGAACTAATTATATATATTTTTTAAATGAAATTACTAGAACTCAAATTTTTTTCTTCCGATTCAAGTAAACAAAAATGAACACATTTCTAATTAGTTTAAGGGCTTCAAGTCACGCAAATTTTTCTGTATTTATTACTTCAAATATAGAACACATGATATATTAAACGGCTCTTGCTACATTCCAAAAAATAATTTTAATTTTATTATGCATAAATAAATATAGAGGATTTTTTTAAATGTTATAACCTAACTTATTTCATAACGAGAGTGAACGTTATTTATTTTTGGTACTTTTATCATAGAAAAGACTAGATAAGATATTTTCGTGTGAGCCGCATGTTCAATGTGTTTAATTCACTGACTTTATAAATATAAAACATTTTTTTTTAATTTATTACTTCTAAATAATGATAAATTCTATGTTTTTTAACAAATTAAATTATTTAAGAGACAACAATAATATATTCACGGATATTAACCGAAACGTTACGCAAGTTATTATATTTGAACGATTTAAACCATTGATATCGAAACAGGTTCAAACGCCCGAGTTCAATTCAGTTTGTATCCCTGAGAATATTTAAACTCTTATAAAAGTATAGGAAAATATTTAAATTCTTAATTAATGAAATATCACTAAACTACATTTTTGTGTTATAAATTTTATAACACAAAAATATTAGTAGTTAAATATATAAAGGACGTGTGATACATATTTTTTTAGCTGTATCAAAGTTTTTATATGTAATGTATTATGTAATCTACAATGAGTCAAAATGCGTTTTATAAAAATAGTGATACTTTCAGGTTATAATTCTCTTCAACTCTTTGAAATATCAAATACAGAAACACAACATTAAAAAATTCTCCGTTTGATATCAAATTACTTAAAACAAATATTTGAACTTGAACATATGTGTAACTCTAATGATTATAAGGAAACAAAAGAAAAAAGACTTAAACCCGGTATTATAAACGAGCCGACAAAATTAACTAACTAGCAAGCACATATGACAATTCTCTTAGTTTTTAACAGATGGTTTTTACAGTTTTTACTCAAAGTTAGTAAATATACTTTATATATCTTTGTTTTTACTTCCTATGTAAAGAACTATCGTATAAGTTTGATACCTCATTTGAAAGTGCTTGCAAACTAGCAAATTTGTTAGCTCCCTTATAATCCCGGACATTAAATAATGAATTACAAAAAGTGAAGTGAATCACACAGAGCCGGATTCGGTGCTTTATGTAGAGCCTGCGTGACGAGGAACGCCAACTTGTGCGCGTACTGGCATGGGGCAGGTACCCGCACGGTGCCTGACCAGTTGTAGTACAGATGGCACATCTTGTAAGTCAATCTTTGAATTTTATCTGGATCCAGCCCAGATGTATCGTAGATAACATTGTAGGACGTTGGTGTTACGGTTCCCTGGCGCACCTTCTGTGAGGTCAAGAAGAAATCGTACCTGGAAAAAACAAAATTACCAAATATTGTTAAAAGTTTGAGAACCACTGCTCCATAGAACTGAAAATCTGTTTCAATTTCTTTAATACGATTTTCATAAACTTATAAAATTACAAAGCAATTATATTGTATCATTTCATAATAATATTGTTAAAACGTACCTTTCAGGTAGGGTAACAACGTCATCGACGACTGTACCAGGCGGTGGGTTCTTCATATCACCCATGAAGAATCTTGTGTTAATTCGTTTGCTGACAATAATGAATGCCATTTTAAATTCTCGGTTGTAAGCTTTCATCAGCGTGCTCTTAATACATTCGATTTCGATTGAATTTACATGAGCTACGTCTCCAAACCCGACACCGTCACGATAAATTATTATCTGCAGTGGCAGTGTTTTATTGACATCGAGATATTTTCTCACAGCACCTAAAATGTATGATGTATATGTACATAACCTTTACTGTGAAGCTTTTATGGTCGGAGTCAGGGATGGGAGAAATATCAGTTTTTGTAAATTTCTCGACTTTTTTTCAACTTTATGACAAAAAACTGATTTTTGCCCATTTCCCTATTATCTTTCTGTTTACTTTTTTTAACTTTAAAATAGAAATGGAGATAAAGAACATAAATATTCTAAATGTAAAACAAATAGAAAGAATAATCATCACGGAATCAATTGGAGTACAAAAATTTGTATTTATTATTATTTAATATCTTACCTGCAATGTAATGTGCGAAATTGTTTGACAATTCTTCGCCGCTGGTGTGTGGAGCAACCGAACTGTAATATCTTGTGCAGTTCTTATCGATAGAAGCGACCATGGCGCCGTAACTGTTGGCCTTAACTAACGTATCGCGAGACACGTCATATCCAATGGTCATAAGACCGGACAACGGGATTTCTACACCCCAAGGAGCACCTCCCAATTTACAGTTCAATTGTATGGCCACTTTTGTAGCAATTGACATCAAAGTTTTGTTTTTGAGAGTTTTTCCAACAACGACTTGCGTTGGAACAGCACGATCAGCACAACATTTTTTCTTTATCGCTGAATAGCTGAAAACATGGTTATCATTTTTTTAAATTATTATATGTAGATATAAACATTAAATAAAAACCCTTACCGATCAACTTTATTGTTCGAAACAATACACAATATCAACTGTGGTTTGTTAGAAATGGCATTCTCTAATGCTTCTAGATAAGTGCCTATACGGTCATCTCGTATTTCCTCCAAACGGGGCATAGATACATGGAAACTCATACCACTGGCAGCTTTTATGAGCATTTTAACGAAATTTTGAGCATCGCTGCGCAACGCATTCGGACAGACGCACGCCCATTGTGTCAAATTGGCACATGTCAACATCGGGTTGCTTCTTAAATCGCCTGTCCAGTCGACTTGGCGTTCAGGTTTGTAACGGCTTTAAAATAAAATTATACTTTAATACTTCTGCAAAAAATATTAATAGAACAAAATGTCTGTTTCAACTTTAATTGAAAATATTTTTATTTGCATCACCACAGATAAGACAAATAAAAAACCTTACATGTTATTCCCTTGAACAATTTGTTCATCTCCTAAGACACGTGCGGGGCAGTCGACCAACTGGTTAGACAGCTTCAAGTCCCACTGTTTCAATTCGGTCATCGCCTCTGGCTGCCGTTTCAGCCGGTCACAGAACTGCTGCAGACGTCTGACACGACCGTCCGGCGCCATCCGTGTATGTTCTGCTAACGCACGCATCAGATTGAAGTTGCTGCGCTGCATGTCAGTCAGACCGGTCATACGACACAGTTCAGGAACGAGCGACAGAAGTTCAGGAGCTCCTGAACGGATTTCACGGACTTTTGCACGCGAGATCAACATAGGTTGATTTACGTTCCTGATTGTCAATCCATATTTCTATTAAAAAATAATAATATTGTAGCGGTTTAAAATTTATTCTTGTTTGAAATTCTTACATAAAAATATTTATTTTTTGATAAAAATTAATTACTTATTTTCGAATCAATTACTTACAGTTTGATAATAGCTCTTGAACGATACTTTCTCTCCGTTACGTAAATCGAATGTGCTTTCCGGAGTGGTCTTCCAGTCGACATCCGAAATCTTGTAAGTGCGGTTATTATAATCGGTGAGTACTGTCACGCCTATGACTCTCTGTTCAAACAGCTTTTGTGGGTCGCGAGACTCGCGGCTGCATTCTTCTAATAGATCCAAAACAGTGTCACGCCGCATCACTTTGTGAGTGACTTCGGCGCACATCAATATATGTTGTTCGTGTTGACGTATTGATGTTTTGTACCCTGGCCATAACTCCATGCGGTGCTCTCGAATATCAATCTATAAAAGATATTTATTTGTTATTTAGTGACTGGTGTACGGGACAAACGATATATATATATAATTATAACACTTTGTAGTTTGAATATATTTATTTATTGTAAGTTACACTGTTGTATGAATGTTGATGTGATGTTTTGTAATGTAGCGAGCGCGAGAGTACTGCAGCGAGATGTTTACTGTCTTAAGAGCGAAGACCAAGTATCTGTTTTAGAAAATGAAATATCCTGTCTTAGAATCGGTAGACAAGGATAGCGATAGATATTTAGAGAAGGGGAACATACCGAATAATCTTGAAATTGGAAAACCCCAAAGAAAGGGTCGGGCGGCTTGTCTTTGATTACTGTAAAACTGCACTTAAGGTAAATTAGACGATAAGCCGACCGGAAATACCCAAGCGTACGTGTTACTAATAAACTACAGAGGATTAAGAAAGATTAAAGAATTTGTTGAAAAATGTAAGTCTAGACACGTTGTAAAAGTAAATAATATTTGTCGGCAAACTTAAATAAAGGAATAAAAATAGTACGAAATATTAAAAATAAAATTTAAGAAATTTGAACGTGTGAGATGTCGCGAATGTCGCTACAGTACCCCCCTGCCAGTGATTTAATTCACGAAAAACCTATCTGTAGACGGTCCGTGAAGCGGACGCGTCTACCTGGCCGTGTTCGTCGTCCTCCGTCTGGCTGAATTTCGGGCCGGTGGGCGGGAAAGACTGGAGCTCTTGATGCGTCGTCTGTTTCTTTATTGCGTTCTTCGTCGTTGTTTGCGTATTTGTTCGTTCGATAATTTGAGTGCTTGTTGGTTTGTTTGTTGGTCGATTGTCCAGGTGTAGTGATGATGACTGAGGGAGCCAAAGCGAGATAGTACGGCGTATGAATTGAGTCACGATGAGCTTGTTCGCAAAAGCCTGGGTTGCGTGTACGACGGTGGTTGCGTCGTAGTCGTGGGTCACGATTCGAGTGACTGCAACTACCTCGGCGGCGTGTGCGGGGACGGATGCATCGTAGTCGTGGGTCACGATTCGGGTGACTGCAACAACCTCGGCGGCGTGTGCGGCGACGGATGCATCGTAGTCGTGGGTCACGAATCGGGTGACTGCTACAACCTTGGCGGCGCGTGCGGCGACGGATGCATCGTAGTCGTGGGTCACGAATCGGGTGACTGCAACAACCTCGGCGGCGCGTGCAGCGATGGATGCATCGTAGTCGTGTGTAATCAGAGAATGGTGTACCTGGTGGTTTGGTGAACTGCGTTTGGTGTATCGTCTGGTCGTGTTGCTTGGAAACTTGGGAAGTACCTCGATATGTGGCGATGAACCAGAGGCGACCGTGACTGTTAGGACTTGAGCGTCATCTCCAATTGAGAGGTGATATGGGTGAGTAGGTCCAGGAGTCGGTGATTCCGCTTGTCCAATTGTGATAACCAGAGATGTTTTTGAACTCTTGAGACTTAAAACTCAGTCACCTGTCCTTGCGAGGTGATATGGGTAGGTAAGTCCGTGAGTCGTTGTTTTCGCATGTTCACTGGAATTGCGTCTTGGTAGTCGTGTACGTGATGATGGTGTGGCGCGATGTCGAAGGGCAGGTGTCGTTTGTCGCCATTAATGACTGCCCGTTGTAGTGCCACTTATGAGTCATGGCCGTAAAAGTTTTGTATCGAACTTGTTGTTACGCATATGGTTGCAGTTACCGCGGGAGCACTCACTGTTGTTTCTGATGCCATATCTTTGTTCATCTCGCTTGTCACTTGGTCGATGGCACGAAACACCGTTTAAAAAAAAATTGTCAGTTGCGCTATAGTTTGAGTTTGTTGAATACACAAATCACTTTTTTATTGTCACTGTCACTATGTAGGTATCACTTCGGTTGCGAAAAAAATTACATAGGGCGCGGACAAATCACGTCGGTTGCGATCAAATCACGTCGGGCGCGGACAAAATTCACGTAGGGCGCTGACAAATCACGTCGGGGTCACCACTTTAGTGACTGGTGTACGGGACAAACGATATATATATATAATTATAACACTTTGTAGTTTGAATATATTTATTTATTGTAAGTTACACTGTTGTATGAATGTTGATGTGATGTTTTGTAATGTAGCGAGCGCGAGAGTACTGCAGCGAGATGTTTACTGTCTTAAGAGCGAAGACCAAGTATCTGTTTTAGAAAATGAAATATCCTGTCTTAGAATCGGTAGACAAGGATAGCGATAGATATTTAGAGAAGGGGAACATACCGAATAATCTTGAAATTGGAAAACCCCAAAGAAAGGGTCGGGCGGCTTGTCTTTGATTACTGTAAAACTGCACTTAAGGTAAATTAGACGATAAGCCGACCGGAAATACCCAAGCGTACGTGTTACTAATAAACTACAGAGGATTAAGAAAGATTAAAGAATTTGTTGAAAAATGTAAGTCTAGACACGTTGTAAAAGTAAATAATATTTGTCGGCAAACTTAAATAAAGGAATAAAAATAGTACGAAATATTAAAAATAAAATTTAAGAAATTTGAACGTGTGAGATGTCGCGAATGTCGCTACAGTTATTTATTAAGTTTATATTGAAAAACTTTATAATAAGAAATAATAAAAAATTGATTGTAATTTACAAGCATGGTTTTAAAAAATATAATAAAACTTACTTTTGCATTGGCATCATAATATTCTTTTTGAACAAGCTGTAGTTTTAAGTGCCCCAAGCACTTACGCATAATAAGATTAAACACTTGTATGTATTGAACATCTCCGTAACTTAATTCACCGACGCGTCGAATAGTTATACGGATTTTTTCTTCATCCGAGTCACGTTTCGAGAAGAGTTCCATAGGATCAGGTTGCAATCGTCTCGGGGTATAGAGAACAGTTCCGTCGAAAAGGTAACTGCAAATGAATCAGTCATTAAAAATTAATAATACAGTAAGGTATTTGACTGAATTTAAAAATATACTGTAAATTTTGTGTATGTATACAATTGATATTTCTGTAATATCTTTTTCCAAAATAATGCCAAAAAAATACTGAAAATAATCTTTTTCTACTAAAATAAAAAAATTCCCGAAAAACACGTATTCAAAGTCACTTGGTATGCATGACTTTGTAGTAATTTAAATTGAAATCAACCAATAGGGATCCAGTTTTTATTTACATATTAAATTTAATGTGTTCTGAAGTCATACTAGTAACAGTTCTGCTAGACACGTTAGTGATCACGTGACAAACACGTTAAAAGTTACAATTTTAAATTAGGTTTATTATTAAAATACTGACTTATTTCACGTAAAAAAAACTTCATTGTTAATTATACAGGGTGGCCAGTATTTCTCTGGAACACATTTCCCTGACTTTTCCCGGTTTTCCAGGAGAATTTTTACCGTTTTTCCTTGTTTTTTATAATTAAAATTTAGATAAAAAAAGCTAAAAAAAAAAAAAGGTCTCATAGATAAAAATTGTATATTTTTGCAGAATTTGCATTTTCCTGACTTCCAACCAAATTCCCTGACTTTTCCAGGAGGATATCAAAATTCCCTGACTTTTCCCGGTTTTCCAGAAACTGGCCACCCTGTTATAGTAATATATGTATACTACACTTTTTACAATAGTGTCAAATATCCTATTATTTAATTACAGTAAAATCTCTTATGTCCGGTATTATAAACGACCTACCAAATTTGTTAGCTTGCTAACACTCTCAAATGAGATATCAAACATATATGACAGTTCTGTTGATGACTGACAGATTTCGCGCAAGTGCTGTATGTAAAAAGTAAAAACCAACGGTATTAAAACAGTTGTGCTATTATGAAAATTATTTTATATGGTCAGAGTCGCCAACTGTGTTACAATACGTTGAAGTGTCACTGCTCTAAATTCCATAACTAATCCATAGATACTATAACAAAATTAATAACCTCATGTATGAGTGCTTGCAAGCCAACAAATTTGTTAGGTCGTTTATAATACCGGACATTAGTTTTTTTCAAGAGAAACTACAAACAACTATTTATATAATTCTTTTTTTGAAAAATTAAAACTAAAAATAGTGATCAACGAGACAACCATAAAGTATTAAGGCATCATATGGAAATAGATAAAAAAAATTCACTTTTCATGTTCTAATCTGAAACAGATGTTATCTACAAATGCCTAAGATATTTGAAACATTATATTTATGAGAAGGTTTATTGTACACATTTTTATGACTTGATAGGGCTCTTAAAAATTTATGATTCTCATAAATATTTAAAGCAATAAATGCCTGTTATAAATACAATACAAGTAATTCAATTTTTTTTCTGCAAAGGCCCACAAGATCACAGCCTAGGGCCCACTCTGACTGAGGGTTTGGCCAAATTGATTTAATATGTACATAAATTTCAAACAAATAATTTTAATATATAAAATTGGAGTTTAAAAGACAATAACAACTCTGCTGAAAAGATTAACTAACATAAAATATGCATTTGTCCAGTTAGTTTTTCTATCGGTTATAATTCCTTATAACAGGGTTTTCAAAACTGGTTAGTTTCTGTGTAACGAAACAGAAACATTAATTTTCATATTTGTATAATAATAAACAAAGTATAAACTTACCCTCCACCAAATATTTCTTTGTGAACACGCAGTAGAGCTTGTCGAATGTTAGTGCGATCTTCTTCAGGTGCAAAATCCACTCGGTAATTGTGCAGACACCATTCAGGGATTGAATCGATGCGGAAGTAATTACTCTTGACCTTGATAGATTGGCCAGAAGTACCTAGAAATAATAACACACAAATGAAATTACAGTAAATCTTGGACAGCACCAACATTCTTACTCAAATGTAGTTTTAATTGTTCACAAAAAATAAAAAGAAGAAATCATGAACTTACCGCATTTTGTTGTAAGTGATGCAGGTCTTGTGCGAATGTAATCCATTTCTACATTACGGCGTCCTCGAGAATTTCCACGGCCAGTTGTTACCACAGCTCTTGCATCTCCACCTGCGCCTATATAATAATTATACCAGTTATAGCCCAGGAAATAAAGGAAAAAATACAAGGAAAATGTATGAGGCGCCAAATTTTAATAGTGGGTAGAACATGCCGAGATGTATATTTCTTGAAAACTCCCTAGCAAAATTTTCTCCGGAACACCCTCAACCAGGGGCCCAAAGTTTTGATTTACAAGGATTTTGTAAACATACTGTATCTAATGAACGGAATGTTCGATCAACCCCGTCTTTCACATTTTAAACAGACAATTAAATTTTCTACAACTTTTTCTATTATTATTTTAACCAAAAATAATTGTATACCTTTCAAAATGGCGGTCAAACTAAAAATTTTACTTTAAAAATTAAAATTTTGAGTTCGGCAGCCTTTTTAATAGGTATACAGTTATGTATGACCAAAAACATGTGATAATTGATTGTAGTGCATTTAATTGTCTTTACAAAAAATTTAAAATGGGGTTAATCGGACATATAGTTTATTGGCTATAGTAATTTTATAAAACCATTACAATATCTAAATATGTTACGGTAAATATGTTCATACATACTTGGCTTCGAGTCTTGTGTTTGATGATATGGTAAACTTAAATTACTTATCTCATAAACTTAAGAAAGGTCTGAAAATGTTCTTAATAAAGTCTAGTACTAAGATTTATTTTAAATAAAATTAAATTATTGATTTTGTTTGTATTTATTCTTCCAGTACGTAATATAGAAAGATGTTAAATATATTTAGGTTAATTAAAATTACATTTTATCTACACGTTACATTTTTCAATTTTAGGATAATGTATGAGGCGCCAAATTTTAATAGTGGTTAGAACATACCGAGTTATATATTTCTTGAAAACTCCCTAGCAAAGTTTGTCCCGGAACACCCTCAACCAGGGGCCCAAAGTTTTGTTTTGCAATGATTTTGTAAACATACTGTATTTAATTACCAGAATGTTGGATCAACTCTGTCTTTCGCATTTCAAACAGATAATTTAATTTTCTACAACCTTCTTTATTATTGTTTTAACCGAAAATAATTATATACATTTCAAAATGGCGGTCAAACTAAAAATTTTACTTTAAAAATGATTTTTTTTTGTTAGGCAGCCATTTTGAATAGCGTAGAAAACATTTTTGTTAATACAGTTTTATAGTAAATTGTTACACATTTAATTATCTATCCAAAATATGAAGGATAGTGTTGATCTGACATTCAGTTCATTAGTTACAATAATTTTACAAAACCATTATAATTTCTTATATTCTTGTGTTTGTGTCCTGTGTTTGACGATATGGTACACTGAAATTATGAATCTCATAAACTTCGGAAAAGTTTGAAAATGTTCTTCATAAGGTCTAGTATTAAGATTTATTATAAATTAATTCAATAATAGGTTTTTTTGTATTTATTCTTCAAGGACGTAATATAGGAAAATGTTAAATGTGTAGGTACATAAATATTGCTTTTTTACATTACGATATTGTTTTGAAGTTTAAGATAATGTATGAGGTACTAAATTTAGACAATAGTTAAAATATGCCAAGATGTATATTTCTTGAAAACTCCCTATCAAAGTTTGTCCCGGAACACCCTCAATCGTGGGTCTAAAGTTCTTTTTTGCAAGGATTTTGTAAACACCAACTGTATCTAATGAACGGAATGTTCGATCAACTGCGTCTTTCGCATTTTAAACAGATAAATAATTTTTCTATAACCCTTTTTATTAATATTTCAACAAAAAATAATTGTATACCTTTCAAAATGCTGGTGAAACTATAAATTGTACTTTAAAAATAACATTTTTTTGAGTTCGACAGCCTTTTTGGTAGGTATACAGTTATTTATGACCAAAAATATGTTATAATTGATTGTAGTGCATTTGATTGTCTCTCCAAAAAATTAACAATGCGGTTAATCGGACTTTTAGTTTACTAGCTATAGTATTTTTACGAAACCATTATAATATCTTATTTACTTGTGGCTGTATCTTATGTTTGACGATATGGTACACTGAAATTATTAATCTCACAAACTTAGGAAAGGTCTTAAAATGTTCTTCATAATGTCTAGTACCTATCTACTCATTTTTTTTTTAAATTAACTCAATAATTTGCTTTAATTATATTTATTCTTTCAAAAATGGAAACTATGAATATACAAGACTTATAAATACATATATGTACAATTTTAATTTTTCCATTTATTATTTGTTAACAATAGGGTGTTTTTTTAATTAAATTAAAGCAAATTATTGAGTTAATTTAAAAAAAAAATGAGTAGATAGGTACTAGACATTATGAAGAACATTTTAAGACCTTTCCTAAGTTTGTGAGATTAATAATTTCAGTGTACCATATCGTCAAACATAAGACACAGCCACAAGTAAATAAGATATTATAATGGTTTCGTAAAAATACTATAGCTAGTAAACTAAAAGTCCGATTAACCGCATTGTTAATTTTTTGGAGAGACAATCAAATGCACTACAATCAATTATAACATATTTTTGGTCATAAATAACTGTATACCTACCAAAAAGGCTGTCGAACTCAAAAAAATGTTATTTTTAAAGTACAATTTATAGTTTCACCAGCATTTTGAAAGGTATACAATTATTTTTTGTTGAAATATTAATAAAAAGGGTTATAGAAAAATTATTTATCTGTTTAAAATGCGAAAGACGCAGTTGATCGAACATTCCGTTCATTAGATACAGTTGGTGTTTACAAAATCCTTGCAAAAAAGAACTTTAGACCCACGATTGAGGGTGTTCCGGGACAAACTTTGATAGGGAGTTTTCAAGAAATATACATCTTGGCATATTTTAACTATTGTCTAAATTTAGTACCTCATACATTATCTTAAACTTCAAAACTATATCGTAATGTAAAAAAGCAATATTTATGTACCTACACATTTAACATTTTCCTATATTACGTCCTTGAAGAATAAATACAAAAAAACCTATTATTGAATTAATTTATAATAAATCTTAATACTAGACCTTATGAAGAACATTTTCAAACTTTTCCGAAGTTTATGAGATTCATAATTTCAGTGTACCATATCGTCAAACACAGGACACAAACACAAGAATATAAGAAATTATAATGGTTTTGTAAAATTATTGTAACTAATGAACTGAATGTCAGATCAACACTATCCTTCATATTTTGGATAGATAATTAAATGTGTAACAATTTACTATAAAACTGTATTAACAAAAATGTTTTCTACGCTATTCAAAATGGCTGCCTAACAAAAAAAAAATCATTTTTAAAGTAAAATTTTTAGTTTGACCGCCATTTTGAAATGTATATAATTATTTTCGGTTAAAACAATAATAAAGAAGGTTGTAGAAAATTAAATTATCTGTTTGAAATGCGAAAGACAGAGTTGATCCAACATTCTGGTAATTAAATACAGTATGTTTACAAAATCATTGCAAAACAAAACTTTGGGCCCCTGGTTGAGGGTGTTCCGGGACAAACTTTGCTAGGGAGTTTTCAAGAAATATATAACTCGGTATGTTCTAACCACTATTAAAATTTGGCGCCTCATACATTATCCTAAAATTGAAAAATGTAACGTGTAGATAAAATGTAATTTTAATTAACCTAAATATATTTAACATATTTCTATATTACGTACTGGAAGAATAAATACAAACAAAATCAATAATTTAATTTTATTTAAAATAAATCTTAGTACTAGACTTTATTAAGAACATTTTCAGACCTTTCTTAAGTTTATGAGATAAGTAATTTAAGTTTACCATATCATCAAACACAAGACTCGAAGCCAAGTATGTATGAACATATTTACCGTAACATATTTAGATATTGTAATGGTTTTATAAAATTACTATAGCCAATAAACTATATGTCCGATTAACCCCATTTTAAATTTTTTGTAAAGACAATTAAATGCACTACAATCAATTATCACATGTTTTTGGTCATACATAACTGTATACCTATTAAAAAGGCTGCCGAACTCAAAATTTTAATTTTTAAAGTAAAATTTTTAGTTTGACCGCCATTTTGAAAGGTATACAATTATTTTTGGTTAAAATAATAATAGAAAAAGTTGTAGAAAATTTAATTGTCTGTTTAAAATGTGAAAGACGGGGTTGATCGAACATTCCGTTCATTAGATACAGTATGTTTACAAAATCCTTGTAAATCAAAACTTTGGGCCCCTGGTTGAGGGTGTTCCGGAGCAAATTTTGCTAGGGAGTTTTCAAGGAATATACATCTCGGCATGTTCTACCCACTATTAAAATTTGGCGCCTCATACATTTTTCCTAATTTTACACCAGTAAAAATTTCTACGTTTCCTGGACTATTAGTGAAAAATACTATCCTTGCCACTTATAATAAAAAAACAATTATTAATCCAGTTAATTGTGATGTTAATAATGACATGTCTCAATTAACTGGTGTCTACCGCACTTTATTATTATTATTTTGGTCAAAGTATCCTCAGTTTAAATTGCTGATTTTTGCAATTCTTTAAAATTTATTTAAGTAATTATTTTATGATTGTTATTAAGGATACTTTGAACTATGATTATAAAAAAAATTTATTGAAAAATATTTTTAAAATTACCAAATTATAAAATACAAAATGGTCCATTAAAAAACCATCTCTGCATGGTACATTCAATATCTCAGTGGTGGTCATAAAAACAAAAAAATCTGTTAAGTATATATTTATTTACTTATACTAAAAAAATATGTCACTTGATAAGTGTTTCGACTTCACAAGAAGTCTTCATCAGAAGCCTAATAGTCTTGGCCAAAACCTAAATATATACTAATAGGACTTATCTCGCTTCAATGATTCAGACCAATTAACTGCAAAGTCTAGAAGGACTGAAGCTTTATTTTTATCTCTCAAGAGTTCTAAGCTTTGTGCTGTGTCTAATTATTATGCCTGTATGTTTTAATTAATTTTTAATTATTTATGTCTGATGTGAGATTAAGTATAGCCATATGATAGATTTAGCAACCCGGTTGTATTTAAGGTGAGCCATGTGCTCTTTAAATCTGGTCAAACGGTAGTTTAATATAATTTTTAAGTTTTTTTTTTTAGTCTTGGGAGACGGTTTAATTTATGATACTTTTTATTAAAAATATTATTTATAATTTGTTTTAAATCCGTTGAATTTGACACTTTCTTTGTATTTAAATTCTTTATATATTTAAATATTTTTTTATTAAAAATTAGATTTTTCCATGGACTTTCTTATACATATAAAAAAAAAATTCTGGCAAGCTAATAAAATTAGAAAAAATTAATGGGACTCTCATGATCTAAATGTTAAATACAGTGCTTTTAATTACCGATATCTAGTTCTGCCATTCGTTTTGTCGGACCAGCTGTGCTAGCAGCTTCTGTCCGGTGTAAACCGCGACCTGTGACTGCTTGTGGTAGAGGAGCTCGGGGGCCCGGTTGTGGCATAGGAGCTCTGGGGCCTGGTTGTTGTTGTTGGGCAGGCCGTTGTCCCCAAGCGCCTTGCGGTGGAGGACCAGGTTGCTATAAAATTTAAAATAACGATTAATTCTTTGCACTCGAATGTCACCGTACCAATAACATGTCATGGCTTGCTACAGGGCCTTCACATTCTATTATAGGCCTTCTTACTGGAACTTGCACCTGACCCCTAAGAAAGAATTTCTTTTTCAGTTTAAATGACCTTTTTTAGGTCATAGAAATGTTTACATGACTCTTATTTTCAATCAATGACTGTATGTTTGTGGCAGGCTACAGAGTTGTATCAGGGTGGCCAGTATTTCTCTGGAATAAATTTCTCTAACTTTTCTAGGTTTTCCAGGAGAATTTTTACCGTTTTTCCCTATTTTTTATTTAAAATTTAGATAAAAAAACCTAAAACACATAGATAAAATTTAAATATGTGAGAATTTGTGGTTTTTGCATTTTTATGAAAAATTATCTGACTTCCAACCAAAGTCTTTGACTTTTCCCTGTATAGCAAAATTCCCTGACTTGTCCCGGTTTTCCAGAAACTGGCCACCCTGATATATTGAAAAAAACTGTAGATTATCCATAACTGCTTTTTAATAGCCACGACTTTGTATGTATAACAATGTCATGATTTTTGAAAAATTTGCTCTAAGTTGCTGATAGGTATGTTAGAAAAATCTTCAGAGTGCAAATGGTTAACATACAAAATTAATTATCCACTGACTACTGTCTGTGATATCTTGGCTTCAGATATATTTATAAATGCAAAACAAAATAGATTTGCAGAAAAACTAATCTTCATTACAAAATTATATCCGATATTAAATTTACTGACTTGTGGAACATGTTGTGGAGCTTGTTGTGGAGGTCTAGCACCCCATGCACCTGCCGGAGGTTGATGTTGAGTTTGAGGCGCAGGACCTCGGTGTTGTTGCGGAGGTTGACTTGCAGCACCTTCGGGAAGAGATGCACGTCCTCTACCTCTACCCCGCCCACGCGGTCTATTATCAGCCATCTTTTATGCCTGACAAAATAAAAAAATAAAACAATTTGTTTTTTAATAATTGTATTAATGTAATTCATACGTTCTGGAATTCATATTCTTCATTTATAACCATTGATTTAATTTATGTCAAGTATTATAAAAAAATTGTTCTAGGGGGGTTTGACATTATATTAAACATCGGACATTAATTCAATAAACAGTGGCATTTATTTTTTTTAAATATTTTCCAAACATTTTTAAACAAATCTTATCAATTAAAATATATCTTTCGTTAAGGCTTAGATGTCAATGTAATGAAAGTATCAGCAATTAGATACTTTAGTGAGTTTTGACTATTTTATAGACTTTTAAACAAATTAACTGACATGACAAATAACCATAAACAGGAAAATGATATCAATAATAAAGACCCCCTAATATTATTCGACTGTTTAGTACATATGTACATTGGTTGATTTTTGTCAGCATCTCGTTAGTCATCTACAAAATGTCAAAAAGGGTACAGATATAAATTAAAAAGTATAAAAACGATTGCAAATGTAAAAAATAATACAAAATAATTTGGGACGTTAAAACGATAAATAACCAAAAGTTTGTGGAATGTCCTTTCCATTTATGTGAGAAACACCCATATGAATATACAAAGAACTCACTTATCAAAATACTGATAAGAATAACAGTTTATTTTAGTCACAACTTGACTTGACTTGACTGACTTGAATAGACAAAAACTTAAATATCAAGATATATACTTAATTATAGAGAAGTTCGTCTCTATTCGAGGACATTTAACTGATTTAACAATTTTAGAGATTTTTACAATGAACTGCTAAAAATAACAATTGATTTATATAATTTTTGTTTGTTGAAATACATGAACTTAGAAACGGTTTTTTGTGTGTAAGTATGTACGTGTGTGAACACGATGGTTTAAGGAACAAAGCAACCACTGTGCTTGTGCTACTGTAAATTCTTATCTTTATAAAATGTTTATGATATGTAATTAGATATTACATACATATTTATTTACACTCTAGGTTTAGAATGTAACTATTTATTATTCTGAGAATGTGGGTAACCTATATTTGATTTTAATTATCGTTAAAAGTGATTTGCTTCGAAATTGTAATACATTTAAAATTCTTTTAAATACATATAATGGGCAAGAAAATCAGAATATTTGTTGAGAAAATTGTAAACTTACCTTGTACAGATGTGGAGGAATCACTTTCAATTTAGAACGAAAACGTCTGAAATAAAGTTTAAACGCTTTACAAAAATTAATTTAACATGTCGAAAGAGGAAACAACACTATGTAGCCAATATAAAACAATTACTTACAATTAGAACTAAAGTTAACACTACAAAATTTGTTACAACTTATCACTTCGAGTTTCTTGATAAAACAAACAAAAGCATGAAATCGTCGCGCTTGCTATTGCAAAATTTGTTCAATGCTACCACCTGTTAATTAGGCATTGCCACATTATTGGCTGTAATGTCCCAAAGGTTGGCGGGAACAGTAAATATTTCAAAGATAGAAAAGTTATTTCTGATATGTAATTACAATCCCAATAAATATTTTATAAAATTTTAGATATTTCAGATTCATCATAATACGAAAATTTATTTTGTATTTGTATTGATACAAGTACATAAATTGTGGAAGTTTTTAAATTTCATTTTGGGGACTATATAAATGTTTAGCGTTTAGCCAACGTATGTTAGTATGTTAATTAAGCCAACCACATGCAGTAATGCAGTGCTCATATAGCTATCACCACTGAATATATTACCTACAAACAAATAGATATAACTAATTATTATACAGAATCAAATATCTTGAAAATGATTTATTATGTCGTAAAAATGAATAAACTTATAAATATAATATTTTCTAGAGTTTGAATTTACAATTAGTAGCGTGGTATTAATATGGACCCCTTACCCTGTAAAAAAATATTTTAGTGTTTAAATCAAACCCAACATTGTCTATACTAGTAAAATCAGACTTAGTCCAATAACACACATTGTGGGATATATGTTAATATTATTTGATTACACATCCCTTCAACTCACTGCACTGTTAACTATGGACTGATTTACACTACTTAATTGCAATATTATTATAACATGATTCTACACTCAACCTATCTTAAATTGCGGAACAGCCATAAAAGATTTTGATTTTGGTATATATTGGTTTGCATTTATGATTTTAGTATCAATAGTTTTTTTTTCATTTTCTTTTAGTATTTCAGTATTCGATATATCTGTAAACTTGTTTAAATTATTAACGGTTTGAACAACAGCTTGTTTTGATGAATCCATAGAACTATCGATAACAGATAAAAATTGACAGGAAGGATCAGTTAATCGTTCAGTTAATCCACACCACAATCCTAATTCACAAAATCGAAATCCGTCAGTATTTTTAACATTTGTATTAATTGCTAAATAGTTATCTGCGTTGGATGAAAATTCTTCATGGAGAGAATTTTTCTCAGAAGAATTAGTTTGTTTTGCAAAATCAGTCACCATACTAGTCAAAAAATCACGAATTTTCTGTTCATCATCGGAAAACTCATCATTTTCTAGTTTTTCATTGTTTAAATCAAATAAGTATGGCAATTCTTCACCATGACTAATAAAAGTATTATTGATTAAATCTAAAAAAAAATTAAATTGTTACTTAATTGAAGTTTATTAACTATGTATGTGAAAAATACGACTCAAAACGATACAAATGTTTTTTTCTAAAACTCAATACACTATTCATTTTAAACACCTACTTTTGTCAGTGTGGTCTGAATAAATGTCATTAGATAAATTTCCTTTAAATTCAAAACGGTACAAATATGTCGGTGCACCACTTTGAGACCATAGTTTTGCAGTAAGATATGTCGGCAAATTGTGTAAAGCATCCACTAAAATTAAAATAAGTAGGTAAATTTTAGATCAAAATAAAACAAATAGTATTGTGAACTAACCTGTGACTTCTATTATTTTCTGTAAAACTTCATTTATATCGTTACTATTTTTAAGTTTTAAATAGTTTGTAAATGCATTTGATATAATATTTAAAGTATTTGTAGTTGTGTTTGCGATATTGTTTATTAAATGATAACTAGGCAGTATATTTTCATTAGTAATCGTATTTTTAAATACATTTTTACTGATATCTATTGGTGCTTTTACTACATTAAACCCGGGTTTTAAAATGTCTGCAAACTTTTGAAGATTTAAAACAAATTCCTCTTCAAGATATTTAGGAATTGAAGTTATTTTCTTTATCAGTTCAGTCTTAAATTCTCCTTAAAGAATTAAATGTTGATTAAAGTATATTTTTATATTTTAAATTAAATCAATAAATGTTATAACCACCTAAAATTTTTGAAGCAGTTTCATCTTTGGTAACACCGGTTAGCAATGGTACTTTCAGAAAATTACCTGTCTGTAGAGACTGCAATGGTTTCTCTACAAGAAAATTAGGTAAGTATCTTTCATCATCGGTACCTTCTACTACAGGCCCTGAATGTAATAAATTTGCTATCGTTGATTCTATATTCAATGTAGTCTTTTTATTTTTCTCAATTTCCATGTCAGTCTAGAATTGATTACAATTATTTATTATCAGTGTTAAATGCAATTGTAAAAAACAAATTTACCATAATTATGTCATCGACCGGTAAAGACTGCAAACATTTTACCATTGCTAAATGTGGAGTGGTTGGACATTTTTGTTTTTCAGCAAGCATTTGAGCATTTGTTAATGGTTCATTGTCAATTGACCATTGATTAAGAGCGGTGCCTGACATTGCTATGATTCCGTGAAGAAATCCTAAATTAAATTTTGTGTGTTGTTTTATAAAGTAAACGTATTAACTATAAAATTAGTAGGCACTTTAGGGAACTGTCTAGGGCTTCTGATATTCATAACACGCCACTGCTTATGACAAATAAAACAATTGAGCTGTTTTGCTCTATGATAGAGGTACCAACTCTGTATTTTTTGAATTCTGATTGGACGTAAATAAACAATATAAGAACCTTTTGCTAGTTTTGACATTGCCAATAATACAGCACAACTGGCTCCTGAACCATGTCCCATTGTAGTTACTTGTCGTGGATTTCCTCCAAAAAAACTAATGTAGTCTCGTACCCAACGTAATGATAAAGAAATGTCAAAAAGTGCTGCGTTTCCAGATTGTACCTTAGATCCAGAACTTAAGAAACCTAATGATCCAAGACGATATTGAATTGTAACCACAACGACTTTTTTATCCAATAAAGGTGTCACCTAGAACAACTCATATTCATAAATTTTTAACTTAATTTTTTATCTTTTAATTTAATATTTTTTTATCTTAAAATTATTAAACTTAGAACTGTACGCATGAAACTATAGAATCATGCTTAACAATCTTTATGGGTTAATTGCTATTATTTATTTCAAAAAAATTGTAAAATATTATCTGATTTAAAATAAATCACTAACTCCATATTGAGATGTCGACCCTTTTTTGAAATCTCCTCCATGAATCCACACAATTACTGGTAAACCTAAAAAATATGGTAATAAAAGTTAAATACAAATTCTAACACAAATATGTCTATATTTTCAATAATATCAGCAATTTTATGTCAATGATCAGCTTTAGTAATTGAAAATATAAAACAAACCTTCGCCTCCATCAGGTAGTTCTGGAGTATAAACATTTAGAAATAAACAATCTTCGTTTCCAATCAGAGAATAATTTTTAAAAATTTCATTATATTTAAGTTGTGGACATGGATCTCCCATTATAGTCGCATTTATGTTACCTTCTAAGACATTAGTTAAAGGTCTCTATATAAATAAAAAAATGCAGTAAAAATTTAATCTACCAAGATAACAAAACTTTTAAAAATTATATCATAGAGTTGTTTTTTAGATATGTAAAAAAAAAGATAACATAATGAAACTCTGAAGTTGTTCCTGTCTACTGTTAAATATTAAATTAACATTTATACGTGCTCTAAAGAATGGCATACTACCAATAGTTATGTGCGCCACTCTTGTGAGGAGAATAAAAAGTGTACTTGTTTAAATCATTAACTGTAGAAACCATATGTCCCGCAGTTATTTTTCAAGCCTACATATAATTTCGTTAATGCATATTGTTATTTAAACACAATACAACGTTAAAAAACATCTCTTGCAGCAAAATAAATGATTAATTCATTATTTACATGAAAATTATTATAAATTAATACGAAGAACATTTTCTATTATTTTTTCTGTAATTTTTAAATAATACATGTTGCATGTGTGGTAGTATAAACATATTATTTTACTTTATGAAAGATTTAATATATACCACTGGGTATTTTCTTTCTTAGTCTTTCCAGACACTATTTTCAGAAATAAAAATGACACACTTTACTATTATAAATTGATTTTTTTAATTACCTGGAATCTATTCAGTTTGATAGGTGGTTTTGCATATCTTAAACGCTTGAATTCATAGTAGGGACCGTTTCTAACTCCGGTTATTCTTGCATTATGACCATGACGTGACACAAACACTACAGGATCATCTGGAGGTGGAACTTTAGCAGGAGTTCCACCAACAATCGCTTCAGATATCATTGGATAATTAATGCAAATTATAAAAATGAAAAGCATTTTTTTCTTAAAAAATTAAACTTGTGTAGATAGAAAAGCTTTGAATCAGAATGTATGCAAAAAAGTGCATTTGTTGGTGATAACTTATATCATAAATAAATTATCAACAACCCATCCTCTTTTGAACGATAATTACATTTTGTGATAAATCTGCATAAACATTTCTGAATAAAATAACATTTATAATATTGAATGCTATAAAAATGCTTTATTTTTAATATATACAATATTGAATTAAATAAATGTAATTTATGTTTGAATATCATATTAAAATTATCAACTTTTTTGGATCTTCTTTATAATACGAGGGGTGGCTCGTTTGCTTGTCACTATTTGCACAATTCTTTACAAATATTTAGGGCAAAAGTATTTTAATAGGTTATTAAAAAATAAATAATAATAGCATCACTTTGCATTATTCGTAGCTGCAAAATCTCCTTTTTGCGTCAGCGTATTATCTTCGTAAGTTTCAAGCACATCAGCCATATGTTCGTTGTCTCTGGGCTTCTTGAACTGTTTCTTTCGTTGTGAAGGCTTCTTACGTTTCATTGGAGCAAGTTTCTTAGGACCGTGATCTTGCATCGATCGTATACCTGAAATAATAATTATTTTAAATATTATCTTAATAGTAATAAAATATTAACATTAAACACTTTAAGAATTAATTTTGGTAGGTATACCTTGTTTTTCTAAATATTCATCAATCTTTTCATCATCCATTGCATCAACAGCAACCGCTCGCCATAATTTCTGGAATTCTTCATCGATTGGTAATGATGCAGTACGGTCATTGTAAAACAAGATTTTTTTCTTATCTATTGGTCTTGTAATGAAAATAATTTCATTTTGCAAATGCTAAAAAATTTAATAATGTATTGACTTGAGAATTTACAGATATTAAACAAATAGGACATTATCTAATTTAAAATAAATAAGGTGACCAGAATTATAAAAATAAAAAAGAGGACAACATTTCAAAAGAGGGGTACCCTCCCTACCATTCAGAAAAGTCCTCGGAAAAAGGTAACTTTATTTTTGGATCTCGAAAATTTTATAAAAATGCAAATAAATCAACTGCTGTTAATTGTAATTACTTTTTTTTTTGTTTTCATCTTAATAATTCAACAGCTATTTATCAAATAACAAAAATAGAGGACAAAAGTTTTGAAAACTAAAAATAGAGGACAATTTTTCTATGGAGGACAGTTGGCCAAAATAGAGGACTGTCCTCTTCAAAAGAGGACGGATGGTCCCCTTAAAATAAAAAAACATTTATGATAGAATAAGAAAAAATAATGAATTAACTAACCTAAAAAAAGTTTTCTATTCCTATTTACCCCAAGAACATATAAATACCATAGTTATTTTTTTTTGTAAAGAAAAATAGAATATTAATGTATTTTAATACTAAAAGATTTATTAAAAAACTATCAGTGCCGGATTTACCCTATGTGTTGCCCATTTTTTTTAGTCACCACCAAAACTTTCATTCACATTTCTCACAATTAACTTTTTACGCTCATGCCCCCACAAATCATTTTTATGGTGCCCCCAAAATGCGGGTGCCCTAAGCAGTTGCTTCTTTTGCTTATTGGTAAATCCGGCACTGAAAACTATAATTACCTTCAGTGCTTTATCACAGTGCGGTAAAGATTCCTTAACATCTTCCAGTAAAATTCCTCCCATTCCTTTCAAGTCATGTTGTTTTAATAAACGCAACAATTGTTTCCTGTCTCTTATTCTATATGTTGCTTTGAATGTAAAGCGATTATCAGGAGTAACATCTATTTTAGGATTGTTTGTTAAAGCTTCATTTTGTAACCACTAAAAATTAAAATATTTATAAGATTTTATAATCTATTCAACTATTTTATAACAAGGATGGAATGTTCTAAAACGTACTACACCCCCATAGCTCATAAGAAGACATAATTTTACCTGTTTTACTTTTGTCCCTACATCTAGTTGATTAGTCTCATCTAATATTTCATCCAAAGTTAAAGCATGGTCTTCTCCTTCTTGATGCCGGGTTCTCATATGTTTAACTATTTTTGCTAACACTCCAAATCTGTACTGAGAACTTCCAGACATAGACTTGTAACTAAAAAATATATTGCTTGTAATATACTAATTTTTATATGCTGCATATTATATTAGAACATACTTAGTAATGTCTAGTTTCGAAGCAGCTGACGATGGAGGTTTTGATTTCTTTTTAACATCTTCACGTGAACTTGAATCATTTTTAGGTTCGTTTTTCCTTTTTTCGACTCTGAAAATATCATTAATAATGTAAATATATTGTTGTATTATTGTATATATTATTAAAAAGATTACATACGCTGGTGTTGACAAAGCTCTTTTCTTAAATAATTCTCTTTCCCTCAATAAAGCTGGATCCATGTTTATTAGTGTTATTTAATATGCAGTACTAGAATAATACTTTAATCCTTGCTTGATAGTCACAGATAAAATATATTTTAATAAATATTTAAGAACAATTTTAAGAAATTGTAATATGTAGCAATTTCTGATAACTTGTTGAGATTGTTGTTGTTGATCTGTCAAACAAAGTGCGTTTTTTTGTAAGTACATGATTATATGAGCTTTGTAATAGATTTTATCTATGGCCTTTTTGCACTTTAAATTTCAGGTAATAGGTGGCAGCACTTACATGAAATGTAAAACTTCAATCACAACTATAAATTAAATAATTATGGTACAAAGTGGGTACAAAGAGTATTTTATACATTTTGTGTTTATAATATAATATTAGAGTGTATAATGTATAATATAATTTGATAATTTAGCTTTAAATTTGATATTTTATGTTATTCTTTAATCTTTATTCAACGTCAATGACACAAAATTTTATGCAGGTGCTGCCATCTTTAGATACTTCAGGAAAGCAATTTTTATTTGTAATCTATGTCATGTGCTATGTAAAAAACGAACCATTTAAAAACATAACCTTAAAATAAAAAAATAAAAATTTATTAGCTGTTGCTGTTATGATTTGAAAATGTCTTCAAAATCAACCTGGAATAAATTGATATGCAGAAAAGAAGAATTACAATTAATAGGAACACTCAATGGAGGTCAATCTTTTAGGTATTGGAAAATAAAATTAAATGTAAAAATTATTTTTTTATATAAGTTTTGAAGCTTCTGCGGCGATTTTGATATGGATCTTGGCTTCTGGGTGTAAACCAAGATTCAAGATTATTTTTTGTCAATACTACACCCAAGAAATATTCTTATACTTATGTGTGTTTTCTGATGTTTCAGATGGAAAAAAATTAAAACCGAAGATGAGCCTTTAGATCAATGGGTCGGAATATTCTCTGGGTGTATTTGGTGGTTAATGCAAAATAATGACCATTTATTATTTAAAGTTTACGATCCAAGTGAAGATGATTGTGGAAAAAGTATGTGTACAAGTTAATATGATTATTAACAAGTTGAAAATAAAATCAAATATTCAATACAATATTACTTTATAAAATACATACTACCAGTGCCGGATTTACCCAATGTGATGCCCTAAGCACTAATCATCAAGAGGCCCCCATTTTTAATTTTGATGACCTTTTTAGTCGCCACCAAAATTCTGAAGACTTTTTTTTAGTCATCAAATTTTTCATTATCATTTATCCTATTAACTGCAATTGATGCCCCCAAAAATCACTTATGGTGCCCTCAGAAATCGGGTGCCCTAAGCAGTTGCTTCTTTTGCTTATTGATAAATCTGGCACTGCATACTACATATACATATTATATTTTTGTAGGTGATGGTACTATGCCAAAACGAAAAAAGCTAAACAACGACTCTCAAAATGAAAAAGATAGTAAATATCTTAGTATGTTAAGAAAATATTTTCAGTTAGATTTAAACTTAACTGACTACTATTCAAAGTGGAGTGAAGCTGATCCAAATTTTAAAAAAGCGTCCGAACAATTTTACGGAATTAGAATTCTAGCTCAAGATCCTGTTGAAAATCTTTTTTCATTTATTTGTTCACAAAATAATCATATAAATAGGTAGATAACATTTAAATGTTACTAATAAAAAAATACTCTATTAGAGAAGTAATGTAACTTCTTGACCCAATTTAAAAATTTTTTGGGGGTCAATTTGTTGGCATCTCTTTTTTGCAATTTCAAAACTTCGTAAATATTATGTTACAGTTATACAAAAATAATGGACTCACAATATGATTCATTTTCAGAATATCTACAATGGTAGAAAAACTTTGTTCAATGTATGGAAAAAAAATTAGTGAAATTGATTCATTAGAATATTATTCATTCCCAACTGTAGAAGCGTTAACTAATGCAGATGTAGAAAATGAACTACGTTTAGCTGGGTTTGGTTACAGAGCACGATACATTAAAGAATCTGCGATCATGATCAAGGAAATGGGTGGGGAGTTGTGGTTTGATAAATTGAAGAATATGGATTATAAATGTGCCAAAACAGAGTTGTGTAAATTGACAGGAATTGGAGCTAAGGTGATTATGTTTTTTATTTAAGTTCATAAGATTAAGCAAGCTTAAAAGAACCCTAGGCTAATATCTCTGAGAATATATTTTTTGTTATTAATCGGTTTTACAAAAAAAAAAAAACACTTGTTTCTAAATTTTGTATAAAATATTTTTACTACAGTGTTCGTTATAATTTCCATTGAAAGTACTAATTACAAGCTACATTCTGGAATATTTTTTGCATCGATAGTTTAGAAGCTAGGCAGAGGGGATGTTCTGATAACGATTTCAAAGCAAATACCTTGTGACTGAAGGGTTAAAATCAAATGGTCCTACCTAAAACATTGTTACAATTTAAGAAACCTATCTAAAGTAGCCCCACTCAATGGTTTAAGTGAAAAAATATTTTTTTAGTACACTTTTCAGTCTGAGGGGTGTAAAAAAATCTCATTATTTCTGTATTTGGATCATCTATCTATGAGATTTTTGAAAAAATAACTTTTTTTACACCCCTCAGACTGAAAAGTGTACTCAAAAAATATTTTTTCACTTAAACCATTGAGTGGGGCTACTGTGTACTGAATTTCATCTTAATAGAAATATTAGAGTGAAACTATAAATGCTCCTAGTTTTCTACGGAACTCTAAAAACAAAGCTTTGTCTTATAATTGACATTAACATTATATAAACTATTAAAAAAGTAGAAAAGCAGATATTTAATTTTGAATACTTACGATTTATTTAGGTGGCTGACTGTATATGTTTAATGTCATTGGGACATCTAGAAGCTATTCCTGTGGATACTCATGTTTTTCAAATCGCGTGTGCAAACTATTTACCACATTTAAGTAAATGTAAAAGCGTTACCGATAAAGTATACAATGAAATCGGTGATCATTTTAGAACTATGTATGGACCGTTAGCTGGATGGGCGCATACTGTAAGTTATTAATCAGTTCAGTAAACCAACAGTTAATAATTAATTATCAGATAATATGATAGATTACTGTTTATTGTTTCTGAATTTGGTTTATCAGTCTATGATTTTTAAATAAAATGGTTGTGTTTTAGATTTTGTTTTGTGCTGATTTAAAGAAGTTTCAAAATGGTGAGAAGAAAGCAAAAACTAAATCAAAATGTGTTCGTTAATTTGTCATGTACATAATAATTGTATTTTTAAATAAAATATTTTATTTTTACTATAACAGATTTTGTTTTAATTAATTAATACAAAGGTATATTTATTAAATATTTGAATTATGAAATTTGAGATATGCTGTTTTTGAATGTTACTATAAAGAATTTATTCTAGAGTAAAACCATGAAGCATATAATGAGGGTGAACACTGCATCTCTGTAATACAATTTTTTGAGTAAAAATATGACCCTCGAGCTGAGTAGTCTCTCGTGCACGGTCCACTGCACAACCGTACAGTTGTGTGCGTACTGCAATGTACAAATCAGTACAAATTAACAGGGCAGTAACTGCAGTAACTAATTAAATTTCTTACTTTTGTGCAGAGGTCCGACAAATGTGGTCCGCTCTCTCTAGGTTCCGTTTTTTGGCCTTCCACTCAAGTTTAACCTCCTTATTATATGCTTTATGAGTAAAACCAAAGCAAATGCTATTAGGGTATTAAATTTTAATTGACAATTTGCTAACAGTATAAATAACTTAGTGCATGCAGTCTAAAAGCACTGGTGATAACAGCTTTACATTATCATACTATATTTATTAGTATTGCTCTAAAACCTCAAGCAAAATAACGATTTGACACCTCATGGATAGTGTTTGCTTTGGTTTTGGTTCAGAGTAAATTTTTTGTAATACAGGACATGAAAAATATAAAATAAAACTTTTTAGTTTTACGTATGAAAGTGAGAAAGTTAAAGATTTCGTAATCTTTATTAAAAGTATTTTACTGCGTAAGTTTAATTTTATTAGAACTAGAATATCAAAAAAACAATGAGTGTGTACTTATGTACACACGTTAGAAGTTATACTTCTTTGGGATGATTGAAAAATAACTACGAATAATCTTAATAACAATAATCTGCCGTTTGCTTTAAATATAATTAAAAATTTAATTTAATTATATTTAATTAATATAGGCAATACTCTTTACAGTTGTGTTATTTAAGTAAAAATCTTTATTGCTAATTTTGTCAATAGGCCATAATTTTTTTGATATAGGCAATACTCTTTACAGTTGTGTTATTTATTCTGTATTTCCAGTCCCGGGCTAGATATTTCACCGCATAAAATTTCGTTACAATTTCGTTACATTACTAATTTCATTTCCGTTACATTACTCAATTTTTACCCTCAACGTCCCTAAAGAAGTATAACTTCAAAAAAGAGAAGCTGATCCCCTGGTTCCTAACTTATATACTAATATTGGTTAATAAAAAAACACATTTTTAAAACAATTTATTTTATTTTAAGGACATACATTATTTTATTCTATAAATGTAAACAACCATTCACTTATAAAGATACATTTTATACATTTTTTATATTACTTATTTTGATTTTCAATACCTGCAATTGTTTGAGAAAATTAAACTTATAGATCGGTTTCCTTTCAATTCATAATTTAGATTTGTACATGCTTATCATAATCGAAGGGAAGAAAATAGTAGGTACCTACTTACATTGGAATTTATTTTTGAGGCCAGGAGAGGTGATATATTTTTTTTCTTAATGAAATGAAACTTTTTTCAGAAAAAAAGGAACTTGTAATATTGAGATTTACTAAATACTACAATATAAATAATTAATTTTGCATTTGTCTACTGTATAACGTATATATGGAAAAAAAAAATAGAATAATAAAAACATCAAAGATTAAATTTATCAGTATTTGAGAAACATTGGCCGAGAATACCCTAGAATATGATATAACAAAACATGTAATAAAATAATTGAAAATAATAACTAATTGTGTATTACATCAAAATAATATACTTGATGGTAATTCAAGGGCAACAATAATAAGAATGACTAATTTCATTATCAAGTTTTATTTCACTAACTACTAACTATTCTCATAGTAACTAATTTTTCCATAATCTTCAAGAAATTACTCATTTACATTCATAACTGTTTTATTATACTACATAAATATAAAAACATGAATTACATTTAAAAAAATACATATATTAATGGGCAATGAATAAAGTGTGAGTAATGGTCATAGTTTTTTTTTCAGATATTTTGATTTGATGAAGGTTGATAATCCGACAAGCCCTTATCAGTTCTCCGTCCAGTAAGTTAAAAATACACCGGGCCTGAGAATGACAAGGGCATGGCAGAAATCAGTAAAATTGTAAAACCGCAATCTGAAACAAAAATAAAAATAGGTTATAAATGATAAATATTTATTACAATCAGCCAACAATAACTACGAGTTTTTATAAAATCACTGTTCATGATTAGCTAAAATCAAATAAATATGCAATAATATATTATATTGCTTTACGAATATAGATTATAATTTATTGTAAAGTGTATTTAATATTTATCAACAATTACTAAATTGGCGCGAAAATTGTGTGTTCAAATAAACTGATTTTGAGACAACAATGAAATATAAAATGTAATAAATGCCGTTTATTCAAAGTATGTAAATGCGATTTATGTTTTAGAACCACTGTTAAATTGAGGCTATACAAAGTGACCCCCTTCAGACACTTTGTAATGCAAATAGTTCAGTGATGGCTTCAAAGGTTAATATAAGCATTTCTTAAAGCTGATTATTTTTGTTGTACAGACATTGAAACATTTTAAATTTGTTATGAATCACATATATCTTTCTAGAACACGAATGGAATTTGACTTTTTAAATTAACTATTTTAACGTTCCACTTTTCTCAAATCGTTTAAAGGATTATTATATTTCGATAATAATAAGAAACAAGAATTCAATTCTCTGAATCTATACCAGGAGGGTTGGGGAGTTTTTTTATTTATTTATGCATTTCTTTCTGTTTTTTAAGATTGTCCTTATACTTCTTATTAATTCTTTTACCCATTTTAGGTTATTTATCGGTTAAAATGAGATTCTGTTGCTTACCATTTAAAATCTCACAAAAACAGTCATGTTAACTTTTCATGCCTTACAGAAAATAAATTCAGACAAAAGTTACTCAATTTGATGGGGGGGGGGGGGGGGGGTTAATTTTTTTAGACTAAATAGTTTTTAATCCAACTATTATTTTTATTTTTATAAAATAATTTAGAGAAAAAGTACAGCAGAAAACTTCGCGCCCCTCGCATTATCTATCGTGCCCCCTATTCGCGTAACCCCCTGTAAAATATTAAAAATGTTATTTGGTTCAGTTCTTAAGTTAAGAAAAACTGACTAGTCCCTCGAAGCTGGGGCACCCTATACATATACACTAATTTCGAATCAGGGTAAGACAGAATCTGAAAGCTCGGCATTTTCTTTAAGTGGTTCCACTTTACGCCAGCTTCCCCTACATCCGACTGACTGCGGGAGAAAACACACATACACACGCACGCACACACACACAGACACGTAATTTAATTAAACGTTAGCGATCCCTTTGCATTACGACTTATGGGGTGGGGGGACAGAGGTGAAGATGAATCATACAATTATCGAAACAACTGGACACCCTAACTGATATTGAATTCCACCTGTGGAGGATTTACCGATGATTGTTAGCTATCATTTCGACCACAAGCCGTATTGTTTTTGGACGCTAATTTGTCATCTATTAAATATTCAAAAACGAGAGGCAGAAAACTAGATATCGATATGTGAGCAAAAAAAAAACCTTTTTACGCATATTGATGACCGAGGAAATACGCTAAAATCATTATAAATTAACGGTTATTTCGATAATTATTATAACAATTAGAAAATGTAAAAGACAATTTACCTCAAAATCAGTTTTTTTTAAAGAAATGTACAATATGCTAATGGAGGTGACACCCGGAGCGGAATCATGGGTATATATTCCTCCCTGTCCTAAAAAGGCAAAATGCTTTATTTTTTGAGCGGAATAGTCCCCCCCCCCTCACTTTAGGCAAGTTTCACCCCCTGTGAATTTTTAACGACAAAAATTGGACAGTCACCCCTTCCAGAATTTCAAGTCAAAAAGTCAATTGGCTTTATTTTTTACACATTTTACCAGGGCTGTGGAGTCGGTATAAAAACCTCCGACTCTATAATTTTTCTAATGTTCGACTCTTTACTGTATTTTTTTTTTTAATTCTGTTTTCGGGCAAAATTTTTTTGAGTGATTCTGGTTTCGGCCAGAATTGAAAATATCAAATCATTGTACTTCAAAATTCAAAACGAACAAAAACTTTTTACCGACTCCGACTCCATCCTAAATTACTAACAGCCGTATTCATAATCGTTCCTTATCTCAAGGGCTCCTCAGATATTTACGCCTTCCTCAAGGAAGGTAGCGACCTGCCTTGAGATATAAGGAGCCTTGGTTGTCAAGGAAGGTTTATGAAACGTAAATAGAGTAACAAGGGATCCTTATTCCTCAAGGTGGAACTATGAATACGGCTGTAAAACTCCGACTCCGACCCCACAGCCCTGCATTTTACCTTCTGAAAACTTTAAATAACTTATCGAAATAATAATTACTGAAATAATTAATTGTTAAAAATTGTTTCATGATTTTGGCATGTATTTTTTATTATTAACTCCCTGATTTTTATATTTGGTTTATATTTTTATAATATCGTTATAACTTATAATAACTATTGTTATATCTATACTTACTACTTACATAATATAACAGATGAAGATTTTATTTTGAATTTCCTTCATTGAGTCTTGTTGTGCTTCAGGATAATAGTTGCTTTCTGAAATCAAAAATAATAATGTAAATAAGTTATACAAAGTTATTAAATTATTATTTATTATTATAATTTACTTAAATATAAAAATAAATCTGCATTTTCTCTATCTTTCAAAAACGATCTTCCTATATTTAATTTTCCATTTCAATTTATAACAACTCTTCTATTCACATCTGACATTTTTCTATCGCTTAATATACTCCATTACAAATTTAATTGAATTCACCGTGAATGGGTAGAACGAAATAAATGCGTCGCCCGTAGCGTTTGAACATGGCGCGTAAACCATTAGCGAGCGAGCCACCGAGACGCCCGCGCCGGGGGTTTTAGTGCACGTCCTCACCGCCCGATGTCGCCAAGGGGCAAAAAGGGAACTCTCTTTGTGAAGCGCAAAACGGAAGATTATTGTAACAGAAGTTTGTGCATTAGATGAGCTGGTTCTAGGACAAAATGTCGCCGGACAAAATGTCGCGGACAAAATGGTGCGGACAAAATGTCGCGAGGACAAAATGTCGCCGGACAAAATGTCGCCGGACAAAATGTCGCGAGGACAAAATGTCGCGAGGACAAAATGTCGCCGGACAAAATGTCGCCGGTCAAAATGTCGCCGGACAAAATGTCGCCGGACAAAATGTCGCCGAACAAAATGTTACCGGAAAAATTTTGTGGAAAAAATCTCTGAAAATAATTCTTTTATTAAAGTACATTTTGTATATGTATATGTTACTGTAAAAGCCCGAACTGAGGTAAAACCTAGGTTTTACCAGGCGACACGGTAAATGTTGAAAAATAGAGTAGATATCAAAAATATTTTAAAAAAATATATAGAAAATCACTAATATTAAATTTTGTTAACAAAATATTGGGGCGAATGGGGATTATTCTAGTATAAAATACGAAAATTCAATCTCCGCCTTTGTTAGGCTATAACCAAACCAGAGATTGAATCCCCGTTTTTTATACTAAATTAATCTTCTTTCGCCCCAATAGATTGCCCTAACCAAGGCGGAGATTGAATCCCCGTTTCTTATACTAGATTAATCCCCTTTCGCCCCAATAGATTGCCCTAACTAAGGCGGAGATTGAATCCCCGTATTTTATACTAGATTAATCCCCATTCGCCTCAATATTTTGTTAGCAAAATTTAATATTTGTGATTTTCTATATATTTTTTTAACATATTTTTGATACCTAGGTACTCTATTTTTCAACATTTACCGTGTCTCTTGGTAAAACCTAGGTTTTACCGAGTGTATGATGGTAAAAGTTCGAAATCGGACTTAACAGTTGGTAAAACCTAGGTTTTACCTCAGTTCGGGCTTTTACAGTAACATATACATATAATAAATAATATTCTTACCGAGCTAATATGGTAAAAAGAATAATACACTGCAGTTAGATGCATCGGACGATCACTAAGAACAAACGTGCAATTTTTCTGCACATGATTCACAAGAGAAATTCCCGCATTCTCAATATTAATGTTGTTTGATTTTGAGGTTTATTAAAATTTTTGTTCATAAAAGAAAATTAATTTATGTTTAAAGTAAGTATTTGTTTGAATGACAAAGTTGCATAAAAAACTCAAATTGTTACCATATAATATGTACTTTGATAAAATTACTATTTACAATGTTTTTTTCCACAAATCTTTGTTCGGCGACATTTTGTCCGGCGACATTTTGTCCGGCGACATTTTGTCCGGCGACATTTTGACCGGCGACATTTTGTCCGGCGACATTTTGTCCTTGCGACATTTTGTCCTCGCGACAATTTGTCCGGCGACATTTTGTCCGGCGACATTTTGTCCGGCGACATTTTGTCCTCGCGACATTTTGTCCGCACCATTTTGTCCGCGACATTTTGTCCGGCGACATTTTGTCCGGCCACCGATGAGCTCTATTTTCAATATTTTGTGTAAGATTCTTCTTTTATGTAAGTCGACTTCTTTGTAGTTTATATTGTCTTATGTTATTATTTTTATTTAATGTGACAATGTACACGAGTTTGAAAGCGCTAGATTCAAACTCTATTGTTGTAGTAGAGTTTGAATCTAGGCCGGATTTCACAATAAACTCGTGCACATATTCAACGATATTATACAATTTTTTCTCAATAAATGTAGCGTAATAATCAAAATGTCATTGTTTAATAACCTCAAATCATACATGATATTATGAGTGATTTGTGTTAATAACGGAAGTTGAATTGAAATACCAATGCAAGGAACAAATGTGTCAAATTTTTTTTTTCATACGGATAGTCTGACAGACAGACCGACACTAAAAAAATATTTTTGATTTTAGAATCACTCTTAACGGTCAATTATCTTTCAAATTGATTATATTATATGTATGTACATAAAAATATATACGTAATTTGACTTATAATTCAGTATACATTTTTTTTAAATACACGCGTAGAAAATGTGCACGCCACTGGATGTATGGGATCCACTTCCTTGATTCAAAGAATCCAGATGTGCAATAGTGTCCCCGCAGCGCATTATGTTCTCCCATTAAAAAAGGACATTCAATGGTTGCAGATAACATTGTCCTTTTCCGGCATTTGCACCATTTTAAATTATGTTATAGCCTTGTATTTATAGGGACATAATATAACCGTTTTGCTACCAGAATGAGGCCGAGATAAGATATCCAAAAATCAGTGATTTTGGACCTATAATGTGCATAGTAACTGCCCCAAGTTTTGTTACACTGTTATTTTTTATTGCTACATATTCTGTACAGGAAAAATGTATGTACGACGTTAACTTTTTTTATGGCGCGAATTTTTTTAACTTGCCACATTTAAGAGCTTTGATTAGGAAAAGTGCCCCAAGTAACGTTTTAATAGTTTGATAATATTGTAGAGCGCCGATAATCTGAACGTTAACTCATTGTGCAACAAAAAATCAATAAATATGATTGAGTCATTTTATCCAATTCTATTTTTAGTAAGACGTTTTCTCAATTATTTTTATTGTTATTGTAAAAGACAAAAAGAAATTAGATGATCAATATAAAATGATTGCCCGTCCAATAAAACATATTAAATTATATAAAACAGTTTTGAAAATGGTTTTCTTATATTTTTATAATACACCAGAATGCCCGCACAACTGGCTGCTCCAAAAATAGGTACCACAGAAAATATCAATTTTTTTTAATACGGACCTGTTGTAAATTAATAATCGTAAAGCCTAAACTCTAAAACTGAAATTCTTTATCTGTACATATAGTACAGACATGTACAAATAAAAATTCTATTATCAAATTATCTGTAAGTAAAAAGATTTATACGCCTTAAAAAATTCAAAATATTTACATTGTATAAGTATAGACAAAGCCTTTATTAGTATTGACGACAATTGAAATAGTTTTTTACGATAAACTTTCAAATAAATTAATTTGATATATTATATTGGTTGTGAAAGTCACTTTAAATGTTAATAATAAAAATATATTCCAAAAGTACAACGAAATTATAATATTATAATCCTGACCTTTTCAACAATTAACACCTAACGAAAATGTCAACGACCGAATTTAAACCCTCTTCTCTATTGTTTTATAACAATGCACAATATAACATAAATGGCATCGAATTAAATTCAAAATTTAATTTCAGTCCTTAAATTTCATCAAAATTATTTAATATAACAATTACGAGAAAAAATGAAATTAAACAAAACTAGCTATTTTAGCTTTTATTAGTTTATCATAAATTATTTCTTGTAACTTGTAAGTAATAAGTATATGAATCATATTTTATAAATTCCAGATAAAACAAAAGAATGATTCATCTAAAAACAGGCTGCGTGTGAAACCTCTTTATTGTAGAAAAAAAAACTGTTTGCATCAATTATTTTATATTCTTTCTGGATTCTATTCTAAATTATTTTAATTACTTACAATTAGACGAGACCGGCTCAATTTTTTACGTGGTGAGACCAAGACGATATGGGTGTCTTTTGTAAAAAAACAAAACGAGACTTCAGTTACAAAAACTTTCTTATACATTTATATTGAGTTCTGATTTATTTTATTTTAAATAATTTACAAAAATAAAATAAATATGTATATTAAGGGGGATAGCCACTGTGACGGGTCAAAAATTTGTCAATGTTTGGGAATTTTTTCACAGATATAACTAATTATTTTTGAAACAGGTAAAGGACGTTTTGTTAAGTATATATTCAACTTATTTAATATCAATTTTTGATCAAGTTATGAGCCTCGATGTGACAACCAAAAAAATATTTTTCTCTATGGTCGACTCGAAATTTCGAGAAGGGTTACATGAAAAAAATAAATAAAAATTTTATCAATATCTATATGAATGTAGCTATCGTTGCACGTAGCCGTTTTTTTTTATTTTATTTTTTCACAAAATGGCGATCGTTTGAATTTTTTTTTCATTTTTAAGACCTATTTTTTTCATTAGAGCGGTTTTAAAAATAGTAATTATCAAAATTTCAAAAATCGGCTACGTGCAACGATAGCTACCACAATTACGAAAATTATAAAAAAAATAATAATTGAAATCGGTTCATTAGTCTTTGATGAATCGTGTCGACCAGGTCGAAAAATGTCATTCCGAGATAAACGTGTTTAATGTTTTTGTTGTCATAACCGGCCGTGCTACATCGTCTCACTAAATCGACTGTAACTCCGTCAATTTTCAAAATTTAAACTCAATTTTTTGTATACATATTTATGAATATGTAAATTTTAAAAAAATCTAAAAAAAAAACAAAAATTTCCGTCACAGTGGCTATTTCCCTTAACATGAAAAAAATAATACCAACCTTAAACATAGTAGATCAACAGGACACAGGGGTCAGTAATATAACAGCAATCTGAAATAAAAAAAATATATATAAATAACTAATATTTACAAAACATTGCACATTTAAAAAAAATGAATTACGATAACTGAATTTTGATTTAGGTTTGACATTATCGAACAGTTCGATTGTTACGACCCTGGACCAGATCGGGGTTAGTTTTATGCATTGTATATCCGGTATTAGCAACATTTATCTACCACAAAAATGCAAACAAACTTATGCCAGCAGATGTTTAAACAGAGGTGTGACCTTAGATATACTTTAAACTGGAGATTACAAAACGGTCGATTTTATCAGCATTTCTAAAGATGTTTCATACTAAATATGTATGAACATGTACATTGGGATTATATTTATATATGTCTTAACATTAAATATTACATATATAACAGGCAGTGGCGTATCATTAAATAGTGGGGGTGTGTGAAAAAAGTTACGAATTAATATAACAAAAATTACTAATTAATTTAATAAACGTCTGAAAGTTTTTGTTGAGTATTAAAATAATTTGCTCGAGAGCAAAAGATAAGCAAATGCTATCAATGAATTTGCTCGGGATTCTATAGAATGATAATAAATGTATAAGAATGTAAAAAATGCTATACATTTTGTGAGGTACAATTGCCACCACTGCTTTTAAATCGATGATTTCTGCAGTCATTCATTAAAATATAACATTTATTACAATATTTTATACCCTGCAGATAGCGTTATTTTCCGATGATTAAAAATTAGTATAAAAACTATACAAATTAACTCGTATTCTTAGTTTCTTTGATTGAAATTTTCATAGCAATTCGTATTGATTTTTTGTGAATATGAATATTAAAAAAATGTAAATAAAAAATATTGTTATTAATGTACTTTGGGTACCTACTATAAATTGTCAAATTGATTAAAAATTTTAGGAATGCTGGCAGCTCAAATGGGTTAGTGAAATTGATTGGAAAAATTAATCAAGTTTTTGTTATTATAATGGAATTTTTATGCTATTTTTATACTTAATATTTTTCATGGACAGATTTTACAATAAAATAGCAATAAAAAGAAGGGTTGTACACATCTAGGTTTCGGTGTGAAGATTCGTTATTATATTTCTTTGTATACTAGACTTAAGAATATACGAAAAAAAAATCTAAACAAAACTGATATATTTTTCTTCTCGTCTCGTGCGCAATGCCAATAAATAATATTAATGCTATGACCTTTTAAAAATGATTTTATTATAAAAACTGAATTACTTTTGGATCAAACCTAATTAAAATTTATATCGTTTCTGTCTTACAGTTAGCATTGTTAAAATTAAAATCATACTTTTTATTTGTTTCTTGGTATACTTGTTGATTGTATATTTTCCATTGCAATAAATAACAGGAATATATTATAAATATATGAAAACAGTGCCGGATTTACTCTATGTGGTGCCCTAAGCACTAATTATGTAAATGCCCCCCCCCCCCTTTTTTAAATCCCTATTAAATTACTAAAATTATAACATCAGTTATTTCAATTTGATAGATAAATAATTGTTTTAAAAACCTCACTATTTGCGATGAAGAACATCACACAGATTTCTAAACTACTGATAAGCGTTTCAGTTATCTTAAAGTAAACAGTGACAGTTAATTCATTTTTCTGATGTTGCTTCAAAAGTTATTGATTGTTGTATAAAATGAAGTTAAATAAAAGCTTTTAATGACCGTACAAAATATTTTTATATGTACATTTCGAATATTTTAAAAACATTAAATAAGGGATCTATCTAGCAGTAAGATGACATCATTTAGTTAGTATAAATATCAACGGTTTACTCTAGTTTCATTAGAGCAGTGTTCCTCAAAATTTGGCTGTTCATGATTAAGGTTTTTTCATATCACAACACTGGCCTTTACGATTCTAAGTTAAAATTAATTTAAAAACTTAAATTTTTTTAAACTAATTAGCAGGAGAGGGTTCACCGAAAATTCTGGAACGGACGCCCGCGATAAAATGACAGATGTGTGGTTTTTATTAATGAAATAGCACGCATAATAGAGTTCAGTGGTCAAGAATCAGTGGTAATTGATGCGCACTATATATGTAGAAACGATATAAAAAGGTTTACATTATTTTAAAACTAATTATCACTACTATAAAAATCAAACTAAATTCTTTAATTTCAATCTTATTTATCAAATTCTTTAATATATCGAGCAGCCGGGCATTATATAAAAAAGGGAAAAATAGTTTTTACAATTTTAATAAAATCATAAAAAAAACTAAAGGTCATGACACCTACTGTAAAAAATAGTCCACACTACTTTATTTATTAACCAAGTGTAAATATACTGAATATATAATTAAATAAATAAAAAATGGATATATGCCGCCACTGTGAATAAATTTCCAAGTCTGAAAACTTTAAGGAGGCCTTACTGGGTTCTTTCAAAACTGTGCCCTAAGCTGCCCTTTATTCTATTCAATTCGTTTTCAATAGACCTTCCATGCGTTTGTCGAGGCCACTTCACCCTTAAACAAGCAAACATCAAACATCGCTGACAAGGATAGACGTATCGTTCACAACGATACTTCATTACGTTATCCTTCTTGCGTTGTGATTACTGAACAGCGACAACAATATATTTGCATTATGCACGTGAAAAGAGACAGCCAAATGTCAACGGTATTGTGTAGATCAGCAGTTCATAAACTTTTTTATGACCCGGAACAATTTTTGATATGAAATATTTACTTATGATATTTCATTTACCATATGCGATTGAATTCACGGTGCTAAAATAATACGAATTTTAAGATACGTAAAATAAAGTAAGCTATAACTAAATAAACGAATAAACCCACTTCGAAAAAAGCCTAATATCATTTTGTATGGAGGTGTACATCATTTTCCCCTTCTAATTTATTTTACGAACAATCAAGTAAAAGTAAAGTATCTTTACGAGGTACCGAATTGTATTAATTATCTATGAATTGCATGATTTAAAACTATAATATTAAATCCATAGATAACATACGTACATACTCAACTAGTACCTTGTTAATTTTTACAGCAATTCTTTATAGTACCGAAAATAAACTGTTCTATTGTATAATATGTTCCATAATAATATATTTGAGGACCTCTGGTTTAAATAGGTATAAATGAATACTTCCGAATTTGTATAATGCTAGTAGCTACGATAATCGTACTTTAACATATTTCTTTTGAAATCAAAAGAATCAAAGGTGAAAGATTGAAGGTCAAAATAAAGAAATGTAAATAAAGTTACATATATTAAACATATGTATGTATATCATGTGCTTTTTTCCAGTCTGTTCAGAAATAGTGTGTCATTATTTTTAGACCTGCCAACAATATTTATAACTGAAAAAATAAATATGCACCTACAAAAAATTAAGATTACCAATTTTATAGATTTTTTATAAAATAAATTATAAATAAATTTACAATATCGTTTCGTAAATAATATACGTTTTTTAGAATTTAATTATTTTTAAGAAAACCAACCTTATTACTACGCTACTGGTGTGTAGATAGACAAACTGAAGACAATCAAATTTCTATAGAACAATTTAAAATTGAAAAATGTCATGTGATAAATGTAAATTACATTTAATTATTGAAATCGATATTATTTCTGTCATTTATGGATTTCAAAAGCATTTTCTTATTATTTTAGGGCATTTATTCACCAAGAATTTATTACAATTAAATTAATTAACTTTTTGAACTAAATCATTGTTGGATTTTGTAGAAAAGATTATGGAAATCATCTATTTCTAATAATCTCGTGATAATCTCTATACATAGTATTAATCAAAGTCGATTTTCACACTAACTACTAAACGGATTTTAATGTGGGTTTCACTTAAGGATTGAGTATTTCACGAGGAAGGTTTAGGCAAATAAAAAAATCGTTAGAGAATAACTGAAAACTATGTTAATTCCAGAATAAATTTATATCTTCGAGTAACACCGGATCAAATGCGCTAGTTTAATTTAAATTCTATTAATTAATTAATGAATTGAAACGTAATAATTTACCTTTTTAATGTACAGAAGAAAACAACACATTAGAATAACACAATTTCAATATAGTAATTGTTGGTCACCAAATATAGCCTCAATTAAATTCATTTACATATTAAAAAAAACTCACAGCACTTAACATATGTATGGTTCACACATAATGTCCTCATATAGAACTTACACATGTGTTAAAATATGCAATGAAAAAATCTATTGGTCTGAAACACATTTGGTGTTTCGTTTTTATGGCGGGACAAACGGACTTCAACTGATGGGAATGCCGCATTTCAAATCTTGCACTCGCTATGGTTATGTTTGTATGAAAACCAGTGCCGGAGTCAATATTTAATTGTTGCAATTTTTATTTATTTTTTAATATCGATCAGAAAAAAAACAACATATACCTACGTCTGGTTATCTCTTTTAAAAAATATTAGTGTCAATTTAAAATACGATTTTTAGATTTGTATGCAGCACGTTTTATTTTACAATATGTCTATTTTCTGAAATTTAATGACAAATCAATGAAATAAATAACTAATTTTACATATCGTCGCTTCGGAGCAAGAATGGCACAACTCAAAAATTCTAAGTTTTGGGAAATCACGTTTTTAAACATACATATATAATTGAATGTTGCTTTATTTTGATGATTTAGAAAAGCGCTAGTGAATCCAACTTTTCACGCTAAATAGTACTAACGTTTGAGCAAATTTTACCTACACAGAAAAAAAAACTGTATTGGACCAAGAAAACCTTGTTTTGTATATGTATAACGAAAACAATATTTTCTTAATATAATAAACATACTCTTAATTCTTAATCCAACTACCTACGTTATTCCTTCGTTCAAGAATTCTATAGTTGGTTTAAGAGATTATTGCTTATCTTAAGAAAATATTGTTTTCGTTATACCTATATACAAAACAAGGTTTACTTGGTTTGAGAAATCCTTTCTACCAGTGTATGTTTCACCATCCTACCACTCTTTAAAGTCCATAAAGGCTTTGATCATGGGCGTACCCAGCATTTTATTCAGGGGGGGGCAAATTTTTTTTATAAACCGATTTAGTCAGTCTGTTTCGCCTAGGACCCTGCGATAAGAGGGGTTAGAATAGATGCGTTATTAATCTTTTTAGGTATTGTGTACTGTCCTTATAAATGGGCATTATTGTAAATAAACATTGGGTAATTTTTCATTTTTTTCTTAAATATTCTATCTTTTCTGTTTTAACAGTTTTAACAAGAGATTGTAATTTTAAAAATGATGTTTTTTCTGGATCAAAAATGTAAATTAAAAATCAAATGTACATCAAATAATAATAATATAATAACTACCTGATTAGCTATCGCGCGTAGCGCGACTTTTTTTAAAATTAACTCATAACATGACTCAAACGTGAGTTTTCAGAATGAAAATTTTGAAATACCTATAAGTTTTACTTCTTCAATTTCATAAATACAACAGTATTTAGCCATAGGCAAATAATTAACCAGCTAAATGTATAGTAAGTCAGGTCCAGGGGGGGGCAGCTGCCCCCCCCTGCCCCCCCTTCGGTACGCCCATGGCTTTGATTTGTAACAGTTTTTCATAAAAAAAATTGATCAAATTTTGTTCCCTAGTAGCCACACATGGAATTAACAGCTGTGAAACTCTTGTATAAAAATCAATACCATCTTACTATCCTTCTAATGAGTTTAGTACAAATTCGATATTTTTTGAGTTTGTGGCACTCTTGCTCCGAGGCGACGATATATATTTTCACCCGATTACAACACTGTGCATGTGTTTTACTTAAAATAATTTTAAATCAAATCATCATTAGATTTGTTTGTTCATAATTTCATCTTATCTTAATCTTACTGTAATTTAGGGGTCGGCAACCCGCCATACATTACTAAATAATTTAATATAATATGTTTTTACAATTTCATTTCATCATTGAAAAGGTAATCAATGTAATGCATAAATATGACTTTCTAGATAAGTTAATTTCATTATGATATTTGTCTATTTCTTAATCAGATATCTCAGAATATGAATGGGGTTTATTAAGAAATATTTTATTGAAATATAGATAATTTGTAAATTATTCTTCAGTCTGAAAAGGTTATCGATCTCAGTTATTTTAGTACGTAGTTTAGCTTGCTTGTGCAGCTCTAAAGTCTTGGCATCTTAGGACGCCGCGCCGTCCGCACCGGCCGCACCGTCCGCCAGACACGCAATACTGATGTGTGTATATTATTTTCAAGGTTAAAAAAACACAAACTGTATTGCGTGTCTGGCGGCCGGAGCGGCCAGCGCGGTCGGCGCGGCGTCCTAAGATGCCAAGACTTAAAAGTTACTTTTTGTAGTGCATAATAGAACAAATATATCCAGGTAGTTCTCGACTTACGACCGAACTTCCAATACCAGATCAATAATGTTTATTTTTCTTTGTAAATATTTTATTTTTTCAAATATAATAATTTTTTGCGAAATAACTACTTCTGTCGTTTCATAATTTAAGTTGATCAAATGTAAACAAAAGCTGTCACGGGACTTTCTTATACACAACACAGTGTACTGTGTATAAAACTCTCGAACTCGAAGAAATTAAGTTTAAAAATACTTTCGCTTACTAATGTAATAATATACGTGATATTACAATGATTGTTAAACTAAAAAAATATATAAAAAAAGCTGCCATGGGTGCCCCAGGAGTTTCTTTTATTCGTAATACTTATGTCCGGTATTATAAACGACCTAGCAAATTTGCAAGCTAGCAAGCACTCTCAAATGAGATACCAAACTTATATGACAGTTCTGTTGATGACTTTGACAGATTTCGCGCAAGCGTTGTATGTAAAAACCAACGGTATTAAAACAGTTGTGCTATTATGAAAATTATTTTATATGGTCAGAGTCGCCAACTGTGTTACAATACGTTGAAGTGTCACTGCTCTAAATTCCATAACTAATCCATAGATACTATAACAAAATTCATAACCTCATTTATGAGTGCTTGCAAGCTAACAAATTTTGCTAGGTCGTTTATAATACCGGGCATTAATGTACGCTTTGTCTAATTATGTATAGTATATGTACATATATGTTTTTGTTTGACTTACAACTACACTGTAAAAGGTTTTAACATTCGTATAGATATCGACTAATAAACATTTATATTTTAAGAAATTTTCTATATTTAACTTTCTGTCACACCATTCGGGTTTTTTGGCGTAAGAAAAAGCCAAGTTTTTTTACAGTATATACTTCTGCACAGAACAGAGTAAATCCAACTACAATAATTAAGAGTGTGTTGTTTCTTTTACTGTCCAGTGTCGTATCATAGATTATATTAAAAAAAATTAACAAATAATAATAGCAAATAATATTTTTTTGCTAATTTTTGTGCTATCTCTAGACGAATAATAAGTAATTCTTAAAATGGATAATAATCTTGCAAATTCAGCTTTATAAATATTTATTCATTAGTGTGTACATTGGATATCTAGTAAATATTACAAATATAGGAAACATTTTTATCTTAATATATTTCCGTTTGAGTATTTGATAGCTAAACAAAAGCCCAGATAATATTTTATATACACTTATGTCCGGCATTATAAAGAATTTGCTCGAGGGTAAAAGCTAAGCTAAACTTTAACACGATGACTGCCACGGTACTTTCTAGAATTTCGGTGTAAAAAGCCAATTTAATTTAACCATATTATATTATTAAAAACTCTATCTAATCATCAAAAAGCATATAGTATGTGATCATATAGAATATGATTATATTTTCAGTTCGTTTATTAATAAATTAGATTTTTCGTTCTTCTTCCTGAGGCTATCATTTCATATTTACACTGATATACTACAAACCTCATCGTAGCTGCACAAATATAGCAAGTAAACAAACTACGAGATAACTCGACGAGTTATTCTTATAGCATTCAATGTGTTAATTATATAAATGACAGCCCATTGACAGTTGTAATGAATAAAATGCTTTACATCGATGTCCTCGATGCATGCGCATCGTTAAGTAGAAATCAACGATTTAAAAGCAAGTGTACCTTATAACAGGCTTGTCCAACCCGCGGCCCGCGGGCCGCATGCGGCCCCCGAGCACATTTCGTGCGGCCCGCAAAAGATATAAAAAAAGTAATATATGAAAATAATTAACGATATCAGGTAAAAAAAATGTCTTCAGATTTTTTGTCATATAAAGTATATATAGTGTATAGATACAGAGATATAAATTAATTAATTAAGTCAACCAAAAAAGGTCTTCAAATTTTTTTGCGGCCCTTAACAAATTTTTTCGCTATTTTTTGCGCTCTGCGGCCCGCGAAGGTCAAAAGGTTGGACACCTATGCCTTATAAAATGCATATCATCCCGAGCAAATTCATAACGATTTGGCACCTCGCAAATATCCGTCAGCTTAGCTTCTGTTCTCCAACAAATTCTTAATAATACTCCACATTACGTATATTGTAATATGTATATTTATTATAATTTATTTAATACCCATGCACACGTGTATGTATCTATAATACACATACATATTATTGTAATATTATGTTTGGTGATAATGGTAAACATCAATTGGAAATATACCATAATATGAATAGTAATATAACCATAGGTGTTTCGAATTTTGTTTCTCTGGGTGCAAAATTTTCGATCTATTAAAAATGACATGGGATATCCACTTTTTAATATACACTTGGGACCTGGCAACCTTTCTAAAAATGATATTTCCCCTTTACCCCCACATACTTGATAAAAACTCATTCCACATCTAATTAAACTACATATAAAGTTCAACTATTTTTATTTTATTTATATTAATACTTTAATAGTATCAGTGTGATGTTTCCATTAAGAAATAGCAAACTAATCTGACAGTTATAATAACTGTCGTAAATTTAAACATAACCCCAAATAATATATATTTAGGGAGGTACCTAAATTGTATACTTTAAGAGATGCTGTGATGTATATATAAAAATTAGGAGACGTGCATGATTTACACCCAAAAGTTCAATTATATGTTATTTACGCGGGAGTATATTGAGTAAAGTAGGCACTTTAGGCAACTGCTTAGAGCGGCTCTGAATATTTATTCTGCCTGAGGTCCCCACTGCTCTTAAGGCCCACATTCGACGATACTTAGGTCTACTCTCGTCTCGTCATTTTGTCTTGTTTCAGTATGAAACCTTATTCAAGATTCAAGAAAAACACAAAGAAGATAACGTTCTTGTTTCATATCAATTGGTATTCGCAGGGTGGGGTAGGAGGTAATCGGATACTTGTCTTATCTGGGATGTAATCTAAACCAGTGATTTTCAACCCGTGGTCCGCGGACCTCCGGTGTCATTTCGCTTCTAAATGGTAATGAATGAAAAAATATGAAAAATATTGGGAACCACTGAACTAAACTATGATTATATAATAACGAAATTGTTCAGCACTATTTTCTAAAAAAACAATTGATAAGAATGCCCCTCTTGATTATAACTGAATGTATTGTAACACTTTCTAGTTTATTTCAAGTTTTAGCAAGGAATAACTTTTTTGGTTTTGTCATTTGATGAGTCTTTTTATATCTCCCTCCTGAAAAATTTTAATATACTTTCAGCAGTTTCAGCAGCTTTCTAATGATATCAAGCCTATTATTTTTCGATCATTATGTCACGATATACACGAGTTTCAAAGCGGGGATGAAAAAAAATCAAGAGAAAAGAACAAGCTTTCAAACGCTTACATTGAATTTTTCGTATTTTTTTTTTTGCAACCGATTTACACTTTCAGAGTTTAAGGGATAATTTTTCGAACTTTTTTAACTCTTGGCACAGAGCGGTACGGTATGATAAAAATTATTGAACTCTTAATTCAAAAAGTATAAAGTACAAGCTTACGAATGAACTTTAAATCATGCAAATCCAATCATTTTTCGCGAAGATATAACTGTTTTGAATTTGTAAAAATTTTACTTTTTTAAAACAATCCTTTTTTGCGGCGTGTATAACATTTTTTTTAAATTGAATTTATACAATCGATCTATACAATAATTAATATCAGACTGGAAAAATTAACATTTTTTTATTTGACCATTAAAATGATTATGATTAGTTATCAAAATAAAATAAAAAAATATCACACAAATCTAATCATTTACAGAGTTATATTATCCACTTTAAAAATAAATCAATTCGAATAATCTTCTTTACTACATAGTATTTAGATCTAATTCAATGTAACCGTTTTGTAATCAGCACTTCACATTTCAAATTCTCAAGTATGTACCGAAATTAATATAATCCGCGGCCCGCTACTGTTAAAAGAGATGCACATAGAGCAGTGTAGATAAGACGCGTGGTGAGGAGAGAGATATCTTATTTCGGTAGTCGTGAAAATGATAGTTGTCCTTACTAGTCGGCGCCTCTGCCACATAAATTGATAAAATTGTTACAATGTTTATCGTGAACGTTGAGTGACGAATGGCAGACTCGGTCGATAGGTTAACACAGTGGTTCTAAATTTATACATATATCTAAAAAAAACGGAAAGGGGCTTGTATTATTTGAAATTATTTTCAGTATAAATCTTCCGATTTCGATTTCAGATTTTACACGACTGAAACGACGAATACATATTACAAGAACAAGTGAAAAAAAGTTAAAAGATAAATTGGCGAATTTTGTTTCAATCGTAGATCGAAGCAGGCCCGGCGACAAAAGGGAGACTAGGGGTACGGTTATATCAGGCTCCGGATTTTAGGGGCTCCATTAATTAACGAAATTAGGCATAATTTAGCCAGTATTTCTGTCGCCAGACCGTGGTCGATTTTTTTTTAAAATTTTTATTTTTGCTAGTCCAAAATAAAGCAGTGGCGCGTAATGGAAAATTAATGTTGGGGTGGTGTCGGATGGTCGTTCAAGGATATCAATGTTTTGTTTCTTGAAATTTGTATGGAGGCAAGAGGGGTGATTTAATCAAATTATTTACTTTTCTCCCCCAAAAAAACGTATAAAATAAATTTTATTTAAATCAGATCACTTTTGGACTTTTGGCCTAAGAATCGAGTTTTCTGGCTCAGTGTGCATAGGTTACAATGTCATAAAAATTTGCACTCGACATAAATAAACATTGTAATAACTAAAAAAAATTAAATGAAGTTTCATATTTTTTTTTACAAAATTTGGGTTTACTCTTGATTATTTTTAATTTTTCAAGAAACACTGATTCTTTGTCTCATTGTGAGTAAGAAATTTTGCGAGATGGGGGGGTCTATTTTGAACACCCTCTGAGCTACAGGTGTTTAAAAAATTTCCTTCAGATTAGTACTTACAAACAAAGATTATTTCATAACTTCCAAAGTAACGTATCTAGAGCAACCAAAGTGAGACAGTTTCATAGGTAATTAACTAAAATATTTTTCAGTATAACGGTTATTGCTATCCGTGTTTCTAATTCAGAGTTATAGCTCATCAAAATCGAAAAATATTATTTAATTTTTTTTTTAATTTTTTATGAAAATTACATTTTTCTCCAAAAGTACCTCTAATATGTGGTATTTTTTATCATTATTTTGGTACGTCAGGGAATCAACTCCTAAAATATCTGTATCCCAAACCGGACCACCCTGTATATAGAATATATGTTGTTCACCGAGAAAAATCTTAAGATTTCTGATGTACAGAAAAACATCTACTGATTTTTCTTTTTTTTAAATTTTTATAATTTTTTCAAATCGACGCCACTGAACTTGAACTTTTACGTGACTTTGTAACATCTCTGGAGCCTAGACAAAAATATACAAGCGTTTAAGACACCTAAACAAATTAATTGTGTTACGCAAACAATTTAATTACTCTTATAACCGAGCAATAAAAATGTTTTGTCGAGAGTTCACTGTACACACATGTTTCATTTTTGAATTTGTACAATAATTTGTTTGTTTACAGATGATTATTCTCGATATTATCGTTCTTAATTAATAGAAAATTCTAGTTCTTATACCAATTAATTTATATTATTTTGTTGAGCTGGCAATTTTATAAGTTTACATTTGTATAGTTATGATTATGAATTATACAATTTAGAATGAAACGTTGGATTTGGTAATCGAGAATATAAAATAAACAAAAACACTCTCGCGTATTTTTTCGTATTTTTTTTAAACTATAAATTATTTTCGTAGTCTTATCTTTCAAGAAAGCAGTCCTCTATTATATTCTTTTCCCTCAGCTCGGGTCCTAAGCAGTTGCTTAAAGTTCCTACTGTACAACTGTTGGAAGACTGTAATAAGACTGTAATGCCGACAGAGTAAATTAATATTTATATGTTTATTATCTATGATTATCATTTGACGGTAAAATTTATCTTGTTGATAACAATTGATTTATATTATAATATATGATATTATTATAAATCTTTTTTGTATCAGACGTTCTAAACCAGTTTATGGTTTGGGTTCTATAAGTAAATTACGGTTTCGGAAAACTTCTCTGGTAAAGTATTACAAAGTTCTGAAAATGATTCATATACATAAATAATAATACAAAGTTTAATATCTATATTAGAAATAATTTTGTCTAGTATTATAAGCACTTTGAAACGGGGTATCAAACTACATGACATTTTCATGACGTATATTGTTTGTTTAGTGTAGGGGTTCCCAACCTTTTTCCCACATATACCCCTTTTAAAAGAATGATTTTCATTATAGACCCCCTTACATTTTAAGATAAATTATGATTTTCTTTTGATGATTTTCGTATCTTAAAGTCAATATTTCTATGACAAATTGATATTTGGTGCATGAAAATTACTATCAAATTTTGAATTTTAGATTTCGTTTATACTATGTTTATTTTATAGAAAATGATGTGAAAAGTTGAAATTTTCAAACCGCAGTTCTGTATCTTAATACGTTCTCAAGATACGGCCTTTCAAAGTTTTCGATTTTTGAAAATTTTGGAGAAAAATGACCGTAACTTTTGAACGTCTGTTCGGATTTGATTTTTGTCGACGAATTTGAAATCAGTGTGTCAAAATCTATACAATGACATCTATAACACTTCAAAATTCGACAAAAAAAATTTCGCGAAAAATCGAAAAAATTCCAAGGGGTATACCTTAAAAAATGTCGATTTTTGATCAAAATTTTTTTTTCGAGTTTTAATATATTATACATGTCATCAGATAGATTTTGATACGCTGATTTCAAATCCGTCGACAAAAATTAAATCTGACTACACGTTCAAATGTTATAGCCATTTTTCTCCGAAATTTTAAAAAATCGAAATTTTGAAAGGCCATATCTCGATAACGTTTTGAGATACAGAACTGCGGTTTGAAAATTTGAACTTTGCACGTTGTTTTCTATAAAATAAACATAATCTAAATGAAACCTATTAAGATAAGAAAATAAAAATCATAAATTACTATATAAATCAAGGGTGTGCTACATAGACCCCTTTTAAAAGAATGATTTTCTTTATAGACCCCTTACATTTTTAGATTCTAGAAAACATAAATACACTACAATCTTGTCGGAAAAATACAAGCAATACACAGCAAAAACAAACAATTATATTTCGATAAATATAAAAAAGGACATTGCAATTCAAAATTTTAAAACACAAAAAATTATCATAGACCCCCAATAAACCCCTTGAATACTATATACCCTCTTTAAACTTCCATAGACTCCCACCTGGACCCCGTTGGGAATCCCTGGTATAGTGTATGCACGGTAAGCAATATATTTTATAGCACTAAACCTATCACAAGTTCATAATCTCTTTCAAAAAAAGAGAAACAATGATCAAAATATTAAAAAGCGGTCACTGAAACGGTGTCTTAACTGCCAAAGCTTTATATTATAGTACCTACACTTTTTAGTATGTAATAAATCAAACTAATGTTTGATCATTTGATCTATTATATGTATATTTACAGTATTGAATAATGTCGCAATTATTATAGTATATGATAAAGAACATGTGTTTTAAACTGTAACATTTAGCCCTTTTTATTAAAATTAGGTCATCTGTCATTTGATATACATATGTACGTATTTGTTCTCCATATTATACATGATGACTATATAAACTGACCATAGACATACCTACTGACATTTTTAGTATCTACAGTACTTGTTTTGAAGGTTCTTTACTATGTTATGTAAAATTTAAAAGGACCTCGCAGAATCCTTATGGAAAACGGGTCTCTGTCAAACTATTTGAAACTTTGGATTCTGATAGTCCTTGATGAGTAGATCAAAAGTCTCAATGGGCACTAAGTCCTAAAAACTCAAACTTTTATGATATTATAGCCCTCTAAAGTTGGGAATCATGCTTATTTTTAATTTACAATAAAAGTTTTTGAAGAACCTTAATTTTCGCACATCTATTTATGTATACCACCATAAAAAAGTCAATTTTTCAATTCTTTGGCAAATGGTAGCATCAAATCTTATTGTTACGTTTTCTTTTATTATAAATCAATTTAATAGTTTCATAGAACCAGCAATATAAAAAAAGAATAGCCAAGAACCTGCTCTGAAAAATTATTTATCTACTGGTGAAAACCACACTAAAATCGGTTCAATAGTTTTCGAGATTAGCGGTAAATAAAAATCAATAAAATATATATTAAATACAGCTATAGTGATTGAACGCCTCTACATTTTATATTTTCCAAACTCAATGTCCCCACGTGATTTTTTCGGGCGCTCTATTTCAATAAATATTAATTGAACATGAAAAATGAGAACGCGAAGGAAAAAATTGAATGTATTATTTTATCAGCGATTTATTATAACTTAAGATTTATTCTAAAACAGACCATTCTATACTTTTTCTTCCCTGTTAATCCCTAGAAAATTATGCACCCCATTCGAATATGGTGGGAGAAGTTATTACTCTTCTCTATACATCAAAATCTACCAATTTCCCGAAAAAAAAACCAACGTATTTTTATAGCTCTCTGCGATGACTTGACTATCTTCAATTTAACAAATTATAAAGAATGATTAATAATACATCGATTCTTTTAATTCATCGATTTCAATCGAATTAAAACTTTTTCAGAACCTACAAGTTTATGTTCTGAATTTCCTAAAACAACGGGAAACACCATTTAGAGATAATTGGAAAACAAAAGCTAGACGATAATTTATATTTGCTAATAATAAATACGATTATTTATGGTATAGTTTCGGGTGCTTGTAAGTTCTATATACTTGTTTAACGAAGGGCAGATGTATTTTCTAACATATGAGTACATGCATCTGTTGTATATTATAGTATTTGTTAAAAGGGCAGTCCCTTCAATGAAACCTATCACAATGGACCCTTGTTAATTTATTTTCATTATTTTTATATTATTTTCAAATCAATAGATAGTAAGGAAGACTATTTTTTTATATGTAGATTTTTTATTTTATTGTATTTTAATAAAAGTTTTGGCTGTCTTTTTGCAACCCGACACTGATACTTCGGTGGCCGAGAGTTTAGACTAGAGCTTGTACTGTTCATAATAGACGGCATTCAATGTTAACTTACAATGTCACTAGGTTATGAAAACAGTAAAATATTTTTGCTTCCTTGCAATATCGAAGATACGAGAACCTTTGTGATCGTTTTAAAATGAGAAAAAAAATGTGTTCTCCGTTTTAAAAAATTTTACTTGATCTATCCGTTTCAGGTCAAGACAAACACTTTTTGTTCCGTGTCTGTCTGTCTGTCTGTCTGTGTGTGTCTGTCCCCCAATCCTTGTCACACGCATAACTCATGAACCACTGACCCGATATTGATGAAACTTGGTTGGTTGGATCTGGCTTGAGGACGGTCCCATTTCAAAATTATTAAAATCGTGTCTAAAGGAGAGAGGCTGACACCCCAAAAGATTAATTTTTTGAAGATAACTCAGAAAAGACACATGTCACGTTAAAATTTTATGGAATCTTTTTTGTAGAGCATTCAATTTTCTATAATATAGATCGCCTACGTTTGTTGTAAAATATTCCCTTACAAATATTTATCTTAACTTGCTTATAAATACTTTATCGGTTTTTATTTAAATTGTTCAATAATTAACTACCTTTGATGAATTTAGTACGAGGAAGCACTGTGCATTTACTTGGCAGATGTTTTTTATATGAAGTCAACTTAAATTGAATAAAATTTTGCGAAACCTGATACCAACGTAAATAAAATTTAATTTAGATACAAAAAATATAAATATCCTTTAAAATTGATGGATCAGTGCAATAGTAGCGCGAATTATAAACGGGAACGAAACAAAAAATTGAGTTATCACGCTTCGCACATAAACAGGTCAGATTGTAACGGCCGTATCTCGGTCATTTTTTATTGTATTGGAATAAAATAAAAAACAAATTAAAGGTCTAACGCAGAGCTACAAAAAACATCTGAAATATTTTTCAATAAAATAAGCCATCTTGATGTTATTTATGAAAAAACACATTTTCACCTCCTACCAAACAACCCCTGCACCCCTTAGTCGACTACGCTCAACGGTTTCTTAAAGTTTAGGTATAAAACTACGTATGTACCAATTTTCGTTGATGAATGAATTTTCCTGTGTTGTAAATGTTGGGTTAAACATTTATCTTTAATTTTCTGTCAGACACGAGCGCTGCGTTTAAAACATTGCAGACCGCTGGTCTGTTGTAGTACACACATTGACATTCTTGTGGTTATAGCTTATGAAATAATTTCACTGACAAACTACATGTACACACACACCACCGGATGCTGTAAATCAGCTGGAGCGAGCGAGATCGCCAGTGGCGTAGTGACGGGGAGGGTGAAAACCAACCCCGCCGCCGTCGCTTTGTAATATTAATTAGTGAGCCGCCTTTCCGTTTGTGCGGAAAAATGCAAAGTGAGGTCACGTTTTAATTGCTCTGTCGAAATATTTTTACTGTGCGAAAAATAAAAATTAACGAATGTTTCACTAGAATTTCTTGTTGTTTGTCAAAATCAGGGATGGACTGTGATGTATTATTTAAACAAAAACTGTTAGATCATTATTTTAATTTGACTTAATATAGTTGCATTAGAAATAATTATCTTAACTGGTCTTCTTAAGAGATAAGTGGACACTTAATAACTTAAACGCCAATTTTATGAAAATTAATTCATCAAGAAAATAATTTACTAAAATGTAAAATATATAAGTACCTACGCACATAACTTCTAGAAAATCCTAAACTAACCCAAAATCACTTACGAACTATTGAGACGGATTTTTTCAATCTCGAAACGACATTGAGACCGAGACGATATTGGTCTAAATTCGTCTGAAATTTTTATCGAAACGATATCAATTTTATTTATAAGTTTCGGTTTTAAATGCGGTTTTCACTAATAGTTAAATTATTTTTCAGTGCATGTTCGTAGTTATTAATATTTTATAAAAACTTAAAATTTAGCATCAAAAGGTAAAAAAAATCTTTTATCAAGTCGTCGGCTTAATTATTTACAATACGAGATGACTTCCATTTTCATGAGAGATCGCGACGAAACTGTAAAAATCGAGATGAGGTTTAGTAAACTTACGTCTCGTATTGTGTGTAGTCTATGAATTTTATCAATTTAGTTTCTGCACAGTTTTAATTAATAAATAACATAACACAATTCTGTACCCTATTTTAGAATGCTTTTGGATTAGAAACTATATTAATATAGTTATAAAAAAATAGGTAAATATTAGGTTAAATGTATGAATTTATGTATCGAAATTTCCCCCCTCTCAGAGAATAAAGGTAAGCATTATCTTATCTTTATATAAATAAAGAGATCCAGAGTTATTGATTCATCAATGTCTAGCTCAAACCCTTGGTCCTAAAATTTCCACTAATATGAATTGATTTAAATTTTTGTATACGTTCACCTGCATAACTGTTTATATTATAAAAGCGAATTTCAGACAAAATAATCTTTTAAAATAAAAATACACGTGTTTCACGATTTTTCAAACTTCACCCCTAATCTATATCTATAAAAGAGTTTGTCCTTAACCACTCACTCACTCACTCATATATCAACGTACAGCCCAAACCCTTGGACCTAGAAATGTGAAATTTCGTAGGTGCCTTCCTTTTATGATGTAAGCACCCACTAAGAAAGGGTTTTTCGAAATTCAACCCCTACGGGGTTAAAACAGGGTGTCAAAGTTTATATAAAAAAATATTTTTTTTTGTTCGCATTTAATTGAAACTTATCGAACATACTCTAAAATATAAATAGTGAAACGATTATTTCAGCATTTCCCAAAATTTAAACCCTAAGGTGCTAGGGGGGTGGAAAAATTTGTAAAATATTTTTTTTGTATTCACCGAATGAAACATGGCATAAGTAGGTACTTTACAAGAGAAATATCAGTTACGAAAATTCAACCCCTATGGGAATAATAATAATAACTGTTCATGATATTAAAATAAATTCGGACAAATTAATATTCAATTAAAATTGAAAGTTCAACGGGGACTAGGATGGATTTAATCTGCAATAAAAGAATTTGATATTCAACCCTTAATGGCGAGAGAAGACGGGGGTTAGTTTTTAAAAAAAATTTAACTAAGATCCGGGATATTTACGTTTTTTTATAAGTAATGAATAAAAATCAATATAAAAAAATGTAACATGTCATCCCCTATTACTTATAGAGGGTTCTAATTAGTTTCGAAGTTTACGCGAGCGAAGCCGCGGGATTCCGCTAGTACTAATATAAGAGGGTAAAAAAAATATTCCAGATTAACCAGTACAAATTGTATTAGACGTACTTAAAAAAATAAAATAAAACTGACTTAAATAACCCTAAAAACACTGAAAAGTATACCTACCTATGATTAAATTCTGATAAAATTTATATGGGACCACCTCGCAAATATACTCTTTCAAAAAAAATCCAAATCGGTGTATATTAGTCGGAGTTATGCCTCATTTTTTGAAACTCGGTTAAAAAATTAGTCTTCTTTCAATTTCGTATGAAGCTCTATCGAATCTTAACGATAACTATACTAAAATCGTCCTTGCCAATATGGATTGGTGTATTTAATACGCATTTGAAAAAGATAAAAACGGGCTATTAAAATGTCGATACGGCCCTGTAAACAATCGTTTATTCATAACCGCTTGATAACAGAATGGAAAAAAAACATTTCTAACGAATCAAATCAAATCCCACGAAAAAATTAACAGAGAATCGATAACGGGCCATTCTTATCAGTGTCCTTTTCAAATAGTTATTTTAGTGCGATAATTAAGTCAATATGTCAGCAGAATTCAGCAAAATGACAAAATTCAAATTTCATTCCCTCTCAGTTTAAACAGAGATAAGGAAATATTTACGTTAACGAATTTTATGCTGTTCCTGTTGAACCTAATTTTAACTGTAATGTGCGCGAGCAAGATAAACAATCGTAAATATATTAATTGTATGTATGTGAAAGTGAGAGGAAATCAATGAACGAGTGAGATGGATGAGTATTGATATAGTCAACCACAAAATGTGTTTATATTTGATAAAACGTGTACTTTTTATATGGATTTGATAATTTTTATTGTACAGAAATTAAAATGTTTTTTAAATGAGAAGGATTTAAAAAAAATTATGTAAGTATATTTCAATATATTTTTTGTTATTAACTAGGAATTTTTTGTAGATAACACCCCAACTGTTTATTCAAAACATATTATTTGATTGTTCATTTATCTGTAAAGTAAAATTTTAGTGTAATGACGAAAAATCTCTTGATCTATTAATCTTTTAATTCATTGTAATATAAAATATGGAACATTATATGAGATGCTCGGTCGCAATTTATTATTATTTTTTTAAATTACTATTTCATTTTATTTAATAACTAAATAATAATTAAAATTAAATGGTTGATAATAAATATTACAAAATATTGTACCATCAATAATAATAGTAAAAAATAAGACCAATGTAACAGTTTGATGTTCACAGTATACAAGTTTATATCGGAATTTTTGTATTTATTTTGTTAGTACATATCATAAAAATTTCCAACAATTAGTAAACATTCATGTAATATTTTAACATACATTTAGGTTGACTGTGTAAATAACCACATTATATTCTGAAGAATATTTTTAAACGTGTTTTTTTGAATTTAGAAACAATTTTATATTTGTATCAAAATCATAAACAATTTTACATTTAGAAATATTTATCTATATTTCGGATAGCTTGTTTGCATTCTCTTTATATTAATTATTGAAACAAAATTTTTAGAAAAGGTTAGTCATATTATCGGTTAAAATAACGCCTTCCATCAACAAGCAAAATATTACTTACAATTTACAATTAGAAATATTTAAATTGGTTCCAGATAATGTTATAAAAATACGTGTATTTATAATCAGTACTAAAAATCTACTTACTTCCTGATTTTCTAGATCACACCCAATATAAATAAATAAATCACTGACTTATCGTAACACTTGTGTAAATATAAAAACACAATGACAGAAATAGAGACAAAAATCAGATTGAAAACAAAAGCACCGAACGAATTACCAACTTATACGCACATAAAACTTGTGATAAAACTCAACTGTGATATATTTGTATATTATGCGCGGTCTATGTGTAGCATCCCTACTATTTTCTATTCAAGAACCAATAAGCGGTATGTTTCCCCTTCTTGTTTCTACCAATTCATACTATTACTATTTATATTTCTAGTTTTATTATGTTTATTATATGTGTGGCGTGCACATTTTTAAATTAATTAATTTGTTACATTTTTTAAGCCTATTTTTGGTATGTTTATTGTGTGAGTTGTGAAAATAAAAAGTGAGCGCCCAACGTGGGGCTCGAACCCACGACCCTGAGATTAAGAGTCTCATGCTCTACCGACTGAGCTAGCCGGGCTTGATAGACAGATAGACGGATTAAAATTACATAATTAAGAATAATGGCGGTCGTTTAATCGTTAATTTATAGATCATTTATAACAAGTTTAAGTTTGCATATTATAATATATCGTCTCAAAATATCAACTGAGCCTACATGCTTATTACTTCTTATATCGGTAGTTTTCAACAATTTGTTAATTCTTTTTGTAAAAACATTAACTTACAACTAGTATATTTTAAAGAATAATTAGGAATAATCTAATACGTTACAATTTATTATTTTTCAACTGAAAACGATAGACAATTTTCAGTAATGATTAGTGATGACTTATTTCCGTTTGATGCTCTAATGCAGTGTTTACACCGAAAAAAACAAAACAAAAACACGTTTTTTTTTTTAAAAAGCAATAAACCCTATACATTTTTAAATACGAAGTATTTAAAAAACACAACGTTTCTCTTTTGTTTTTTCGGTGTAAACACCGCATAATATTCACATAGCCTGATATTAAAGCGCTTTGAGCATATTAATTTTGCCATTGTGTACAGTTATAGTCATAGTCAATCTTATAAGTTAAATGTTATTAAAAATTATTTGACTTTGGCTGCCAATAAATCTAAATCAATAAATACAAATTTTCCATTTCATTTTCTCACAAAAAAACAATCTACTTGTTAACTTTCACAATAAATAAATCATTTTTCATTAAAATATTTTATAAAGGTCAATTTTAATGACCTTACGAATTATTTTTGCTCATCGACAAAATAGTGTAGGTATACACAAAAATAAATAAAACTTTATTTATTATACAGAAAAGGGTAAGTACCTACAGTCTACAGATCTTAAATGTATTCACTACGGCACTGATATTGATATGATAGCTATTCTATCCAGAGAATACCTCGAAAGCGTTAAATATTATCATAAAATGATTTAATATACGTACCACAGAGTTACTCCTGGGCTCCGGTATCATCTACAACAAATAAAACAACTGTTATTGAGACATTCATAAAGTTGCGTACTATCGATTGGATTTTATAAATTCCATAGTGTCTGGCTGGCAACCAGACCAGCATGGGTGTGGTGATGTTGCATACCACACTTGGGCTCGGCAAAATGTATAGTATGTGAAGTATACATTTTACTTGTAACCCCTACTTGATTCTCATTTAATTTAATTGTTTTGCGATCGTATTTTTTCGGAATTGGATGAAACAGAAACATGCAGGAGAAAGATACAAATAAATTAGGAAGTAATGATCTTTCTTCTTCACATATAAATCGTGAAAGTGTCAACTGTATTTTCGATTGGCATTTTATAAATAGACGGGTGTCCAGAAGCCTTTTGTATCAGCTTTTTATAGTTTTCATAACTATAGTGTTTTTCAGAAAACAATTTTTTTTATAACTAATTGCCTATAAGTATGATTATTGTTTATACCCCTGTCAAAAAAGGGGCGTTATGTTATAAGTACCTTTATAATAGGGGAAATAAAATTCAAACATATAATAATAATAATAATAAAAACTAATAGATGTCCGGATTTATTTTATATTTCAAAAACAACTTAAACTATATGTGCATTTACAAAGTGCAAAAAGTTTCATTTTTATAACTTTTAACGATTCATGTTAGCGAATTTTCCAAAGGAAAATATAGCTGTTTTTTATATTCCGGAGTTCTACAAGAATTTTAGTGCCTTTCTGAAGTTTGTAATATGTAACACTACTATCTATAAACATTTATATAATTTCTGAGCCAAACTCACTGTGAAGACCCATAAATCACTTTTCAAAAAAGAAAAATATCATTTCATTACCATTGGATTTTTTTTGTATGTATTAAAGAGTAAATAAAGGTAGTTTAAATGTTATAAGAAAATTCTTTTGATAAAATTTTGCTTCCTCCCCCTCCATACAAAAATCTGGTTACACCATAGATCTCAACTGATAACGAGACAATATATGTTGCATATACAGTGATGCCTCGCACAACGAACGCCTCGCATTACGAACGCTGCGCACAACGAACTTTCTGTTCGTTCATTACGCGATTCACTCAACGAACCGCGCTTCACACGTATCACGAAGTCACCCGAACTTCAAAGGTCGCACGCAGTCGATGCTCAAACTTGCACGAACATGCATCAACGCGCGTCAGTCGTTCTTTTCTGCGCTTAACTCACACACGTGCTTGTTTTAATAAATGTAATTTTGTGTGTGAGGATTTGACCCTGCAAGCCTCGCTAGACTCTCCTAAATCTGAGTCTGACTAAAAAATAAAAAACGTGTATACAATCTTTTTTATGTTACAGTACCTACTATTTTTTATGCTACAGAACGAATTAAAATTTTGAACATGTATTGTTATGGGAAAACGCGTTTCTCATAACGAACTTTTCGCATAACGAACTTACTCTTGGAACGAATTATGTTCGTTATGTGAGGTATCACTGTATATTAAGAAAATGATAAAATTTTTTTATAAATGTCTCACAAAAAATCACTATTTGTTAACTACTACAATAAATAAATTTTTGTATATGGCTTTATAAGAAAGTAAAAATAATCTTGTAATCTCCCTTGCTAATATTACAACACATGGCAACCGCATGTCTTTTATACCGGATTTTTTTTCTACTATTGTATTTATAAGTATTTTTACTTCCTCGCCCCATCCTTACAACAATAAACAAGTTAAAAACATGCTATCAATATTGTAGCTTTAATATACGGTACTGTAAACACAAATAATTAAAAATTCGCAGAATGCAAAAGTGCCCTCACAAGATTAGGGGCGCTATCGTCGCCCCCGTTAGAAGTGTCGCGTCGACAATATTCATAATCATGTGTGGATGTAGGAGAGCAGCTTTCAATGTACGTATGCATAAAATTAATTTCATATGAAAACGTGCTTGTGCATATGTTAAGCATACCAGCACTCGTGCCCTAGCACGAGAGAGACGCACACATGTGTTTGTGCAGTACACAGATAATATTGTCACTGTCGCACACTCGTGTTTCTGTGTAATTTATAATATTTAATGGTATATTGTTACGAACGGAATTTTATACGGTGAAGTAAATCTTTGCAGCAATATTGTTTTATATTAAATTTAATTGGATGGTATAGAATGTGTTTAAATATTTGTTAGTGTAATCATGTAATGTAGGCGTTATTTTTTATGTGTTTTTATCACTTTATTAAACTTGAAACCTTGCATTTCTTATTTCAAGTAGTGTATATCTTAATTTAAAGCTCATTTATTTATAATACGTGATGAAAAATAAAAGAGCTGCCATGGTACTTTCTTATACATTGTACAGTGTATATGTTTTTAATATTAAATACATATTTTTGGTTATAGAAAAATAAATTATACTAGATACTAATATTCTCTACAACTTTTATCTTAAAATAAATAGTTCAAAAAATTTAATAAACGACAGGAGCAAAAATACGTTTGTGCAGGTTATAAGATTATTTTAAAAAATATGATTTTTTCATCCGAGATAAAAATAATCCTAAATACGAAATTTCACCCTTCTACGATTTGTTGCATAGTGTCTATATACAGACAGAAAGTCAAACTAAAACATATCATCTAGAAAATATTTAGAATAGATTCAGGGAAGGTCAAAATGGACTTTTCATCAAAATCTCGAATACGAAAAAAATAGAATTAACAGTACTTATCTATACTATTAGCCCAGTGCCAAAGCCTTTTTGGGGAAAAAAAATCTCTACAGGCTGGCGATAGTGGGAATTGTTGCTAAAAATGATTACAAACAGAGGGAAAAAATGCACCCCTGCACATGAAGCGGTTTCGACGGGGGGTGGTTTTTAAGGGTTGAAAATGGTTTTTTGCGATTTCCGGCGCAATATGACTTCCTATCGAAAAATGGTCTACAGTAAAGAGTTGTAGATAATAAATAAATCTATAATTTTCTTTAAAACCAATTTACAATATAACCTCAATTTTTCCGAGATAATAGCGAAAACACATTTTTTTGAATTTTCAAGTTTCTTATGTCGTAAAATTGTTCAAAATACTTTAAATTTTCACGAAATGTATGTTTTGAGGTCCTTTAATTTTATCGATCTGTCCGGAATTTGAAAGTTAAATATTTCCTGAAATATTAACGTTTTTCGAAAAAAATGAAATTTTTTCAATCGAAAAAAAAGATTGCCTGTAGAGAATTTTCCTGTTTTTTGACCTTAAAAAGTCGGATTGGCACTGGACTATACGAGTATATGTATTTCATACATACAGCTTTATAAGAAAATTAAAAAAATGAGTCGATCTAAAGCAAGAACGTATTCTTAACTATATAAATTATAGGTATTTTTTAGAAAAATAAATGTAGCTTATAATTTTTATACAGTTTTATAAAGTTAAGAATATAATATAATCCTTCAATATTGTTAGTATAATTATATTTTAAAAAGTGATTTCTAAAATAAACTCATAAATAAATATTGGTTGATAACTATACGAACTTATACAATAAATTCAATTGACTGTAAAAATAGCATTATACACGGTGTCCCATTTTAATCTATCACCCCCCTAATTTTTTTTATCTATCAATTAAATCAAAAAAAAATTCAAATAAAAGTTGTTTGGTTTTGAGGGGGACCCGAAATGGCGTTATTAATTTTTTATTTTTTGGACGTCTTCATGGTCAAATAGGCTCAACTTTTTTTTTCAAATGGAAACCTATATTTTTTATTACAATATCTTATTGTTTGGAAAAAAACAAGTAGCTTTTGTTTCAAAAAAAATTTTGTATAACTTCAAATTTTTTTAATATTAAACAAAAATTTTTTAGATTTTAGAATTTTACTAATTTTTTACTCGAAACCCATTAACTTTAGAGGAAAAATGTAAAAAACAAAAAATGTTTATTTTAATCTGATATACCTAGGAAAATTATATCAGGATTTTTTGTTAACTTTTGCTCTTCAAAATATTAAAGCAAATAAAAAATAAAATAAAAAATCTAAAATAATTTTCCTAGTTATATCAGATTAAAATAAACATTTTTTGTTTCTTACACTTTTCCTCTAAAGTTAATGGGTTTCGAGTAAAAAATTAGTAAAATTCTAAAATCTAAATTTTTTTTGTTTAATATTAAAAAAAAAATGAAGCCATACAAAAATTTTTTTGAAACAAAAGCTACTTGTTTTTTTCCAAACAATAACATATTGTAATAAAAAATATAGGTTTCCATTTGAAAAAAAAAGTTGGGCCTATTTGACCATGAAGACGTCCAAAAAATAAAAAATTAATAACGCCATTTTGGGTCCCCCTCAAAACCAAACAACTTTTATTTGAAGCATTTTTTGATTTAATTGATAGATAAAAAAAATTAGGGGGGTGATAGATTAAAATGGGACACCCTGTATATAAGTTATCCCATCATCATCATCAAAAACTTTCGATAATTCTTTTTCCATCCCGAACTTAATCTATATGACAAACAAGTAGCCCGAATATACCGGGATGCACGTCAATGTGTGTGCCCTCTGAAATTGTTATTTCGCATTTGTTTCGGGAAAATCCTCCAGAAGCGATATCGGAAAATTGAGGAGAATGAAAACTTTTGCGGCGTTAGCGACCGGGGATGAGGTAGTGTGTGCGCAAGTGGCATGGGGTGAGTGTACAGTGCACGATCTTTGTTGAAAATGCGCGAGACGAGTGTCGTCTAAACCCGCTAACATCCTGTAGGATGGGGTGACAATATCCGGTACGTTCTATATACCTTGGAATTTAAATATTATGATATTTTATAATCAACGTAATGGTGTTTGTTTAATGTTGCTTGGCTTATGGGCTTACCAAGATTCACTCTATCTATATCTATAAAAGAGTTTGTCCTTAACCACTCACTCACTCATATATCAACGTACAGCCCAAACCCCTGAACCAAGAAACGTGAAATTTCGTAGGTGCCTTCCTTTTATGATGTTAGCACCCACTAAAAAAGGATTTTTCGAAATTCAACCCCTACGGTGTTAAAACAGGGTGTCAAAGTTTATATAAAACAATATTTTTTTGTTCGCATTTAATTGAAACTTATCGAACATACATACTGTACAATATAAATAATGAAACAATTATTTCAGCATTTTCCAAAATTTTACCCCTAAGGGGTTGGAAAAATTTGTAAAATAATTTTTTTTTGTATTTATCGAATGAAACATGGCGCTACTTGCGTACCTACTTGGTACTCTACAAGACAAATATCAGTTACGAAAATTCAACCGCTATGAGAATGGGGGGGGGGGGGGGGGGTAAAATTTTGATATATTTATCTTCATAATTGTTCATGATATTAAAGTAAATTCGGACAAATTTATATGTAAGTAGTAGGGGTTTTAGGATGAAAAACAACCTCTATCTCGCATAAGAGCCGAGATATTTACGATTTTGTATTAAAGAATAAAAAGTAAAACAATAGATAAATTTTATATTTAATCCCCTGTCATGTATGGAGGGTTGTAATTATTTTCGAAATCCATACGCGAGCGAAGCCGCGGGAATCAGCTAGTTCTATATATTTATTTTATAATATAATATTAAATTAACTTTAAACTTATGTTCCACCAGATTAAGTTTATATGTACGGACTCCTTACCAAGTGGTAAAAACGACCTCGGATATATTATTATTTTAATAATAAATAATAAAAAAAACTCATTCTGCAAGGTACCAGATGTTTATTTATGAAACAATTTAAACCAAGAAAGTATAAATTTTGAAATTAAAAAAACGTAAAGTATTATCGTATAGAAAATAGAAAATGTGATAAATAGTATGAGAGAAAATAAAATTAGGTATAACAAGTTCTTTTTGTTTTGTTTTCTAAACTGTTCACTTAGCTAGTTTTCAATATTCAGATAAGTTAGTTATTTGTGTATATAGTATTGTATAAAATGCAGTTTCACTGTTAAAAATTTAAATACGTACTAAGAATAATAATTTAAAGTGTAAATGCTGGGCCAAGGCACAGTGAACGCGCCTCGTGCGTGAGGCTCGCCCAGCCCGCTTGATCTAGATATGTGCATATTATCTGTTTGAGGCAGACGGGGACACGTGATGTTAAGAAAATCAGTCAATTTTCGTTTTTCCTTTTTATTTTCCTTTATTCTCTCTGTCAAGAAATGCTTTTGAGTTTAAAAGCGTGCGAGATTGTTCATACTTTTACAAAAAGCATTTATTTTTAAAGAGATCTAATGTTTTTCCTACGACAAAACGATAAGGGAAATGAATTAGTTGATATTTTAGATTTATTTTATATGAATAAAATGTCTCTTTGTATGAAGGTAAAATTATTTTAGAAATATGTAACATAAATATAAACATTATTTTAAATAATATGGATATTTGTTTATGATTAATATTCGGTGTAATCAACCAATTTAACGCTACTTTAAATTAGATTTGGTGTATTACTAACGTGATTTAAATCAATATTTAGGCTCTCAATGAAAAATGTACATGATTTGCGTTGTTAAAATATAGTGCAGAAAATTAAAAACCTATTTAATTTAATGTATTATGCTTACAATTAGTTATGTTAATAATACGACAGTTAGTGAAAAGGACATTTAGTTCAACTTGGTAATACCTGGCGTAAGAGTAATTGTATTATACAATATTGAATATTTTCAATATTTTAAATATTATTCAAACTAAAACTTTACTTTCAAGAATCATTCCATCTCTTAAACCTGCGTTTTGCTACATCAAAATGTTATTAGTTTTACTCATAAGTTTGACTCGATAGACTAAATTATATGAGAACTTTTCAATTATTTAACAAACGTATTTTGTTCTACATCTTGTACTAGATCGATCTCAAGTGCACAATTTTTAAAGATTGTTATATTTTTTACTTTACGATAAGCTGTGTTAAAAAAATGAATTTGCCCCCGCAGAGATATTCGATAACAAAAATGTTTAATTTTTATTATTAAAAAGGCATAATTTTTGAGAGTTACATAGAGATAAATAAACAAAATTGTTACTTTATGCACTTTACAAATTACACAAATAATATAAATTTCGAAAAACTTTATTGATATATGAAAAGGACTTCGCAGAATCCTTATGGGAAAGGGATTTCGGTCAAACTCTTTGAAACTTTGGATTATGATAGTTCTTGATGAGTAGATCAAAAGTGTCAATAGGCACTATGTCATAAAAACTCAAACTAGCCCTCTGAAGTTGGGGATCCTGATTGTCTTTAATTAACAATAAAATTTTTTTTAGAACTTTAATTTTCGCACAACTTATTGTATGTGTTCCCAAAGACATATAGAATCGATTGCCACGATAAAAAAGTTTAAATCTTATTGTTACGTTTTTTTAATTATAAACAAATCCAATTGTTTTATAATAAAAAATTGGTTTATAATAAAAAAACGTAATAATAAGATTTAAGTACTGCCATTGGTTTAAGAATTTAAAAGTTTATTTTTTTATGGTGACAATCGATTATACAAGTCTTTGGAAACACATACAAATAGTTGTGCAAAAATTAAGGTTCTACAAATTTTTTTATTGCAAATTGAAGGCGAGCATGATCCCCAGATTTAGAGGGCTATATCTTAAAAGTTTGAGCTTTTAGGACTTAGTGCCCATTGACACTTTAAATCGACTCATCAAGAACTATCAGAATCCAAAGTTTCAAAGAGTTTGACCGAAACCCCTTTCCCATAAGAATTCTGCGGGGTCCTTTACAATTTTGGTTTTTCAATTCTTTATTGATGTCAAAATATGTAGCATAATTAAAACAAAAATTCCATGTTTTAAGTGGTGAGTGTTATTAATTTAAAATTCATATAAACGTGCGAACAATACAACTGCTAAATATTACGAAAATTAATGATTATCCTGCAAGTGATAGACGTTTACGCTAAAGTGAACAGCAACGTTCACCACTGATTAACACAAACATTTATTACAAAATTCTTAAACATCAAACACAATCTTTCACAACAAAAACATTCTTACAAATAGCAAACGAGGAAATAATTCAATCTGAAAAAGTCAATAATTAAATATCAAAAAATACGAAGAAAGAAACAAACACACGAATAAATACGAAAACGTTGAAATACACTCAATCCTACAAAAAAAATTGTTCCAGTGTAAATAGCTTACAGACATATGTGTCGAATCGATGGGGGAGATGGGGGAAATATTTATCGGTAAGTAACATTTTAGTGTTTTTCTTGTAAGTACTTTAGTGGACAGTTCAAGTTTTTCTTATTGTTACAGAAGTGGGGAGGTAAAAATGATTTTTTTTAAATCATTTACTTTATCTATTTATAAAAATGAAATAATATTATTATAAATATATTTCGGAAAGGTACTTTAGAATTCTGGAGTAGAATAGTATGACTAAAAATTATAAAAGTGAGGTATTTGGCGCTTTGTAAATGCAAACATGTTAGAAATTATATTATATTATTATTATATTATATTAATTTTTTATTGTAGGTATATAAATTTAACTTCCACGTGGCCAAAATTAGCTAATCTCCTTTGAATTGTTTTCAGAAGTTTTTGTACTGATATGTGTGAGATATAGATATACAAATATGTTTGAAAGTTATTAAAAGAACATTCAAAAAAATATTTCCGTAAATGTGTGTATTGGACTGAAAAGGTCATTTATCATGGGAATTCAAAGCTTTTGAATTTAGTAAGTTATGAAGTTGGTTTTGTCAGACTCGAGTTTTTTTAAAAAGTGTCCGGGATTTTACTTTAAAATGCAATTTTGTTAAATATCGATGATTTTGGTTAAAATTAAACGTATCTAAATATAAATTTTACTTGATTAAAACTGAGAAAGCATGGAACAAAAACTTATCAAATACTGGAACGAATTAAATCCAGTTGGATTAATTTATCATATTCAGGGAAATATGTTTGACGTCATTCGTGTTTTATTATGTCATAGGATCTTTGTGCCGCACTATTAAATAAAATTTATACGATAGGTAAAATATTTTGGAGAGTGTTCATAAGAGTAAAGATTCGGCGCCAATGTTAACGAGAAACATACAAGGGAGCGAACCAGCCTTAAAGATGCAATTTATTGATACGCTTTGGAAATCGAGTTCCCTTCAATCATTCACAAATTGTAGTATGCCTATCTTTGTATATAATGATGGACGTGGAAATGAGAAAAAGAGGAAAAACAGCGCGAAAATGTGCTCATTTGGACGGAACGCTAACTGCCGTCGCCGCGAATCACCTTTACGCAGTTTTACCGAATACTGTTAATGTTCTATGCGCGCTGACGAAGAAAAATAATTCCAATTGATTTTTCATTACTTCATTTAAAAAGTGGAAATGATTTTGTAGGTAACACGTTCAGAGACAAAAACAAGTAACTCCATTTTTTGTGGATTTTTAATTATTTATTTTATTAATGAGCTAGTAGTTTTATTAATTTTCGAGTAATAAAGCATCGAATTTCGTAGCAAGTATATACGCTTCTGCACGGAGTACGTACGATTTTACAGTACGTACTTATAGCAGATATGAACGGAGAATTAATATAATCCTGAGTTCATATCTGCTGCAGGTTTGTCCTGTATTCGTGGTGGGTGTATTTGATCGCTATAGTAGGCTATTCGTGGCTATTGTAGGGACGTAAAAGCGTACGTACCACGTGCGGGCGTATGTATACTAGTTACAAATTAAAGTGCATTTTAACTCGGTTTTAACAGATAAGTGTTATTTGCTTCATCTTAATATAATTTAAATACAAAGTTCGAAAAAATTATATCAAATAGTAAAAATATATTAAAAATATGCATTTTTTAAACGGTTTGAGAAATATATCTAATAGGAAGAACTCGTTGTATTCAGTAAAAATCATCTTTATAGCGTTGAGTTAAAACTAATATAATGAATTTGAAAAAATCCTGTGGTCTTTAACCTCCACCAAAAAAAAAATTGTCATCAAAAGCAGCGGAAAACTACGAACAATAGTTTTTTATCCGCTTTCTAAATTGCACAGTTTTTGAGTAAATATCTAGTCTCAAAAAAATAAACAAAATAATAATGAACAAATACACTGATATTTGATTGCATCAATATATAAAGAAATCTGTGTAATGATGATCAATATTTCACCCTCACGAACGAATTCGACAACTGCAACTATTAAATACTTTAGCCACTAAATTGCTTTTTCTCAACTGGCTGTGTCCTGAATAGGACAATTTGAAAAATGTCACACAGCTGTATGCACGTACAGTGTCGCAGTTACCAACCTTGTCGACAGGATCAAGGGTTGCCAATTGCTGCACAGGAATTTACTAGCTATACGTATTTATAACATACGTACTATCAACATATACACAAAGTGTATATGTTGATATGTTTTTTATTAACATAAGTAATGTGTTTACAAAAGTGAAGATAGAGATATATTCCAAATTCAACGTACGCTATGTGTCCTGTTTTGTGAAGACTAAAGATCTTCGAATCAGATATATGTATACGTATAGTGTATAGTCCACGTTCTATGTCAATGACTATCACCAACAGAAATGAAAATGCGGTGATAGATATACAGTGAGTGGATCTATGTTTTTTTTCATGGAAGAGAAAATAGTTGATCAAGAGTTGATAATTAGTAAACAGTTTTTGGGTTTTTTTGAATTAATTTTGAAACGGTGTGTAATAGAGAAAAATTAATGAAAATTTTAGACTAGAATTCACAGAGAATATTATTGTCTATAATTTATGTTTAATCCCCCCATAAAATAGATTTTTTTATAGATATTATATTTCAAAAAGTTAATAAAAATAAAAGAATGTTAATTAAAGTTATTATTATCTATAGGTATAAAATATTCATTTATTTTACATGATGGTTTTTCATGATAGTCTATTTTGTGTAATAATATATGAAACAGTCATGTGGTGGCCTCATAAGCATAAGTTTATTAATTAAGATTTATATTTTGCACTAATTATTTACCATTAGGTATACCTCCATATTTTAGTTGAGAGAAAATAAATACATTCGATATGTCAATGGGAATGACCATAAAAAATTAAAATATTTTTTTTTGGGGGGGGGGGGGGAGCATATATTAGAAACGGAAATGCGGTAAAAAATAATATGAGAACTACTGAAAATATCAAATACATATTTATAATAAATAGATATTAATAAAGACAAATATACTTCCCCCATTTTTTTTTGTTTTCGTATAGTTCTACAGAAAAATAATTCTGCCTTTATGCAACATTGGTCAAATGTATAAATATTTATCATCCATACCATCCATTTTAGTGATTACTTCAAAATGTAAGCGACATCGTTTTGATACTATTTCTATCAACGTTTCGTCACTCATTACTATATCAGTTGGTCAATTAGATGACCAAAACTACATGATTTACACCTAGAAATTATTACATAAATATTACCCTAATAAAAAATTGACGAAATTTATTTTATCAAAAATTAGTAATCCATGTTATTAACAATATAAGTGTTATGTACCCTTAAGAACAACAATATAAAAATTAAACGTTGTTTACCATAAAAAAACATTATTCATAATGTTACGCTTTAACGCTAAATGAGTTAAAAGTTGGTGCTTACTAGAAATTTAATTTATAATTTTTCTAATTAATTTTGAAACGGTGAGTAATATTGAATTAGAATTTTTCTAACTAAAAGTTTTCCTATCATTAAAATTTATTCCGAATAATGAAATATTTAGTTTTATTTATTCACTAGTGATAATATAAGGTATAAGCTAACCACTTTTGTTTATATAGGTATGTACAATGTACATATATAAATCTACAATCTACATACATGTATGTATCTATGTATGTATGCATGTATATGAAATATAATTCGAATACGTAAGAAATATTATATGTAAATCATATTACAATATACATATATCATAGAGCTCATTGATGTAATGTGCTTTAAAGGGTTACAATACAGAAGTGTTTCGTAATAATGAAGTAGTTATGACTGCTAGCGCACTGCGATGTCACATCAAACACACTGACGGGTAATGTGTTACTTGTCTGCAAGAACACGAGGGTGAATCAAAAACTTTCTTGTAACATTGTCACTAATAATACTTAATTATAAGTAGTTAAACAAAGTATAATATTTTATTGATGCTGTAAATGTTATTTGTTCGAAACATTTTTGAAAGTACAAGAAAAAAAGGTACTAAAAAATTGTAGAAAAATTCTAATCATAAACAAAAGACACGATATTGTGTTATTTAATTGCCAATAACGTGGAAATTAAAAAACTTAATAGATAGGTATAACATTTTAAGTGGTATATTTGAGATTTTTTTGTATACGAAATCTCATCAATGACCAGTGTATCCCCTTGGATTTACAAGCGTGAAAATTTAAGGGTGTCTTTTTTATGAAGTAAGCATCATCTGAGAAAGGATTTTTGAAATTTGAAACAAGTGTAAAATATATTTCGTACATAAGTAAATATAAAAAACTGACTGATCAGTAATAATTTAAAGGTAAAAGTAAGACTTTCGTTCTCTCTCTGAAATATTTACTGACAACCCCATGCCTTAATTAAACTAATTAGACACAGTTCTTGCACAACATATCACTTTAATGATTCTAAATATTTGCGAGTAGATGTCAAGTATTGACCTTACATAATCTTAAAGTCAAACCACCATCTGCTGCTGGGTATTTTGTGCTTCTACAATTTTTGTTGCAAGTGCATTACTTTTAGGATGGGGATATTTGCACATACCATATGTGCATGCAATTGGCTATTTGCACATACTGTATGTACACGCAATTAACTATTTGCACATACCACTAACAACGCGTAAACTAATCTACCCTACTTAACAACCTACCCTAATAAGGTATACATAAACAGTATGTGTAAATAGTTTATTGCATGCACATACGGTATGTGCAAATAGCCACATTCTTACTTTTAACATTTTCACAAACAATTTCATTTTCAGTATACATCTTTACACTAATTAATGCAATTCATTAATCCCGTGTTTTCATACAAAACTCCCGGTTTTTGTAAACAGTATTAACATACCTGTGGGCATCCCTGACACATACACACACATATGCGGGTGGTGTCACGCACACGCACACTCACGCACTAGCGTATGAGAGAGACTGAGCAATATCGGACTCTGCCTTGCCGACACACACACACACACGGTCGTGTCTGTTGCCATGGTAACCCCGGACATCCACCGCGATGTGCGACGCCCGTATATATTGCACGCTGTTCTACAGACCCACACACACACATTTAGCGAGTGTGTACAATATATATCATAACAGTAGCTAAACAAATTATGCATATTATATCTACACACATATAAATAAATATCTGCATAATGTACGGATATGCGTATTATGTAATATGTAACATTACCGGTTGTGACACATTCAAGCCGGGCTTGATTTGGGGTTATTATTTTATATGTTTATAATGGTTTTTGTAGAACAGAAATTTTACTATCGGATGTGTATTTGTTTACTTATTTACGTTATGATTTTTGGTTGTTTGTTTGACTTAATTAATGAACATTTATAAAATATAGATTATTTGATTAACAATGACTAGCTACGGCCATGGGAGGGGGGGGGTGAGGTCATACATTTTGTCATCACCTTACTCCATCAAGGAGCTGAGCAGTGACAGTGAAGACGTACAAGGAATCAATGAATAACTAAACCTAACTACATTTGTTAACTGCAAATATCATCGATTTTTTTATGGCCAAAAATTAAACAAATAATGTAAAATACATGTTTTATGATAAAATCAAAATGCACTAAACACTGCCTGGACAGTTGTTACTATTTAAAGCACATGAAACATTGTTTAATTTCCACATGGCCCTAATCACTAATTAACACCAATTTGAAATACTGTAGTCATTAAAACAGTATCACTTTTTACCAATGTTAAACATTGATTGATCTGTTAAATTATGTTTTGTATTTAACAGAAACATTTTCAATGATAATGAACTTCATTTATCGCTGTTGTTATAAACAATGGCGTCAACTAGTTCAATAGAGTTAAAAAAATAAAATCGAAGTGTTGTAATTTGATTCGTGTGGTAGAGTGGAAAGTATCATTAAATGATTTGATTTAGCAGGGAAGGGGGTACAAAGTATATATAATTTTTATATTATATAGTATTTATCAAATTTAAAAATAGGCTTCACTAGGGGGAGTAGGGAGAGAATATTATTTAAAGTATAGTTTTTTACAGCCTTTCCTTAAGATATTGTTTTCATTTTGTGCCTAACTTAAAATAAATATTTCATTATTATAGTAAAACATAATACCGAAGGTCGATCTGCAAATTTTCCTATTTCAAGTAATTCAATAAATATGGTTCTATTCTGATAATAGATGAAGTGAATTCCAAAAGATTATTGGCTTATAAACTGCCAAAATTCGACATAATTAATTTTGTTTATATTTTTTAAAGGAAAGTAAAATCAATCAATTTTAACCCTTAGCTGCTTCACTTCTCCAGAATAACATACCTGTCGCACTGGGGTCACCTCGTATCCCAGACACTAAAATGCTAACTACTCGTAAGCTATTGAGTATTTTAATTCAATAAAATTCCTCTATCATCTTCGAACGATACAGAATGCGCTCCAATCGGGTATTTAAAAGAAGATATAATAAATATTTAATATATTTAAAAAATTGAAAACCTTGTAAAATTTAAACAGTTGAAAAATGTGGAGCGCCTGGTACCCTACAGTGGCAGCTATAAGGGTGAAAGTAAGTAAATATAAAGAATGTAATGTGCACTTTAAAATTAAGTGATTTGTTGATAACATGTGCGAAATAATGTTTATTTAAACAATGAACATATTCAAAGCCAGCTTGGGTTGTACAATAGCAAAATGTAACAGCGATTTGTAGAATATCATATTAATCCAGCTTCCTTTTTCATTAAACTAATATTACTTCTAGTGCAACTGGCTAGCCCTGATATGGAAGTTTACTGGATGAAAATCAAGCCAAAAAAGATGTGCAAACAGTTATCTACCGGCAGACAGAAACCAAAGGATTTAGTTTGCGGTTGCTGAATTCAGTTTAAACTATTGTTGATAACTGCCAAGTCCAGATTCAAAGCGACGACCGTCCAGTAGCTCCAGGTTCAACAAAATTCAGTTTGAATTAAAATTAATAAAGTCTTACGATAAATTACACTATGCAACAAAAAAGAATCACAGAAATTTGAATAGGTGATTTAGAAGGTATTCGTCATGCCGAAACCGAATTCGTTGCCCAAATTATTCCATCAGGTCAGGTTTTTTAGATATCCGAACCTAAAAGTCCCAAAAATGACGATTTTGGCAATGTTGGGGAAATTATTACTAAGTAGGTAATTTTTTTCTGAAGTTTTCTTTCATGATTTCAAATAGTACTATATTTTTCTTTACCAAAATATACTACTTTGAAGATATATGTAGTAAAGTTCATTGTATCTACTATACTACAGTACTCTATTAACAAAAATATCATATCTTCAAACTAGTACATCTCGGCTAAAAAAAACTGTACAGTAAAAAGTTAAAACTCATTTTAAAGAGGAAAGATAATACTATTTGTTACCGTGACCGAAAACATTAGAAAAAATTACCTACTTGATAATAAATAAATCTTAAACCAGTGGTTCTTAGTGGTTATCTCAGACCATCTTTAATTATAAATGGCGTCATTGTTAAAAGAAACAATGTAAGTAATATTATTAAAAATTATAGATTATATAATGTATTGTATTTCAAGATCATTGGTTGTATTGATGAAATAATAAAAATTAAAACAAATGCAAGCTCTATTTATACAGTTAGTGTTCTATACCATCAGCCCCCCCCCCCCACATAAATTATTGAAAATTTTGAAAAAACGTGTAAAGATACAAAAAATTTCGTATGTCACGAGAAATATTTTTTGTTGAAAAACTTTTTCTCTAAAAAGAATGGTTCAGAACTTATAAGGAAATAAACAAATAAATTGTTTATAATAGTTGATCGCGCTAGAATTTTTTACTCCTGATAATTTTGGTTCAAGCTACACCTAATTCATCATAATAATATGTCATAAATTTTAATTTGACATCCTACATGATGCCCTTATTTTTTCCATTTTCCAATTTACCCCTTAAAATTAACTTCCAGAAACTAAACATTAATAAATTATAATAATAATATGCAACGGAATATACAGAAATACTTACATTTATTATATTATACTTATTATTTATACGTATACCACTGTTTTGAAGCCGATGAATTCTAGCTTTGTTCAAGCTTTACGCGCATGCACCGCTAATGTCAAAATCTCTACCAATTTATTACATTTACAACAATAATAAAACGAACGCCAGAAATATTTATCTAGAAACAAAAATCCGAAAGAAATATTATTTTATTCATGACCCCCCATACTGGTGCGCTTCTGTACATTCTCCAATCATCTACCCCCGCGGGCTCTGCATATTTCATTAACACAAATTGGTCCGACATTGTTTCGTTTTTCCCATGTCTCCCTACACATTGGCAGATAGTCCAGATATGTTTTGTACAAAAAGCGATTGATTGAATATGAATTTTTAATACATGGGATATTATAGTATGCCGGAGAATTGAAAGAGTCGATACAACTTGAAAAATTGCTGAATTAATTGAATTTGCGCGGGGACTTAATAACAATGTGTATGATATGGTTTGTAAGTATTTTTATATCGTTCTCGGCTTCTTGGTTATAATTGACTGTTGGTTATTTTGACCCACTTCCCCTCCTTTCAAAAATAACATTACGATATCACGCCTCCAGTTGTTAATTAACATTTTTAAATGCACTCAATTGAAATATATTATAATCCCTGCCCCTCCAAGCCTATATCATCCTAAGCATCTTTTTGAGATGCGTATATGGATAACCCATAGCTTATAGCCATATTATTATCAATTTAAATGACGTTTTATGAAAAAAGTATAACTTTCAAGAGAATGTGTAATTTATCATGATTATAAACTTAGTTTACACCCAAAAAACAAGTAAAGTGTTTTTTTACATATTGGGTAAGTACTCTAGGTACTTACTGTTACACTTTTCAGTAAGCTGCAATTCATATGAATCTAAAACTGATATTATTTTATAAATAGACCCTAAAACTTAACTAAATAAACATTTCAGAGAATCGATGTTTTTGTAAACACTTCAGTATAATGGGAAATCGAAAAGTTTTTCAATTTATTGGCAAATAAATAAAATTTTGAGTGTTTATTTAATTTTGAAAGGGACTTCAGTAATCAACCACGTTGGTATCGAAATTTGAAAATTACTAGAATGTGGAGTTAGTGATTTATACAGGCGAAGTAATTTTAGTTTTTAATTATAATAAAAAAAATGTGTTAATAAAAGTATTATTACAATATTTTACCAGAACTGATAATGAATAAATGTTTACATTATAATGTGGCATATGAATTAAAAAGTGTACCTTTTTAAAGAATTAAAATTAAAGTATTTTTAAAAGATGTTAATTTATTTGAAAAGCTGATTTCAATTTTTAATGAAAATATATAATTTAAAAGTATAATAAATAATATTATTCAACCAAATTATGTTAATCATTATTTTCTTTAACAATACAATTTTATAAATATGCACAAATAAAAATTCTACTTTAAAATGTTTGAGTCATCAGTGATAGTTGTAGGTAATCTTTTTCGATTTTCAATAAGCATTAATTTCAGTAGATTTTGACCCCGTTGCTGCCATGTGGTTGACCAAGTTGCGTGAGTAAATGACTGGGGGTCAAAGCAAAAGGGGAGTTTTAATACATTAATTGAATGTTTGCAGATTAGGGTTGGGCATCTCTTAACAGCTATAACGTGTTTGTATTCGTAATTATCTAATGTTTTATTTTTGACCGCATCACCGAATATTGTTTATTGTATTTTAGTAAATATGCATATATGAATGTAAAGTAAACCCATTTTATTTTAGACGGAAAGTAGACTTGCATTAACAAAAAAATATTGACACATTTCATGGTGGTCCTTGGAAATATCCTTGAAGCATAGAGTTAGATTTTTAGCCACTACAGAAACAATTATTTTTTGCGTCTTAAAGGGTTAGGTGTAGTCAGAATTTTCAAGATATCGATTTTCTTTTTTTTGCATTTTTGGAAGCTGCTACAACGGCAGAAGAACTATTATATGGCCCATTGATAGATGACTCGGTGTAAGTAATTAAATAATACGTATTACTTTACGTAAATTGAGTGTAAAACTTTAAATGCGTTTTTCTCAAAACTATGTTTTTAGAACTGGTGACCACTGTAGCTCGAAAACCGCTCGGTAGATTTTAAGGAAATTTATACAGATTTTTGAAAACATGAAAAACTTGTGCCTGATCGAAGGATTTTTGTTTTGTTTTTAATTTCATTTGTTATTAACAATTAACTGTTGTTTTTTTTCCCGAAAATCTGGAAAAAAATTTCCTGAGGCTGCCATTTTGTTAATTTAAGAATGAAAAAAAAAGCTTCGATCAGGCACTAGATTATCTATTAATAAAACTAATTTTTTTTGTCCGATTGAATTTGAATGAATCTCCAAGGATAAGTGATGGTCACCGCAAGGAGCTTCGGTTGGAACTGGATCAACACAAACAGCCATTACTTTTAAAATTATTAATTTTTTTTTCTAAAATTTCTGTCTAGTCAAGTCGAAACCTTATTTAATGATGCTATGTTTTTACTTTTATAAAATAAAATAATTTACTGGCAAAAAAAAAATATTTAAAATTGTCATTTTTTCATGTCTCTGATGATAAAAAAGTATGAACTTGTATTCATGCTACCATTAGCCGACCCCTTAAAGGCGCTTTTTTAATGAAATTCTACATTTCGTTTTATATGTAGTAATTTTTTAAATTAAAGTAAATAAAGTTGATTATCGTTTAGGGTTTCGAAAAAAACTATGTATATGTATCTATCTCTTTGTCATGCGTTCGAGACGAGACCGATACGAGATTAAATTTATCTATAAGTCTCGTAAAAATAAATGGAGAAAATATTTCTTTATAAAAAAATTCACATTGCTTTTTGATACGAGATGGTTTCAGTCTTCACGAGTCAGTTGAAAAATTCGAGACAAGATGTGTCTTACGGGACTCTCGTGTCATCTCGTTTTGTATGCAACCAATACATTTCAATTTCCACGTTTATGAGTATATTTATTCAAATGAATTAATTAAATAATCTTTCAAGTTCGTATGCTGGGGTTGGGCTCTATTTATGATTTTTCCAATACGTACACATATATTTGATCCTCGCTCTCAGAGGGCAAAAGCTACGGTGGCGGCACACTGGTACAGGTACCATTGAGTGGAGGGAATGAGGGTGCTCTCGCATCGGTTTTCTGTACATATATACATAAATGTGTATATATGAATGTATATGTACACACATTATGTCGCCTGATCGCATTTATCATTGTTAGCCGTTTGGCGGCTGCGGCTTTGCTAGTCACGTGCCATGAATTTGAGCGAATCATTATGCACACGCCCCGTCCACACGCACACACGCACACATACACACACACACACACACACATACACATACACGACGAGTGTACAGTAAACTCGCGTTGTAGCGAACTCTCAACTAGGTCTTATAGTTTTTATAATATTAATTTGCCGTAAATGAAGAACAATTAGGTGCATTTTTTTTCTTCTGTTTAAAATGGATTTCAGGAGAAATATATATTGTACTGAAATGTGCTCAGTTTGCTACCATTTGCGGTAAAAGAACAAGTTTTTTGATTAAGAAATCAATATTTTTTTCGATCTCTGATATTTAGTAAGAATTTTTTTATATTGTCCTAGTTTGTAATTATTTAGTGTTCTAATATAGATTCTATATTTTATTTGTTAATTGAAGGGGAGTTCTTTATAAAATAGGGGTCAGATAGACTGTTAACCCATTAATCCCCAATGTTGCGTAAACGAAACATTAAAAAAAATGTTTTTTTTTTAAATATCTCATTGATGAAATGACTTTTTTTGCTGCTAACAACGTTACACAAACTGTTTTAAACTATTCCACACTAAGTAATAACTTCTGTTTTCCAACGTTTCGTAAACGCAACATTTTGTTGAAAAAATAAAATAAAAATATGATTTTTTTACTTCAAAAACAGTTATTTGAGTACCTAAATATTTAGTAATAAAATACAGTTAAAACATCAAATTAATTTTATTCTCTACCCTTGGGGATTGATAGGTTAAAGAATCGTTTCCTTATTTTTAAGTGATCAGTGCAAAAGCTTTAATCTTTTGAAAAATTTATGGCATTAAAAAACAATTAACAATAAGCTTTTGTTCCTTTTAATTTTTTGTTGATCCATTGTATATTCATTTGTTTATACCTACAATTATTGGTACATGGTAAACAATAAAAAATGTACATTCACTCAATGAATACGATTTGAAACAAAATCGAGTATCAATTACGAAAATTGACGGTAAGTACTTAACTGTGTTAAAATCATTCACCCCCTACCCCTTTCACGATTCTGTATGCTATTCTCTGTTGATATATGACAATCCATTTCTTATATGACACAAGATAAATCGTGTGTATATGAAATCTTGGAATACGTGTTCCACTGTCATTCAAATTATTAAACAGAGATAATTTTAAGTGCATTGGTGGAGGGTTCTAAAATATTTACATGAGATAAAGGAGGGACTTTCGTAATATTGATATTTACAGACAACTTATTAATTAAAAATATAATTAGTATATTTTTTTACCAAGATATTTTTTTTATATTTCTATAATTATTTAATTTTGAATTTTTTTCAAAATACTATACTGTCCAAGATAAGCGTGAAATGCATGGGGATATCCTAAAACTGAAAATTCGGAATTTCTTTAAATGGCTATAACTTTTTTGACAAAGTAGATAGGTACTTTTTGTTTGCGTTTTCTTAAGGTACTTTTTGCGTAGAATTGATTGGTGTATTTAGAATTTTTATACCACTTTTAGATTCCGAGCTATGAGCCCTAACTTTAGTTTTTTTATGGGCCGCTAAGCTGGCTATAGCATATTTGAACGTGTTTTTTACTCTACTTTACAACGATATGTCACATGACATACTTATTATAGAAAATAAGTCGAAGTACTAAATACTGGTGATATTTATAAAGTATTTTATTACAAACATTTAAGTAAGCCATGAAAAACAAAAATTACAAACAAAAATCGCAATAACAACAATGAAAATAACAAATGCATATTTAAAAACAATAAACTATTACAAAAAAGGTTCTTACTTTTTTTTAATAATAAGTATGACATGTGACATATCATTGTAAAGTAGAATAAAAAACACGTTCAAATATGCTATAGCCAATTTACACCAATCAATTCTACACAAAAATGTGCCTTAAGAAACCGCAAACAAAAAGTACCTATCTACTTTGCCAAAAAAGTTATAGCCATTTAAAGAAATTCCGAATTTTCAGTTTTTTGGGTATTCCGCCTAAACCACATAAAATTATTAATATTTTTTGATGTAGTAATACTCTTCCCTTTCCTACAAATAATTCATCTCATTTAACCACATCTGTATCTCTTACCGTTTAGGATATCCCCATGCATTTCACGCTTATCTTGGACACCCTGTATAGACAAAATGATAATTTTTTTTATGCGGTAGTGAAATTTTTATATGAATTGTTAAAACTGCTTGACCGATTTTGATAAAATCAGCACGAACGCGTTCCTGTAAACGCCAAAAGTGCTATAGGGTACATATTTATACCTGCTCACGCTATCACTAAAAAACTGAGCAATGAATAAATTAGCTTCACAAGTTAAAACCGTACTTTGTCATCCTTTGTATGAACGTTTTGTAGAGTTACTACATTAAAGTTTATATGACCACATTTTTTAATATTTGAGTCACTATGTGTGCACTTACATACTACGGTATATTCTAATTTATTGACATATCAAATTGCTCAACGCTTCTGAGCTTAGACTATGATCCTGTAATTTATTTGATACATTATTTCGGTATACTTAAAATATATTCATATATTTTTTTACAAATGAATAACTCCATATTTACAAAATAATTTTAAATTCTTTCTTCGTATAAACAACAATACCTTTTCGTAAAATGTATGCTTTCAATCCTAATATTTACAAACGCATACACACGCACATACACACACACACACACGCACGGTATAATTCACATACACGTGCACGCACACACCCAAACACGTGTATAGCGCTGGTGGAGGCGTAGGTATAGTTAATTCATTCTTCCGTGGACAAGAAAAACGTTTAGGATAATATATATCAGCCCCACGCAATGGGTAAGATAGGGGGGGTAGGGGAATGTGTCAATTTACCGCTTTATGAGAAAAACTGAGAAGAAATCTGTGGGCGAATGCAGGCAAAATGCAGCACGGAGAAAATGCGCGCGTGTATTCAGCCTTCCATCATTTTCAAGTTCTATAATGCATGAAGGTGTAGTTTATAAAGAAGAATGAGAATGAAAAAAAAGCAGAATTTTTTCCCTTAAAAAATATCGCCTTTGTTGTTCGGTCTTAATACATATTTAAAATATTTTACGCAGTGCGATGCTGTTAATATAATTTGATAAAAGAAGTATATTTATATTAAAATTTAAATAAACTTGTGTTATTAAATATTTGTTGATGTACATATATATAAAAAGTATTTACATATCTAACTAGTTATATTTTTTGACAGCGTTTAATACATCAAAGCAATGTTTGTTTAATTATTCAATATATTCATTCAAATTATTATATTAATATTATATTCAACGTAAAGAATATAAATACCAACTAATTGAACGTTGTTGTTCATTTTATATACAGGGTGTAAAATATAACTACACAGTAGGATTGCCCTTAATTTACGTATTTTCGATTTTCTTAAAGGCACGAAAAAAATAATATATACAAAAATTTAAAGTGATTCGTGCCACCGAGCGATCGAATATTAACACGTAAAATGCATTTGATTTTAAATTTTTTTTTTAAACAGCTGTACCTATCTTTGTGAAAATTGAATGAATTTTGATGTACTAAAATGTATTTTAAAGCTCACACTTTCTAGTTTTCGAATCTTTGATTCGATTTTTAATCGCTACCCACTACTTCTTGAGAGATTTCAGAAAAGTGAAAGAAGCCTAAAATTTAATAATTCAAAATTGGCGTGCCAAACTTATACAGTAGGTTGAAAGAATTTGTTTGAGCAATAAACTTTATTTAAACATGTCTCCGAAAATTTTTTTGCTCAAAATTATTCCTTCAACATACTGTTGAAGTTTGGCACGCCAATTTTGAATTATCCTAAATTTTAGGCTTCTTTCACTTTTCTGAAATCTCTCAAGAACTAGTGGGAAGTGAAAAAAAAAATCGAATCAAATATTCGAAAACTAGAAAGTGTCAGCTTTAAAATGCATTTTAGTACATCAAAATCCATTCGATTTTCACAAAGAAAAGTTGTTCAAAAAAAATTGAAAAAATCAAATGATGCGTTTTACGTGTTAATATTCGATCGCTCGGTGGCACGGGTTAATAATATCCAATCACTTTAAAATTTTGTATACATTATTTTTTTCGTACCTTTAAGAAATTTGGGGGGGGGGTGACCTTAAAGAAATAAGAAAATAAGTAAAATAAGGGCCACCCTAACTACATAGGGAAGATATTATGATAAACTTATAAAAATATATAAAGTGTTCTTGTTTTAAAAGTTGTTTGTTTTAAATAATAACTTCTTAGAAAGTATAAACAAATTGTATAAAATATAATTATGTGGAATATTTTTAACCAACTACACGGAGGGTTAAGAATTTGGTAGACTGTATGTATTCTGCGATATTTCTTTTTTATCCCAATTTGTTTATAACTTTTTAGTTGGAATGTTTAAATGTAGCAGATTTTTCGTTTTTAAAGCTTTTATTTTTATATACATAACTGTATTAAATTCATTATAACATTTGATAGTTCTTAAGATTTCTGTTTAAAAGTTTTTTTTAGCTCAAAGTAGACTTTTCCGAAATTTCTGTAATGTCTATATCATACAGGATACTTTTCAACCATCCTGTGAATATGTTATGGTTTAATGAATAGTATTACAATTATTTTTAATAAAATTATTATTGATTTAAAAATATTATTCAAATTATTTAATCATAAATTATAATTTTTAACTACCCTTTCACCGATAATTCTGGAATTCTAATTTAAATTTAAACAACATGCATACATATTTACATTAATATATAAAATGAATTCATTTAATTATAAACGAAATTTATCAAATTCGAAATGTATTATTTAATTAACTCTGATTATGAACATCCTTTAAAATGCATGAAATATGAAAATCGCTGTAATTTGCATACGAGCTTGTTATATTTGACTGTGAGGTATTAAATCTCCCCTTAAACTTTTAATGTATGAACTTATTTATTAGTTGTATTTGTCTTTACAAAGTTTTTAATTGAATTAAATATAAATTAACTTAGCTTTGCATCTCTTTTAATTTCTCGTTTACCTTAAGAACAAATGTAAATTTAGAAGATTTATTATTTAGATATTATTAATTCATTCACAGAAGCCAAGGAGACTTAGGTACTTCATTTAATCTCTCAAAAATCTCAGCACTAACAATAAAACTAACAAAATAAATAATGTTGAGGAAATTTTAAACATAGCTATTTGTAAGTACCTACGGATTTTGTAAACGGGGTTTAATTTTTATTTAATGCTATCAAAGATGTGTGTTTTAAATTAACAGTAAACCATTTATTTTATTGGGAATGTATACAGTGGTGCTTCGCATAACGAACGCTGCGCACAACGAACTTTCTGTTCGTTCACTGCGCGACTCGCACAACGAACCTCGCTTCGCACAACGAACTGCATTGTGTTTAATTTTGACGCCCGAACGCTCCTACGTATCACGAAGTTGCCTGAACTTCCAAGGATGCACGCAGTCGATGCTCAAATTTGCATGAACATACATCAACGCGCGTCGGTCGTTCTTTTCTGTGCTTAACTCACACACCTGTTTGTTTTAATAAATGTAATTTTGTGTGTCTACATCATGAGTTCTAAAAAAGCAGGAAGGTGATTTCTGTTGAAATGAAACAAAAAATAATTAGAGGATTTGACCCAGCAAGCCTCAGTAGACTCTCCTAAATCTGATTCTGACTAAAAAATAAAAAACGTCTGTACAATCTTTTTTTATATAACAGTATCATATTTTATGCTACAGAACGAATTAAAATTTTTAACATGTATTGTTATGGGAAACCGCGTTTCACATAACGAACTTTTCACTTAACGAACTTGCTCCCGGAACGAATTAAGTTCGTTATGCGAGGCACCACTGTATCTTAATATTATATATTGATAAACGATGCATTTTGTCGATTATCTCTATCGACGACACATGTTGCCAACGTTGCCAACGAATACTACCCTATTAATTCGACAATAATCTGTTAATAACTGGCAAAAGCAGGTCATGGAATGACATTGTCCAATCAGATGGCGGGAAATGAACTGTGGTACAACGAAGTGAGCTGTGATCAACAGTAGTGCCAACTTGGCAATCAATTCCAATGATTGAGTTTCAATAGGGCATATCTATTTAGTAAATGGAACCTATTTAGATGTTTAATGAGTCAATATTTAGTTTCTCTCTCACTTTTTATAGTGGTTTACTTTTAATAGAAGAACATTAATTTTATTGATTATGTATTATATTTTATGGATATATATATATATATATATATATATATATATATATATATATATATATATATATATATATATATATATATATATATATATATATATATATATATATATATATATATATATATATATATATATATATAGCTAGAGATATATGTATAAAAGTATGAATCGTGGTAAAATTCAATTCAAAATGAATGTGGTTTGCATTAATATTCATGATTTATTTTCATATATGCTGCTATCGTTAACATATTTTTAATTAAAGGATGTATGCATATTTAAATAGTCGAAAAAAATTAATACGCTATCTTTAGAAGAATTTGTATATTGTACATTGGACTAGTCAAATATTTATGTTCCTAATTCATCGGCCTTCTTCGATAATAATTAAAAATGTAAAAAACTCTTTATGATGTAAGATTACACACGAGTAAGTGTCGTCCTAATACGAGATATTGGTTAGGTACATTATTTTTTACGGTCATCAATGAAAGTAGAATTATGTTAAAATACTAATTAATAACAAATCTTTAAAATATAAACTTTAAAATAGATTGATAAATAAAGATATAATAAACAAAAACCATATAATTTTTAACATTGGGCGAATTAAAAGTATTGTAGTTGTATTTGGGCAAATATTTTTATTTTGAATGGCCACCATCAAAAATCGAATATTAATAGTCAATAGTGTTTTGTTTTATTAATTTAAAATTGAGATTGTTTAGTGCGGCAGTATTTAAAAATGCCCAATGACACATCATTATATTTGACCAAATGCTACTATCAAGAAGACTATACATATAAAGAGAATCGAATACTCTTCTTGGCTACTACAATACTTCTAATTTACCTAATATTGAATTTCCATTCGAATACACTGTATTTATTCGTATAGATATATAGAATCATGGGTATGTTAAATATAGGATGCATACTTTCAATCTGAATATATTCAAAAAAGGAGAATCGAATAGTCTTCTTGGCTACTACAATATTTCTAATTTACTTAATATTAAATTTCCCCTCGAATATACTGTATTTATTCGTAGATATATAGAATCATGGGTATGCTAAATATAGGATGTATAGTTTCAATCTGAATATATTCAATAAAAACCCCGAACAAAAAGGGGCGCATATTTCCCGTTATCTAATTCAATATTCGCCCAATATTTCTCTTTTTTATTTATATGGAACGTCTGCTATACAGACACCGAATCTATTTCACATATGATCAGATTAAAAACTAACATATTTCAAAATACCATGTAACCGTTTCACCCCACTGTCCTTTTACGTCCAGCGTTCAGGGGATTGTGTGGGGTAAATAGGGGCAGGAGTAGGTGGAGGTATATGTAGGTACAAAACATGAAGTGGTAATCGAACGGTCGTCCACATAGGAGGTTTGATGCGGGTGTAACAAAGGGTTGGCTAAGGGGGTGTGATTGTTGAACAGTGGTTTTCAAATTGTCAATGACATGTCAAGAGTGAGGTATTGTTGAAGAAACGATTTGAAATATCTACAAAGGATTGATTGAATGGTTTTATTTTTTTAAGAAGACTGAAATGTGCAGTGCGATGTTGATAATTGCAACAATTTTATATAAAAACTAACATGTTGATCATTTCGTCTACTTATAGTTTTTTAAGACCTCCCCTTTAATTCAATATGAAATATCTGTTTTTTGTGTTTTTAAATTCTTTACGAAATCGTAATAAGGAACATTTTTGAAATCAACACTACACGGAGAGAATATTCTTTTAAAAAAATTAACAGAAAATGCTGTGAACCTGAGGACAGAATCAACTTTTGAAAAAAATTAACAGAAGAGTCGGTAGAATTTAAAATAAAGTAAATGAAAAATTACAATGACATACTGGTAAATTTTAACATAGTACCTATTAAAAGTTATTTACTCTGAAAAAGTAATATACGCTATTCTTTAATTTAATTTCTTGCATATGAAAATTTCACGTACATTCTCTATAATTTTACTATGTTTCTATATTACTTTTCATATCTGGCCTATCGCCGTCATAGAAACTGCTATACAGTATATTGAATTGTAGTAGACGTTCTTTTAAATTTTACCATGTCGTGTGTAAAAATTTCTAGGATCAAAATTTTTTTCATCAATCTATGCATTTTTTTAATTTTTTCCCACTCCTACGCATCGTAAATAAATAAAAGTGTTAATAAATTTTTTTCATCTGACTATTAATAACTTGTTAAAATAATTATTTAAGTTTTATAATAATAAATCTATTTTTTCACATACGGTATAGTAATTTTTGATACTGTTGGTATGAAATACTACTATACGTTACCGATTAATTTTTCACAGAATGAAATTTCGTCCTCCCGTTAACATGTTTTTTTATGTTAAGAATAAGAATTAACATTACATTTTTTCAGTGTATGCCTGGCAGTCTGTTACAGTTCTCTACTAAACCGTTTGATCTATAAAGTTAATATTTAGTATATTTATAGTAACTGATAGATCAATAATCAATAGTGTAAAAACAAAATTTCGTTGGGATATGTTAGATTAATGACTGGAAGGAACGAGTGTACTTTGGAGACAATCAGGACAAAAAAACAGTTAATAATAAGCCAATTTTGTACATGGGTTTAGTCTAAAAAGATTTTAAAAGTTATATTTTCAATTGCATATAGAGGGAAATAAAACAATAATAATTTACATGAACTGGATTGATGAAAACTTTAGCAAACGAACAAAAACAAATAAAATTTACAAACCACTGTAACATTTCACACGGCGGTACAAACATTTCGTACCGATTTATTGAGTGGGCGTAGGGTGGAAATTCTGCATTGATGGAGGGGGGAGGGCACGGTCATTTTCCCTCGGAGGTGGGGGTTCATTTATAACAATGTATATAGGGTTTTTAATGTGTTCGGTTTTTGATACTCAGTCTGTTGTTTTTTTGATAGGTGGCCACAGCGGCAGATTCAGGGTGAGGTGATAGAGATAATTCCCCCCTCCTCTAAGTTCGAATAAATTTGAAAAACATTGATCGATATTTAGTAGTATTAAACGAGCAGAAGAGAGCTTTTTACTCTAATTTTCGTATTTACGTAAAATATCAGATAACAAAAAATATATTAGTAGAGTAAATTTTTTTATGCAATATGTTTCGTTGAATTTTGAACAATTAAGAGACAGTTTGACTAAATAATTCCATCAAGTACATGGTTTTAAGCATAGATATGAATATATTTTCAGGTAATTAATTTTAAATTGTCATTTTAATGATACTAGTCTAAGAGCTGATGACTTATTTTTCAACCCCATCTGAGCATTAAGCAGATATATGGAAAATAATGTATCAACCACCAACGCCCACACCCGAAACTAAAAGGGTGCGATTCCCTACCCCATTTGAAGAAAAAAGCCTAACTTTATAGTTAGTACTAACTATTGTATTGATGATACCAAATATGTTTTGGAAACCGCTTAATAAGACCAAAATATTACATCTCTATTATGTTTCTATAATATATGTATTGTTGGGTTTAAATTAAAAAATGTTTTCAAAACAATTATAATAATAGCAAAAATGTCAGCATCCTTTTTTTGCAGATCTTATAGAAATTGTTTGGAAATTCTAACTAATATTTTGTTAGCATTAAAATTTATTTAACATGCAATAATTGTTTTTAAAAATTTTTGACAGAATCCCCTCACCTTTTCTTGTGTTGTAATCGAAAGAATTTTAACACTTATGTACTTCTAGTTTATTTCAAGTTGTTATCGTTTTAATAATGGTAACCTTACTTAATCTTTTGAGGAAAAAAATGAATGTTTAACCCTGGAAATTTTTTTGTGGACGCTCCTGAATACAAGTCTTGAATAGATCAATAAGACGGATTGTTGTCTATATTTAGAACATTTTGTATTTCAACTCTCAAACATTTTTATTACATTTTGACTTTTGTGTTTATTACTCACAATCAGATAGCAAAATTTTCAGAAAGATTGTGCACCCACACTGCTCGTATACATAAAAACGTCTCTTATTTTCAATATCAAACTCACCGGAGGGTTTTGAAACACATTTTTATTTATAACTCAACACTAATACCACCACCTATCTCCAAACAAATTACCATGACCCGCCTCTGGGTGGTCACCGTACAAAAAAAATGATAATCGTCGATTTTTTTTTGTTTGCGAAATTACGATACAGTCTGCATGATGAATGACCGCCCTGTTATTTATATGTTTATTTTATTTATATAATTTTTTTCGTGTCCCGTATTTGCTGATTTCGACAGTGGTATGACATCCACTAATGGTGATTGCTGATACACAAAAGATAATCAGTGGCGTGCGTGTGTGCTTTTACATAAAAGATGCTTGTAATTTGTAATAATGTGGTAATTAAAAATGCAATGATATGTTTTTTTCGTATTTTTTTTAATGGGGTTACGTGTTTGCTTATGTATATTAACACGGATATTAATATTGTGTTAAATGTAGGATTATTATGTTTGAAAAATATGATGTTTGTAAAAAATGATGAATTACTACTGACCTGTCAGAAAGGGAGTTAAACGTCAAACAATTGTAAAATAAAAAATAGGACCTTATTCAGAGACATGACTTGAATATTTTTTTGGTTGAATTCGGGTGCGCATTATTTGGGTTCAAAAACCACACGTGTTTTACATTTACAGTAAAATTCAAATTAAGGTCCCTAGATTTATTTTTATATAAACTACAATTTTAAAATAAATACTATTATTTAATTATAATACTAAAAGATAATTTTCTCCTCCCTCCCGATAGCAAGTTTAATTGAGGAACGATAAAATTCTGAATTTTAATATTTATTGTATACCTAATTAAGTTCCTGAATAAAACCAAAATAAATATTGCTGGTATTATTGTCCTTTTGTGTTTTTATTGATGTTGAATTATAATTGAAATTATATTGCTAAGTATAAAAGAAGTAATTAAAAAAATAATTACCTTAGTTGGCTGTCTTTTATCACGTTATTGATTTACCTGCAAAAAAGAACAAATATTAATAAAGATCTGTATTTATCTAAACAAATAAAACTTAATATTACACTACAGGAATTTAACGATTTTAAATCGAATGTAGTCATTTACTACTATTCTAGTTTGATGGAAGGTGAACTTATTGAGTTCATAAATTTTTAAGCAATTATTATAATAAACTGCATTTATCTTATTTTTCTTTAAATTACGATTAAATTTAAGAGATAAATAAACAAAATTTTAATTAATTGTAAGTCTACTTAATAAATAAGCTCTATAACTGTATAAATAAAACGAATTACGAATAATTAGTCTTCGTATTACATTTTTATTTTTTATTTTTCAAATCTTTAATAATGGGAAAATAAATACATAATTTTATTTGTTAATAATTACATCGAACTGCGTGAGTCAAATAATTTACTAAATTAGCATGATGTATAATGTAATAATTAATAATAATATAATAATAATATAATAATTATAATATAATAATAATATATTAATAATTAATATATAAGTAATAATATTATAAAAAAAAAGTTTGATAACTGCTGCTTTAGAACAAAATAAGTAAAACATAAAGAATCATCAAATTACTAATTTCACATAAATTGATAAAACGAATACGAAATATATAAATAAGACATTGTCAATACCCAAATGCTGATTATAATTAAATAATGAATGCTAATAAACTTTTGTGTCAGTTTGTATACAATAAAAAAGTTTTCAATTTTCGTTGTAACAAACAATTTAATTATAATATGATTCATTACAGAGAAATCAAAATCAATTCTTTCAAAGGAAAACTAATTGTACTTTTGTAAGTTATTAAAATTAGAGTATGTACATATATACGGCGCCGGGCGGCGATTTCAAAATCGTTTTATATCGTATTAAAAAAAATAGCAAATTCGAGTGGACAATCGGGCAATAGTGTCCAGTACTGTATAGTTTATTATTATTAATAGTTATTTCACTAGTTGAATTCATTTGAATCATTTTAAATTTTCACTAAAAGAAGTGATTTCGAATCGAAAGTGATGCCATTACGACATTTATTTTAATGCCCGGTATTATAAAGAAATTGCATGCAAGCAAATTTGTTTCCATGCAAATTTGCGATTTTCAAACGCTATCTTCTAGGAGTCAAATGTAAATGACAACCAATCACAGATTGTAGCTTTAAAATATCAAGACAATTTGACTCCTAGTAGATAGCGTTTGCAAATCGCAAATTTCCATGGAAACAAATTGCTTGCATGCAATTTCTTTATAATACCGGGTATTACTTCGATTTATCAACGTATACGAATGAAATCTATTCGCAATTAATTTTTAATATGTTATTTGCAATAAACATTTTTCATTAATTTTGATTCTTTCATAAATTAGTATATAATAATTGACTTATTTATAACTGATATTGAAGTTAGGTTATGCTTATTGTCATGTGTGATAATTTTGTGTTTATTTATGTATATTAAATAATGAATGAGTTTTTTTTTAGATTGCTCCAGTTTTTGACATCAAAAATAAATAAAATAAAAACCTTAAATTTTGTCATAGCTTAAGAAGTCACTGTTCATTAATTCAAGTAGTGAATAGTCACTAATTCATGATTTCTCACTTATTCAGTTTTAGAGAGTAGATAACACAAACTTTACAGATTTAAAATATTTAAAACATAAACATAAACTTTAAAACTGTGTAATTACACGCATAAAAAAGTTTACTTGAAGCAAGAGAAAATATTATCTTCGAAATATTGTTTAAAACAGAGAATTTAATGTTTTCATCCGACAATATTGTTTTAAAAAGTTAGATTAAGATTATGTGTTTTCTAACTTTCTAACATTATGATAATATTGCAATATATCTAGGTAATATAATAGGTGACAACAAAACTTTTTTTGTATATCCCATTTGCCTCCTACTCTCTAAAAGTACCAAAAACTTAAAAAAAACATTTTTTTGTTATTAAGGACTAAATTAATTCAATAAATGTTTAAATTGGATGTTAGTAATTTTTTTTTATTTGATATGAAAATAAGCCTACTTTGTTTTGAATTTCAGTTATAAAAGTATGTTTTGTTGGTCAGAAATTCAATGCATTCATGTAATTAAAAATATAAATAACTTAACTAAAACTAAACAGATTTGAAAAAAAAACAAAAAGTCCCTTGTTTAGAATGAAAAACCCTTTCAAATAAGGTATCATTTACCCTATCATGCTGTTTAAAATTTTAAGGGTTGTGCTCATAGCGCTGAGGGTTGAAAAGATTCTTGTAAAACAGCAAAATATGTCTCCCTTGAAAGCAAAATCAACGTGTTTGAGCGTTTTTTCAAAATCTTATTTTAAATGACCAAAAGCACGATCATTTCGTTTTATTTGGGCCAACCTGTATAATTGAAGTGTACAACTTGGTACAAAACTCAAAAAGTACATGGGTCAGTCCGCGGTGACGGGTGTGACATTTCAACTAGGATTGGAGTTCATAATTTCTAAATAATACTAGTTAATAACATGGTTTTACCATTTTTCTGTAGATTTTAATGTAATACATGTATATTGAAAGAATAAAAGGTCTACGGTTATTTTACAAAAAAAAGACAGCGTTCAAAGCCCTGTGACGGGTGTGACGCCAACTACTGCAAGTCTTGCAACCTCTATTCAAAATCTCAAAATATTAGCGAAAATATTGAAATTACTTTATAATAATTATACTTTAATATGTTACGAATAAATTATTTTTTAGTAAAACATGAGCATCAGGTAAATTCGTAATCTATTTAACTGGTTAATACTCAACAAACGTTGTGACTGGTGTGACAGAAAATTGTGACGGGTGTGACACGTTGAATAAACGGATACAATAAGAGTAGTATTTGTGTGTGTAATTGCTTATTGATATTATTAACTAATACTTATAACAATTATTTATCAAATACATCAATAGATTCATTAAATTAATAATAAATGCGGTCACCCTTAGTCATTATTGTTGGTGAGGGTAATTTTTTTTTAATTTGGTCAAACGGCACGTAATTATCAAAGACTTTTAATAGTTTGCCACGATCGTCACTTATTCATAAGTAAGTTATTGTGATTTCATCTTATTTATTGTCTTTTTGAAAATTTTTTGGAATTTTTTAGAAATATTTTGAAAAATAACTAACATTTTTCTAATTTTCTTTTGGTTTATGAAAATTGGTGTTAAATAGCCTGTTAATTTTATATTTCAGTATTCATTTTCGTAAAATATTTTTTTAACTATCTGGTATCGATTACCGCGGACTGACCCACACGGTTAAAATACATTAAGAAATCTGGTAAAGATTTCTACGAAAATCATTCCATAATTTAATTCATTATCAAAGACCCAGCAGCAGAGCGATAAGTAAATTTCAGCAAAGTTTCCATAAACTCCTTTGATCTATCTACCGCACACAGAATAAACAGCCGTTATATTACAATAGCGCGTACTCGACATAACGAGTATATATGGCGGACTTGTTTTTTGCCCCATCGTCAACGTAAATTTGATGATAAAACATTTAATTAGCATATTCGGTAGGACAATAATTATATCACACTGTAAATTACTCATCCCTCGTGCGCCCATAGATAACACAGCACACTACAACAGCACATAAAAATCAATATACCCGCCTAACGTGTCTGGACTTTTGTCCGAGGGTTTGCCAACCGGATCATGTCGATCCGGTATTTAAAGCATTTTTATTACATTGATTCTAGTTTATTATTTACATTATCAATTAACAATTAAAAAATCAGAAAAGATATGAAAACATAAAATATATTAAAATCATGCGCTAAATTTTGACAGACAAGTGCGAGTAGAACTCGAGCCCTGAGGGTGCCGTACCGTTATGTAAAACTAAATTATTGATTATAGTTAGTTAGGTATAGACAATGGAGCCAATTCCCAAGGCATGTTTGTGTGTATAGGCGCCTAATATAGACGCTGTATGAAAGAAACTGCAAAATTAAGTTTGTTGTAATAATTTTACATAGAATTAGAAATTAATAATTTTCGTATTATTTCCTTTGCTTGTACTATGAGATCTTTCTTTTTGCCTAATTTTAATAATCTAAGTCAACGGGAAGTATTTTGTATATTTTGATGATTTTGAATGTGCTTATCAAAATACGATTTGAAAGGCCGTATCTTTTTATTGCATTGACTAAGACACTTGAATTTTTTTACAGGACTATAAGTATTTTTACAGGACTATTAGTATTTCATATTAATTTCAATTCAATGCCTATTCGCAGCGTGCGCAATGACAGTGTCAATTAGCGGTTGCAACTAGGGTGGACTTTGACGTATTAATAAACAAATAAATTTAATGAAATATCCACAAAATATCGTAATATATACATTTCATACGATTGTTTAAGACTACAGGCTATGTGCATGAAGTCTACTAACGCAGCTAGCGGGCAATAGAGAAAGATTTAACGGATTGAACTCTCTTTTTATTATTGTTTAATACCGTGAAATTTTTTAACAAACAAATATCATTTCATTTAACTGTGTGCATATAATATAAATAGCATAGCATAAAAGGTACGTGAGAATTATTTATTTTGGGTATTTTTTTCTCTTTAATTATGACGTATAATAATAAAATAATTCATTCATTTACATTGACAGCATAACCTCAAACTATAACGCCGATGATCTTACAATGGTGCTCACCACGAGCACTCACATCGACATTATTTCTAACTCCATCACCTTGCACATAGTCTATAGTGTAGTTAACCATGTTGACCTTTCTATTTTCAGTTAAAAACGAGCCTATTAAAAATGACAGTTAGTCCACTAAAAGTGTTATTTTTGGCCACATTGCGATCGCTTTCGTTTCCCCCACTACCTACTTTGCACCCAGCGAATAGTCGTTTCTGAGAAAATCAGTATTGACGTACAGACAACAAAGTGATCCTATACATTTCATAATTTTATACTTGGCTCTGTTCTCTAAAAGTTTGGTAACCTCAGGATTAGATTATGTTTAAATACATAACTGATATACTTTATTGAACACAACTTATAATAAAAAAGTTTTGAACAATTGTTTTAAAATTAAAATTCTTTACTGAAGTTTTTTTTATGAAAATTCAAATCAGTCGAAATTAATTCATTGGTAATTAGTATTGATAATATTTGGGTTTTACGTAAATTCTATTTTTAGATATGTATCTAAAAAATAAAAAGCACAATGACATTATTATATATATAAAACATACTTTTCGTTGTACATCAATATTCATTAATTTTTATTAAAATAAATTTATAAACACATCAATGTATCTTCGTTAAAATTCACGATCGCTTTTAAGATACAAAAAAATCAATCAATCTTTTTAATGAATTCATTTTTTACACCCATCTTCACCGATACATTCAATTGCGTCATTAAGAACTACTGAAGCGAAACGTTCCGATTAAATTCATGCTAATTGTAAACTAATTGTTTTAATTAAGTTATAGTTCCAAAATTGCAACAGAGATTAAGATATCCGTTTGTGATAGTTTAGCATCCGTAACAGCAAACGTGCTAGCATCAAATTAATATACATACATAGAGAAGTTCGGTGTTTAAATTCAAACGCACCGCAAACTGTGAAGGAGAATAATCAGAAACAATCCTAACTAAAACATACACCCACACATTACACACACATACATTAAGTACATACATATATAGAACACCAGTATTGGATTTATGGAATAGATATATTTTTCGGAAAAATAAATATGCAAAAAATAATTGTCGAATATATTATTAAAAAAATCAAAACTCACACGATGGTGTTACCGCATCGAATCGATTCGTGAATCAATCCCGATTCCAACGAGGTACATGAAGGCGTATATGAAAAATTTTGAGAAGCGGGTGTCATGGCCGAAAAAATTCTTAAAATAGGCTAAACTAGAACCACAGATCTACCATTAAGCAAAAACCCGAGGTCTCTATGTGGTCAAGGGGCGGAGATCTCGCGGTGGAAGACAGACGGACGGACGGAAAATCGAGCATATAAGCGCTACCGCTTCATGGGTTAAGCGCTAAAAATACAATAAAATAACTATTGCACTTCGATTTCAACGATGACTACGTATATGAGGAATATGCATTAATAAAACTTTATAGCTCTCTGTTGTATCGACTGGAATTTTAATTTAATAATTCTGTTAATTTTACAATTCCAAACTGATAGGTAGTGGTGTACTTTCTATTTATTGTAAATGCAGCGTCAATTGACATTTGTTGTAATTGTGTTTAGTTTATTACAAAGATAGTTTTTTTTTTGGTATTTACAATGGTAAAATGTTTAAATTGGGTTTTATTTCATTACGTTAACATTAGGTTTTATAAATACAATATAGAGATGTAATATAATTTTATGTCAGTAGAGATAGCTTATACTTGGGTACCGCACTTCCTTGTCTAACGAGCTCTGATTGGTTGACAGTGTGAATCGACTCTCTGTACTAAAAACATTGAAGTGGTGGTTTACATGGAAACAACTGAAACATGTTTAGGTTAGAGAATACTGGAAGCAAAGTGGTACGTCGAAAACTATCTTTATCAGTGCTCGCTCGTCTATTTAAGTTATCTTTGCAGTTATATTACATCTCTATGGTATTCTATAACCGATTGTAACCTAAATAGTTGATTTGTACTACTGAATTTATATTTAAAACGTTGATTATTCTAGGAGTTTGCATTTTATGGCCAAGTTATATTATTCTTCTGTACTGCTTATCCTTTTGGTGAAAGTTTCATCTAAATCGGTTTTGTACTATCTTATATAAGGGTTAACAAACAAACAAGCTCACAAACTTTTACATTATGGGGTAAATTTTGATAACTTTTTCATACATAAATCTGTATTATAAAGCAAAAAACTTAAAAATAAAATAACGTAGTTATTATTTTTAAGAAAGGAACAAAATGACTCATGTTAATCGGTAAACCCACCTCTGTGTATACACACACTAATGTACGCAAATAGAGAGAGGTAACTAGTAACTAGTAACGGGCAGACAACAAAAACAAGATCAGAGGACCGCAAGAAAGCGAAACACTTCTCGGAAGGAAGAAGACGGGGCTGTTCAAAGCTAAAAGCATTTCCTAGTACGGGAATCTAACCCCCGCTTGCCCTCTAGGTGTCTGTGTGACCGTTACCTATCTAGCATTCACATACTAATGTTTATTTGTTGTGTGTGTGAGTGTGTAGCGTATATATGTGTTTGTGTAGTGAGTAAGCGTTTGAGTAGAAATCCAGTTCAATCTGTTAAGGTAAAATGTTGGGTTTGAATCTAGTATATTTACGATGTTTTAATTTTAAGAACTACAACCTATAGCAGATATCAAATAGATCAAAAGTATAAGTTTTCCATTTCTTTTCTTTTTATAGCATTTGACATTATTCGATATTCGCCGAATGTTAAAAATGATATCAGGTTGAATAGTTGCCGAATATTCGTTGCAACTTGAATATTATTGATTGCATGGGTTTGGAAAGTCTGAGGATATTTATTACAAACAAAAATATCTTCTAAAAACCAATCATTTTAATTAACGTTTACAAATATTGTTTTGATAAAACTTTACAAATATGCAGATAAATTTTTATATTTCAATGTGTCAATTAACTTTTATACATTCGTTATATCGAGTCCCCACTATATATATGTACGTTAACAAACAGTGACGTACAACGTTTTATTAAATTACTTCCATTTTCCTTCGCAATTAGTACGTAGGCACACATATAGATGGACAACAATCGCGTCGTGACATTATACCCTCATCCCTTGTATGGAGGGTGGATATGAAGTGGTGGAACTTTACACGGTGATGATATCGGGCTGTGAAAGGGCAAAGTCGTCCGCATAGGAATGGGAAGGGGATGCGACGCCGGTAGTCTGTGAAAATGCCACAGTGAATACCATAGAATTTAAGCTGCAGGAAAAAAAAACATAAAACAATGTGATGTAACGTTGAAATACTCTTTATAGATTATTTTCACGTAGATATCTTTTTTTTAATTTGTTCGATTCGTTTTTTAAAGTCATGATGATATTTGGTTAATTGTATTATTAACTTGGAGTTGGATTGTATCAAAATATTTTTAATTGACGTGAATAAAAATTAGAAGTGTGATTTTTTTTATTAAAAAGTTTACAGTTAGTTTTTAAATCGCTAATTCTTACTATAATATTAGTTTTTAATAGATATTGATAATATAATAGAAAAAATATTAGTTAGTGTTAAACCTTCTCAATGGAGGGGATGGAGTTCACTTTGCCCCCCCCCCCTCTCGGGTGTGGTTATACGCATACATACATATGTATATAAAATACATGAGTACAGATTTGAACTTTATCTAATTAAAATATAAATATATACTTGTGCAATTCTATGAAAGAAATAATCAAATATAAGAAAAATACAGAAAGCATGTAATTGAATTAAAAATAGGGAATTTTATAACCAGAAACATGAAATTATCTGCAGTTAACTTAGTTACCGTGCGGCAACATGAGATTTATAAAGAATACCAACTCGTTAGTTCATTATATAAAACACAAACTAGGGGAATTTTTTCATTAATTCATGGCCGCCTCTTCTCAGATCGCTTTGATCTTTGTTATTTACACACGGATTTTTCAATGCGAAAGAAGATTTTAGAATAAACAGGCTTGTACTTGAATGATAACCTTTTTCAGTTTATATCGATTTTCATTTTTTTTTCGAATACGATTTTCAGAATTTGTTTTTATTGTTATGTACCTAATGTTTTATTTTAGTATTCATATTCAATCTGGAATAATTAAGAAATAGATAAACATTTCTAATAGTTAGAATTTTGAGCTGATATAATTTTTTAACCAATGTTTTAAAATATATATGTATGTACTATCTGATAAAAGCAGCATCTTAAAATTAAAATTACTACATTTTTTTTACGTTGATGTACCTATCTTGCCTGCCTTAAACATCGTCCTATCGTACCCCAGGGTTGGAGCAAGGTTTATATTCAAAATAATAGTTTATAGTGAATAATTTTTTTAGCAATTTTAACATACATATTTCGTCATTTAATTGTTAAGCAATCTATTTCCCCATTCTCCCTTACATACAAACAACGGAAAACATAATAAAAGGATGTGATTTTTAATGGTAAAACATTTCCTTTAGCTATTACATAAATTAGTCCAACACTGGCATTATCTACAAAATGTGAAAAGGTTGTTCAGTTTCTTTGGATAAATTAAACAACTTGAGAGCTACACGATGAGCCTGGAGCTACATAGCTCAACCAGGCGTACACACTTTTGGTTAATGAAAGAGCTTCTTAGTGATGCTATCCCCAAAATAGTCTGTATTTAAAATACTCTCCCTTCCTTTCTCGTTTACCTATCTGTATACATGTACGGTTATTTGTATGAGAACATTTACAGAAGTATACATATTACGTGTATTCATTATATTTGTATAGCAATGTATGTATGTAATTATTATTAGAAACTCTCCGCGTTTATTACGAAATCAAATCATTTTATATATTTCAATAGAAAGTATCAGTTATAATTTGTTCTTAATACGTGCCTGAATTAATTATTCAATTTCGGTTTAATTATATCAATATCACAGTTAGCTTTGATTATTTTATTTTTATATACAGTAGAACCTCTATATACTATAAAAGTATATTTACTCCCTCCACTCATTCATTCTATATCATATTTACCTAAAAAGTTATTTTAAGTTTTTATCTTTTTAACTATTTTTGGTTTAACAGTATGTGTGTTACAACCATTTAAAAATATTAAATAATATACTTTTAGGGAGGTGCTATGGGAGGTTGTACTGATGTTTTTATTGGAAAAAATGAATTGTAAATTTTCCTTAATACGTGCCTGACCTCATTATTTGATATAAATTGTAAGTACCTATACCACAAGTACCTTTGAATTTTCTTTTCATTTTTTAAAGAATTGTTTTCCTTAATATTTAATGTCAATTATAATAAAATATAGAACTAACATAAAATATGTATATAAATATTTAATAAATGTTTATATATGTATAATAAAATAAATAACAATTATATTATTATCAAAATGGATCAAGAATTCTGTCAAGTACTGTCTTTGTAAAAATATAAAGACATGTAATTGGTGCATTTTGTAATGCCTGATGCCTCAAAATAAACTGTTTTTAAATCAATCAATAGTGTTTTATTTTTTACTTAAAATATTATTTTGTTTTTATCTAGGATATTTTATAAGTTGAAAATAAAACACTATCGACTAATTCAAAAAAATTAACAGTTTGTTTCAAAATGTACCAATTGCATGTCCCTACTAAAGAATCTACCTTTTAATAGTAGTTGTGCAATAGTAACCTATAAAATCAACCACATAACCATTCTCAGGTTAAATTTACCATAAAGTACAAAACTAAAAGTTTTTTTTTAAATCTAACAATCGTCATCTGTCTACGATCTACTTACTTGCATACAATACATAACTGTAAACCAATAAAGTTCAGGTGTTTTACAATACACGAGGTTTTGAATTACTTGTAGATGTAGGTACCCACAGGTATACGACACAATTTGTAAGATCTATTCTTACAAATCCAATACATGTACCACGTACTCGAATCTTCTTCTTGCTCTATTATATTGACTGAACACGAATTCATATATATATCTGATTATGTTGTACATATACCGGGTGTGTCAAATAAAATGTTACGAATTTTACAATTAAACTGTTTACAAAAAAACTTTTTTAATGATAACCGATGTTTTTGTTTTAAAGATTTGATTATACGTAAAAAATATTTTTTTTAGCAAATAATGTATCGAAAAGAATGTTTTAAATCACAAAGATTAGAGATTGAAAAAAAAAAATGTTTTTGAATTTTATATAATGAAAATATTAAAATCATCTCGGATTAAAAAATAGTTTTTATTTTTAATACAAAATCCAATTTTTAAAACAAAAATATAGGTTCTCCAAAAATTGTAAAATTATAATGATATTATCCCTTCCAAACTGATTATGAGTAACTTTCGCATGAAAATATTTTCTGTAACGTTTTATTTTGAACATCCTGTATAATATACCAGGTATCTCTATGTATATACCTTCTTTTTCAAGTTTTTTTATCGAGTAGTTCTAATAAAAAATACGTTTTTTATGAATTTGAAATATGTGTAGGTTTATTAAATATTTATTGTGTTACAGAATATTCAGTTCAAAGTTCAAATTGAGAATAAATAAATACAATTGTTTTAGTATACTTTCTATATAAATAATGTTTATATTCAAATTGTAGTAATTATTTGATTTGCTTAGTTGAAAAATATGAATATTTTAAAATATAATATACTTAGACGTCTTAGACAAGGAAAAATACTACCGAATATTGAAGCTAGTACACTCCGCAAAATGTGCTCCGTAAAGTTAGTGTCATTCAGATCTTTAATTAAATATAAATTATTTAGAATTGTAAATAATAAATGTTCTACATATATTGTCTTTAACAATTATAGTATTTCAATGATAATTAATTAACAGAGAAACATCTATTTAAAATCATTTTTAACTAACGTATATGGGGAATACACATTTCATATAGTTGATTAAAAAGTGGTTTGTTCTGAATTTATAAACTCCCCTAATATAAAATTCATCCCGAGGAAAAATTTTGATCTGACAGTAAATGGTTAAAAGTCTTTACGAGAAAAACTATACTTACGATTTTTTTACAATATTTATACATGATAGAAAATATTTGTCCGTATCTTAAAAAACATTGAAATCCCTATATACCGTAGTGAATTTATTGCATTTTTTAACTTAAATTTTTTCATTAATTTTTTACCCATTACGTACGATAGAATTTCACATAAAAATATTAAAAACTAAATACCGAAAATGAGGCTAGATATAATTTTTTCAGTTTTGTTTTATCAGCATTTTTCGCAGTATTTGAACCGTTCTATACTTTATATATACTTCCCGCTATTGCCGTACCCCCGCTCAGATTTATTATAGCAATAAATGTCGACATGTACGACATTCTTATATATGTATAACTCTTACTGTACCAGATATTGCTTCTAACACATTTTCTTTAATAATATTTGAAATTATAAAACATATACATCTTGATCACAGTGTGTTCTTGATTGTAATGTATTCAAGAAATATTGGTTTATTTAAATCGAATTCGACTTAATTTAATATATGATTTCGTTTTTTGGGTGAAAGTGGTTTGTTGAAAATATTTTTATGATTTTCATTGTAACTGGTAATAAATTGCTAGTGAATATTTTATTTGGATATTTAAACAGCGTATAAGTAACGTGTTATGAGGGGGCAAAAGACAATTTTGAATTCAATTAAATGTACAATTAATTTTTGCTATGTACACTTGAATTTAAAAAGTGAAAATTATTTTACAAATTATCTGAGGATTTATTTTTTATTCACTTACCTATTCCCTAAATTAGAGGCATTATTGCATATTCTGTAACGCTATATCAATGTATGTAATTTTAGAAATGTAAAAATATTCTTCTAAGTTTTGTACGAAATTATTCAAAATTGACTTATGGTGTGTTATTATACATAAAAAATTACAATCGTCCGTTTATAATCAATAAGTTAAGGATAATTCTTAACTTAATCCTTGTCACAAATAAATCATGAACCACTAAACGGATTTTAATGAAACTTGGTTTCCTAGCTGTTTTTTTTTTAGTAGATGGTCCAATAAAAAAATCAACAAAATCGATATAGTGAAAATGAGATATTTTTTGGTATAGCATTAAATTAAAAAAAAAACTTTTGAAGTAAAATAGTCCCATACAAAGATAACCTCCCTTTTGCAAATTTTATCACGACTATTTGAATTTATTGAAGTTACTACAACACTTAAAATTAGCATTAATAATTGAAATGGACGACAAGAGGTATTTTCTAACTATCTTACTGAAAAAGGTGTATGTTTTTCAACTCTGACCTATAGTAGATTACACATTTTTGTAACTTATTAGTTAATTTTTTAAATTTTAACGCCACACCTTAAGTGTTTCCACGATACACCAGCTGGAAATCATAAATTCAGTTAATGAATAAAAAAAAATCAGTTCTGCATGAACTGAGCTCCGGTATGCAGTCTGTACACCATAACGGGCTAAATGGCACTAACCGAATAAATCACATCACTGTACAAACATAATAAAATAAAAATTCCCCGCCGTAGCGTACTCGGAAGGAAAGAAGGAGACGAGGTACCCGCCACCCGGACTAATCCGGGAAAAGCAATCAACTATCCACGTATTAACGATCCGGAACACCTTGGCGTAAATGTCAGTCTATATTACCAGCCCTCTTTATGGCAACGACGACTCGCTCAGAGTTTGTGTAAAATGAATTGGAAATTTATTGAATTTCCACTTGTCGTTTGATATTTCAACTTGCGCAAAGCGACTTCTTTATGCATCAAAATAAAATTTAAATAAAGTTAAAACTAAACTTTGCTTTCGGTTTGTATCTTCAATATGTTGAATTATTTAATTTCCGATAATTGTATACAATATACATACATACATACATACATACAAGTCTAGTTGTCTCACGGATAGGTTGTCACAGTCGTTGTACGGAATATTTATTATATGTAATAATAAAAAAAAGAAAGTATTAAAGAAAATATAAATGATATTTTTGAATAAACATAAGAAAAATTTCATTTTTTTACTCGAAATATCTTTTTTAAGGGGGAGGGGGTGGGCTGCGGCCCACAAACTCTCTTAGACTTCATTCTGGTAGATCGTGTTCAAATACACGTTTGATACCTCTGGCGTTAAGCAATATTTGATAAAATCAGAATGAAAATGTAAAATGTAAAAATCAATAAAAATAAAAAGTTATTCATAGCTGAATCATATGCTGTTTATAAATAATTTTTTTACTATTTTTTTGCAGAAAATAATAGAAAAATGCATTGTGGTCTATGTACATATATCTACATTGATTAAATTTTCCATTATTGCATATTTATTTTTATTCATCGATGAGAAACTGTTTCTGAAGATAACTGTTGAATCCATCAATGCCAATATTAACTGACATTTTATAAAAAGATTGAAAAATCCGTACGCTAAAAATTGATGAATATAAATTGAATTTAATATAAGAGACTAAAGAAAATATCTCGAAAAGGTATTTCAATTTTACCCTATATATTTATAATTGATGGGCTCTGATGAAACAAAGCGATTATTTTAATTCCTTTGTCTGCTAAAAATTAAATTACATTTTACTTAATTTAAAATCATATTGGTTTTCTCATGAAGCAATTTTGCGGTATATTGAAAGTAAATAAAATTATTTAATACGTATATTTTGTGAAATACCTTGATTTGGAATGTTTCATTTTTATTTTTCTTATTATTATTATATACTCGATAAAATCCTATAAAATATATTGGTTTTGAATGTATGTAGGTACCTGAAATTCCACATTAATTTTATTGGAAAATATTGAAAATACCAAATATGATAAAAATGATCTCCCCAGATATTTTACGTAATATAAATATTATAAATAAATAACAAGTAATGTGTGGTGAAAAAAAATTACCGCTAAATGAAGTAAACACAAATATTTTTCAAAACTCATTCACTAAAGATTCGTCCAAAATAAATTAACCTTTTTACGTTCGAAACATATTTATTCCTTTTACCTACGCTACTGGGAAGTTTATAAAATAATTTATTGAAAAACATATATTAATCCATCTATATGTATAAAAAGAAACAAATCCTGAGTGACTGACTCATCAACACACGGCTCAAACCCCTGAACCTAGAAACGTTAAATTTTATGAGTGTCTTCATTTTATTGATGTGAGCACACACTAATAATAAGAACAGATTTTCAAGAAAAGATTAAACCCTTAATGGAAGGGCGAGGGGGGGGGGGTTGATTTATTTTTATTTTGAAATTTTTATTTGCACAACTGCTTACACATAATTTTAGACAAAATGCTTTTCTATTAAAATTAAATTTAACCTGCATCGCAACTTTTGAAATTTTAGCCCTAAAAACTTGTCCTTGACTAACAGTACAAATGGTATTAGATTCATAAAATTTAATGAAACGCGGACGAAGTCGCGGTTATTGAGCTTCAAACTATTCATTAGACTTGCCACTACCCATTATCTGAAAAGTAGTTTAAATTAAAAAAAAGTATAAGAATGGAAACTCACCATTTAAAAAGTTGACAGAAATAAACGATCTACACAAAAAATGACAGATCCATTTTTGATTAAAATAATGGAACAATCGGTACATAATTCAATAAAGCATAAAACTTATAGAATATACGATAATTTCCACTTTTCCGGAATTTTCATCTCTCGGCAAAAACGTGAAAGGTGTCGGGGCGGCGAAGTGAAAACAAGATGGACCCTTGTTGGATAAAATTGCATATGACAGTTTTTATGAAATTATGACCGTGCGACAAAGAGCACACTAGTGATTGTGTGTTTCTGTCTGCCGCGTTTTGTACAATACCTTCATTAACGGATCATAATTATTATTATTAAATCAGACTTTCGTACAGTTCGTCTAGTCACTATTGTATTTTATTTGTTTTTAATATTTTTTATTTATTTTAATATAACAATAATCACATCAAATATTTTTAAAAGAAATTAAATTAAAAGGTAGAAACACAAATTATTTTTTAAATGTACGCAAAATTGATTTTATATTTCTCTAATAAAATAAAAAAAACATAATTTTTACTTACTATTTCTGAAAAAAATACAAGTGTAAGAATGTTTTCAAAAATATAAAACTTTCTTTCCGTGAAAAAATGAATTCCTAAGATAAAATTTGACTCTTCTATTATTTATCGTTTTTGAGTTACAGCGTATACAGACATGCATATAGAGACTATGGCGAAAATAGCCAAAATAGATTCAGAGAAGGTTAAAATGGATATTTCCATCAAAATCTTGAATTCGAAAATTAGCTTGAAAATATTGACTTATACTATATGTATTTCATACAAAAAACTGTATATATGAATGTAAAAACTAAACTGACAATGAATTTCAAACATTTCATGAATCACATAGATGCACAAAATATTTAATTCTACTTAGCAATCGTAAAAATTTGAGAAAGTTAAATGGAAAATATAAAAAGACAGTATATTTGTATTTATGTATTTATTAGTACATCAACCATTAGTTTTGAAAGTGGTATAAGTTTAAAATAAAACTAAAAATGAGTTTTTTTTTAATATTAAATAATTTAAAATTGCTTTGTTAAATAAGATTATCATTTTGAAATATTTCAAACTTTGATATATGAACTTATACGACTTTCAAGACTTATATAATATATAATAATAATATATTCCTGGATTAAATATTGTTCATATTATGAACAATATTTAATTGTTTGACTCATGCAATCATAGAAATCGCTATAACCACACTTACAAATACAGAAATAATTAGAAAAAAACATCCTTTTATAAGTACAAAAAAAATCTATTTGATCTGATAGCACCCTCTCTCTTAACGCGGTACTTCTCGCCACGCCACTGTTAATACTCATATAATATTTCATGGCTTGTTTCATGTCCGAGATAAGAACAGAATAAAGTGGTACAATCCGGGGTAACGACGATTTTTACTTAATACCGCTGGGCCGGACAAATGGCGGCGGTGCATTCGGCCACATTCCGCTGTGTAATTTTCACTCGGTGTAAATGAATAGTTATTTCCAGTGGGTGATGACGGTAATTTGCGGAGATGTATTATATGTGTGTGTGTATGTGTATGTGTGTGTGTGTGTGTGTGTATGTGTGTGTGTGTGTGTGTGTGTGTGTTAGGTTGACAGAAAAATAATCAAAATTACTGAGTGGAAACTTTCGCTTGATATTGCATTATGTGTAATGTTTGTAAATAGATTTATTGTATATTTTGTATTAAAATTAATCCAAGCTTTGGGGTGATTATTAAGTAAACTTACAAAAATGGGAAAATTAATGTTTAATACATTACATATCTAAATATTAGAATGTAATCTGAATCCAACTAATTTATTGTTTATCTTTTCAAACAATATTTCGATCGAAGACAATATTTTCTCTTGTTTTAAGGAAACATTTTTATGCGTGTATATATAAAGCGATATTTCCTTAAACTGACCAGTTATGGTTATTGAATAGATAGATAAATTGTGTATAAAAAAATGTTTGTATTTTATAAAGAAATATAAAAAATTGAAATGTAAAAATGTTTAATGGAACTATTCACTCGAAAAAAAATTTTTTGCGCAAAGGCCACTGTGATAAATGACCGTTTCTTTAGTATTCATAACTGGTTGGTATAGGAAAATTTCACTGTATATGTAAAATCATTCTGCAATTAATATTCGAGTTAAAAATTACGATATGTTAAAAGGTATTAAATTTAAACTTTTTTATGTTAAATTAAAACTTATCATGTTAAAAAAAGCAAATTATCTAAGGATATCAAAACATTTATCAGTTAATGAAATAGTATCTGCATTCAGATATAGCTTTTAACTAAAATGTGCTCAAAACGAGAAATATACGCGTTTTTATATTAGTTTTATTTGGTTGACTTTACATAAAAATATATATTGAACTAAAACATTTTTGATGTTAATATTTTGATTAATATTAACGCATAGAATTTTTATTTAATGAATAGTTTTGAAATATATTTTTTTATTAGAAAATTTTACGTTTAGTGATTTTTTATAAGGGTTTTCGTACATTAAAAAATAAATAAAATTTTTAATACTTACATTAAAAATGATGAAAAATTGATCACCTCTACACGTTGCAATTTTTTTCAAATGTATTTTCGTTCGTAGAAATATTCAAAAACATTTTAACACTTTTGAATATCTTATAAAAATAATATATATAGCAAACAATAAATAAAAATTGAAATCTAACTAAATAATAAACTGCACAATTTAAAATAACGTGAAAATTGTTGTAAAAGCTTCCCACAATGTTTCCATAAATTAAAAAAATCCCACCCCGAAACACAAATTCTAAAAATAGTACCAAAAGCACAGTCTATACTAAACTAGCATTAGTTTTTAATCCACTTGGCGGATATGCAAAACATCAATCCACACTTTAAATTATTTATCAATTTACCCAAAACTACAAATAAAAACTAAACAAACATAATAGAAACGAAACAGAACACAAATGAAACATTTCGATTAAAAGCGCACTATTTTAAAGTAGGCTATGCTAGTAGATGCTTCGCTGGCAAAAGCACACTCGATCATATATGAAATGTGACAGATGTGTGTGTAGTAGAGTTTTAGCAAAGATGGCGGCCGCCGTGATTGACGTCACAGTCACGAGGTGGCACCACCGGCGCGCGGACGTACACAGACTCCGAATGAGGAAATGGCGACCACCCTCGCGCGTTTTATATATCGCTGAGGGTCGCGAGATTTGCGGAGCGGGGGTAACATCCCCACTATTCGCCGTAGGGGAAGTGTGTCGGCTCGTTCGTTAGAGTGGATAACGGTAAGTATAGTCTTGCATAAGGTTACTTCGCTCTGTTATGTAATGAGCTAGTTTAGGACCATTTTACAGTTTGACATATCAATCAATCATTCACTGGTGATTGGATCTTTCAGATTTCAATAGTCTGCAATGAACCCGCGGAGATAGGAGGTGTGTGCTGTGCGTTTCATTATACCGATAATGAAAATTTAATTCACACAATTTTATGTTCGCGATACTTAATTGAAAAAGAATAAAAAAACGTTTGTTTAGCAATACTTTATTGTTTTATTCTTACATAAACATTTGTTTAATATAATGACGATGTATACAGAATTTTTGCTAAATTGGAAATAAAAATATAGGTAAAACAAATATCATTTAATTGTTCATACCTTTTTAACGGGAGGTTACCCCTTATTGCTCATTTATTTCATCCTGTGTACATATTTGTATTATAAATTCAAAACAGTTGGTAACACAAGAATTTAAGTTTAACATTTTTTCTTTATAATTTTATCATCCAAGCCAGTGATTCTCAACTTTTCAAAAGCGTTACCGCAGGTTAAGAAACTGCTATAAAACTATAAACTACCCTTCAAAGTACTTACATTATGAACTTTTACGCATGTATATTTATACATATAATGTAATGTATCAATGGGTATATTAAGAATTAATGTAAGATTAACATTTTGTCTGTATATTAAACACAATATGTTTGTAATTGGAAACGTAGACAGAGGATTTCGTTTGTAGTCGAACTCTTGAAACCACTCCAATTTAATTTGTACAAAGCTTTATTTCAATCTGTGTTTACTAATTTCTGTAATTATGTGGTTAAATTTATTAGATTAACGAGCTCATGTACAGATACAGAAATAATAGCTGCTGGTACATTTTAAGTCTAACAAAATAAAGAATTAAGTAATTAAATACTCTCAGTCTTTCTCGTTATACTTTATGTATTTAATTATCACTAATCGTACAATACACCATTTAAATTTAGATCTACATTGAAATTTTGTTGTATGAAATACATAAAATGAATTTCTTTGCGCCTCCACCATTTTATTTTAAACATATAATTTGATAAATAAACAATAAAAATTGTTTTCTTAATAATTGCAGACCTCAGAATTATTATTAGTTTTTTTTAAATTTATTTTCCAAAATTAGAAAATTAAAATTTTGAACATAAAATTCAATGACATTAACATATACAGGGTCCTCCAATAGTGTGTCCGGCATTGTTTTACGCCCAAACTATTGAAGATAGAGAGTTAGGATAAAAAATTTACTATATATATCGACCCTAAAGAATTTCAGGAAAATATTTTCAACCCCCTAAAACCGCTCCTTGGGGGGTAGTTTGAGGGGTACATGCCCGTTTCTCAGTAAAATCAAATGGAATGGTATATCAAAAAGTACATATTTGTAAAGATAATGAAAAAATAAGAAACTTTCGTAAAACAAAAATTTTCATACTTTCAATTGTTTAAAAAATATGGCATCTTGTTATCAAATTTTAGAGTTTTACTCAAAGTTCTCTAATTTCGTTAAATATTTATGGAATTTTATTATTATTTTAAATTTAGAAAGTAGAAATAATGAAATTTGTAAAGATGTATGATTATTTGAGATTTTAATAGTTTAAAGTATCATACTCGACATACCAAAAATTGAAAAGTTCAATTAGGGATAATTCAAAATTTTTAAATACAATGGTATATCAATTAGTACTTTTTCTTAAAGAAGATATGTAAATAAACAGTTTTTGATAAAAAAAAATTAAAATTAAAAATTTTAATTTTCAGTTTTCAATTTTAAAATTATAATTTTAAATTTTAAATTTTCTTAACAAAAGTTGTTTATTAACATATCCTTTTTAAGAAAAAGTACTAATTGATATACCGTTGTATTTGAAAATTTCGAATTATCCCTAGTTGAACTTTTGAATTTTTGATATATCGCGTATGACACTTTAAACTATCAAAATCACAAAGTGTCATACATCTTTACAAAGTTCATTATTTCTACTTTCTAAGTTTGAAAAAATAATAAAATTCCATTAATTTTTAACGAAATTAGAGCACTTTTAGTGAAACCCTAAAATTTGAGAACAAGTTGCCATATTTTTTAAACAATTGAAAGTATGAAAATTTTTGTTTTACGAAAGTTTCTTATTTTTTTATGATCTTTACAAATATGTACTTTTTGATATACCATTCTATTTGATTTAACTGAGAAACGGCTATGTACCCCTCAAACTACCCCCCAAGGAGCGGTTTTAGGGGGTTGAAAATATTTTCCTGAAATTCTTTAGGGTTAATATATATAGTAAATTTTTTATCCTAAAACTCTATCTTTAATAGTTTGGGCGTAAAACAATGCCGGACACACTATTGGAGGACCCTGTATATGGAAAATATTAAATATATTATACATAGATAGTTAAAGAATGCGTTTGAATATTAAGTCTATAACAAAGTAGGTTGAAAATAATATAGACATAAAAATAATAATTCTATTAACTTTGTATGTATATAAAAGTTATTAAAATGAGGCGGTTTTTGCGCTTTGTAAATGCATTGAATTATTCGATTTTAAATTATAAATAAATGCGGAGATCAATTAATTTTTTCTTACAGAAAGATTTTTATAACGTATCGTATTTATTTTTAACATTTTTTTTAGCTAACCATATATCTGTTGACATTATATTCCCTTCTGATTATACGTTTACCCTTGGTTTATAACTTCTGACCTATAGAAACTTTTTTCATAATTATATTTTAAAATTTGAAATGTTACATTTAATGAAATCAACCTGAGTATTTGAAACATCACAATTTTCATTTCTGTACATATCGGCCTACGCGAGTGTACCTACATTATTTTTTGTACATAATGTCGGTTAAATGGTATTGATATTTGCGATATTTGTTCAAAACCTTGCTTGTTTATTTATCATTTACATTATATCATTGTTTTATGGATTTAGGCGTTTTCAATTTCAATTAAATTTCATAGATACATTCTTTTGTTTATATAGGCAATCATTTATGTGTAATATAATATTATATTCATTTTAAATGGAATCAAGCTCATTTATAATTTGTTATAAATACTTAATTGATGTTTTATAGTAGTAATTGTTAATACACTATACATAAATTAGTAATATTTAGTTAATCACGTAATCTCCTATTAATAAATAAACGGGGTTTCTGTTTATCTGTTATGAATTTACTCAAAAACGACTGAATCAATTTTAATGCGGTTTTTTCCAATGAATAACTTATTTACCAGAAAAGGTTTTAGGCTACATAGGTTCCATGAAACCTTATAATTAAATATGTTTTTTTTAAATAAAATCTAGTATGCAATCGTGTTATTTTTTTGACAAGCATTATATATACATATTACATATACTGCATATCATAAAATCGTTAGCATTTACATTATTATACATTTTCTTGATTTAATTCTGTATAATACCCGGTATTTGTAATTTAATATACAGTCATATAAAGGTGGTACCACTATGCATTTTCTAAGTTCGAAATTCTAGTGAACAATGGTTAATGTAATAGCTATTGGTATTTTTAGTGTTACTAGGAAAAATTGTCTATCACAGCTTTTTAACTACCTATTACTGAATCGTTTGATCAAGTTTTGGAATACTTATAGTACCTAAATGGTGGACTTATATTAGACATTAGTTATACAAATAAATGTTTATGCTTTTATATATTTTAAGGGGTGGGAGGGGGTAAATTTAATTTAAATTCAATCCCGGCGAGTGGGACATCAAATAAAAGATAACGATTCAAGTTATTTAAATATGTTTTGTTATTATTAAAATCTTTGTAATCGTAAAAATCTGTCCATATCTCCGAAAGTAAAAGTGAATGAATTTTATCATAATTGACAGTTGTACATAGACGTACGGGATGGGCTTTTCGAGGAGAGGAGTGCTTACATTATATATGTTTTATCAATTTATAGTATGGAGCATTTAATAAGTTTAAAAAAACTATTACAATAGTGCATCGCTGAGTAAACTCACCTAGATAATTATATTGAGTTTTATTTTATTTTAATAAAACAACTTAATCAAACAAATACATAATACGAATATAATTTAATTTATATATTATCTCATATTTTAGCCAGAATTCGTCTATAAATTAACATTAAAGCCTAAAACTTTCAAGGAATATTTTATATATTTTTAGCAACCATTCCAGAAAAAACGCACTAAAAAGTATCAATATTCAAAATAAAAATACCCACCTTTCTAAATAATTTATAAGCAAAATAATTTTATTCTGTATCGTACTACATGAACGTGTATATTGTTTTTAATTTAATATTTTGTATGCGAAAAGTTTTAAGGAACAACATTAAATAATGTCAAATGAATCAAATATTTATTTTCTTCAAACAAACTTTGGTGAGGGTAATAGTATTTTCAGTTCTTGAACTCAGTAGCGGCTCGTATATAAATATAGTTGAATAAATTGATATGTAAATAAAATATAGTCAAACTTATGCCAAGCGATCGAGCAAGAAAAATATATCTATTTTATAAAGTTTCGTTGATTTTAATAATATTTTAATTCATCGTTATAATTAATTAATTATTTATATATTATTGATTCTTATTTTTTGTTATACATAATAATAGTTAAGAAACCACTAATAAATGACATACATGTTGTATTAAAAGTACTTAGTAGTAATTTATATGTTATATTTTAGATATATGAATAAATTTTATTATGTATTTTTTGGTATTATTTATTAATTTATTTTTATTATATTTTTTATAATACCAGAATTTTATCTCAGATAAGCACATAAAACGTTGTTTTTTATGATTCAACTGTGTTTTTATGCTTTTAAGATATTTTCCCATTGCTTGTCAACGTCAATGAAGTGTTAAAATTATAATTTGTAAAAGAAAACCTATATTTTAAAAATATTTTATAGCTGTAATAATAATTTTTTTTAAATTGATAATAAGTAAATTTTAGATTTATTTCTAAAGTATACTATATTTTTCATTTCCCTAATTTTTTGTTACGTACCTCCACTGCTTCTAGTACACTAGGGTAAAAAAAAAACAAAAACACCGTAACCTGTAAAACATATCTAAGAGAAACAGTGAATATAAAATTAAATATTTCATCTTTATCCAACTGGACAACCAAAAATTTTATTTCATTTGAATGTCTTAAACTAGGGGATATAAAAAAGGAGAACATGATCCAAACGGATTTAATATAATCATTCCATCCTTGTCGCGTGATCTTTTTTTACATCATGTTGAAAAAACGAGGACGAAAATAGACCAGACATTGTAATTTACATAAGTTTGTCCTTGTCTCGAGAGAAAAAAAATCTTTTTTTATAATTTTACACAGCCTCCTATGATAAATGCATTACAGTATATAGAAATGATAGAGAGGGAATGAGAGGAAATACACACCAAAGTTAATATAAACAAGGGTAGAAAATGTCCTCTTTCGGAACTTAAATCGGCTGTATGTCTGTCAGGGAAGTCTACGCCAGATGAACTCAAAATTTTCTCTAATTCACTTTAATTTTATAAATAAATAAAAGTTTTGAGGGATATTTTTGCAATTTTCAGTGATATTTTTAAAGATTGTTTTAGATTAGATAAATAACTTATTCGTAGAATTAACCAAATTTTTATCGTTTAGATAAAAAAGTAGGTAGATATGACTACCGATTATAAGTTTAATGTTGAATACATTTCCTTCTATGAGAGCATAGAAACAAGTACACTCAGCATTCTGCTATACGACCATCCACTACACGACTGCTTCGTTATACAATGTGGCGACAGTTCTAACCAACGTCCTTCCCCCAACCCCACCATGATACCATAGTGACTGCTATATTTCTGCGCGTTTAAATTCACCAATCAACGTTTAAGTCGACGCGGTGGTGGGTACCCCTCTAGCCGTCGTATAGTGGAATTTTTGAATTACCGATGCCGTCGTACCTATAGCAGAATGTTGAGTGTATATTACATTTCATGTCATACGTATATGGTTTTTTGCTTATATTGTACATTCTATTGCAACTTTTTATTGCATATTATAACTTAAAATTTACTGGTGATGGTAACATTATTATTTTTAAATAGTTAACTAACTAGTACCTAGATATAAAACACTAGTGAAATAAATAATTAATTAAATGTTATTTTAGACTAATATTACTAATTAAACTAGCTCAGTTACCCGGCATAGCCTTAATGGATGCCGGGATGTCACCATATCTAACCATAACCATACATAATTTTGTTATGATAAACACAATTTTTCATCGGCTTGCGTCACATTTTTTTATGCTGTTTGTATAAATCGTTGGTAAGGGCAAAAATTAAGAAATGCAAGTTGCCCACGTTATAAATAATAATAAGAACATTTTATTAAGTTAAGGCACTATAAATATAATGTTTGCACGGTCGCATTGTGTAAATTTTTATAAGATGTTAATCAAAATCAGTTCATTTGTTTTCGATATCATCAAGGAGAAACTATCGAATTAATGGTATTTAATAAATATATAAAATATTGTCTTAAAAATTTCAAAGAGGTAACTTTACAATATTTATAATAAATTATATTAATAATTGACACCCTTTAAAAATAAACTTATCAATTAGAATTGTAACAAGACTATGCGTTTGTTGAGAGCCACTGGTCAATAGTACGATCACAGCAGTCTATGGAAATGGAGAGTCCCCACCACTGCGCTGGCGCGAGGGGAAGCGGTCGGTTACCACGGTAACGAGTGAGATACCAGATGAGGAGAAACCGAAAGTGGAAAAGGGGAGGAAATTTCAGCTAAATCACGTTACACTGTTATTGCCGCATCTACATTATTCCTACCTGAATATCTGAAAAATGAAAATTTGAAGAGAATATTTTTTTCAGACAGTCTTTTTATTTTCTTCTGAAGCTCGCAGAAGATATAACTCTGGACAGTACTTAGATGTAATTTTTGTTTTGCTTCGTAAATATTTTATACATTTTAGCTCACGTCCTTTTACGTCTATACGTATATATTTAATAATATATATATATTTGTACAAGATAGTATGCACTTTTATACAGTGGTATGATGCATAAAAAACTAAACTAGATTATACAGCCTAAAAGATTATGAAAAAAATGTTTAAACATTAAAGTTATTCGTTGTTTCATCTTTAAAAAATAGCGTATAGTCAGACTGTAATGTATTTGAAAATATAATTTTAATAAAGTTAAAATCCTATATTTAAAAAAAAATAATTCTTCTCAAAACTTCATAGTGCAATTGTGTCTTTGTTATCATATAATAAGCATGGATGCAAATAAATGGTATCTATTTTCTTTATTATGTCGACTTTTGAATATTTGTAAAACATATTATTTAAAATAAAATATGCCACGGTCGTTATTTTATTTCCTAGATTTCTTTTTGCGTATCAATTATTATTTATTTATAATTGAACCCAATTTTGTAATTATCTAAATAAACAAAAATATTAATGCTATTACTAGAGATAGTAATAGCTGATTTTTTCTGAAAATAATTTGTAAAAAATTATAAAATAATAAATTACTTTTTTAATGTTTCCCAATCATATTAAATTAAGAAATGATTATAATATAAATATACGATTATAAAATACTTTAATAACTTATTTTTGTCTATGGAGCGCTAAGAGGATTGGCCTGTAACAATCCACCCCTATTATTGATTAATAATATTATACTGAAAGTTAAATCCACAATGACATTACAATACTTGATTTACAAAAAAGAAATACTACATTGACACAGTCCCCACCGACCCCAATCTAACTATATAAATATAACAGAACAACCCCGTGACTACCCTTTTTTATATTCCATCACGGTTAAAATGTACTACATATGTGTACCTTTGCACAGGTATAATTTTATTCTGGATATTTTTATATTTTTGAGGGAACATAGTTATAAAAACGTAATATATTGTCTTTTATGTCAGCTTGTTTTTGAAATGTGCAAAATGTTTTATTTGATCAATTTTAATGTGGTTAAAGTAATTTAATTAATGTATGTTTTTAATTTGAAAATGTTTAGTATCTATTTGTATAAATAGATATATCAAATAATAATTGAAATGAAAAGTTCTAACATTTTTAATTTACTCGAAAACATTATTGTGATAATACTGATTTTAATTTTTTATACATAAAAAATGAAATTTGCTGTTTAAAAAATAGGGGTGGTTCTAGCTTATCTATTGCCTAGGTACGAAGTTTCATGTACTGCCCTCTATATACCCCCCTATATATACTCATCTACTCGTGACATAGTACTTTGGAACTATGAATATAGTCAAGATTTGCGTATTAAAATATCAAATAATTTTATGAAATGACAAAAAAATAAATGTTATTTTTAGAATACCATTAGTGCTTTAATCGAATCGATTTTTAATTAAATATAAATTGGAAACTGCATAAGTACTTTAGTTTTTAGGTAGTTTTAAGTCTCGAACGACAAATATTTGTTATTTTAACAATAAAATGTGGGAGTCGTTTTTTGTTTACCATTTTTTTACAAACACAAATACATATTAATGCTTAAATGATTGGGAAGGCGTTTTTTTAAACTTCCTTTATGCGAAAATTAAAAAGGGTTAGCCATCACTACCTAGGTTTTGGCGCTAAGGTACTGCGAGTCCTTACACCATCGCTGATAATATAGTAAATAGTACCTAATCATGAAAAAATAGAACTAAAAATTTCAAATATGATATTTTGAGGTTAATATTCTTCTGTTATGTAAATTATATATCTATCCAATATTTTTAAAAGGGTAATAAAGACGGAAAGAGATGTCTACTCTTGTCAATTATTGAAATTTTGAAAGGAAATTGTTTTTTATAAGAGTTATTGAGAATATTATTATCTATAATTTATCATTTTTCTGATTAATATAATATTTAAAAAAAGAATTTTGATGGGCGCATCATTTTATATCAAATGTAGGAATATTAAATTATAAATAAATGTTTCAGAATTTGTTTTCAAAAGTTTTTAATTTCAATTCATATCTTCTCAGAAATAAATTCTATTAATATGTTTTATAATTGCAGCTCAACAAATTTAATTCTTTGAAAATTATATTTAGATATAATTTCAATAAGTCTTTATTCAATACATCAATTCTTAAAATATATTTGTTATAAATTGTACATAAATTAAAAACGATTTTCTATTATGCTTTCTTTCAGAGAAAAACTTGGCATTATGAAAATTTAGAAAATTTAAGGAAGATTTAACAAATCGACCATGATTGTCGAATTTTTATTTGTCGGGATTATGACCTGGATCCAATTTATTTAACATTTAAAACGAAAAAAAATCAACTTTCAAGACTTGAATACCTATGTTTTAAAATTCTTTAATTTGGCTCGCCACTCTAAAAGCCTACCCACTTATTTTCTATCAATTATCAGATATAGTATTAAAAAAAAATTCGACAATACGTTGTCCATTTATTTTCAAATCGTACAATTCACTATCGTATACAATACAGACCCATAGCAGAAAATTGGTGGTGACCCACTTAAGATAAGTTTAATTTTTTTTAATAAAAAAAATAATTATGGATATTTGGTGGAGGTTCTCCTATGGTGGGGGCGCTGGGCGCTTATGCTTAATTTATATATAATTTCTATAAAACTTTGTGTAGTCCTAGTTTTTATCTACTTCCTGAAAGAAAAACCTCGTAGAAGCACAATATTTATTTCAACATTTTTTCGATATTTATAAAAAACTTTTCACCCGATGTATTGATCACAATTGAATTTATATACAGTCACGTAGTATGAACACAGAAATATTTCTGGTAGTATCTATAACTTATATAAAATAAATACACTATAAATTCAAGTAGTGATGTATATGTACATATATCATTATATTCAAAATGTCAATAAAATAAAAATTAGAATGTTCATATATCAATTTAACCCTAACAATCTAACACACAGTTGAGTATATGACATAAAACCCCCTAAATTATTAACTTGTTCATTACGACACCTCGAAATGGTTCAGTGACAACTATCCAGCAGCGATAGTGCGACAGAGACGTCCTATGCACTCAACACTTCGGACGTGCAGAGCGTCTCTCTCTACTAGTGTTTACAGGTCGCTAGGCTGTAACGCGTAAAGTTAATCGAAGTTTAAATAAATAACTAACTCGTTTATACCAGACTTTTGGTATTGCTATTTGCGTACATGCGTTTTGGTATGAAATCAAAATTATGCTTGCTAATACTAAATATTGATTAATTGTATAATTACCATGGTAACGGATCATGGGATAAAGTACACTATACTTTGCGTTGCGATGTTTAGTATTTGTGTTGTCAATGTTTGCCGTTTGTTGGTTTATACTTGATCAGCTTTTGGTGTCATGTTTGTAGTTTTTTAATCAACTGCGTTTTAAATAGTTTATACTATTGAATCTGGACGATAAACCGAAAAAAACTAACATATTTTTAGGATGTCCGGTATTATAAAGAAGATTACAAAAACTAGCTGTTATAATTGGTGATTTTATGCTATATTTAACAGTTTAAGGTTACTTTTTAAGATATAAATGCATAAACAGAATTATATTATAAATACACTGGTAGAAACAATTTCTCAAACCAAGTAAACCTTGTTTTGTATATAACGAAGACAATATTTTCTTAAGATAAGCAATAATCTCTTAAACCAACTCTAGTATTCTTGAACGAAGGAATAACGTAGTTGGATTAAGAGTATGTTTCTTATATTAAGAAAATATTGTTTTCGTTATATACAAAACAAGGTTTTCTTGGTCCAATACAGTTTTTTTCTGTGTAGTGATTAATTTTTTTTTTCAAAAGTTTCCATAACTTGTATTAGGTACCTATTGATAAAAATATAAAATGAACACTTTATTCAAGTCTAAATTGAACCTAAAGAATATAAAAGAATAGAATATTGATGTTTAATTTTACAAACGACAGTTACCTATAGTTTATTTCAAACTAATTGGTATTCGAAAAATTTAAGGTATCATGCGTAAAAATTTAGGAAATAAATTAAGTTTAGATTTATGTTCCTATGTTCGTTTAAGTGTAACCAACTGTTTGTTAATCAATTACTCAGTATTTAGTATTTTACAAAAAAGCTAATTCAAAATAAAGACCATATACTTATACAAACAATGATTTATTGATAGTTATATTTACTGATGCAAATAAACTAATTATTAACATATAGATAAACAATCAGAACAATTGAAACTTGAAAATAAATACTAGCATGCAGGTTGAAAATAACTATAAATACTTAGTAACTGTTTGTTTATTGATACTGAACATTAGTGTTTTTTACCTTTCACTAAATTAGTTATATTTTATTTTAACTCGGTCTTTGTCTGGTATCTTCTGAAGTTAGACTTAATTATTTGAATTTAAGTTTAAAAATAGTATAATTTATAATTAAAATAAAAGTAAACTAGTGAATAATAATTGTTTCTAATTCAATATAATCGAATAAAAGAGAATTTACAGAAGAACAGTTATAAACCATTTATTATATTAAATATAAAAAATTAAATTAAATTTATAATTCAATAATCCATCGTCTCTGAAGTTAATCTAGATTTTGTAATACGGTCCACTTTATGATAAAAAATTAGAAAATAATCTCGTTAATTAATTTTTGAAACTTGTAAAAGTAACGAATCGATTTATAGTTGACACCATTTTACCCTTTTCACGATGAACGTGACGGTTTTTAATAATTGCGTGGATTAATATTCATGTGAATCTGAAAGTACGATATTATATTTTGAGGTAGATAAAGTTTCATATACCAGGTATGTTAATATGAAACCAGAATTTTTGAATAAAAATGATAAAAAATATTTTATTCGAAGTATTGCCCATCGCTAGCTATACATTTTTCCAATCTCTTTGAAAATTTCTGGCTGCTACACCAAAAAAACTGTTCTTCTTTTGAGGCAAACCAGGCATCGAGCCATTTTCGTACATTATTGTAAAATGTGAAGTGCTGCTCAGCAAGTGTGTGTCCCAACGATGCAAATCAGTAATAATCGGATGTAGCTAACAATAAGTCTGGTGAGTAAGCCGCATGCGAAAATATTCTCAACTAAACGCCTCAATCGTTTCCTTGATCAGTTTTGCTATGTGTGGTGGAGCATTATTATGAAGCAAAATCACTTTATGTTGCCTTTTTTTGATATTCTAGTCGTTTTTCACGCAAAATTTGATTCAAATCGATCATTTGTTATCGGTAGCGTTCAGTATTAACGGTTTCGTCTGGTTTTAGCAGCTCATAACTTTTTCGGTGGTCTTCCGCGTTGTTCGTTTCTCACGGCAAAATCGCCATTTTTGAATTTTTTAAATCACTCAAAGCACTGTGATTTATCAAGAGCATGCTCGCCGTAAGCTTCTACAAGTATTGGATACGATTCTGCAGCAGTTTTTTTGAAATGGTAACAGAAAAAGCAATGCTGTCCGCATATCGTAGTTTCCAGGTACAAAATTCGACATGTTCAACGCTATTAAAAACTATGCTGTTGTATGAATCTTGTATTATTGTGAGTTGGAAATCTTTATCAGATGTTAAAACAATAAAATGACGTCAATGACGCAGTTTGACGGTAACTACATTGACAGCTAGAGCTACGTAAAAGCAAATTCCGATTTCATATTTACATACCTGGTAGTTACTAGATAAAATCATTCAGAATTGGAATTATTCATAAAATAATATACTAAACAAAGAAAATTAAAACAATTATGAGTATTAATACTTGGAGGGGTATGGGGCCCCCAAAATGAAGCTCTCTCAATACTTTTCTGAGTGCTTGAATATTTTTAAATTATCTCTATTATTTTATCATGTTTATTTCAAATTTGGTTTTGTTTAGATAAAAATCATCAATAAATAATTATAGTGCATCAATATTTTGTTGGTAGACGTGTGATATTTAATGAAAACCTAACAAAATCCAGTGAAATATATTAAATTTCCAAATCATATTTATAACACATTTATATCCTTCAAGCGTACAAATTAATGTATTTTTTCTGCCTTTGAACCGGTTCGCCTTTATTTTCCGCATCCTTAAAAACATATTTACTAATTAACAAAGAATTTAAAGCAGTTGCGTTATAGCGATAACTTAATTATCATGGCCGTTGCTTAATCTATGACCAGGCAGTGCGGCGTTGCCACATCGTGTCTCATTATGACATATTCTTTGCAATGAACCCGTAGGGAATTTTTAATTTTGCATTTTAAACAAAAGCAGCTCGCGCAAGTAATATGTATGCTTAAAGCAGTCGGATGAATAGACGCAGGGGGGAGGGGGGGATTGTGTGCGCTAGTGTGGTGTAAGTGTGAGACATGGGGGTGTTGTAGATCTATAGAGACGTGCACCCGCTTTAATCAGTGGCGGATCATATATAAACCATAATTCATTACGTTGTCGATAAATGTTATCAATAGCAATATATACATAAATCAGGTAGATCAGAGATCACTTTTAGGTCAATAAAATACATTTTAAGACTGTTGAAACCAAAACTACTGTGCAGATTTTTATGAAATTATCACTCTTCGAATGGAAATTTTATAAACTCAAATTATGCCATTATTTAAAAGTTTAATCCACAATATACAGTACCAGCTGTATATTTGGGAGATGACGGAGTTAAGTATCTGTCCGGGGGGGTAGACCAAGAGGGACAACGGATGGTCACACAAAGAAAAACTTATTTAGTTGAAATGATTATTTTTTAAGAAAAAGTGTTATAACTTGAAACTGAAAAAGCAATCTGAATTATAAACAATGACATTAACCTCGGGTTGCACAAAGCAAAATAATTTACGATTAGTTAATCAGTTGTTTTCAATCCACACAGAAAAAAAAACTGTATTGGACCAAGAAAATCTTGTTTTGTGTATAACGAAAACAATATTTTTTTAATATACGAAAGTACTCTTAATCCAACTACATTATTTCTTCGTCCAAGAATACTATAGTTGGTTTAAGAATATATTTCTTATCTTAAGAAAATATTGTTTTCGTTATATACAAAACAAGGTTTACTTATTGTTAGTTAAAGTAAACCTTTCTACCTGTGTATTCGAATGAATTTTTTTAAATAAATACAAATTAAAGCATTATTTAAAAAAAAATTCTCAGGACCTACACAGTACCAGCTGTGTATTTAGGGTATAAGGGGGTAAGGTGTCTTATCAGGAGTAACACAGAAAAACTTATTTAGTAGAAATGATTATTTTTTAAGAAAAAGTGTCATAACTTGAAACTGAAAAAGCAATCTGAATTAAAAACATCGCTATAATAATTAGCAAATATTTAATATACTGATTGATATTGAAAGGGGGAGGCAGCGGTGGAGAAAAATCTCACCCAGGATATCAAACTTTAACAATCCTGACAATATAAAAAATGTAAAATTAAAATCACTATATTAATAACAGTAAATAATGAGCTTAGGTTCCTATGTATTTAGCATACTACCTACCGCCGATATATGGTAATTATATTATCTATCTGCTTTGATATTATACCTTGACGAGTCAACACTGGTTAGAGTTTCCGTATAGAAATACAATTTCCTCTATCAACGTTCACTTGAATTAATTTATTAAATACACTACAACAATTTGAGTTATTTATGGATTATTTAGACACGGTGGTTTAACGTTGGATTTTACAGCTTCGATTTTATGTATTTATCAAAGCTATAAACAATATTACAGAATTTATTGTGATTGTAATTAAATTTTAGTTTTTAATAAATTTCAATTTGTTGATGTTATTCAGTAAAATGTAATTATATCGTGTATATATATAATTTAATATATTTATATCTGCTAGTTAAAAAACGATATGGAATACAGGCGAACGTCTATTTAGGAATTCTCAAGAAACAAATAATAAATAGTTGCGAATACTGAATTTGGAATAGTAATTACTCTCAATTCATTTGATGAATTTAAAATCTTGCATTCTTTATCTTACTTATTTTTTTATTATTAGGTATTATAAATATACAAATGTATAAAAACAAAAATCCAGCGTCTGCTTGAGTCTCAATTACGTAATAACCGCTGATCGAATTTTCATCTTACCTTTTGTATCAAGACAATAGAAATAGGGTTGATTTATTAACTCATTTTTATTCATCTTAATATATTAATTTAAGAATTATTATTATAATATTAATTTTCTTCAAAAACTTACATTAAAGGCTTAAATAATGTCATGGATAATATTAAAAAAAATGTATACAATATTTTACGCAAGGAAATTATATATTTCCCGACACAAACAAACCACACACATATTAAAAAGCTAACGACGTATATTCATGTGTGCCGGAGGAGGATGGGCCCCTTTATCATAGATAATTTTAATCTGCATTCATACAAACATAAAAAGAAACTGTCTATATGTTTATATATTACGTACACAAGTACACACATACATACATATACATATACACATCTATTTCATCGTGTATATGTGAATTGGGGCTCAGTAGTGGAAAAAATGTTGAACATGGTTTTACACCGAGACGATGATTTTTTTCAGTTCTCTAAGACGAGACTGATTTTGACGAGGCAAGTATATCAACATAATATGCGTGATGCCAGTAACAAAGTATCATTGAAATTATGATTTTAAATAATAATAATAATTCTTTATTTCCCTAGTACATACAGGGTGTCCCATTTTAATCTATCACCCCCCTAATTTTTTTTATCTATCAATTTAATCAAAAAATGTTTCAAATAAAAGTTGTTTGGTTTTGAGGGGGACCCAAAATGGCGTTATTAATTTTATATTTTTTGGACGTCTTCATGGTCAAATAAGACCAACATTTTTTTTTCAAATGGAAACCTATATTTTTTATTATGGTATCTTATTGTTTGAGAAAAAACAAGTAGCTTTTGTTTTAAATAATTTTTTGTATGACTTCAATTTTTTTTAATATTTAACAAAATAATTTTAGATTTTAGAGTTTTCACTAATTTTTTCTCGAAACCCATTCACTTTAGAGGAAAAGTGTAAAGAACAAAAATGTTTATTTTATTTTGATATAACTAAGAAAATTATATCAGAATTTGTTTTTAATTTTTGCTCTTCAAAATATTAAAGCAAAAAAAAATTAATTTAAAAAAATCTGAAATCATTTTCTAGTTATACCACATTAAAATAAACATTTTTTGTTTTTTAAACTTTTCCTCTAAAGTTAATGGGTTTCGAGTAAAAAATTAGTGAAGACTTTAAAATCTAAAATTATTTTGTTAAATATTAAAAAAAATTGAAGTCTTACAAAAAATTATTTAAAACAAAAGCTACTTGTTTTTTCTCAAACAATAAGATACCATAATAAAAAATATAGGTTTCCATTTGAAAAAAAAAAGTTGGCCCTATTTGACCATGAAGACGTCCAAAAAATAAAAAATTAATAACGCCATATTGGGTCCCCCTCAAAACCAAACATCTTTTATTTGAAACATTTTTTGATTTAATTGATAGATAAAAAAAATTAGGGGGGTGATAGATTAAAATGGGACACCCTGTATACATGAGTACATGGAAATGTCAGGTAGAACAAAAAAAAATACATATTAAGTGTTATGAGAAAAAAAATCATCTAATTTATAATAACATTTTGAAGTTAAATAATTTTTCAGTTGCGTTTTGAAAAGTTTTAATGGTAAGTTTTTAATTTCAGAGGGAATGCAGTTAACTATTTTAATAATGTAGTTAATATTTTTATATACCCATGACTGTTAAACTTGTAGGATTTTGCTTTAGTGTATGTTTGAACCGTGTGTTATATTCATGATCATTATGAAATAGTTTGACAATGTTATTATTTTGTTTTAGGAACACTGCACATTCATAAATGTACAAGCCCGTAAGCGTTAGAATTTGGAATTTTTTAAAAAGTTCAACACAACTGTCCCTAAGCCCAACGTTGGCAATTATACGTATGCACCTATTTTGGATTCTAAATAAGTTTATGCAATGCGTTGAATTACCCCAAAATAACAGACCATATCTTAGATTACTTTCGATGTAAGCATAATATACTAATAATGAAATAGGTTAAAAAGATTCTTAAAATTGTATTTATTTTTATATTAAAAGCGAGATTAATATAATTTTTGCTAAAATAAAAAATGCAAAATACAGCAATCCACCATGTTAAATGAAATACCAATCAGAGAGAATGACGTCACGCATCAGTAAACGTTAAAGTGATTGACTTTTATTTTAGACAAATATCAATTTCTCTTACAGGATTATTAGGTACATACCTTATTTAAGAACTTATATACTTTGGAATTCATTTTTAACACAAAAAAAAATTAAATTATTGTCTAAATCTGAATGTTTGATTATTGTTGACAAGGGGTGTGTCGTCACAACTCTGAAATGTAACCTGCGAGCGTTTTGGCGTCAAATTCAAAATTAGTTTTAAAAGAGTTAATTTTTGCAATTAAACCTTTATTTTCTGCAGAAATAAGTATTTTCATGGAAATAGGAGACACGTAAGATCATCATAGAATAGTTTTTTTTAAATAAGTTATCATGCCTATTCTAGATTCTTTGATGAACACACGGAAAAAAAACCTGAAGAATTACAGTTTTTTCCTGTACATCCCGGAAAGTAATCATTATAAAATGTTTTTTAGAGTCTGAAACTGTAATAATATTTACAGATAATTAATACAAATCGATAGATAAACTGCAAATATTGCAGACTTAAATTATATTATTACAGTTACTATCCGGGATGTACAACGAAAAACTGTATCTCTTTAGGTTTCTTTTTTTATCCATGTACTAGCGGGATCCCGCGGCTTCGCTCGCGTAAACTTCGAAACTAATTAGAACCCTCCATACAGGATTGGGGATAACATATTACATTTTTTTATAATGATTTTTATTAATTACCGTAAAAACGTAAATATCTCGGATCTTAGTTCAAAATTGTAAAAACTGTCTACCCTCGCCATTAGGGATTGAATTTGAATGTCGAAATTTTATTTACCCGAATTTACCTTTATAAGTAAAGCAGGTATGCAGATAAACATATCTAAATCCATCCTCGTCCCCGTCCCATGCTATTAGGGCTTGAATATCGAACTTTAATTTTTAATTGAATATTAGTTTGTCCTAATTTACTTTAATATTATGAAAAATTATGAAGATAAATATATAAAAATTTTACCCCCCCCCCCTCCATTCCCATAGGAGTTGAATTTTCGTAACTGATATTTGTCTTGTAGAGTACCTACTTGTGCCATGTTTCATTCGGTGAATAAAAAAAAATATTTTACAAATTTTTCCACCCCCTTAACACTTTAGGGGATAAATTTTGGGAAATGCTGAAATAATTGTTTCATTATTTATATTGTAGAGCACCTATGTTTGATAAGTTTCTATTTAATGCGAAAACAAAAAAAAATTATGTAAACTTTGACACCCTGTTTTAACCCCGTAAGGGTTGAATTTCGAAAAATCCTTTCTTAGTGGGTGCCTACATCATAAAAGGAAGGCACCTACGAAATTTCACGTTTCTAGGTCCAGGGGTTTGGGCTGTACGTTGATATATGAGTGAGTGAGTGAGTGAGTGAGTGAGTGGTTAAGGACAAACTCTTTTATAGATATAGATAGATCCGATAAGAGACGAGAGTTATCTGTTTGAGTAGGATATTATATTTTTATATAAGTAACATAAAATATTTTACTGCATTATAATAAGCGATTAACTATCACGGGTTTATTATCGTAATTGTAGTTTCAGACTTCAGCGAGTAAAAATATATAAAACTCAATTGGCTTAGATCAAGTATCAGCTGATTGTACTTGTAGCCAATAAGAATCCATTTCTTATTGGTAAAGCCGGCCTACATGCACCTGTAAGGTGTCTTTGTTTTGTTTTGTTGTTTCTGTAGTCAAGGTGACGCTAACTAGCCAATACCAGTAACCGGTACTAACATGTAATTTTATAACAGGTGGATTTACAAATACGATATCGTGAAATTTATAAAATGTCGTGACATCCAATACTAATGCAATTTGTAAAAACAGGGATGATAATTTATTTATTTATATACGAAAGGTGAAATGGGGTCCGAAATAGTGATAATATAATACATTTTTATTTAACAGGAATTAAATAAGTCATTTCATTAAAAAAATATACATGTATATTTATACTATACATTTTTTGGGATCACACTGTATATTTCCATATAATTTTATAATGTGCATTTTTACTTGTCTGAAAAGAGAGGAGATATCGAAGAATCATGTACTATTGAATCACCCTATACATACAGGGTGATTCAGCACTGTCGTGCCAAACTTGAACAGTAGATTGAGAAAAATATTTTAAGCAAAAAACTCCCAATAAACATGTGTCCGGAAATTATTCCTTAAGGAACTACAGGCTTCCAAAGATTTTACTAAAAATGAGTTTTAATTTAATATCTAGAGAACCCTTTGTGATAGAATTATGAAATTTAGTATTTAGTTTAGTAATAATATGTGTTATCGATTTCTAATATTAATCAATTATATTTTAGGCCAGGGCTGTATGGGGCCAGTGGGCCCATCGATATTGATCTAGTAATTGTTTGTTCATTCATTTTTTTCCTGAGTTGGTACTTTTATAAGATTATATGACACAAAATACACAAAAACATACTTTGCTTGTTTATCATAGGATCAACCGTTTTCGAGATATATCGATGGAAAAGAAAGCATGCAGAATTAACCTTAATACGGATGCTTGAAATTATAAAAAATAAATTTATATTCTTTTTCTATGATTAAAGGTAAGAATAAAGTTTATATAAATAAACCTCCTAATATGAATCCTCTAAGATCTATAGCCAGTTCTATTACTGTTACATGTACTTTATTAACATGACTAAAAAACAAACTAAAAATGGCTATTTGTTGATATGGATGCATTTTCGGAAGTATATTTATATTAACTTTTTGTCTTATTTTTTATCATGAAATAAGAATATAAATTTATTTTTTATAATTTCAAGCATCCGTATTAAGGTTAATTCTGCATGCTTTCTTTTCCATCGATATTTCTCGAAAACGGTTCATCCTATGATAAACAAGCAAAGTATGTTTTTGTGTATTTTGTGTCATATAATCTTATAAAAGTACCAACTCAGGAAAAAAATTAAGGAACAAACAATTACTAGATCAAAATCGATGGGTCCACTGGCCCCATACAGCCCTGGCTTAAAATATAATTGGTTAATATTAGAAATCGATAACACATATTATTATTAAACCAAATACTAAATTTCATAATTCTATCACAAAGGGTTCTCTAGATATTAAATTAAAACTCATTTTTAGTAAAATCTTTGAAAGCCTGTAGTTCCCTAAGGAATAATTTCCGGACACATATTTATCGGGAGTTTTTTGCTTAAAATATTTTTTTCAATCTAGTGTTCAAGTTTGGCACGACAGTGCTGAATCACCCTGTATAACGATATCAAAAAATTGCATTTTTTTTACAGATTATCATCGAAACAGTTTCAAAATTAAATATAACACAAACAATATATTTTCAGAACATATTAATTTAAAAAATATTTTTTCAGTATGGAATTAAAATGTAATATAAATAACAAGTTAGATTTTAGAAATGATAATATTCCTCTTTCTTTGTTCTTTTCTTAATGAATTTATTAATCGCAAAGCTGGGATTAGAGTAACTAAAATATGTGTTTTAATTAAATTTTTTTTATCAAATAACAAGTAACATGTAAATTTGATATTTGCTATTAATGAATATTTATTTCATATACACAACTACTAATGATTTTATATTTTAATTAATTTTTAAAATGCAGAATTCTTCCCAAGAAAGGTAATGAACAAGATAACAGGCTGTTCATAATATTAATTTAATATTTTCTTGTTGCAGCATTGACATTACCATAATATACCTATTTGAAATAATATTGTTATATACAAATACATAATAATATGTATAATTTAATTTTTAATAAATTACGCTTAATGAGAATAACATAATATATTATATAGATTAAAAAAATAGTATGACTATGTCGAAAAGCACAGTCGAGGGATTGGCGTGAATACGTTCCAAATCTAAGGTTACATCATTTATGGCAGTGGGGTTAAATGAAACACAGAATCATGATGTGTTCGCGTGTCCTGTATACCCCCTGAACTTTCAGTTATTAGTATTGGTATATTTTCCGATAGCTGCTGAGACGATTTTTCAATGCTATGCGTCTTTAATGTTTCAAGCTGACTTTTGTGTTTTATTTGACATTCTTAAAATTATTATTTTTGTTTATTATTATTATAGGTATAAAGTTTTTAACTTACTAAACTGATTGAATGTTTTAGTTTGTACTTGTACCTCGTATTAGATCTAATCGAGATCTATAACTTGAGATCAAACCCAGCGTGATCGTGATAGCTGCTCTGAATGTTACTAATTGTAAATTTACGCTAGCGTTCAAAATGATTGCGTGCAAAATGATTTTAAATAGATTAAAATCAATTTTAAAAAATGTCTATTAATTTAAGAAATTACACGTTTTTAATTTTTTACAATTTGCTCATTTTTTTCGATATTTCTTCTGAATATTTATTATATAGGTAATGATATTTTAAATAATGGTGTTACGCGATATTTTCAAATTTTGATTTAGTGATGCAAGGTGTAAAAAGGTTTAAAACCGCTGAGATTATTTTCTTATAAAATTTTTTGGTTGTATACAAATTTCTTTTGAAATTGTTCAGGAATAAATCTAAAAACAAAAAATTCTGTAGTGTATGTATACTGTATATATCCGCATTTTCTAGACAATTTACTCTGTTGGTTTATTAATAAGGAATGTAGGTACACTTTCTTACGGATTAGAGATATAAAATTGTTCTTTATTTGTCACATACTGTTTTTATTGCTAAGTTTTTGTTATTGCTTATTTTTTGTAATAAACAAAATATTATGTTACATAAAAATGTTTACATGTAAGTATATAGTAAAGTCCTTAAATAAAAAAAAGTTATAAATTACAGAAATAAATATAGAAGATAATTTTTATTAAGTTTGTACTTATTATTTATTGACATCTAAATTGTGAAATTAAGAATATAGATTGATCAATTCAGAGAACATTTTTTTGCTAACTATAGTAAATTTTATCGCGTTTATTTCTCGTACCAACTCAGTTACCGGCAAGTAGTTTTAAAAGATAACTGTGTCACGCGGGTAAGTGTCACTGTTTTCGATATACGAAGTTTTTATTAATCGAATCGACTAATGAATAGCCTCTTCGTAACTTGTTTGCTCTATGCTAAATATGTATTTAAAAAAAAGTTTACAAAAGATTTTTAAACCCGTTCATTAGAATCTCAGAAAAATCAAAATAAGATTAATTTTTTAATTTAACTTTTAATAAAAAAACTTAAAAAAAAGTTTTTTTCATTTATATTACTCTTAAATAGAAAATGTAGTTACAAAAAAATGCTAAAACAAATCAAATATAATAATTATATGTATAATAAATAACTGATGTTAGTCGAATCTAGTAATGAAAAACTTTGCGTAGATAAAATAAAATTAGCCTTCTAGGGTTAAGGGCCTTTACATGACCCTTGAGTATTTAATGTTAGGTCCCCAAAATGTTAATGTAAATTCAGATGTTTGCATGCTGATTGTAAATTCTTAAATAAATATCCTTTAAAGTTGTACGGCGCAATCAGTAAATACTTTTTATGAACTTTCGAGATACATATTTTGAATTATAGAATTAATTAACCGTTACATCATTTATTTAGTTAATAATTAATTCTAAAATTAACATTTTAGTGCAACCAGTTAAATTACTTTGAATTACCCTCGGACAAAGTCGCGAAGAAACTCTGATAAAAAAATATAATATAAAATTTTTCTTATTTGAAAAAATTTACTAAAACCACCATCGAGTACAAATATTTACATACTCCGGTATATACAGACATGTGTAGATACATGTACAACCCCATCTACTTGCTCCACGCTCTTTCCAGTCAACATCACAATACATACACTCTCTCCTTGCAATATGGAACTCCATTTCAGCACGTCTTCACACTTATCTCCACAAGACTGCGGCCCGGAACCGGAAGCTCCGGTGGGACGGACCGGAAGTGCGCTGTTCACGGAGGTGTACACGATAATCTTGATCTCCCTTCTTCTCGCGAGTCGCGCGATGCTGCACAGAAATCGACTGGAAACCTGTGTTGTGTTTGCTCGCGATATCATAATTTACGGATTGAGTAGCGTGAATTTTTACTCGGCGAATAAATAAATAAATATGTATGTAGATGTGATATCTAACATCTTCACGTTAACAGAGATTGTCTACATTTTGCCGGAGATAATATATAAAATATGAGACATAAACTAAGAAAAAAGTAGATGAAGAATTATATTGAAATAACAGTTGATATACAATTTTTATATAGAGACGATTTAAAATAAATCGAACAATTTTTTTTTAGAAAATCGATTATTTCCTAAAACAAATTTGGGGGGGGGGGGGATGAATAGAACATAAATTATAGATAAAAATACCTTCTACAATTTTAAACAAAAACATTTTTTTCTACTGCGCACCTTTTCAAAAATAATTCGAAAAGTTCAAAAATTAACAAGAGTAAACATCCGTTTCTGGTTTAGTGATGGTTTTCAAAAATAGGAGGTGCACATCTAGAGTATACAATAACCTTAAGTTTAAAATTTCATGTTCGTAAGTCTTACAGTTTTGGCTGTAGAGCGTTCACAGACACACACACATACAGTCATTGAGATAATGGTGGAATATGAGACTCTCAAAACATGTAATTCCGTTAAAATCTCGAGTTCGAATTTTTTCGTGATCACTATACTTTATTTATACATTACGTTTCATGTATGTAAAAAAGTAAAAAATAGTAAAAATAATGATTGGTTGTCTACATAGCTTATAAACAGAGATTAGATTTAATTTCGGAGCAGAAGTCTTACCCTACATTAAATGTTGGATACTTTTAATAAGCCATATTTCACATTTTTAACGGTTCGACTAGACTATTAAGGCTATTTAGGCTGTATGCCAAAACGACGCCAAAATTTCAAAAGCAGTGGAATTTTCATTTTGAAATAAAAATTGACTTTTGGCTGCTTTCTAAACCAATAAAAAAACTATACGTACGAATTTATTAAATATCTAACAAAATTTGGAATTTTTGAGTTGAAAAAAGGTACTAAATCATCGATTGAATAACAAATCCTCAGAGAAAATAAACGGCTAACCCAGAAACAATAGAAAATAAAAAAAATATATAGATAAAATTTCAGTTAGTAGGTAATTTTTTCCGAATACGATGATTGACATTAATATGACGTAACTAGAATAGTACTACATATAACTACCCAAATACTTGATAGTGGTGGTTCTAAAGTTGTTGACGTCCCAGACAAGTTTAATTTGTTTAAAATATCATATAGAATTTACAGCACAACAGTGAGCAGACTCATTCAGAGCTAAATACTATACTGGGGAAAGATACATAATACGTACATAAATTAACAAATAAGTCGATTGTATGTACTCAGAAGAGGGCCTGGGAATTGATAGCATTTCTAATTTCCGATACAAAATGTTGAAAATGAAGTCTCTGAGGTAGACATGTAGTCTACCTATTCAAATTTGCTTCAATGCCGTCTGTTATTCATTCTTGGGAACTAACTTGAATGCGGTCTGCTGCGGCTCGTTTCAAACGTGTTGGTTGGTAACATAGTCTTTAGTATGAAGTTAGATGAGAAACCGAGTTTTTGTAAGGTGAAAACAACTCCGAGAAAAGTTTTCGGAAGTTTTGTGTAAACTGTCGTTGTGTTAGCTTAAAGTTTAATTAAAAATTTGTTAAAAATAGGAGCAAAATGAGACAGCATGCTTTAACAAAATAATCAAGATAGTTTATTATATAGTATGTATATACATTTTTACTTTCTTATACGGTCATATAAAATATATAGTTTTACTTTTTATAATAATGGTTATTGAATTTTTTCAAGTTTTATATACATTTGTAGGTATATTAACTTTATACCGAAGTAAAATGTAGTATAAAGTTATAACAAATTGTATATTTAGACTAATCGAAACTGTCGGTACATGCAGTTTTTTTTCTTTCAATTTACAAAAAATGATTAAATAACAAATTTTACGAACGCTCGTTCTATTTTTTATTTGGTACAATAAAAATAAAAAACAACCGATTTATCTCGAATGTATTAAACAGTTCTTTTTTGTTGAAATAAGGGTAAGTAGATGTTACTTCCCCCACACCCCTTAAAGAGTCGGATTTCTATATTATTTTATATATATAAATATAATGTATATATACATATATTAAAGGAAATATATAATACATACTTCCCTTGTGTATTTTATGTCTACGTCCAAAATGATGATAAAAAGCATTGTGGGATTAGAGTAGCTATGGTGATATTTACGCACCTATATAGAAAAATCGATAATCAAAGTAGATATAATATGTTATAACAATAATAATTGAAAATATTTATTTTTTATACAAGAGAGTATATTTAATACATAGGGGAACTTGGGGAATGGTGGGACATTGGGGAATAGCGGGACACGTCAATTTCGCCATCCTTGTATAAGTTTAAAACACTAAAACAGCTGGTATAGTTTCGTCTCTTTATATGCTTAGTTTTCATCAGTAATAGTCACATCTACATGTATCGTGAGAGTTTCTGCATCAAAATGTGTTTAATTGATTGTTCAAAAGTTTTATTCACTGTTCATATTTGCGTTGTTTTTACAACATTTTGGCAGGAAAAAAAATTTATATGGGCATAATTACCGTTTGCCCTCGACATTTCAACTTTCAAAAGGAACTTGGCATGGATACACTGTGCCAATTATAGTTTATGTCGAATTGTAAACATAGCGTTTGGGGTATTGTGGGACACTTATTTTGAGGAATAGTAAGACACATATTTTTTGATGTTTCTCAAATCAATATCGAATTTTTATGCATATTAGTCATTTTTCATGCAAAAGAAACAACCCTAATGCCTACGGTGGATATAATCAGTATTTAAGTATTAATAGTTTTACCTCAAAGGTCACACTCCACGGTTTGTTTTATTCCTTCTTTATCATAATTACAATTTTTGTCATTCTGGGCTTTCCAATAAACATTTTACATTCATATTTTTTATTTTCGGCTCCTGTCCCACTATTCCCCAACTTTTTTTAGAATGTCGAAATTTAACGTTTTCGAAAAACATAGTAAAGTTTTGCAGTTGTTCAAAATTTCAACAAACTGTGGCAGCTAAAAGTAAGATTACAACACGTACTATGACATACATCTTCCAAATTTGAAAAAATATAAATTTTTAAACAAGTTATGGGCCATACAAAAAACGTGTCCCACCATTCCTCAAGTTCTCCTACATAATTAAGACAAAAATAAGGTTATTATTAACGTTAAGCCTGGTTTGAAATCAAACATTAACTTTTGGTTGAATTTTTTTATGAAATCCACTAGCAATCTTATTAATTACTTTTTATGTTTAGTTATAATTAAATTTCACGGAATATTTCAATTTTCAAAGAAACATGGAAATGATGATGAGATGAATTTATGTCGGCTGGATTAATCTTTTTCCAACAGCTCAGTGGTGTTTTTTTGTCTTTTTTTGTGCAGTTGATTTTATTTTTTGTAGGATTGTTTTAAAAGGGATATATGATTAAATGGAAGTTTACCGATGGGCCAATCATAGCAGGTATTGGACTGCCCGATTCGGTTAACGAGGTTCGATTAACTTTAGTGTATGTATAAAAAGTTTTTTTTTTACATTTATATATAGTTTTATATTGCAGTTTTTTGTGCATATTATAATGTGAGTTATTTTTTAGTAGGTTTTGCTTTAGTTTTTCTATTTCCTAGTTGTATATTGAATATTGAGTTATCAGGTGCTCTGCATTGCATATGAACATAGAAATGGTTCGCTAAAATGTCAGTTATTATGTAATGATTGAAAACTATAGAATTTTTAAAAGTTTTTGCCAAATAAAAAGAAATGTTTAAAACTTAAGTTCGATAACGCTAAAATATACCAACTAAAAAGTTATAAGCAAGTTCTTTAAAAGGAAGAAGTTTTACAGAGCAGACGTTGTTTTGTGAAACTTCTTTCTTTTAAGGACTATTTATTCCCTAGAAACCCAGTTAATCATAATAAATTTTTTAGTACCAATATATTTCCGAATATCTTAATACAATTCATCAGCAAAATTCGATTCAACTTCACCAAATAAACATAAACGGAATTCAATCATTTGAAAATATTATCAAAACTATAAATGCAAACAGTTAAACTATGTCTCATAGCCAGATGATGTATAAATCAGTGGGCCGGCCACTAGATGTCAGCACCATGCAGCGCTCTTTATTAACCCTCGCACCCCCGATCCAGTACGCTGTGCTCGACCGCAGCCAATGACCGTGCAGTGGCACGCCAGACACATCTGTCGGCGGCACGCCAAACTATAAACTGTAATTGCAACTACATACATTTTTTAGTATTTTAAAAACAGTCATAAAATAGTGTTTCGATTTTATTGATAGTTGTGTGGGCTTGATTGGGTATTGAAAATAATGCTGAATGCTGAGGTAAATAGTTAATTTGATAAATTGAGTAGTTAAAAAGCCAAGGTAACTAACTGATATGTTGTGGATCTTGGCTTCTGGGTGTAAGCCGAATCGATTTGGTCGTGTTATCGGCCAACGTTTCTAAAAGAAGAGCCCTGATGATGTCCTCTGCAATATGTGACGAAACGTTGACCGATAACACTACCAAATTGACGCGGTTTAAACCCAGAATCCAAGATCCATATCAAGAACACCGCGGAAGCCTCAAGACTTGTATAACTAAAATGTTAATATTTAAAAATAAATTATGGGTCTAAAAGGACCAAATTATCTTATTCAAGCAAATTTTTAGGTCACATCTCGGAACAAAATTTGTTTTTTTACGAGTTTCGTGTTCTATAATATACTTCGAAGAATTGGTAAGAAAACAACATACAATTGGATCAAGACATACATGAGTATATGCTATATGGGTTCCATTCATAGGTATCTTAAAATATAATTAAGTCAACTAAAAGTTACCATAAGGTCAAGGTGTAAAAAGAGGACAGAATTTTTTTTACCCCGGACACATTTGGAAAATCTCCCCAGACGTCCCCGGACGCTCCTGTCCAGTGAAAAGAGGACGGATAGCAACCCTAACTAAAAGTCAAATTAACATAATTTCCTAAATTGTGAAATTACATGGTACGGTACACTAGTACAGGAGGTTCGACTCGCACTTGACAAATTATTATAATTAAGCTCATCCAACTCATACAACATCTTACGATAAAAAATTTCAGGATACGCCCCTTAGAAGTCAAGAGCCAAGAAAACGAATCTTATAATTAAAGCCCATACAAACACCACTATCATAAGATGTACACATGATTTAAATATATTTAACCTATAACACATAGACAGTTATCTGCACACAAGGGATTTGGTCCACAGGGGATGCGTATATAAATGCATTAGAATGTGAGTGTTTGTGGCCGACAAACAACTGCTGAGGATTGTATCGACAAATTCCTTTAAGCGTAGTCTCGCATTCCACCAACAGTGTTTAAACGTAGTGGCGTAGAATGACAGTGTTCATATTGTACCAGAGATATCGCTTTGTGAAGTAGATACAACGTTTACAGAATAGAGTGATTCATTTCACTAAATAAAAAGTAAAAAAAACGAAGCTCTTGTTACGATTCATCGTAAATTTACGTTTTTGAAGTTGTACTCCTTTAGGTGCACCGCGTATAGATTTTTTCCTGGAAAGTGAATAAGTCAAATGTGTCAGGCTCCGAGGTGAAACGTTCATTCAAATTTTGAAGAAAATGGTCGTAACTTTTGAACGTGTAGTCGGATTTGATTTTTGTTGACGGATTTGAAATCAGCGTACCAAAATCCATCTGATGACATGTATAATAAATTAAAAATCGAAAAAAAAAATTTGGTCAAAAATCGACATTTTTTTAAGGTTTTTCGATTTTTCGCGAATTTTTTTTCTCTAATTTTGAAGTGATATTTGTTATTGTATAGAATTTGACACGCTGATTTCAAATCTGTCATCAAAAATCAAATCCGACTACACGTTCAAAAGTTACGGCCATTTTTCTCCAAAATTTTCTAAAATCAAAAACTTAGAAAGGCTATATATCGAGGACGTTTTGAGATACAGAACTGTGGTTTGAAAATTTTAACTTTTCACACATTTTTCTATAAATTAAACATAATTTAAACGATATTTAAAATTCAATATTTCATAGTAATTTTCATACATCAAATTTCAATTGGTCATAGAAATATCGACTTTAAGATAATAAAATACAAAGGAAAATCATAACTCACTATATAAATAAGGGGTTTACAACCTTTTCCCCTACATAGACCCTTTTTAAATAAATGATTTTCTTTATAGACCACCTTACATTTTTAGATTCTAGAAAACATAAATATACTACAATCTTGTCGAAAAAGTACAAATAAAAGCAAAAAAAAGCCATTTCAATTCAAAATTTTAAAAAAGAGAAATTTATCATACTCTTAAGAGATCCCTTGAATATTATATACCCCTTTAAAACTTCTGTGGACCCCGTTCGGGAATCCCTGCATAAGTGTATAACACGTTTATTTTCTAATAAATTTAATGTTTTTAAATGAAAATACATAAAATACATATTACACTTATTCTTCATCAAATAATGTGTAATGTACATTTTGCAATTTGCTTGTCTACCAAAAGGGCATTGCTCTTTGCGCCCCTTTCGTTCCTCTCTAGTTACATTAGACAAAGACGCATGGTTATCTGGCTGACATGAGATGAAACTCTTGTGAAGTGAGTAAACTGATCTGAATCACGTGAGAAATACACAATCGATTGCCGCAGGTGTCAAAATTAGTAATGTGTAATGAATGAACAAGGCATCACCACTTGACTTCTCGAAGGGACTGCTTGAATGACGGTTGTACTGCCCAGCAAACCCTGTGTTAAACCTCTATACCGCAAGTTAGAATAGGGCTGGAAGTGGTGTAAGAAGAAATGGAATATAGAGTTAGTCATGTTGACATCGGGACAGCACAGTTTTTACTTTGAAACAGTTTTTGAAGATTATATGGTATTGCATGTCACTCTATGTGTACTTTTTTAAATCGAATTCTATGTATTTTGTTTGTACCTACATCGTATAGCAACTAATAGTGAATCCATAGTTTATTTTATCGGTATGGGATCTTTTCCATTTGAATATATAATTTCTAACACCATCAAATAGAATACTTACATTTAGAGATTCGCCGAGATGAAATCTTACACAGTCTCGTCTCGTTTATTATGTACTCGAGACCGAGACGAGATAGCTTGGATTTTGATGAGAGTAAACAGTCAAATCGGGATTCTTGGTTTTAAAAAATTGTCACAATGGTTCTACTTTTTTAAAATTGTATCATATTAAAATAGATAAATGGTTTAAATAATTTTTTTATGTAAAAAAAAAGAATTTACAGGCGACTAAGATTTTTTTCGGCCCTGGTCATATGTACGTAACAGGTCCAAAGGGATAATAAGTCAAGGTTGGTTTAAGATTTATCTAAATCTTGCTTTATTTCTGTTTTTTTTTGTTACGAAAATAGTCTGTTATGTTCTTTCAGTACAACTAAATGACTACATTATATACATATATAAAACATGGATCATAAGTAATAATTTAACATCATTAAAAAATCCGGAATTGCAAATTTCCGGCATCGTTAAAAATATACTTAAACTTCATTCCAATCTACTCAGATTTGCTAAACCACATCGTTGGTCCCCAGACAAAAGACTAGCAGTAGCTGTAGCTCGGTGTGAAGTAGATATACATTTTGCATAATATTATAGCACTAACGGCCGTAGTTTGTATGGGATGTCGCTGTGTAGCGTTGCTGTCGTCTTTGTTGGTGATTCTGCTGGCCTCTAGCGGTAAGCACCAGAAATCATTCCGTGGGTCGCCGCTTACTGCGATTCCGTGTTTTCGCCAATGTTTTCGTAAACTGCGATTTTATTAATTTAAATGTTATGCGATTGTTTATTTCTGTAATGCTTTGTGAGTTTTGGTTGTTCAGGAGCGTGTTAAGGATATTATTGTTGTTTCAGAGGCGCCTTGAACACAATAAAGTAAAGATTTATTTTAAATGTATTTTGTTTTTATCGTTCAGTTTTAGTCGTTTAGGAATAATTTTTTTTATGATTTTTAATGAATTTCTTGTTAGAAATTCAAATGTTTCCTTAAACATGATTCGTTTGAAAATATATTATATCTTAATTATTTATATATAAAGTATAATGGAGTCAGAAAACCGAAAAAAGCCCCCTCCCTCTGGTGGTTTTGGAGCTTCCTAAAGATTAATTTTGTGCTTCCTACAGTTTGTGAAAACCTTTTTTAATCCTCATGTTACTTTTTAATTCGCATCATGTTATTTTACCTTATTTTGGCGAGGGTCGGTTTTGCCATCCTCTAGCTACGCCAATGTATGGAATTATTTTAGTGGCAGATCTAATAATTTTTGTTAAAAAGTTGCATACTAACTAATTTCACTATTTCAAGGATCTTACAACCCTCATATAACTGGTCGTAAGTTAATCGTTATGATAATTATGAACAATTCATTAAAATTAAATTTTACATATCGTCACTTATCTAACAACACCGCTCAAGTCGAAAATTAGCGGTTTTTACATTTTAATGTCATTGGATAGAGCTATTCATTGCGCGTCGATCTACCAATCACATTCTAGACGTTTTGGACAATAAGAGACCAGAATTCAAAAAAATAGTGACAGCGCGCAAGCCAGTAGCCTATATAAAACAAACACAGTTTATTCGCTCTCCTGTAAAGTTGGTCAAAATGACTTGAGCGGTGTTGTTAGATAAGCGACGATATGTGCCTTAATATAAATTCAAAATAATACTTACTTGTAATCTCGCATTGTAATATTCAATACATTTATATGTGTTTGCACCCAGAATCCCAGAAACATCAATAAATCACCACGGATCCCTGAAATTTCACAAGGTATCTGATGTTCTTGATTTGATTAATTTCTGTGAATATTAAGAACAAAAGACACGACTGGCGGAAGATACCAAGATAAGAGGTGGCATGGATAAGTAGTGGAATGTAGGATGAGGATGACGTAAGACGGGCTGGTTTAGTGACGGTACTAAGAAGGGAACAAGAAGAATGGGCAGTGGTGTCTCGTGACGTTTTATTTCGTTTAGACTATATATCACCCTCTCTCTCTTCTTTTTCTTCATCTTCTCAGTGTCTTCCAGGAAGTTTATGTTTGCATTATTACATTTAACTTTCTTGTGAATATTTAGTACGTTCTTTTATATGATATTTGTCATTTATTTAAATGTAAATACAATTATTTTGTACTACTGGATATTTACAACAGTGGGTTTCATATTTTGATGAACTAGGAAACAGATGAAACTCTACACATTTCTTATAAATAAATAGCATTTTGTTCGGAGTGTACGCCAAATATTGTTCAAGCTATAACTCACTATAATGTAGATAAATATTAATAACCATTTTACTCGTATTCACATGAATTTCTTACTGAAAAAAATGTTGGTTCTAGTTCTAAGTATATAATATGTTACTTACATTTACATCTAATTAAAATAGTTCCACTATTTATTTTTCTCTTCAGCTTAACAAAACTCAACTCTGATTTATAAAATTGTATCTGTAGAACAAAATCCGTTCTTGGTACACGATATCAGGGCTGGCTGCTACAAGAACAGACTGACAGACAGGCTGTGAATAAGGGTTGGTAAGTAACACGATGTGGGGGGAGGGGGTGTAGGTCTGTTAGCTGGCTGCAGTTCGATGGGAATAGGATTAGAGTGCTAAAACAACGGCGGGCTGCCAGATCTCAGCTCATCCGTTGTCTTGCGTTATTTTAATCGGACAAGGCCGTTAGTTGGTGCTTCTGTGCAAGGGTTGGCAATACTGAAAATCACTTTGTTAGGGTAAGGTTTCTTAAGTCGTACCCCATAAGGGAAAAATGGATATAGATTGAATGATTGATTGATAAAAAAACATGTGTATGTATTATTTGTAAATTTGATTATTTATGTATCTATTTGTTACAACAAAGAACGATATTTTTATCATTTTGATAGTAATTTTATTAATTAAAAAAAAACATTCGGTTCCTAAGTCGTACCACCTTAAGTCGTACTTATGTAGAATGAACAGCATATAACATCTTTTAAGTAATTTATATATTATAATAAACAATGATAGACAAAATTATAATCAACTTGGTAGAAGCAACCAAGAAAACAAACAGAAAAAAGAAGGCACTAATATTAAATAATATCAAATTAAATTATACGTCGCGGGGTGGGTTTCGGGATATTATAGAATCTATGCGCTTCATTAAATTCTATATTATTGCTCCGTAACTAGAATAGTAAAATATTAAAAAAATGTAATTGGAAGTTTACCACATAGACTTAAGTCTTATCGGTACGACTTACGAATTTTGTAGGGGTACGACTTAAGACACATGTTAATTAAAACTTAAAAAAATCACAATCACATATCCTAAAAACTGCAAGTCGATTCATTTTATAAAAATAACTCACTAAATACTACAAAATCCATAGTTAACATTAAAAATGTCTTTATCACCATATTATCAACTAAAAACTCTAATGAATCTAGTTAAAAAATAAGATGAAAGATGTTAAAAAACTTATTTGTTAAATATTTTTTAAATGAACACACTAACTGAACGATTCTCAATGTCCACTAAAATGGTCGACTGGGAAGTACATTTTACAATCACTAGAGGCGCCGTTGAAACTAAACATGCTGATATATTGACGGGGTACGACTTAAGAAACCTTACCCTATCAGAAAAATTGTAACACGATTTTAAATATTGAATCGACGATTTTGTATAGGTTTATATTTTTTGGGAAAATATTCTATTCATTTCTAGAAAATTGAACACTGTTTCTATATAAATTACATATATCTTATTGTTAGGTTAATAATTTTGTCAGTTATTGCAATGATTTCGTCTACTGAATGATGAAACAGTTTAAAGTGTATATAAATAATTGCTTTCCATTGTTTCCGACCAGGTGAACCGCTAGAATTTTTATAATACCGAAAGTTTAATAAACTGAGGTATAATTAAAACAATAATAACACATTCGGCTATCCATAACGTCACTTACCCTACTAAATAATGGACAAACTTCACCATTATACAGCGAACACACCATACTCAATTTTGAACTGGAATTATATCGTCTTTTGCGATTCAAAACTATTATAATATTAATGAGGAGAGGAATTACTTGGAGACATATTTGCACTCACATTGTGGAGTCTCTCGGTGAATAGGTTATCTCAGTGATTATCAAACTTTCTGGACCTACGGCTTAATTAAGATCTAATTAGGTAATTCAAAAAATTGGGTAAACGTGAGCATATGTATTTTATTGTTCATTAATTTTTTAAAATATTTAATTTATGTATAGGTACATACGCATAAAAAATTGTTAAGTACTGTATAGCTTTTAAATTTATTATATTATGTTAATTCGATTTACACTTGTGAACTCTAGTAATGATAATACAAATAAACATTATAATAATTATAATTAAATTGTTGAGTTAAACATTTTCGGTACAATTATTATTAAACGTTTTTACAAATAATCCTATGAAATAAGCGACATATTATTTGGCAATATTTTAGTACATTACTTCAGGAACATCTATATAATATAACATACTAAAAGTCCCCAATGTTCTAAGTGTAGCTTTCATTTTATATTATTACATATGATAGATTGAAGGCTCACAAAAAATGCAATTTGCTAATATTTGGTACTAGTATAAAATTAAATAAATTAAAAAATGTGCAGAATTGTAATGCTTATAAAATATATCGTATACACTGGATAGGTGCCAATAATTATATTATATTTTAATGCAAGTATTATTCATCTAGTACACAGGTAGAAAGGTTTACTTGAGCCAAGTAAACCTTGTTTTGTATATAACGAAAACAATATTTTCTTAAGATAAGAAATATATTCTTAAACCAACTATTATAGTATTCTTGGACGAAGAAATAATGTAGTTGGATTCTTGTATTAAGAAAATATTGTTTTCATTATATACAAAACAAGATTTTCTTGGTCCAATACAGTTTTTTTGTGTGTAGGTAGGTTGTATGTTGGTATAAATTGTGAATCCTACCGTCAAATCTTCTGGCAACCACTGCAGACAGAAATGAAACATACTATAAGTTATCAAAATAATAAAATTTCTGAATGACATAAGGGTAGGTATGGCAAGTAAATTCCATGAACCTTAAAGTGAATTTAAGGAAATTTTGTCGATTCACTTTTCATAGAAATATTTAAATAATGTTTTTGTTAATTTACGTTTTAATTTTAAAATTACAATTTATATTTAAACCGACAAAAAATGTTGAATGATTATTCTAAAACTAAGGGTTGAAATAAAGCTTTCATTTCTGACCAGATCTTTGCAGTCTCCAGTTTTAGAATCACCGTGTTATCTGCTCTAACTTTCTTGTTGTAGAGGGTGGACCGGTGGAGGTGCGTTTGCGTGTATGGGGTAAACCGGGGAGGAATGTGGCCGTCTCTATTCTGTCTTCTCTAATACCCATTACAGGCAATTAGGATAAAGTGAGTATTAAAATACCGTACTGCTATTGTTGGTGTGTATATTTATATACTGCTAGTGTGAACCCGTGCTACTGTACCACAAATATTATAATGTGATTATTAAAAAAAATGTAATTTATAGGGTTTATTTATAATGCATGTTAAATACAAAATACATATACACTCAACATTCTGCTATACGACGGCATCGGTAATTCAAAAATTCTACTAGACGACGGCTAGAGGGGCACCCACCACCGTTAACGTTGATTGGTGAATTTAAACGCGCAGAAATTATAGCAGTCATGGTGGTATTATGGTGGGGATTGGGGAAGGACGTTCGTTAGAACTGTCGGCACATTGTATAACGGAACGGTCGTGTAGCAGAACGCTGAGTGTACAGTATAATCTGAATAACTGGAAGCTCAAGAGACCAGTGATTTTATCCTATTTAAAGAGGTGTCCCATTTACCCAGTTTCCCAGATATACAAATTCATCCAAGTGATTGTCTCATTTACAGAAGGTTCCACTAATAGAAGTTAAAACGGGACTAACCTCAGTTATAGTTATATATATTTTTTTCATTTGTCTCGTGTCTCAGTTATAGAGGTACTTAATCAATCTTATGTGTTCCAATAGGAGTGGTCATTATCGAATAAAATAAAAAAATTAAATTCCAGATAGAAAAGTCTCACTAATAGATGTATTTTGGTGCCGAAGTGATGGAACCACAGTATAAATTCTAGTTATAGAAGTTTTCCACTTATCTAAATCCCACTTAATCAAGTTTCACTGTAGTTAAATAAAATGGTAAAGTTTTCAGAAGTGATGCTCATCTACAAGTCAATAAATATTTTCAACAATTCAGTTTAATGAACATTTTAATACACAACGTCGCATGGTGTTGAATATAAATTTTTCAAGTCCATAAACGGTCTTGTCTCATAAACATTTAAGTCAATTTCGTCTCATTTTCGTTTCGTACGAATTGAAGGCAATCTCGTCTTGGATTCAATCGACACCGCGATGGAAAAAAGCTTTGTCTTGACTTATAGTCTTAAAATTTTAAATTTCGTTGCTCCTCTCTTTTGATGGAACTATTCGGTTGAGAAGCACTGCAACTAGTTTGGAACTACTGAAAATAATACCGAATATTTCAAAATCTTTAATTAAATAATAATTTTTATATAAGCGAATAAATATATAAATTGAGTACCAATAAAAAAAACGTATATGTCAATATTTGTGAGTACATACATTTGTGATATCGACACTATTCCCTTATGTAAAAAGTTTGTCCATATTCGTGATGGGCCAACTCAAAAGTAAACTTTTATTGACTGTAATTTATTATCAAAGATATCTTATAACCAAAGTACGAATAACATAAACTAACAAAGTTCAAAAACTTTGCACATGTTAGATGCCGAAGTATTTTTTGTAGATGTTGCATTGGATTTTATCAATTTTGAGTTCATGTTTTTCTCCTGGTTCAGGTAAAATAAATATTCTTAAAAATAACATATTTAGGTTAATATATTTATATTTTGAGATTATGATACTTATTAAAAAGGATTTTCAGAAGGATTCTTTTAATATTATTTGTAAAAAAAAGCCTCAGAAAATTTCATAATAAAAAATTCAACCAATCCACTCAAATATCTCAGAGCTTTTATGTCATAGGCAAAAATGTTTCAAACAAAAATTAAATCGTTGTTGAGAAGACGTTCTTAGGGTTGTTTTAAGATCGGCTTTTAACTAAAACATTTTTTTTATTTTTTATAATTTTTGAAGAACCTTAAAGCTCCTATGAAAAAGACAAAAATGCCATTTTTTAAGTTATTTAATAGAAAGAAGCTATTTTCAATATCAGTCCAAGGACAAATCAAATGCAAACGAACATATTTTAATCTAAAATAATTTACTACTTTACTCCGTGCAACATTTTGAAATTGGTATGTATGTATGTATATATTTAAAATTTAAATATCATTTTAGTTTTATTACATTGAAATAATTGTACACAAATTTTTGTGTTCTTGTGTTGTTTTTGCTGTGTCTAAAATACATAAAATACGTTATGTCACACCATCTATTATTAAAAGTATAAACTAATTTAATTATATCTGTCATATCAGCATTTATTCATTTTCTTGTTAGTACCTGCTTAGAATCGAACTTGTTTAGTTCGTATGATAATAAATTATTTTTTTAATTGAAAAATCTGTAAAAATAAGATAACTAGTCTTCTAGTTATACACAACTGTTGTGTTTGGAATATAAAATTAATCTTTATTTATTAAAACCACTCGCTGTGTATTAAAAAATGTATTATAGTGAATACCTATTGTGTTTTTAAGTTTATAAGTTATTTATGTGTATTGTTATTATATTTTATCTGTGCAGTGTTTCCTTTTTATCTCTAAAACATAACATTCCTTCATTAGTGCAGTTTGATAAGTGAAGACGAAAATGAAGTGTCGCAGAAAATTGTAAGTACAATAAATATATATTAAAAATTAATGTGCCATTTACAGGTTAGAGGTTTCATTATTTAAGAGGGAAAGACACTGTGACAGGTAAATTTTCTTTCAATGTTTGGGAATTTTTCTCACACGTATAACTGATTGTTTTAGGATTGGGCAGAGGGCATTTTATTAAGTATATATTCGTCTTGTTTAATACCAATTTTTATTGAAAAATATTAAACATTTACAAAGTTATGAGTCGTTTTTATTTATTTAATTTTTTTCACAAAATGGGATGGTTTGAAAATTTTCTTTAATTTTTAACATCTTTTTTAATTCAGGCGGTCTTAAAAAATAACAAATATCAAAATTTTAAAAAAATCGGCTACGTATGTATGAAATTTATTCACTGTAATAACAAAAAAAAATCGGTTCATTAGTCTTTCAAGAATCGTTGGAACCAGTCTCACTAAATTGACTGTAGCTCAGAAAATTTTCGAAATTTTAATTTAATTCCTCCCTTAATCCATCTGTAATCATCACGTGATATTAAAAAATAAACTTTGTAATTATGAATCAAAAAGATAAAAATTATTTGTACAATTTTACTTTCTTTGTGTTACGCTGACATGAACACAAATAAAGTACATATGTACTCGTAAAATGGTCATTTTTTTTAATTTACATCGAAATTTTGTTCCGGGCTATATAATTAGCGTGCGTTTACTAATATCTAATTTATAAAGTATATGAGAGGACACTTTTCTTATGGGATTTGAACCCGGAACCAACAGCCTTTCTACGAGGTATCAAATTGTGTTTAGTTATCAGTAATAGTTAACTTTTAGTGGATAACAATTATTTATCATTTTGTGTATATTATTTTGAATAATTGCCAAATTATGCTATAATTTTGCTACATTGTTCCTACATATTAACCCCCTAAATTAAAAAAAAAACATTGGAAAAACCCCAAAGAAATGATTTTTTTAGTATCCCCCTTTTTTTTGAAATTCATATTTTTGAAAGTTATGCTAAATTCTAAAACATGAGATAATTTAATAACATAATTTTTCGGTCCCCCAGATCAAAAAATACATTTTTCATCATAAAATTTGAATTCCAACCAAAGAGAGGCTAATTTCACACAATATCTAATACTTTTTGTACTGTTTATCCGAAACAATGTTGATATTCGGAAAATCTTTTTTGAGCGAGTGGTTACGTCATAAAAGGAAGAAAATTTTCATGATTCTAGGCCTAGGGGTTTAGGCTTGGTGTTAATGAGCTAGTCATGCAAGACTTATTTCTTTCTCTCTTTAGAATCTGTACGTTTCTTCTTTTATAAAAAAAAACTTATGTCATTGTGATAAATACAATAATTTATATTCGTTAATCATTAAGGCAATAAAATATAAATTAACCATAAAAACTGTCCAATTTTCTCGAATGTTTAGTATTTAATTATTATAGAAATATAGTACTTTGGCCATTACGCCATTTGCTTGCTTAAACAATAATAAACAAGATAAATTGAAAATAAAAGTGTTGCGGTAAGAAAACTATAGAAGAAAGACATACAAATGTCAAGACATTGAATTAACGATACCTCTCTTTGTCGTAAAGTTAACTAAGTGAAAAACGTACACCAGAAACTAAAAGATGTATAAAACCACCGTAAAAACAAATCAGAAAAGGGATGCAACATCGGTTTACTGTTATTTCCGGTTAGGATCTCTTTATTTAGTGCATCGATGTCCAAAGGAAATACAAATTACAATCCACAAAAAGACAAATACGGTATTTGTGTGTTACCCAAGAAAGATAGAATGATAGGCTTATATGTGAGTTGCATACATCGGTTCTTGTTGGACACTTAGTTTGGATCGTACGTGTTTATAGGGAACAAGAACTCAATTTCAATTTACTATGTATTGATAGGTTGTCGAATAGTGGACACCGGTCAAACCAATATTTCTGTTGTCTCCCCAGTTTCCCCTATGTACATACATTCTTTATTTTATCCCGTTCTCCCTTACTTTATACACACGCCTTATTTATGTCGTTGTCTTTGACATTTTAACGCGTTTGTATACAAAAAAGGAATGCTTTGATATATGTTCGTATTTATTATCAAAACGATTAAAAAGTTTAATTCATAACAGATTTGTCGATATAAACACTGTACCGAAGCTATAAAAGCGTCGGTATTTTCAGTATATTAACATTAAAATGTTGTTATAAATGATCACATGATGAAAATTCACAGCAAAAATTACACAGGAAAGTAACTATACAAGAAATTACTCAAGAGGTTTTTTTTTTGTTCGTAACGATTGCCAGCTTCACTACGAGATAGGGAGTTGTTTTTTCCTTTTAAAACCCACACTCTCGTGCTTTTTTCCCATTGGATCTAATGAAACTAATTACAACTCTCCATACGTGACATATTGTAAAATTAATCAAACAATAGATGGCTTATTATGCATACATAAACTTTCCTAATCTAAGGTAAATTACCTTTAATTCCACTATTATTTTATTGAATAAATTGACAAAAATTACCAAATCAAAGAATGAAATTCAGATAGGTATATTTATACATCTAAAACATACAGTGGGTATATATTCTATACTATTACAATAATATCAACAGTTTCGCGCCAAAGGGAGAAACATTACATACACACACACAAACGCATATATTCATATATTCCAAATGTGACATTGTTTAATCGATTCGAATTAAGAAATTAAACCAGCAAACATTTCTTACAATTTGTACCTATACGCGCGCACACATAGATGTATAGCATTTATAATTCATAAGCGCAGAAAATCTCTCATATTATTATGATATCGAATGGCACCTGAGAACGATTCCGTGTGTTTGTATGTGTGTATGCGTGTGTGCGTGTGTCCGGTTTTCGGCGGCGTTGGTGGAGACGGGCGGGGCGGAGGTGTGTCGGGACGGAAGTGGGGGTGTAGGGTAAATGTATGGCGCACTCCGGCTGATTGCCCCTGAGGCCTGCCGCCTGCCCCACTGTCCCCTATACACTCCACTAGCTCGCGCGCCGCGCGATACAAGTGTGTGTGTATGTGTGAGTGTGTGTGTGTGTGTGTGTGTAATAGGGGACACATGGGGCGGATTTGGGCAAGTTATTTAAATATGGCGTATCCATGCAATATCGATGCAATTTAGTGAATTCAATTAATTCAAAATTATAGGTTGTACTTGAGTTTTTTAATTTGTTACTTTGAGTGATCTACTGATCACGTCACACCTTTTATTAACGAAAATGACAATATTTGAAAAAAATATGAGATTCGAATCGAGTGTTTTAAATTTAATATTTCTGAACGGTTTTATATCGTATATCAAATTTTTTTTATGATTATGTTTAGGTATCTTAAAAAACTAGGTAGTTTCTGATTAGCATATAGATCATGGAGCTAATGTTAAATTTTATGTTGGAGCAAAGAAAATATAGTTTTGAATAAACTTTAAATGTAATTGTGTATCGAATCAACTAGAAAAAATAATTATATTTATAATAAATATATGCGTATTTTTTGAATCACACTTTATTTCGTTTAAGGTAGTTGGTCCGTAAACATTGTTTACGTCAGATTTTGTTTAAATTGCACAGGAATATTCCCTAGATTAATATCTGAAAAATAGCCAATTTTTATAAAAATGGACCATCTAAAAGTCATGAAAAACGATCTCAAAGTTTATATTTTTAACACAGTTTATATGGACTAATCGTACACCAACGTAACGTTTTATTAGATAAAATTTAAACGAATCGTCGGTTTTCCATAAAAAACTGACATGTATATTTATATGAAAGAAAATATTATACAAATGTGGCAACAACGTATTCATTTGATTATAGTAAAAAATACACGAATATAATCAATTTCATTAATTATTAATATATTCTGTGGCAGCTTAGATGATAAAATTTAATCATTTGTCAAGTAGTTAATAGTAGATAATGAACAGCGTTGCCATGATCATTTCTCTAAATTATAAATATGTACTCATGATCTAATGTGATCACATTATGATGGACCAACTACCATAAGGAAATGGTTAAAATATATCATTTTTGTATTTAAAACAAAAATATTTCTGTAATGAAATTTATTTTTTTACTGATATTTGAAAAAAATCATATGTTAACATATTTTTTTATAAACTTTGAATATTTGCATCAATTGAAACTAAACTCTTTTGAGTACAGTCCTGCAAAACGAAGCTGGAAGTATATAGTGAAAATGGTGGTGAGCTACAGTGCCATACAGTGGTGGTGGGAGAATATTAATGGTCCACTTATGTTAGCAATGAACACCGACTAACAGAAATGTCCGGAGTTACCTTGAAACCACAGCGCGTCCTCTACAATCGCGTGCACCGAAACCCCCGTACGATCGCTACTAATACGTTAACACCGCACACATGTACCAGTTTCAACAAGAATCAAATATCAATTTCCACAATTGATATCTATTTAGTATGTATCGGCTAACTGGAATGTTTGTAATGTCTTGTAAGTCACGTAATGCCTTATTTAATCGTACGCAGAAAGCGGAAACGAGGGTTTTCACTTTTTCGTGCGATTTACGTAGAAAAATTGCGTGGTGCTGGAAAATGAGATTATTATTTGTAGATCGTTTTTTGCTGAAAATTGTTTTAAAACTGATAACACGTTTTTATCATATACATACGAGTATATGTTGTTTTATGTAATGTTGGTTCATATTTGAATTCAAATAGATTTGCTAACTTTCCCAAAAGCATTATATTTATTTGTTCTGTGATATATGTATATACGCTACTGCATTTCGAATTTAAGGCAATAGAGTGCTGCCCAACAGCTTGAATTTGAATTGAATTTTGAATAGAAAAACCTACTAATTTTTATTTTTATTTATTTATTTTTGTCTTGATACACCACAATTGAAAAATACCTTTTAGCATAGAGGTCGGTAAAGACCCCTCTTTAGAATTAAATCTGCGTATATATTATATATGAAAGTCTTTAAGCTACGACTGTCTAGGTCCCCATTTTACTTCTCAAAAGCATCAATCACAATATTATATCTGTTTTATAATTTAATTTTTAATTTTTTAAAATAAAGATATATTTAACTATTTTCGTACATTTTTTTAAGAAATAATTCTACTTATTTCTAGTTTGTAAAAGGAATGCACATTCCAAAAATAGTCAGAGTATGGTCACCTATAATCTAACATTAGAATTACTATGAAATTTAATATATAAAATTGATGTTTCATCTTACCTACTAAGCTTGTTTTGCCTTTGATCTCATTTTTAGTTTATATCAATATTATTAAATTAAGTATATAATAACCAGCAAAAAGATCGGTAAATAAAAATATTCATTTCCATATTTTTTTACTAAATAAATCCGGAGTTAAATGAAAAAATTGTTGACAACAAATATTATTTTAATTACATAGGATAGGCAAAACATTATTCATAATTTTATAGGTAAAAGCCTTTACCGTTTAACCTCGTGATCCCATCTTCAATAATATTTTTTTTAAATCATCTGAAACATACAAGACATGATTACAAACAAAAAATACTCGACTTTAATACAGAAACCCAGATATAAAAATGCCAAAAAAATACATCGAATAAATAAAAAGTCAATATTGTATAAAATAGATGTACATACATTTATACATTATACATTATATACACACCTTTTATATAAATGAAAAAAAGTTTAAAAATCGCACAACTGTTCCAACTAATAAAATATAATAAGTACTGTAGCAGAAAATGACTTCTTTATGGACACTTTGACGCTTCATTTAAAATACTGTAGGGGCGCGAATTTCGCACAGACTGCTACAGATTTCTTTAAATTTTATTTTATGGATTTTAAATGAGATTTTTGTTGTTGTTTATGACGCAGTTTTTATTAGTGATGAAATTCACTGCGCAATATTTAATCATAAATTATTTATAATGCGCTCTCAGTGATTTAATAATATTAACAAAAAGTCTAAGGGTGTATAACATATTTATTTATAATAGGTACATACGTATTTTGATCTTTGATGGCATAATCAAAAATGTTTAAAAAAAAAGTTGTATGTAAAAGTATCTATTTTGGGGAAAAAACTGAGGGTCAACCTTTTTAACATAAATTTGTATTTTTTTTATTGGCATTTTATTAATTGAAAGAAAACAAGCAACTTACATGTATAACATTTTTTATCGGCATCAATTTTCGAAGAAATTAAATGAAATAGCTCTAAAATAATATAGCCAAAATGTAATATCATAAGAAAACTTCAAAAAATGAAAAATGTTTTTATTCTTATCTACTTTTAGTGTAGTTTAAGACATATTTATTATTATGTTATATTTATATACTTACTGTAAAGAATGTTATTTTCTGAAGTTAGTCAATTAAACATTTTGGTTTACACAAAAATTAATTTTTAAATTACTAGCTGAGCTACCCAGCGTCGTTGGTGATATTTTTATAAATTTTATGTTTTCTTGAAACTAAAATTTTCAGGTTGAAAATTTAAATATAATCCTTCTCTGGAAAATATTATTTTATAAAATAATTGATTCACTGGTACTCTTTAAAATATTGTATATTTACAAAACTGTTTAAAAAATAATAAAAATAATTCTAATTATTAAAGCCATACATAAATAAATAAATGTTTACCCCTTAAAACAGTTTCACTGACTACAAAAACCATATTATGTTTAGAATCCATACAGCTCTGTTAAATAGTATAAACTTCAGTATTCTTTCCACGATGAGTCGCTGAAAAAAATATATCTAAAATGTCAAATCAATACTATACCTTTATAAAAATATATACATAAGTTTATATGAACGCGGTAGATGTATATAAATATATAAGGTAGATACAGGGGAGGTACAATAAAATGTCCAGGTGTGGGGTAAAACTGGAAATAACTCGGTTAATTGCGCCCCCGCCACTCGAGTACATATTTTTTTCTTATCTTCAGGCGTAAAATTCGCTACTAAATCGTAAACAATATTATGCTTGACTATATAACGGTTTTATTTTCATTTTGTATCACCCATCATATTTGTATGTTGGTTCTTCTTTCTGTCTCTTCTACTTTCGTTTCTTTTATTGATTTTTTTATTGTTAAACATAAAAGTCAAATTAAATTATATTTTATTTTAGTTAATTGAATAGGAAAACAGGTATATTGATCGCTGATGAATATTTAAAATCCAGTTACAAAAGTAAAAATGCTGATTATTTATTTATCTAGCTGAATTTACTATTGTTTCATTTAAAATTATCTGTTTGAAGACAGGGGTGTACTAAACTTGGGGTCTTTAAAATAATATACAGGTATTTTGAAATATATGTCACTGAACAAAATATTAGTATGTCAGTAAAGGATCTTTAAGGATATATTGCTAAATCCTGAAATGTTAACATTGGGTTCGATAGGATTTTTTTAGTGTCCGACCGAAACTGGTTTTTACGACCGAAACCGAAAACGAATTTCGGCAACAGTCTTAGTTTCGGCCGAAACCGAAACCGAAACTTCCTTCCAAACTTCCAAGGATTATGTTTTGACGGAAAAATAAAGAAAACGTTATTATAATCAGTCAGTCTTTATTTTTTTATCTTTAAATCACATAGCTATGCAGTCTTCGACATTTTTACTTATTGGTATGATAATAATGAACATAACAACCCTTCATTTATGAACAAAATATTAATTGCGCCTTAAAAATACTCAAAATAGGTGAGGTGTTTATTTGAGTAGTTAGATTCTTCTTTTGAATATTATTCATGGTTTTTATAAAAATATTAAACATAAAATTACCTATTTTTGATGGAATTTAACGCTTCGAACTTGACCGATCATAGCGCGAGAACTCCCGAATGCAGTTTCGGTTTCGGTCGTAGTTTCGGCAGGTTTGTCGCCGAAACCGAAACTAAACCGAAACTCGTTTTTTTGCCGAAACTCGACCGAAACCGAACATTCGGTCGGACACTAGATTTTTTTCCGTAGATTACGACTTTTTCAGGTAACGGGTAAAAAAATGTATCATTTTATGGTCAATTTTGTTCATACTGATTTTTCACATAAATAATGTCTTAATTAGTTATTAATCCTTTTAAATGAAAATAATAAATTACATACATATCTCGGTAAAGATCATAAAAAAGTACTTTACTGATTGCAGTGTACAACTTTAATTTTTTTTATTTAAGATTCTGAAATTAGTAGGTGAACATTTGTATTAATTAAGACTGCATTTTATTAAAGAATGTGTAAAAACATAACCATCGTGAAATTGATAGAAAAAGTCATGATCAAAAACATATATTTTTTACTTTTAATTTTTGATAGTACAACTTTTCTATAAAAAAAACTATTGAACTCAACCCAAGCATTTCGGGGATCTAATAATGAAAACTGAAATGTATATGATGCCATAGCATATTACGTATACAATTTTGTAGTATTACAAAATTTAAAATCAAAAAAATGTATTTCGTCATTTCCAGTATATTATTCTCGCGATCGGGGAGTATATTACAATATCACCGAATAGAATAAAATCCGTTATGAAAGTAATGATATATGCATTTTATATACATATAAAAACACCCATTTCATCTAAAACACACACACACACACACACACACACACACACAAATACACACACATGTAACCATACTTCCGTAAATACCTCTCGAAGGAACTCCATAAATTTCTTCATTGAGTATCGCCCGATGTCACCGTTATTATATGCGGTCCGCAAGCGTGTGTCGTCTCGTCCCCCTCCCCTACCCCCACGCGCCGATAGCGCGCCACGTACCGCATCCCCCCGGGGCCGGGTTTATGGCTACGGCCGCGAGCCAGCGCCGTTGTTACAAGTGTATTACCTTTCCACATATGGCGAGATCAGCGTGTGTGTAAGGCACGTTTTACACGGGCTATGCTATGTTTCTGGACCAAATTTATCTCGTTGTGTTTTGTAATACAAATATCTGCAAACAAAATTATTTTTGCAGATGATGATTTGGAGTTAGAAAAGAAATCAAATATAATAACTACAGAACTTATATGTCGCAGTGTTGTTGCCAATGAATCTATTTACCACGCCATTAGCGCAAACAGATTTTTAAGGGAGGAGGGGGCATTTACAAGTAACACTATTATAACATGCCCTACATCATCTCGTATGAATTAAGATAAGGATGTTTAAGAGAAGTCCTAAAGTGAACGGGAAAAATGCTTGGTATTTATTATTCAGTAAAATGGTATAACATGTGTAGGTAAATAAATATATTTGGGGGTGTGTAACTGCTATTATTATAAACAAACAAACCGAAGGAGCCTTGACTCGTTGCTAACTACTTTGCATCATTACCTTACCAATTTGGTATTGATATTTTTATTTAATCTCGAAATAAAATTAACTCACCGCCATGTAAAATTCACTTCAAAAAAAGAGTTCATTTTTGAACTTATTCTCAACCATAGATATAGAAGAGTGATAAGGCTGCCATAATAAATTCCAGTGTACCGCATTGCTCCTATAGTCTATTACTATTTCATTAGAATTTGTAGTGGTTGCTGGAAATTTGACGGTAAGAATCGTGAATCGTACCGTCAAATCACCTAGCAATCACTGCAAACTTAAATAAAAACGTAAATACACTCATGCCCGGTATTATCAACGAATTTAAAGCTCCTTTAGCGCTAAATGCTTCTTTAAAGTAAATTTGGTGTATTACAAACGTGATTTAAATCAATATTTAAGCTCTCAATGAAAAATAGACATAATATACGTTGTAAAGAAATACTGCAGATAATTTAAAATCTATTTAATTAAATGTATTATGCTTGCATCTGTTGATAATATGACAGTTAGTTAAAGGAGCATTTAGTTAACGTTGATAATACTGGACGTCAGCCCTCCAAACAGCGACGGTATCGGTAATTAAAAAGATCCCAACAACGACAGCTAGATGGGCACCCACCACCGTGCCGACTTTAACGTTAATTGGTGAATTTAAATTTCGCGCAGAAATATAGCAGTCACGGTAGTATTGTGGTAGGGATAGGGGAAGGTCGTTACATGGAGCGGTTACATGGCCAATCGTTTCTCGGAGCGTACGTTAATAGGATGGTCGTCGTTTAGAGATTTGAGGAGTGTATGATTTCAATTGTTTCCGTGAATCAATTAGAGATCGTTAAACAAAGAAGTTACGGTACGTTGTCCTAGATATTTCGCAGGACTATCTCTACTAACATACTTGGACAATGATTAAACATGCTGTACTGATTAATATTTTTTGAGGAATTAGTAGAAATTTTAAAGAAGTACTATGAGTATTTATTGAAATAATGAGTGATAGATAGTATATTTGGTATATACCGTGTGAAAATGGCCCAAGTACGTGCGTGAGAGCGCTGCCCATGAAATAGAACGCGGGTAATCATCTATTTGGATCGCAGTTAACGTCGTGTAATACCCACATTAAGTGTATTTTACGTCGTCTAGTTTTTATGAAATAAACAAACCGAAAGAAATAAATGCCTTATTCACTTTCCTTTGAGTACATTGTCGATATATTTAACATGCTGATAACATTATTAGGTAGGTACCTATTTAATGTATTAGTTTTTATACTTATTCTGTACAACTTTTGGTTTTATTTTTTTTACAAATATAAAATTTAATTTTGTACAGATAGAAACTACTCGGTAACTCGTATAAGAATATCAGATGCTAAATCAATTTATTATTTGTAAGAAACTCGAAAGCGGATGAAAAATATATTTACTTATGTCTTAAATAACATTAAAATCCTTATGCTGTACCATAGTGAAATTCTACATTTAAAATACAAAATATAAACTTTAAAAAACAAACTAACCCTTATATATAAAAAAAACACATCAATAATTAAAAAATATCCAGATAAAAAAAAACTGATACTGTATTTCCTTTCGCCGAACCAAACCAATGCGAAGAAACTAATACCTCCGAGATTATACTGAATATAGGAATATAACCATTTACAGTGTACAGGTACACTGTAAAACCTGTTACCTAGTTTATTGTTATCCAACTTAAATCCACACTGTAATTCAATCAGTGCCGAAAATCCTCAAACAACAATAAAATCGTGTCTTCGGGGAATATCGGCTATGGCTTCCCAAAGCCACCCTGATCACGTTTGGTATATTGTCATCCTGCATTATATGTGATGTTATTTGTACTTTTTTGTTTCCTATGCCGGTATTTATGCTATTTTTTAGTTATGTAATTTGCGATCGGGTTACCATTGTTGTCGCGTGAAATTTTATAGTTGTGTAAAATTTGTTTTTAAAAAGTTTTCTCTTCGGTAAAAATGTTGTTTTTACTTGGTTCATTTTCTGTTTGTGGTAAAGAAAAATCGTATTACCTATATTATAATGTAGTGTCGATAAAATTTTAGGGTTAATCATATTATACCTTATACATACATAGGTATATGTACATACATACATAGATACTGCCAAAGTAAATGTACTTCTTTGTCTTCTTTTTTAACGTTTAATCTGAACGTTAATACATAATAACTAGACTTGAGAAAATAAAATAAATAGATAGTGTTATACTTTTCGACATTTTATTCTTTAAAAAAATTATTATTTTCAATTATGCTTACTAGAAATATTTTTCGGGTAGAGGGGAGGGGGTGCACATCGTCAATGCTAATATAGCTCAGGCCAAAACTGGAACAAAATAATTAACAGTGTTGCATGAAACGGAATAAATTTGTTAACCAAAATGTATACGGAGAAAATATTATATTAAAATTTACAATGTTCTTTTCTAGCGTGCTGTGATAAATAGTATGCCTCCTTCTAAATTTTTCTGTATTCAGAGACTGCTTTATCATGTAAATATGTATTTAGATTCACATTCAAGTACTAAAATTTAAAGTTATAAAAGTGACCACATAATAATTTAACTAATGATAATTTTGGGTCTGGGAGGGAGTCAGAGGCACGAAAACTCCTCTAGGAATACTATTTTAGCTTTATAAACAAAACTGAATCAATATTCAAGTAAAAAAAGCAATAATAACACCCACTGACTAAATTCTAATTTCACAGGTAGGTACCTATATCAGCAACATCGGAGTAAACGTCATCGGGCGGAATAGAAATAGCTACAACTGAGTGGGAGTTGGGGTGTAGTAGATAGGGGAGGACGTACCCGGAAATGGTTTGGTGTGTGTCGGACACAATCAAGTGTCAATATTTGATGACGCTGCGGTCGGCGACGTGCGTGGAGCCTTAACTCGACCCGGGGGACGTTGTCCAGAAGAAGTAGGATGCGCACCTTATTCAATAGGTTCGTTTTGTTTTCTAAAATTGTGTTACCTCTTGCGTTTGTTAAGTAATGTTTGCTGTGCGGTTCTGTTGTGTGCGCTGGGTACAAATGGTGGCTGTTGTTAAATATTTCTAAACTTGTATTGATTTCAAAAGAAATATCGGTGTGTGCTAGTTGGATGGGGGGTTTGGATGTGTGTAGGGAAATTTACGTACTCTCGTGTAATTTGCAATTTTGTTTTCGGATAGCAAATTTCAACAGTTTCGAAAATGGAATGAAAGCTAGTCGAATAGGCGGAAATTTGATTAATAATTAGATATATGTATTATGTTCCAAATTCGAAGGACATCGAAATATATTTCGTTAACCGTTAACGACTTAACTTAATGAACTGAATTTTTTTTTACATCGTTTTTACTACTTTTGATGACGTAGTGAATACTTTATACATCGTAGAAAAGCTAATTTTATGTCTTGTCTTAGACTATTGAGATAGGCAATTTTCGTTCAAACTAAATGGCACTTGTTTTAGCTCTCTACTATAAAACAACTAAAATTTACATGTTTCAAGCACTTTGGAATGGGGTATCAAACTTATTAGACAGGTTTCTTATCAGTTCAGCGATGCACAGTAAGTAATGGACAACGATATCAAACCATTTATGGTTTATATATGAAAAATATATCATATTTTCTAAATTTCAAAACGAATGCATAAAGAATATCACAAAGTTAATACTTAATACCCCGCTTAAAATGTTTGCTATCTAGCATATTTTTGTCAATTTCTTTATAATACTGGACATAAGTTAAGTTGTACAATCCATATGGTAACGTATAATATAGGTAGATATAACGTATGTAAGCTTATGAAATTGTTTAAGATACGTCATTTTGACAATAGTTAGACGACAATACTGTAACATATTCACTTCGGAAGACTCAAAGTATTGTTTTAACAAACTATCTATAGCGATTTAATCGGATAGTGTCTTTCACAATTTGGACAGAGAACTCAATTCTCTACAACCTAAGTTACTTGATAAAATTTCAAATCTGTATTGCTTTGGTTATCAATCAAACTTTATATTTCATACAAACAATATACGTTGTCTTACATTCTTCTATATACTTCAACAGAGACAGGTAATTTATTACAAGTAATTCATCTCTTTATGCCGGATATAATATACAGATACAAGAACATTTGCAAACGTGAGAGATCAATACAGCCGATCAAACGTAGCCGTTGCCTCACCTGCGGTAGAGGAAATTTCAATTAAACGACTCCTTATCCTCGAGAGCGTTATGTTTTTTCGGTCCGTGTTTTATATCCGGGGTAGGACACATCTCGTGACGTACACACATCCGTAGCATGTTGCGAGGTCATAACCCACTAGTACTGTGTATGTACCACGGTGTATGTATGTGTGTAGAGGGGACTATAGAGTGTTGTAGCGGTCGTGTATACTAGAGTGGAATCGATACAAAAATTTGAAAATTTGCAATTGGAATTTTTTTAGATAAATTTTTAAGAATACTGCATGATATAAAAATGTATCATTTTACACACGATTTTAATAGTATACCTACTGGTGAGAACTGCATTAAAATTAAATTTACTTTTTGTTTCCTCCACAATCTTTTAGTTTGCAGTGAAAAATTTAGAACAGAAAAAGTGGTGTATGCCTCACTCACATAAGCGAAAACTTTTGTTTTCATTAACTATGTTCAGTTAAAAATCAAACGTATTATTTTAACGCGTAAACCGTATACAAACATTAGCACAAAATAGATGTGCTAAGTTTCTCTTATACATTAACTCATCTCTCTTCCTTCCTCCCTTCCTTCTCTCTCTCTCATGTATATGTTCACACACCCATTCAAACTCTGGCTTTTCACTTTTTCCCCTCTTCTTAGCGTTTCATGTTTAATTCCTGTCGTTTGAAAACGTATCGAAGTCATTCCAATTCACTACTCTCGCTTAAGAAGTTTCACTTCAGTGAATATTGAGTAAAGCACATATGACGTCTTACGTGTTTTTTATGTAGATGTCACTCGTTATAGTTTTTTTACTTGATTTTAACACTACAATTTTAAACGGGATGGTTAATTAAAATCAAGTTAAAAACCGAGCGTTTGTCTAAAAATAAAATATTACCAATAAGATCGGGGGTTATATTATAACCAAAAATAACTCCCAGTTTTGCCATTGAAGGCTGGTAAAGAATACTATTATCCTGATAAAGAACTTTTTACTATATTTGCCTAAAATATTCAAACGAGATTTTTCTCGAATTCGAAACAAATTAAGTTTCGTCAAGAGTCTCAGTTTTATAAGATTTTTAATAATTAGAAAAATGTACTATTCGATATCCATCTTCAAAGAATAATTAAAAACAAAATGTATTAGATTCGTTATATTTCAAAATTTTATTTTTTTTACTTATTAACCCTTAGCTGCTCCACTTCTCTAGAATAACATACCTGCCACACTGGAGTCACCTCGTACCCCAGACACTAAAATGCTAACTACTCGTAAACTATTGAATATTTCAATTCAATAAAATTCCTCTATCATCTTCGAACGATACGGAATGCACTTTAATCGGTTATTTAAGAGAATATATAATATTTAATATATTTAAAAAATTGAAATCCTTGTAAATTTAAACAGCTTACATTGAAGTTGAAAAAATGTGGGGCGCCTGGTACCCCACAGTGGCAGCTAAGGGTTAAAATTACCTAAGAATAAATAGAAAAAAATATTTATATAAAAAAATTCACACGAGACCAAGATTTTGATTGTTCTCTGAGACCGGCTTAATTTTTTTCGAGACGAAAATATCAGTTGTAAAAATTCGAGATCGAGACGAGACGAGAGTGTACAGTCCTACACTTTTATTGAGCACTTTCAGCATCCCTGTTCACTCACAAACAAACAGAATTTCCAAAAACACCCGCTTTGACGTATCCTCAAACACGTGTAAATTAAACAACACCCTTCTAGAATTCTGTGCGCGCGCTCGCGTGTATATGTGTGTTTAGTACACCTGTGGTAGACCGTAAAGGAGCACACACACACACAGACACACACGCACACACACGTGCGCGCGCGCGGGTCCAGGGTAAAGGTCGCGGCGGTGGAGTGAGACCAGCTTCCACGTTATGAATTATTTGGTGGGCTTGTTTATGGCGACGCCACTCGATACAGTTATGTCCCCACACCCACCATCCACCCAAACCTTGTGTGTGGATGTGTCTCCCCCGCTGTTTCTGTCCTCTTGCTCTCTTTCGGTTTCCCTTGGACCGTATGTTCTGTATGTATGTATGTTTCTTCAGGTGTTCTGCTCGTTTTGGGGTGGACTGTTTAGGGATTACTAGTTTAGTTTTTTTTCTAATTAATTTATGTAATTAATGTTCTTGATTGCTTATGTTAATTATTTTATATTTTTTTCAGGGTTGCATATACAGGGTGTTCCAGACCACCCGTCCACTATGTTTTACGCCTAAACTATTGAAGATAGAGTTTTATGAAAATTATTTTACTGTGTATATCAACCCTAAAGAATTTCAGGAAAATATTTTCAACCCTCTAAAACTGCGCCTTAGGGGGTAGTTTGGGGGGTACATGCCCGTTTCTCAGTAAAATCAAATGGAATGGTATATTCAAAAGTACATAGGTAATTGTAAAGACCATAAAAAAGTAAGAAACTTTTGTAAAACAAAAATTTTCATATTTTCAATTGTTTCGAAAATATGGCGACTTGATCTCAAATTTTAGGGTTTTACTAAAAGTGCTCTAATTTCGTTAAATATTAATGGAATTTTATTATTTTTTTAAATTTAGAAAGTAGAAATAATTACCTTTGTAAAAATGTATTAATATTTAAGATTTGAATAGTTTAAAGTGACATACGCGATATATCAAAAATGCAAAAGTTCAATTAGGGATAATTCAAAAAATTTAAATACAATAGTATATCAATATACTTTATCTTAAAATAGACATGTAAATAAACAACTTTTGTTAAAATATTTTCCTGAAATTCTGTAGGGTCGATATACATAGTAATTTTTTTTCCTCAAACTCTATCTTCAATAGTTTGGGCGTAAAACATAGTGGACGGGTTGTCTGAAACAACCTGTATAAGGAGTCGATATATTTTAAAACTCAATTTTTTTACTTGAATCAACGTTTACTTAGGTAGATACCTACTATTTTACCCTCTTATTTTTTTCGAATTAATGATTTTGATGAAATTATTCATTTTGAAACTCCAAAGACTGTTTATCACCATGATGTATAGATGTCGATCTGTCTGTCTGTAGACGCACTGTAACTCAAAAACGACAAAATTTAGAAGGGTAGAATAAAAACCTCATATTTTTAAATCGATTTTAAAAACAGAAACGAGTGTTTACTCTTGCATACTTTTAAATTTTTCGAATTATTTTTGTAACGGTTAATATTAGAAAAAAACATGTTTTGGGTAATATAGTAATAGTGAAAAATATTATAATTGACAATTTATATTCTATTTAGCAGATAGGGGGTTAGCAGAGTATATTTATATCAACTATTTTGTTTATTACATATACTATTTTAACTACACTAATAAATACAAAATACAAATGCCCGGTATTATCAAGTTTAACTAAATGCTTCTGTAACTATCGTATTATCAAACGAACCAAGCATAATAATACATTTAATTAAATGGATTTTTAATTTTCTGCACTATGTTTTTACTACGCATAAAACGTACAATTTTCATTGAGAACCTAATCTAATTATTGATTTAAATCACATTTGTAAACAGCACATTTACTTTAAAGGAGCATTTAACGCTAAATAAGCTTTAAATTAGTTATTAATACGTTTTTTTTGTCTAAACACGGCATACGATGAGTCTGACTTTCATTTTGTCAAAATTAACAATTTTATTTGACAAAAGGTTTATACATTAAAAAATTTCATTAAATATTTTAAAATTTAATTTCCCCAAAACTAATTTCTAAAACTGCAACGAGGCCACAACCAAAATATCTAACACATAAATTTCATATGACGTAAAGAACATGGCGTCCGAAAGGGTTAAGGCCGCAAACATTCGCGCACCCCCACCTGAACATATACACATACATACACACATTTTGTATATCCGTTGAAAAGTATTACCACTTTGTTATATTGGATACAATCATACATAATTTCATATATTACGGACACTACCCGATGCACGAGTACCAACTTGATAGATGTAACAAACACCAGCTATGTGTCCGGCATGTAAAGTGGTGCGCTATACTTGGACGTGCAGGTCCGTCAGTAAGGTTGGGGGAAGAGGGGGATGTATTAGCCGACACTGTAATTTATTAAGGGGTTCGCTAGTAGAAATGTATGTTGTATATAGATGTTATAATTGAAGTATTTATTTTAGAATTTGTAATGGATGATGTTGTTTACTGGTATTTTAAAAAAAAATTATTGAATTATAAAAATATTTTTCTATAATATAGAAAACATTTTATTTTGTTGGTTTTTAAGATGTCTGCAATCCGAATTATACAGCAAGTTAATGGACTATGTATTACAGTAATGTATCAACCCACACAAAGATATTTCGAGATATCAACGTTCATAATGCGCGCAAAGAAAAATTTTGTGAATTTGTTACATTTATTTTAATTAGATAAAGCCATTGTATTTTTAGATTCATAATCTCTTCAACTAAACTGAAAATATTTTTTGCAGAATTAATAGCCATGAGTTATTTTCGGTAAATTCATCATTGAGCTTACACAGGTAATGTGACAAAAAATAATTCTAAATATAATATATTATATTAGTATAACTTAAGATAAGAGTAATATGTACATTAGAGTGTGTTAAAAAAATCGATATTTTTTTTTCGCTCTCGTTACGAAATAAGCATAGGTGGGCATTAACTCGTTAATCGTTAATTAACGAAGTTAACAAAATGGTTAACGGATTAACTTTTACGTTAACTCAAAAAAATGTTAACGCTTTTGTTAACTTCCGTTAAATTCAACTTCCGTTAACTTTAGTCCGTTACATTGGTTGTTTGATGAAAAGTACATAACAAAGTTGTCGGAATAGCTAAAAAAGGGTCTACAAACATTTTGGCTGGTTAACTTTTTAACGGATTAACTTTAACTTTTGTTAAAATTTTCGAATTTTCGGTTAACTTTAACTTCTGTTTCATTTTCGGAATTTTAACGCTTTAACGGTTAACGAAGTTAACTTTTTTATTAACGGATTAACGATTAACGAAGTTAACTTTTCGATTAACTGTGTCCACCTATGGAAATAAGGTACTTTATGACCCAAAATAAATCCTCCCATAAAGATTACCCTGCAGTATATATGCAAATCCCATTTAAATATCATGGGAATATGATTCTTTAGTACTAATGTTGGTATAACTGATTCATGCTAACTGATGAAAAATTTTGAAGGACTCCGTTATGTATAGAGAATCAAAATTATCTTCTAATAAAGCTAGTTATTGACTTGGTTATTATTTTTTCGACAGCTCAGTATACGTGAATACTTCTATTTATAGAAAATTGACGTTAAAATTTTAATTTTTGTTAAAAAATATTTTTTTTTATTTACTTAAAAGTATGTTGTTTGTATAAAAAATGACGTGAAAAGTTGAAATTTTTGAATCACAGGTTTATATTTCAAACCATTCTTGAGGAATTACTATACCAAATTATAATGACATTTTTAATAATAATAAGTTGCATAATTTCGATGAAAAGTGAAATAAGAATTATGAAATTTGATTAAAATTTTTTGAGTAATAGATATCGATAAAAGTATATGTTTATTATATTGAAAATGATGTGAAAAGTTTAATTTTTTAAATCGCAGGTATGTATCTCAAACCGTTCTTGAGATATGACCTCTGAAAGTTTTTTTTTTTAATTTTGGGAAAAAATGCAATTACTTAATGCTTGGTCGGAATTAATTTTCGTTGAAGGATTTGAATTAAGCATGCTAAAATCTATACAATGACATGTATAATACTTAAAAAGTCGAGAAAAAAAATTTCACGAAAAATCAAAAAAATTCAAAGGGGTATACCTTAAAAAAATATCGATTTTTAACAAAACAAAAAATCGTCTGATTTTAAAGTATTATACATGCCATTATATAAATTTTGACACGCTGATTTCAAATCTGTCAACGAAAATCAATTCCGACCACACGTTCAAAAGTTATGGACATTTATTTCCAAAATTTTGAAATAACTGAAACATTCAGAGGCCATATCTCAAAATAATTCATAATGAAAAATATTATAACTAAATCGATAACTTCACAATCGTATACCGGATTATCTCTGAGAATATTTCCGAACAAATAAAAAAATAGGTGATTTTAACTACAAACTGGCCACGTAGTTTGTAGTTAAAATCACCTATTTTTTTATTTGTTCGAAAATGTTGTATGAAATGTATTTTATAATATAAAATAAAATGAGGGGAATAAAAAAACAGTTCCATTGCTTGCTAAAATTTTCAATGTTTCTATTTTCATTAATTACATTATTTCTTAAGATAAAGATTTAGATAAGTTTTTTTTTATATTCTGCAATAGACGTATAATGCAGAATTGAGAAAAGGTTAAATAAAATAAAAGTATTTATTCCCGGGTCAGACACATTTAACCACGCCCCTGCATATACTAGCCAGCGCGTAAAAAACTATACCTTTCGGCGGTAAAGAGAAGGGGGTAAAGTGAACTAGTAAGGAAACACTACTATCACTTATTTACTCAAAACCGTCTGAGTTGGAGTCGTAAAATTGGCCCGTCTTATGGACATGCAATATTTTGAATGAGACAGTGCCCATTACTTTTCAACAAGATGCAACGAATATAAATGTAACATGCTCGCTGTCCGCTCTATGATTATTTTATGTATAATTGGACGAGATCGGTGGATCTCTCTGTAGTAAAAATATTTACCACCGCTATTCTATCTGACGGCTTTTTAAACTTCGACTCATTAAAATTTCGTCTGGGTTTTTATTATTTGTTTTACTCGTTTTATTATACGTTCCAATGTATCTTTTATGCATTGTACTTCTTAAAAGATACCTATTAAGTTTCATGTTTAGAAACGCGATTAATTTTTTTATTTTAACTGTTGATAGATATAAATAATTAAAAAATTTCATATATCCATTTCCAATTTTACATATGGTATTAGAATATTGTCCAATAGATAATAACAAATATCATTTAGCCCAGAATCATAGGTTTACACATAATAGTGAAAGTTCTATCAAAATCGGTTCAGTAGTCTTTGTGTCATTTGGAGCAAACATACAACAGTTTTTAAAAATTAGCAAAACAACTAAAAATTGCCAAATGCGAGTCAAGCCTTGCGTACTACACAGGAAAAGAACTGTATTAGGCCAAGAAAACCTTGTTTTGTATATAACGAAAATAATATTTTCTTAATATAAGAAACATACCTACTCTTAATGCAACTATGTTATTCATTCGTTCAAGAATACTATAGTTGGTTTAAGAGATTATTGATTAGCTTAAGAAAATATTGTTTTCATTATATACAAAACAAGGTTTACTTGGTTTGAGAAATCCTTTCTACCAGTGTAGAGTCCTTATTTTATTCGATTTATTTTTAACAATAATCAAACATTCAGAATTAGACAATAATTTAATTATTTTGTGTGTTAAAAATGAATTCCAAAGTATATAAGTTCTTAAATAAGGTGTGTACCTAATAATCTTGTTAGAGGAATTGATATTTGTCTAAAATAAAAATCAATCACTTTGACGTTTACTGATGCGTAACGTCATTCTGTCTGATTGGTGTTTTATTTAACATGGCGGATTGCTGTATTTTGCATTTTTATTTTAGCAAAAATTATATTAATCTACCTTTTAATATAAAAATAAATACATTTTTTAGAATCTTTTTAAGCTATTTCATTATTTAAAATCATAATTTCAATTATACTTTGTTACTGGCATCAAACACTAGTTGTATTTAATAATTATTTTTTTATAAAAATTTACTACAATAACTTCGGCATCATTATATATTTTTTTATGATTTTTCTCACAATTACATTCGAAGATGTAGGCAAAGAAAAAATATTTGAAAATTCGTTAAACGAAGATTTCAATAATAATAAAACGTTTACAAATTTAAATTCCTTGAATTGCCAGCTTTTGATACTCCACTTGCCGGGATTCAATTTTTTGACAACTCATTTCCCTCCCTTAAAAGTAGCTAATAACTTTAAATTTTATTTTTATAACTTCTTTATATTATTGCTCTAATAAAAAATACCAATGCCAAATATCAGCTTTCATATAGACCAAACGTTTCAATAGCTATTCGGAACTCTTAAAAAACATTGTACAGGAAGAGCCAAATTGATTAATATATTTAATGTAAATGTCAATATTATCTCGAAACTATTACATCTCATTATTCATTAATACGTTGTAATACTGATTTGCAATTGATGTTCAATACATCAATTAAGATTATAAGCCCTTACTCCTCTCTATGTGTCCTTCCATGTACTCAATAAGTGATAAGATCTATCCATTCTCCGAAAATGGATCAAATTATTATTGATGTAGGTGTTATTAGAAATTAGAACAATATAATGATATATGTATCTACTTAACATTATACTAGCCTTTTAGAAGTCTAGGAATATGTGTGTGAACACTTTATTATGATTCACTATTATAAGCTATTTCTTATGTTATTTAAATACATTAAGTATTAAAACAATATAATAAGAAATTGATTTTTCGGAATTTTACTTATATAGACGGAAGGAGGAGAATGTTTAACGCGTGTAAAACTTTATTTTATTTTGAAATGCGTGTTGCGATATTTCAAAATTCTACTTTAACAGTGATGAAAAAATTGTTTCAGATTTACAATACAAATGGTATTAGATTTTATAAATTATATAAATATAAAAGTTCATAGTAACAAATAAAACGTGGGTGAAGCTACTAGTTAAAAATAAACTATCAAAAAAGGTGATAATAATAAAACTGTAAACGAAGGATATCATGTCCCAAGTCCCAAACAACACAATTATTGTAAAAAATAATAAATTAGTTTTTATGCTATAATATATACGATATTTAGAAGGATATTACTCAAGATATCGACATATTTTTTTGTTATAATATCTGATTATAGGTCCTTCTTGGTTATAGTTTTTACATCACGAAAAACGGTTTATGAATTACACAAAAACCGTGCGCCTGATGTCGCCAGAAGAGACATTTGTGGATGTAAAAAAATGGTACATTTGTATATAGCTTATACTTTATAATATAAAACCATTATATGTACTATATTTTGAGCAAAAATAGAAATTATATTCATTAAAAATAATAAAACTATGTACATTATAATATTTGTACATGCATTTACAAAATCGGTAGATACTAAAATATGTTTTATTATATTTTATTATACTAGGTATAATATACAGTACATTTGCACAATTAGAGCGTTTTAAAATGAACCAGACCGCTGATGATGTAAAACAAATAAATCTTTGACTGTAGTAACTCTAATTACACTGGCGTCAAAACTTATTCGCGTATGTATAAACAGAATTTAATTAGATTCGTAACAATTATACAAACCACTGTACACCTATGTCTTGTTAACCACACGCCTGTACACACACACACACACACACACACACACACACACACACACACACACACACACACAAATACATACCACATATGTACATACACACACACACATGAGTATATTTATGCAGCTGTATTTTTGAAAGAATTATAAAAACATTAATATTAATATTTAAGTTTAAAATAATTGAATTACTTTTCAACATTTCCCTAATATTTTAATTAATAAACATTTAAAATAATTAGTAAATAAGTTAGTAAATATCCATGTATAGAAATACAGTGAAATTAAAAAAAAAACACTAAGTACTACTAACACTATTTTTTATTATTAAAGGATTTGTACACCCAAAAAAGAAATTAGTAAGTATTACAGTGCAGCATATTGCAAAATCGCTTCGAACCGTCAAATTGTAAAATTTACAAGAACTTAAGCAAAAATTACAACTTCGTCTTGTAAATCAAGTAAATACAAAATAAAATAAGCAGTAGATACTGTAAACATTGTAATTTTAGCTCATTTTCCTAGCACTTGGCTGGATTCATTAGTAATAGTTTGTAAATTTTACAATTTGACGGTTCGAAGCGATTTTGCAACATGCCGCACTGTAATACTTACTAATTTCTTTTTTGGGTGTACTAACTAAAGAAACTAAAAAAAAAACTTAATAATAACATAAAACTCTATTTTGACAAGACCACAAAATAAAAACGTTTATCCATTTTAGTTTATACTTGGTTTTTGGTCAAGAGTGTATCAGTCTGGAACTATAAGGCCCCTAATGAGGACTTCTTATGAAGTCGAAACACGTTTCGGGAGAAATTTTTACTATTGTGTTTAAGATGCATGATCCAATAAAACAAGGTCTGCTTCGGATATTTTAACAGCCGCCATTTTATATGAATTTATTGTCGTTGATGTATTATATCGACAAAATATTTTCGTCGGAGCAACATGTGTGATGATGAAGATTTGGCTGCAGCTATGCTGATGATTTTTCTGACAAAACAAAAAAAACGAAAGAAGGCCAGTGTACACTAATGAACGTCTATTAAAATAAATTTATAAATATTCGTGCATGCGTACGGGACCGCTCCGAACAGTAGACTAAAAAATATTGTACAATAAGCCCTACAGACGACACAATGAAAAAATATGGTGCAATAAAATTTAATCTCGCTCAAACTTTTCTAAAAGCATTGTGCAATCTTCAATATGATTCCTAAACGGTCAATAATATTGGACAATCCGTGATATTGCACAATAAAATTGATCGTCTATGGGCCGCCTTATTCTTCAAAATAATTCATCGATAATTAAATCAATGAAAAATATTTAAAAAAACTATTATGTAAACAAACACAAATTCCTCATTAGAAAAATTTCTTGGCGATGACATCACAGTATAGAAGAAACGAAATTGTCGAGCAAACATTGTATTAATCGACCATGTTAAAAATGTACAAATAAATATTTAGTTTTAATGACTAAAAAACCACAGTTTCGTTGTTTCTCAATTATATTAAAATTACTATAATAATAAATTAAAACAATTTTTATTTATAAAAAAATCATACTAAAAAAATCTGAGATGAGATTGTCAATTACAAAAACCGAGACGACACTAAACTGCCTTAACATTCGTCTTGTATGCAACCCAATTAAAGAAAACATATATTTTTACATACACATTCATAAACTGCCTTTGTTTATCAAAACAATGACAATAATAAAGAGTCCAACACTTTCTTTGATCTGTATACTTATTATTATTTATTACAAGTACTTATTCTGAATTTATATCTATACACTGTACTAAAAATACAATCTTCAGCAATAGAAACTGGGATGGAAGTAATTATTCTGAACCATATAGTATGTACATTATGTAGAAGTATAAATACTTTTGCTCTTTTATGAGAAGATTGTTGTGTCAGTGTACACATATCATCTTTCTATCACAAAACGCGATTTCAAAGAATACCTAGACATAAATGGAGCATGAAAGTAACAGAAAGGTGATGTTGTATATGTATGTGGTTTACAACATTTTGTTGTCGTAAAAGTCTTTGTCAAAACTTATAGGTAAAATATATAAATATCTAGCCTCTATTTTGATAGTTTTTAGAATTTTTGTCTGTGTAGATAATTTTAACATCATCACTCTACTCCAAATTGGGGCTAAGCAGTAATATTATACGTGTACATAGAGTAAGTGAATTACTGCTGAACTGATTTTCATGGGATTTTCATTGTTAAAGAGTGTCTTTATGACAAAACAAATAAGGTATGGTATAGAGATAATTTTTTCAATCAGTCGTCGAAATTAATTAATGAATTTTTTTTTTCAATATGTAGTGCCACGGGGTTTTCTTATACGCAATAATAAAAATAAATTGTGTATTCGTACGTGTAAATAATATTAAAAACGAATAATTTTTGGGAATTGATAAAATTTAGAAAAAATGAAATTGTTCTAATTTACGAATAATTAATTTGAAAAATTCAAAAACTGGCAAGAGTAAACATCCGTTTCCGGTTCTAAATTAAATTTAACTTTTCTGTTATTTTGTCGTTTAAAAGTTACAGTAACTATAGATAGACCGAATGGATTCAAGGAAGATCAAAATGCATTTCATATAACGGCCGTATAAGAAAGTAAAATGAAACCGACAACTTTTCCTAAATTACCAGTCTTTGATCGAATAAAAATAATTTTTTTAAGTATAATTTTTCCACAAACGACCGTTTCTCTTCTAGCTGCTCACTTTGGGAGAGTTTCATTTTTCTAAACCTATTAGAATTAATTGAAAACATTAGAAGGTGACCAATCTCACACAATCTAAAAATATATAAATTAATTTTGAAAACCTCTGGTCTGCACACAAACACACTACACAATGGTGTGACTTCAAAAACATTGAATACGATATCACAAATGTACAATAACACATTCATGCGAGTTTAAACATGTTACGTGCCGACATGGTGGTGGGATGGCAGTAGAAGTGAGTTGGGGGGGGGGGGGGCAGCAGGGTTGATGCTTCGCTGTTAATGTGTTACACCGAGATAAAGCGCGGCGGTGAAGCCAGGGGCGGCGGAACCACCGGAAACATGAGGTGTTTACCGCCAATCAGATTAGCGTTGGTCACCAGCGCCTCCACCATCAAATGGTCGAACTAGTTTTAATGGATATTTTTTTTTGTCTATGCAGGTTTTATTTTAATTTGTTCATATTTGTAGAAAAGATAGCATTGCATGAGTGTATTCATGATGTACTTTTTTGTTTGATAGTTTTCAATTTTATTTGTAAGGTTTAGTTTTGACTTTTTCAATACAAAAATGGCATGATATGTAATTTATATTGACAGTAGATGATAAAATCAGAAAAAATAATTAGAAAATGTTACGTTGCCTGTAAAATGACTTAACTCGAAAATGATATCAAAAAACTAATTTTCAGTTTTTGATTTATCAATAAAAAATAAATAATTATTACGTTGGAAAACTGTTTTTATTCAGACAAATAATAAAAATTGTTTAATTCTATTTAAAATATCAAATAAGCAACTGTCAATTAATTTACAACTACGGACTACATGTCCAGTGTAAACTGAAATACTTACCCATTCTATGTTTATTGACAGTTACCAATTTGTTGCTTACGCGGCACACACAAACACATATACAAACTCTCACATATACACAGATAGAGCCTAGCAAACACGTCAAACTGTGGAGATAAATAATTGTTTGAAAGCAACGCTAAAACAAAGCCGGTCTCGCCGAACGCGCATCACCCCCAACCCCTTCTCGTCCCGCTGACACCCGCGTGAATTCTACGCCGTGCCGGAAACGCACCGAGCTCATTGAAGACGCCTTCCGTTTGCTGTGTGTGTATGTGTGTATGTACCTCTTTCTGTTTCATGGCCGTTTACATAGATTTATCTGGGGAATTTTCATAATGCCTTTTTTAGATTAAAAAAATATTAAATCTTTATAATTAACTTTTTTACCTTTATTTTACTCTTATAATAAAATCTTCAACAGAACAAGAAACCACTGTATTAATGAATCATAAAGAAACGGATTTAAAAAAAATCAATATGACCTATTATTTATCGAATTAGCGTGTTTCAATATTAGACTATTATTGCAGTTTCGAGATATTTAAACCTAATGTTTCAATATATATGGCAATTTCAGTCAACAACGACTACCATCGACAAATTAGTTGGGAAATTGAAATGATCCAACTGAATCTCGTATTCGCTGGGTGCAAAGTAGGTAGTGGGGGAAACGAAATCGATCACAGCGCACACCATGGCAAAAAATAACACTTTGGGAGGACTAACCGTCATTTTTAATAGGCTCGTTTTTAACTGAAAATAGAAAGGTCAACACGGTTAATCCCACTATAGACTATGTGCAAGGGGGTGGAGTTAGAAATAATGTCGATGCGAGTGTTCGTGGTGAGCAATATTGTAAAATTATCGGCGCCAAAATTTGATGTTATGCTGTCAATGTAAACGAATTAATTATTTCTCTATTATACGTCATAATTAAAGAGAAAAAGATACCCAAAATAAATCATTTTCACGTACCTTTTATGCTATACTATTTATATTATATGCAAACAGCTAAATTAAATGATATTTGTTTAATAAAAAATTTCACGGTATTAAACATATTAAACAATGATAAAATGAGAGTTGAATCCATTCAATCCTTCTCTATCACCCGCTAGCGGCGATAGTAGACTTCGTGCACATAGCTAATAGTCATAAAAAATTGTCTAAAATGTATATATTACGATATTTTATTGAAATTATTTGTTTGTTAGTACTTCAAAGTCCACCCAAGTTGCTACTAAAGTCCACTTGTTAGTTGGCGCTGTCATCGCGCACGCTGCGAATACATTAGTACCTAATGTATTGGTATAAAAATATTCTACTGAAAATCTCTTACAATGAATTTAATTTTTATTACTGCTGAGACTATAAAATTGATTTAAAATCGATTTGAATTTAATTATAGGTAATTATTTGGTGTAGTTTGTATTCTCCTCTTTATATTTTCCCTGTAGACGCTCATGTTTCTGTGAGTAAACTTGCCAGCATCAACAGTGTAGATTTGTGTATAGCTGCGTGTTTTTCAGTAGATCTCTCTTAGCGGTGGCTGGATGGTTATTAATTACCTGTTTAGAATAAACTCGAATTATGATGTATTTCTAAAGAATGACAGGAATAAGATAGGGATACCAATGAATGGGAATTAAAAATAGAATTTATAAAATTACTGGATGATGTTAATTATTTTAGATAATAAGTAAAATAAGATGTTTTTAAAATAAAGAAGGATTTTTTTTGTCTTTTAATAATAAAACTCTAAGGATTTTTTTATTTGTTACATAATTAATTAATTCACTCTATTATTAGCATATTTATTAAAAAAAATTAAACACTTTTTCAAATAAAAAATTTCACTATTTCATTTTCAACTATAGTCTTTTGTAGTTTTCGGGCTGTTATCCATGTTGTCGTATTCTTTCACTTCACATTTCGACTTTCATATCGGAGTCTTCTTGAGAAGTATTTCTGAAACTGGATATGCTAGTCGAAACAATAGCTCAGAAACTTAGTTTACATGTATGTACTATTACTACTATTATATATGACGATACTACATGAATTTTAATGAAACGAGACTGTCTAAAATTAAGATGAAACTTAATTTTATTTAGATATATCTCGTTGAGAATCTCAGATATAATGGATTATTAATAATTATATTTGTGACAAGGATTTAGGTGACAGACACACCGACACAAGAAAGTGTTTGATTTAACCTGAAGCTGAAAATTTGTTAGATTCGTCTTATCCTATATAAAATGAATATAGAGAAAATAATAAAAATATATATTTTTTACTTATATGAGTATGAACAGGTCAAAAAAATAGAAAATAAGACAAACAAAAATTTTAAATTATACTATATACAATAATTTTAGTGCTTCAAATTTATTTAAATTATTAGTATATGTAAAATTCGATGGTTACTTATTGTATAATAAACGTAATAATTTAAGTACCTAAATATAAAATAAAATAAACTCGTTCTATCGATTAGAATATCAGTCTTAAGTGCACTCTGAAACTTGTAACTGAAATTACACTGGAAACAATATCCATTTGCATTTAATTAAAAAAAGTTTTTCAACTGCAATTTCTCTAATGATGCGCATTGTTTTTATATCGACAGTTTAATAGCATTTAAATTAAAATACTATAAACGTACAAAACTGTATCATTTACACTCTGAAATAAACGAGAACTTCAAAAGCAGAAAAAAATGTTAGGTGCGAGTAAAGCCTTGCGTATTAATGTCTCATACCGTATAGTTTTTCTATTTAATTGATTATATTAATTTAAAAAGTTTTAGTTTGTTAGCAATAGTTATATTTAACAGTTCGTCTATTAGAAAACAGCCGGCTCCAAATGTACTATAATTTATTTATTTTTTAACGTACGTAAATGCATTAAAAAGGTAATTTTCTTTTGATTTGGCATCATACATTCGAAAATATTTTTTTACCATTTAAAAAAATATATAGTAAACGAAAATTTTAATAATAAAATATTTACATATTTAAAATCATTGAACTGTTAGCTTTTGTTAATACCCCACTCGACTGAATTGCATAAAAACAATTGGTAATCGATTAACACTCTTAAAAAGGGCCGAAAAAAAATATATAACTCAGTTTATTATTAGTCATAACAATTAATCTAATTATTTTAAAATCAAACGGTTCAGTAGCTAGCAGAGTTGACAGACAGACAAAAACGAAATAAACAGTCAAAATTATCGATATATTTGCAAATATATTTGAGATTGGATAAATTTCAACATTTTGGTTCATTTTATCGATCGGTTCATATAACTTAATAAAAAAAATTTACTTACAGAAATCTGAAATCTTAAAAAAATATTATTTAAAATTAATAGAATTATTTTCAGGACACACAAATAAAATTGCTAGCATTTGGAATTCTGTATAACAATAATTCTATTCATTGTACAAACAAATGTCATTGTTTAGTTTTAACCAACTTTGACTATTATAATAATTAGTACACTAATGAGTATGCATTTCTGTTGTCCTGCTATATTCATGCGGGCCTTAATAGAAATATAATTAGGTTTACAGTTATTATACAAACATTGTGTGTATTAGAAAATGTATACATATGTAGGCATGTGTATATATAACAAATACGTATGTTATATAATGTTTTGTTTAATCAAATATATATTATTGTATTTTATGTATTTTATGTACTTAATAAAATATTTTATAAGACAATTTAATGCTCCTGTAGCGTTAAAAGCTCCATTAATGTTGGTTTTATGTATTATCAACGTGATTTAAATGGCATCCATACTAATATTATAAATTAAGTGTGTCTGTCTGTCTGTTACATTTTCATGGCTAAATCTATCATGATGAAATTTGTCTGGGTGATTACTTGAGAAAGGAAACAGGCTACTTTGTATTCCAAAAACTTTATTAGATAAAGAAATGGGTGTATGATATTTATACGCGCGAAGGTTATAAGTACCTACATTTTGGCGTAGACATCTAGTGTTTAAATGCGAAATTAAAAACCTGTTTTATCGACTATCATACAGCAAAATCTGTATTATTTCCTTAACCTAACTTCATAGTGTTGTTTTCACTAACCTAACTCCACACGAATGAAGTCGCAGCTAATATACCTATAATATATATTTAAAATCTTATTTAGTTAAATGTTTTCATAGAAAAATGTACGTAATTGGTGTTGTAGAAACATAGTGCAGAAAATTAAAATCCTTTTAATTTTAAATATGTAATATTCATGGTACTGTTGAAAGCACGATATAAAATTAAAATTTACTGAGGCCAATACAGAATTAAGAACCTATTTTCTGTCCCTAGTATGGTACACAGAAAAAAAACTGTATTGGACCAAGAAATTTGTATATAACAAAAACAATATTTTCTTAATATAAGAAACATACTCTTAATCCAACTACGTTATTCCTTCGTTCAAGAATACTATAGTTGGTTTAAGAGATTATTGCTTAACTTAAGAAAATATTGTTTTCGTTATATACAAAACAAGGTTTACTTGGTTTGAGAAATCCTTTCTATCAGTGTATACCTGTGTATGAAATGGGCTTCGTAACCGTTTCCTGCTCTGATTGCCCCAGAGCACTTCTCGATCCCCCCAGTCATCGATGTCTGATTGTGGTACAGTGACGTTAATAATTGGCTCTATATGGAAATAAATGCAAATCAAAATTTAATGACTTTTAATTTTTAAACTTAATGACAGTAAAGGAGCATTTATTTAAACTCGGTAATATATTACAGTAAAGAGGAGAGTTAGGTAAATCTCATTTCATATATGTTTTTGTAATTGAAATCTAATACCTGTCTCGAATTTTACAATCGTACTACCAAAAGAATAATTTTGATATAAAATACGTTATATTTTTAGTTCGTTTTAATTCTATTAAAAACAGCACAGAATAAAGTAAAATAAGTAGAATAAACATTTACATATTGTATATAGAGCACTTCGTTGCTAGATTATTTCGTAGATTTCTTTAGATCTGCAACTCGTTCGTGCAGAAAAAATCAGTTATATAATAAAAATATCAGTACGGGAAAATACGAAATGTGACAAAAACACTCGCAGCAAATAACTGAACAGCCAGACTGCGGCAATGTTGGATCGTACGACGTAGTATTATATCTACATTTATATACTGCTCTGTAATTACTTTTTATCTAAGATATGGTTTCGAATATATTTTTATATGTTATTTAATATAAATACCTACCAATGTATTTATTTTGTGTGTAATACATTATATAAAATTTTAACTTCTGATCAGACTAAAATATTTATAATTCTTTTATTAACAATACAAACTAACAAGTAAAACCACAAAAAACATTTTTTTATTCAGTATTTTTCGCATGTCAGTTTAAAAATTAAGGTTTTTAAGTATTTTAATAAATGTCATTAAAAATACGAGTTTTTAGACTTCCGCGGTGATCGTGATATGGATTCTGGGTTCTGGGTATAATCCGCGTCAGTTTGATCATTCTATCAGTCAATATTTTCTCGCACAATCCAGTGGACATCTTCAGGGCTCTGTTGAAAGTGAGCTCTCGATAGAACGACCAAACGGACGCGGCCTATACCCAGAAGCCAATAATACTTTATATCGTTTATTTTTCAATAGAAAATAAATAATAAGTGGAAGTAAAGAAAATGAATTAAAGGGTTAGTATACGAATTTTTTGGATAAAATTCTGCAATAGAGTTTTAATGTTTTCTAGAATATGGTATAAAATATTGAACGAAACGTAAATACAAACAGTTTTTATAGTAAAAGATCGGAAATTAATTTTGTAATGCAAACAATATTATATTAAATTCAAAACATTAATGAAGTAATTTAACCGTCAAGAAGCACTCGTTTTAGTGCAGCCTTCCAACACACAACATTACATTTGGTGTGTGTACACACAATACTTCACGTTTGAATTGGTGAAATAGCAATGTTATGTAATAGTGGAATTTAAATACACACAGTTAGAATATGTAAACAGATGTTTAAAAGTTGAAAATTGTGTAAAAATACACGCTCAGAATCCATAATTAGCGCGCAACGGTCGCTCTGATGACTGCAATAAGTCAACGTCTAGGGTTTTTATCTTTATTAAGTGAAAGTGGATGGTGGTAGCACCGCCGCTGTGGAATTTATTGGTACTAATTTCATACGTTCTGGCTTTATTTTAAAATGTCAGCGCTATTTTTCGTTTATTGTTGCACCCTAATTGTTTTAATTCTTATTCGTAATTATTTTCATCGTTGAAACTAATACTTTCTTAGATAATTGAATTTTTATTAGTCAATAATATTTTGGTTTTATTTAACAGATAATTAAGTAAAATTTATCAACATAATGAGTAGTAATCTATATTTATAAAAGAGTTTGTCCTAAATCCCTAATTAACGCCCAGAAACCTAGAAATGTGAACTTTTGGGGATATCTTCCGTTTATCATCCTTTATATTAAGATAGATTTTTGAATTTTTGTAGAAAAGTGTGTTAATTTTTTTTTATTTCGATACTTTTATTTGCATAACTCACAACTGTATATACCTACCCAGTAATTGAGAAAAGAATCAAACGGAATGAAATACTAATCTGTTTTATTCCGGAATCTAAACGTAAAAGATATAGCAATTTTCAATCTGAATGACGTTTACCGGATTCAGACGGAATCAGTATAAAAATTGACAACTAAAAAAACTAAAGCAATGTGGGTTGGCAGCACTGAAAACTTTTTCAGACTGCTTGAAAGTAATAAACAATAATTTAACATAATGAAATTACTGGCGGTGTAAACCGAATTTCACAGAAACCGGAATGATACGTCAAAATTTGATTCCTTTTGATTATTTTTTCAATTATTGGCTATTATAAACATAAATTTCAAGCAAAATACTCTTACTAAAATAGATGTGGTTGTAAAAAAAATGTTTCAGACTATCAGTACAAATGGTATTAGATTTTATAAATTGAATAAAACATTTTTATCTATAAGATAAATAATAATTGGTTGATTTATTTATAATTTTTAACGGTGTTAAAACTTATTCCTGGTGCATATTTCTCCCAAATAATAAGATAAGAAAACCTAAAACAGTTTGCAAAACCAAAATTACTTTAAAATTGAATTAATAAATTAAAACAATAATTAAATTACTAACAAAATATCAATACGGAAGGCACCTAAATTTACATACTTTGCCAATCGAAAATCCTTCCTTGGCGTCACATCACCGACCATACAACGTGTATGCAGAGTTGGCTTTAGAATATCTCAAACAAATTAGCCATAAATATTTAAAGGTTTGGAAAATAATGTTATATTCAGTTGCTTAATGGCTAGTATATAACTTTATGTAAAATTTTCTTATTTTTATATGCAAGGGAAACTTGTAGAAAATACCTTACTTTAATGCGTAATCATTTTAAATTATTTTGATCAATTTTTTGGTGCAAATACCCCAATATGCGGTGGTCACCAGTATTTTTTTATAGATAAATAATTATTACTAAACAAAATTGTTTTCGAGAATTATAATAGAAATTTCCCTTCTCGAGAAATCTGAAACGTAGAGGAACGAGGAATATTATCTATCTAACTATGATGTATAGTTAGATATTTGATATTTGAATACATGAGTTCATGATATGTATAGATCTATAAAAAGACTCTTTATACAACCAAATCCACCCCTGTTGCTGGGCAAGGGTACGCGGACTCATACAGCAATACCCCTCTCCTCTTCCGCGTTATTTCGATGAGAGTATCAAGTAGAGCGAGAGTTGGGAGGGGGAAGGGCTAGGTGAAGATGCTACGTCGACCGGGTCTCAAGACTGTCTTAAAGAAGCTGCTGCGTCTCACGGGATCCATGAGCTGCCTGTTGGGGGTAGGGGAAGGGGGGGCACTGACACGCTCTATGAGACAACCGGGGTGTATATTAATCATTTAGGTAATACAAGGGGTGTGGAGTTAAGATTGACTACGGAACTAGACCCGCCGCTCGCGCTACTGGTACAGTGATTCTCAAAAATAGGGTAATTAAGAAATATGTATGTATTTATTGTATACTTTATAATATTCGATATTATAATTGAGTAGTCTAGATGCAAAACCTACTATGTGTGTTTGAACAGATTTCTAGCAAAATTACATAAACTGTTTTTGCAGCGTCTAGGTAAAATATCCTTATGCATTTTTCATGAGTCTGAATGCAAATCCTGTCATGTTTTTTTTCTTGTCTCAATTCGATACAAAATTTATTACTTTTATTAAAATAATTTTTGTTAGTTCACCAAAAATATAATAATTTCTGCAACCGACTTAATTTTTCAAATTTAATTTTAAGAGATTTTTGCCGGATTTGCAGCCCAATTTATTATAATACTTGTAGCCTGAGACGAGTAGAATCCAAAGATACAAAAACCTCAAAATCTTAAAATATGTGGATAGCAGGTTTTGCATCTGGACGACTCAAATATAATATCGTCTACTGAGATATCTAGAAGTTTAATCCTTAGCTGCCACTATGGGGTACCAAGCGCCCCACATGTTTTCAACTTCAATGTAAGCTGTTTAAATTTTACAAGGTTTTCAATTTATTATATATATTAAATATTATATATTCTTTTAAATAACCGATTTGAGTGCATTACGTATCGTGCGAAGATGATAAAGAAATTTTATTGAATTAAAATTCTCAATAGCTTACGAGTAGTAAGCAGTTTAGTGTCTGGGGTACGAGGTGACCCCAGTGTGGCAGATATGTTATTCTGGAGAAGTGGATCAGCTAAGGGTTAAGAAAAAGCATACTTAATTTTTAGGTTGCACACAGCACATTTCTCGATCTCGGTCAGAGACGTTATAAATACCAATACGATAATCTGGGAAGAAATACGTTTAAAAAAATTAAATTAAAATTTTTCAAAAATCACCGATGAAACTTCAAAAAAAGATAAAATAATTTGGAATAAAAAGATTGTTATGAATTATTGTAGGTAATATTATTTCCCAATGTCAGAATTAACAAGTTATTTCAATAAGGAATTTACTTTTATTCTTAAAACTAATTTATTTTAGAGCTTTCTTGCACTATAAAATGTAAAGTTTTTAAAACCACTGTATTAATGCGTACAACGCAAAGTAGGCTACTGTTTTGCTCGACTTTTAACACATACATTCATACACACACACAATTCACAAACACACACACATATATACATACAAACTGTGTCGTCTATTTGATTAGATTAAAGGTTATTACATTTGTTAACGCGGAACGTCGAAGCACTGTGTACAGATCTACAACAATATGTTTAATTAAGTTCGTTGAATATTATTGTTTATAACCGATGTTTATTTTGAAATGAGGAAGGGGTGTATTTTATTACAATTGTATAAAATAAGATTTCTAGACCTTGAGATGTAAAATGTGTACTTAATTGTGAATTGACTCTAAAGAATGGTAAAGTAATTTGTTTATTTCATAAAATATAGTATATACAGGAAAACTTCTAGAATCAAGTTTTTCTACTAAACAATTCGTTAAAAGATTAGGTACTATTTTTGATGAAACTATATTCATGTTGTTATTTTATTGTATGTATAATTTTCCCGCAAAACGATTTTAATATACGGTCGTTTTTTTATCCATAGATGGTCGGTTTTAAGAAGTTTCATTTTATTAAATAAAAAATAATGTTTATTTTATTTTATATTTTGAAAAAATGATGAAATTTTTTTCAGTTAATAATTCTGAAACTATAAATCACAGAAACTTAAAAATAGTCTTAAAATATTTGTCATATAACATAGTTTTCAGAACTGAAATTTTAAAGCATTCCGACCATTACCATATTATTTACAAGCTAATTTATGTATGTAACTTAATATTGCTATTATTTTTGAGTTCACAAAATAAAAAATAAAATTTAATTATTTAAAAAAATAATAAAAATGGAAAATCATATGTAAGTAAAATAAGTGAGATGAGTTTTAAGCTCGTGAAAAGTTTGTCAATAAATTACTTGGAGAGAATCAGGAATAATATGTTTATATTCATCATTGAACTTCACTCAAGTCTTCTACAAATGAACTAACCGTGTACATATATTTGAAACAAAGCAAATCCATTAAGACGAAGAAAACGAAAGGTGAATCGACAAAATACATCTATTTCAATGTAATTCAACAGTGGAAGAATTTTGATACATGGCTTTGCACATTGGGATTTATAGATGAGGATATATAATAATTTGTCGAGACAAAATAACATGTATATATTTGTCCTCTGGGTTGGTCGACTGTGGTGCCATCTTTTAGCCGACTGTTGCTACATCGCGATTGCGTCTTGAGCCTATTTCTGTATTTTAACGAAAGTGCAGTGCCGAATTTAAAAATATTATTTTTGTTTAGTTTATTACAAAATTTCATTTAACAACTTTAAATGTTTTTACTTATAATTAGATATAAATGTTATAGAAAAAAACTATTTAAATTATAATTTAACAAAAATACTTTCTTCAAAAAACTCTTTGCTGTGGTTTGGTTGAAGAGAGAATGATAACAAAAAAAAACGTATTTTTTTTATTTTATTGGAAGATGTATAAAAAATGTAACAAAACCACAAATGTATTTTTTTATGCGCATCAAAAACGTCGATATCTCGAAATGAACTTTATGTGGATTTATATATAACTGCAAAACAGCGTCCATTAATATAGAAGAGTAATATTAGCAAAAATGTTTGATTGAAAAAGAAACTAAAAAGGAACTAGTAATTTTTTTATAAATTTCTTCCAAGTATCAAATGAAATTTGTAACGTAAATCTTAACATTAGAGGTAATTTTTTAAAACCTTTTGAATAAAAACGACCATTTTAAATGTTTCTCTTGAACGTATCTTTAGTTATATCGGTCTGATTATAAAAATGAAAAATCAATTTTTTACGATATAAATTTCGCTAAAAAGTCTATTTGATAACTTAAAAAAATTAACTACAATATTTACTACTTATTTTAATTTATTTCTAACGATTTGACCATCAGGAAATAGATCTTAATAGTAGTGACCGACCGAAGGTTCGGTTTCGGTTTCGGTTTCGGCTAGTTTCGGCCTAAAATACGTGTTACGGCCAAGTTTCGGTTTCGGCCATACAAAGGCCGAAACTTTCGGCTTTGCCGAAACTGTGAATCACGTCTTTTTTATGAACAATATGTTGTTTTTATACATGTTTGTTTTATTTTTTACATAACTTTTTTGTTTAATATTTAAATCCATCTTCTGCGCGGTATTTTTTTCACAATTTTTCCGGAAAATCGTCAATTTTTCTGTGTATCGTTCGGTTTTTCGTGAATATCATGGCTTTTACTTGATCAATATCGACCAAAATAAATAATTAGAGTCAGTCGTAAGAAAACCCTCTATTGAAATGTGTGGGGAGGGGTGTGGAATAATATAACTTTTAATATCTAACCGAAAAAAAATACAAACAGATTGTTGTTTCTCTCAATTACTTTGCACCAAATAAGAATATTTTGATGAAAATTAGAGATAATGTACTTCTTATGATCGTTAATGAACCTACCAATATTGATTTTAAAATATAAAAAATTACCGCCAAAACTTAAAAAAAATTGTTTGACATCTTTGTCTAACTAATTTGTTTATTTCAAATTGTAGGGTTTATAATGCTCCTTCAAATGTTTATAAACGTACATATACAGGTGTCCCATTTTAATCTATCACCCCCCCCCCCCAAATTTTGTTTATCTATCAATTAAATCAAAAAATTCTTCAAATCAAAGTTGTTTGGTTTTGATGGGAACCCGAAATGGCGTTATTAATTTTTGATTTTCTGGACGTTTTCATGGTCAAATAGGCCCAACATTTTTTTGTCAAATGGAAACCTATATTTTTATTACGGTATCTTATTTTTTGGAAAAAAACAAGTAGCTTTTGTTTTAAGCAAATTTTTATATGATTTCATTTTTCTTAATATTTAACAAAATAATTTTAAATTTTAGATATTCACTAATTTTTTACTCGAAACGCATTAACTTTAGAGGAAAATTGTAAAATACAAAAAATATTTATTTTAATCTGATGTAACTAGGAAAATGATTTCAGATTAAAAAAAATTTTTTTTGCTTTCATATTTTGAAGAGCAAAAGTTACAAAAAAAATCTGATATAATTTTCCTAATAATTTCAGATTAAAATAAATGGAAGAAAAAAGTTATTTACGTTTTTCTGATATTTTTCGGATTGTTGCCGTAAATAATTTTTCCCCGATTAACGTTCGTTATTGTTCAAAACAAATTACAAAAAAAATCTAGTTGAAAGAGGAGAGTTTGAAACAAATTCAAATATATATATTAGTAAGACCTCAAAAATTAAGAATTTTACTTATTTCACCCGCTAAAATTAATTATACCGTGCGGAAGACGGATTTATCCATAATCTTAGATATGAATTTTTTGAAACCAAAAAATTTGCTGTAGAGATTTTTCTTGTTTCAAAAAATTTTTGTAAAAAGTTTCGGTTTCGGTTTCGGCCGAAACTGAGATGAAAACCGAAATTCGGTTTCGGTTTCGGTTTCGGCTCAAAAATCGGTTTCGGTCGGTCACTACTTAATAGAATTTCGGGAAAATATGTTCCTTATAATCATATTAACGGTTAAAACGCATTTGAAAATTAACAAAATTAACTTGTAGATAACCTGTGGGGATTATATTTATTGTGATTTTTTTAGGTTATAGAGTTTTTATGTATTCAGAGGAATTCACATCGAAGAAATTGAATTTTTTATTTTTACATTCCGACTGACAGAATTGAATATATTTTCAAAAACGTACACTAGAGCAGCGTTTCTCAACCTTTTAGCACTTGCGACCCAATTTTCTATCACAATTCTCATCGCGCGCCCCTTCCCCCCATCCTCATACAAAAATTTTCACTGAAAAATAGATCTCAGCTAAATATAATACAAAATTGTCAATTTCTAATATTAAACCTTTTTTCGAAAAACTTTGCTCTGCAAGACAGGCCCAAGTGACTCACTAATAATTATTAATCTTGTTTTTAATTTAATATTGATAAGTTAATTATTAAATACATTATGCAGTACTGATATAATTCTATTTATAAGTGTATTATATCAGTGAAAATGTAAACGTGTATTTTATTTTTTACTATGTCAGAATGTATTTTATTGCTTTTCTTTCAGTAAATTAAATAATTTTTTTTCTCGATATGCTCGCGCCCCCCATTCAGATTCATCACGCCCCCCTAGGGGGGCGCGTCCCACAGGTTGAGAATCGCTGCACTAGAGAGAATAACTAAAAAGGCCTACCTATACAAACTAGATTATTCTTTTTTTAAATTATTATATTTTCTTCTGTCCAATAGTCTGAACGGTTCAATATACTGTTAATTTTTTTGGTTGATATTGTAAAGAAAAAATATCTTTAAAAAAATAATTTGAAATAAATGGTACATTTTGGTAATAAATAAATAATCAATTTTACGACGTTGTAAACAAAACAAAACACATTCTGTTATTCACTTGGTGCTAATAAAAAAACCCGTATAATAATAGAAACAAGAAATTACTATGTAACAAAGACACGCAACGCTTCTTGAACTGTTTATTCCAAAATGGACATTCTTTTGTATCTATGGGTTCTTTTAATTCTTTACAATAGGCAGTATAAGAATACAATGAATGTTGTTCAAAATATAATTCAGTAAATAGCTATAAGTTGAGCGATAAAGAAACTTATAATATAACTTAATGAAAGTATCAGCTGAGCGACATTCTTATACTTTTCAATGTTCACAAATATTACAAAATAAATAACTATTCTGGGAAAAAATTATCCTTAAAAAATTAAATGCAAATCTACTGTCAGTTCACAAGAACATTAATTTTTAAATTTCATGATTGTAAGTTTCATCATTTTTGCTGTAGAGTGTTCATAGACAGACACACAGACAAAAGTCATCAAGAAAATAGTTGTATTCGATGCAGAATCTTGAATTTGATTTTTTTCAATAGTCCAGTTTACATGTATGAATAAAAAAATACTAAAATATCTATGTCGTTTTCAAATATATGTAAAGCTAAGTGTATTACAATATTCTATACATAAATTAAAACACTGAAGTTTCTTGATAAGTCTCTTGAAATCTTGTTTCCAAGGACATGTTTAACAAAGCTTTAACAGCTTACTTATTGTTTGTGGTACCTATACATACTATGTTTACACGGTCATAAATTCTACGTATATTCAATATAATATCTATTATATAGATAACAATAAGAATTGAATATATAATTTTACTCTCGAATTGAATTCAGGTGTAGGTTATAGATTGTATACTATAAAGTACGAGTATTTTAGAGGAAAAAATCAAGAAAAAGTATAAAAAAAAATCTTGAAAATTAGTAGTTTTTCATAGCAAATCATAAACAATAGATTTTTAGAAGGTTTATTAAAAACTATATTTTTTGAATATCACAATATTCCTAAAATAAAAAGATGTTTTATACATTTTTATGATTTTTTTTAATGTCGATGGACACAATCAGCATATAAGACGAAAGTCAGGTATGTCAAGCTTATCTCGGTTTTTGCAACTGAAATATCGTCAAATTTTATAAGTAAAAGTCTTGTTTCGATCTTGTCTCCAAGCCATTTCGTTTATAAACAATATTCTTTCTAACTTATAACTTATAAATAATGTTAATATTGTCTTAGTCTCGTCTAAATCTCATTTTGAGATGAAGACCAAAAAAAGTCTTTTCTCTTCGTGCAGCCTTAATTATTTTTATATATTTATTTTATTATTTAAAAGCTTGCAAATAAGAACTGCCCAAATCGACATTCGCCATTATGATTCTCACACGAAAACTTCTTTCATTCCATCAAATAACCAATACTCTAATCAATCAATTATTCAACACTACAGCCACTTATGAATCAAGAACATTCAACGGTCGATCTGCAGTGATGTAATTTGTATCAATTGAAATAGTTCCTTCTCAATCTAAAATCTATATCTCAAACATCGGTAGCGAGCCTGGTGCAATATATATGCCAGAGCTCACGTGAAATAGGTGGATATATGTCCTAGTCTGCGGCTAACTTCTCCCTAAGGACCTCGGCTACAACCACCTCCAACTCACTTCGGATCCAATGTTAGCTAACGCTAGTATAACACCTTTCAATCAATTCATATTCACCGCTCGCAAAACTAACGCGGGAATATCAAAGTGCATTGCATATTATATGTATTCAGTGCAACATTTCGATGGGTATGTCACGAGGGTATGGATTGAATGATCGGGTATTGATGTCATGTGAATAAGTGTTGCTAATCGTGACCATTTTTAACCCGGCTCGCGGTGCGCCTCCCACCCGAATCGTTAGAGTTCAAAAAGAAAATGTAATAGATATTAAAGTTTCATTTTGAAAATGATATGCGTGTTTTGCAATGTTTTGAGAGGTGAATTTAATTCTTGGATTATAAAATAAAATGCCACATATTATAAAGAATTTAGTTTCTTGTTAATTTTCAAATTTTGTTAATTAAAAACAACCGATATCATTTTACAAAGTATTTCCATCGCTATTAACTATGTTTTTTAAGCATATATATTTTTTAGAAAAACTTCTTGTTAAGAGTAATCGTAAATTAACCCTAATAATTTTGTTTGCCAAACATTTATGTTACATAGTATAAACAGTTTAAAGCATATTTTTAAAAACGAAATCAATAAACTATTTTTTGGGTTTATTAATAATCTCTGATTATAATTATGTTATTAGAACTATCAATTTTCGCAATTATTGGTTTTGTTAAAAGAACCCATTGCTTGTTTAAACAAGTCGAATAACAATTTACATATATACTATATACAAATACATACATAAAATGTTCATACATGTTTTCTAGCTGTTTTTTCGTACACATTTTAATTCTAATTTTAGCAGTGATTTAAAATCGATGATGAATATCTAGAGAAGACCGTTTCTCACACAAAATCAATCAACTTGATGATGAAAAGAGAGTAACAAGAGCTCTCAAGGACAATACAGTCTAGTATATATACAGATTGTGTAGCGACTAATGTTTTCGCGTCAGTATATAGCGTCAATAATATCTCATACAATGTAAACTTGTGTATTTTGTATGTGCGAATATTGTTTAACATGTATTGTTTGTATTTTATATAATGCATAATAAATGGTCTTGCATTATTAATACATACTATTTATCTACGAGTATTTTTTTAGAAGTATTTTGAAAATAGACGTGTGTACATTTTTTTGTATGAACTAAAACCAAAACAGATTTAGATTTTTGTTAATTCGATAGTTCGGTCTTAATATTTAACTACCAATAAACTGTCAGACATTTTTTTATTGAAAACAGTGTTTTCAAAACACAGTTTCTAAAAAATAATTAGAAAATTAGAAAAATAAACAGAGTAACTTCTGTTTTTCGATTAATGTTAATTTTCGGTAATAAGGTGCGCATTTATTGTGAACACCAATATTATGTTTAAAATTACATTTTTATAAGTTTTGACTGTAATGCGTTCATGAACCGATCGACCGACAGATAGACAGACATCATTGGAATAATAGTCATATTCGGTTCAGGGACCTGAGCTAGAATTTTTTCACGATTTCTACCTATTTTATTATAGGTATTGTATCGTGGAGCTTTTACACATACATATATTTATGTTAGTATCCGATTTATGCTTAAAATAAAACTGTTTTACTCCAATTCCAAGAAGTTTATTTTATTAACTACACTGAAACAAACAATTACGTTTATAACTGTGTATGAAATATTTTACAATGGCGGTTTTTTTCGAACACTCTGTCGTACCCGGCGCCGCCACCAGTTGGCAGCACAAGCGCGCTCGCTCACGGGCGGCCCGATCATAAACTGCACATGTTTTTAATATTGCATGCCCGCTCACTAGGCGGCGGTAGGAGTGTGCAACGTGCCATTTCTCCGGGTTTTTGCATTTTTAAAACTAAATGTATGAAACGTTTTTCGCTCGTCCGCCATTTTCTTTGTACTTGGCAACAATGCTAACGATATATTTGCCAACATGAATTAGTAACGGGGAGGAATTTTAGAAAGGTTTTCTCTACGATTATTACCACGGGCTATGGAATTATTATATAACTTAACCTTTATGGGCTTTTTCGGCTATGTTCCGTAAGAAATTTATGTTTATGTTTCATCAATATGTAAAACATAAACTAAATCTTACGCATCGGAAATATAGATTTCTCTATACATTATTTGATGAATTTTTAAGCTTTAAATGATTTTTAGTTTCAGAATACAAGCCACATTTTTTTGGTTTCGCCACGCAGTATGAATACCTTCATATTTTTTTGTTTAAAAAGTGCATTTTTAAAATTGTAATATTATACTATAACGAAATATTAACCATATCATTTTTTTAATGAAGGGGCAAAAGTACACAATATAGAAATAGAATATGATAATGAGTCGATCATAGAATGATTTTATCATACAGGAAAAATTGACCCAACATGAACGGAACATTATGACTTTCTTCTCGAAGCTAAGGACAAAATTTATTTACAGCAATGAACCATATTTTAATGGGGAAATATATTTTCTACACTTTTATTGATTACTAGGGTTCCCCTGCAGAATTATCCACGTGTTTCAAATCAAAAACTGCCCTAAGGCGGTCGTGATGATTTAATTATATTAACTGCAATCGATTACCATTTTAAATTTTATGCATATATGTATTTATATTATAAAAAGTATATAACTATAATTATATAAATATAATTTGTTGATTTAATTATATCAACATCACACTCATCACAGTTATAACTATTAACTTACATTTCTATATTTTCCCATTAGAAAATATCATTAATATACAGGGTGACCCATTTTAAGTGCACACCTCTAATAACTTTTTATGGTGAATTGTTATCAAAAAACTTTTCAGATAAAAGTTACACGGTTTGGAGGGGGACATAGACGTATGAGGATGAAATTTTTTTAGGTGGTGTTTTCAGGGTGATATGAAGGTCAACATCATTTTTTTAAATAGGAACCTATAGTTTTAATTAAGTTATTTTATTTTACGTGAAAAAACACGAATCTTTCATTGAAAACTTTTTTTGAAAAACTTAAACCTTTCCAAGATATCTAACAAAATAATTCGAGATTTTGAACTTTCAATATTTTTTTTACCAAGAAACCATCAACTTTAGAGAAAAAGTACCAAATACAAAAAATGTTTATTTTGATCTAATAAGACTTATTAAAAAATTTATTTTAAAATTTTAAAACTTTTTCAATTCATTTTATTTAAGCAAAAAAAAAAAATTGTTAAAAAAAAATTAGAATAATTTTTTAAATTTTATTAGACCAAAATAAACACTTTTTGTATTTTATACTTTTTCCCTAAACCTGATGGTTTGGGAGTAAAAAAATATTGAAAGTTCAAAATCTTGAATTATTTTGTTAGATATCTTGAAAAGGTTTAAGTTTTTCAAAAAAAGTTTTCAATGAAAGATACGTGTTTTTTCACGTCAAATAAAATTACTTGATTAAAACTATAGGTTCCTATTTAAAAAAATGATGTTGACCTTCATATCACCCTGAAAACACCACCTAAAAAAATTTCATCCTCATACGTCTATGTCCCCCTCCAAACCGTGTAACTTTTATCTGAAAAGTTTTTTGATAACATTTCACCATAAAAAGTTATTAGAGGTGTGCACTTAAAATGGGTCACCCTGTATACCTGTCTTATTATTCAATATAAATTATCATATAACCTAACTAGGGTCGGGATTTCTAAAATTAAATTTTCGTGTTACAGTATCCACCAATTTATATTGATAACACAGGCCCACAAAAAAGATATCGTACTCGTAACCGGACTTACGTATTTTTGGACTAATTTCCCCAAAGAAATAGTAAAAATGTATATCAAAGAGAGCTTCCACTCATCATGGTAAATTATTTTGACAAAATCTAATAATTTACTTTTATAGATCAGATCAATTTGCTGTTTTGTATCGATGCACGACCATTTTTGACCGAGTTATTAACAATCAAAGTAAAAATCAAACTTTTAACTTTGAACACCTATAACATGGGAACAAATGATTCCAAAAGTAAATTTGACAAGCTAGCTGGCAGTCTCGTCTGCATGAATATAGTAAAAATATAACGCAATATTGTATACAATTTTTAATTAATACAGAAATACAAATGACACATCAAAATGCCTTGGACTATTTTTATGTTCTTAAGTACATATATTTGATATCTAGTGCAATATTTGCCTAGTCAATAAACGTTGTCTATTTGTGGTAGGGGATGATGAAATCGGGGTAGATCAAATAATAAAACGTTGGACAGTGGATCAAGACACCTTTGCTCGTTGTGACATTTGTTTGTATGATTGTTTGTTTTGTTTCTGAGCAATATTTGTTTACCAGATCATTAAGTATTTGTAAATAATAATTAAATGTTCTATTCTTGCACTAATAAATTATATCTATTAATAATCTAAGTAGGACTGCGTTTAATCAATCCCTAAGATATAAAAATAAGTTTTAGAAGGTTTATTATTTTACAAGCTTATATTTTTATGTGGGAGTTGGAATTTCTCGAACAGATCAAAGTTTTGTAATTTTACAAAAATATCTTCATACAATTTTTTTTATAAAAATGTGTCTTTCGATAAAAAGTCTAAATTCATGCAGTTCTCAAACGGTAAGTCAGATTCTCAAACCGTTTACTGTAACTTGAAAATACTTTTAATATAATAATATTAAGGTATAAGAATACACAAATGAAAGTACAAAGACAACAATTAAAAAACTGTATAAAAACATTTATTTTTTATATGTTTTACTTGCCATTTTTATTGCAAAAGGATATTTAACTAAATTTGAAAAGATATTGTAAATTGTGCGTAAGTACAATAATGTAAGTATATATATGTAATCATAGGCGCCGACTTTTCATTTAACCTGGGGGGGCGAGATTTTCATAATTTTTTGAGGGGGGGTGCAAAAAATTTCCTTAAAAAATGTGCAATATCCAACTTTCGTAATAACGACACAAATTTCAGAAACGCAACTAATAATGTGAAAAAAAAAATTTTTTTTTTTCATCAAATTATTGTAGTTTCGATAAAAATCGATCAAACTTTAATTATTTGAAATAATTGAAAAGTGGACATTTATATTTAATTTACAGAGGCTCATGAAACGTAAACGATGATTTTAGCTGAAAATATAGCAAAGTGTAGAAAAGTCGTAGAATTTTTTTAACTAAGCTTTGTAAAGGAAATAAAAGATGTTTTAGTATTAATTTCCTTTTTGACGAAATTTTTAGTGATCATTTTTACTCAAGTGACAAGTATTTGAATATTTACACCTTTTTTTAAAGTAAAAATCTTATTGACCAAAGTATCTTTAATTTAAAAGAAACTAGAGTTCAGCTGCACAGGGGGGGGGCGAAGCCCCCCTGGTATAATATCTGGAGGGGCGATCGCCCCCCTCGCCTCCCCCCCGTAGTCGGCGCCGTTGTATGTTATAGACAATTGTTTCTGAATAAAACCAATAACGATTGAATATTTTGACGTGTAACATGTTTTCTGGCATCATGTCACTGATAGATGTGCCAGACGCGTTTTTAATCACGTGAAAAACAAGTTAAAAAGTTTAGTTTTAAATTGGTTTATTTTTATTAAAATACTGGCTTATTTTACGTAAAAAACATGGTTACAATTACAACTTTTTATTAGTTATTATCGAATACTCTATTTTTTTAGAAATTTAAATTGTGAATAACGATTTGAAATTAAAATACTGTAATTTGGAAGCATCTCAAATACAAAACTTTTATTTAAACAGAAACTATTAATATTGGTCTATAAAAAATTAAAAAAAATTCTGTACATTTTTTTATAGTTTGTCATAATACCATTTTTTTATAAAAACTAATTCATACCCCTTTAACTCCAACTTCAATACACAATTGTACATTTTTTTATTTTTTTTATAAAAAGAAACTAGAACTTTGAAAAAAATGTAACAATAATTCACATTTACATATTCCTTAATTAAAATATACGAATTGGAGTGTTCTAAAAATAATTAAGCACGTACAATGTGCCGCTAAACAAATGCATATTCAAGAGAGCCATTTTATACATTCTCATTATACTACAAAACAATAGACTGCTGTCTGATGCCACGCGGGCAACAAGTGAAGCTCGAGAGGCGCTGCTACAGTGCTGCCACATCACGGCAAATGGAATAAACAAACCTTATTGAAATGAAATACTTATATTTCTTCTCGTTGACAGTTTGCAAAAAACTTTTTACGTAAATTTTAACTATTTTTATTACTGAATAATACATAAAAAAATATAAAGAAAATCATATAAGTACAGGACATCTAAAAATGATATATATGAATATGTTAAAATATTTTTAGTTATAATTTATTAATTAATTATCTTATAGAACTATAAGATCACCAGCGAGGTTACAATGGTAAAAAAATGTCATTTTTACTGTGGTTGATGATCGTTTCTATGATGATTATAATTGACTTTAAATACATGTAATGTACTATATATCAATAAAATATGATTCAATAATCTAATAAAGTAGTCTCCATTAATTACATAAGGATGCTTTCCAAAATTTTCGATTTCTCCTTCGTATTTTCTTACGTTTTTTTTTAATTGACTAAATCAACGATTATTCAATTATTGCAGCCAAAACTGGTTTCAGTTAACGTATTTTAAATAATTAATTAGAATGCTTTTGATAGATCCCCCTTCTCCCCCCAAAAAGGCTTTCATAATTAATTGAGGCTTCCTAAACTAGAATATACATTATAACATTATTTTCTGATACTAAACATCATAAAAAATAGCAAAAGTTTTTATAGCTGTACACATGGCATCATGTATGTACATTTTTTTATTTCTGTATTTGTCATTTTACCCTCATGTAAAGAAAATAGTTTCTCATAATAAGCACAATACATTTTACATTATTAATACAACAATAAACTTTAATAAACTGCACAGTTCCAGCGTTTAAACCGAAATTAAAAAGTAGAAAAAAAACATTTCACCACAATAATACACACAAACTATTGTTTCTATACAAAAGGAAACATTTTCTTTCTGTAAAGGTCTTGGTAGAGGGATGATTATACCCCTACCAACGTACCCGCCCCAACCCCTAAATCTAAGGATGAAAAACAACGTGAACTAGAGGTAAAGAGGACGGGAGTAAGAACAGAAGAAATATGTTAAGATAGAGGTATGTTTGTATTATTGATAAAAATGTGGCACCGCAAATTGTTTTATTACACACGCGGGTGACATCTGTGGGCGAAAACAGAAAATATTGAGCACCGCTGAATCAATAATTCACACACGTTGCGAGACGTGGAGGGAGTAATACTTCGTACCAACCACCATCCACTCTATATAGATATATACATATATATATATTCACATACGTATGTACATACAGTATGTGAATGTATATATGTAGGCACATATATACGCTCTTACCTAGATAAATGTTATTCTCTATATGTACCTACGCCTTATGTATTCATTCGCAGGTATATTATGTATATACTTAAAATTTCATCAATTAATTATTTAGATCTAGCTAAAGAATATAAGTACAGTTGCAATATGCATTGGCTTTTAATTGATTGAAGACAAAAGTTATCTATATAACAATAACAATTAATTTTTGGGGGATAAATAACGTTAATGTGCTTTGACGTTATGTGGCAACGATAGTAAACAATAAAAATTTACCAAGTGCGTGTCGAGCCTCGCATGTTAGTGTTTCGTATAATTTTTTTTATTTACTTGATTATTTTATTTTGAAATGCAAGCAGATATTTTACAATTTTGAACTTTTTACAAAATTATTAACTTGTCTTAGTACATACTGATAATTTTCTTGTAATCACTACGTCATTTCTCATATTTCCATTTTATTTTTACTAGACATAATATATATTTCGGATTTTTTTAAATTTAGATTGAGCATTAATATCGTGTGCCCTAAACTTATTATTAAAAAGACAAAATTAATCAAACATTATTGATTTTACTTGAAAGATTGCAATTCAACTATGACTCATTTTAAGTTAAAATCGAAAAACAAAATTATAAATTTTGCAAATGATTTTAGCAGTTATTAGTCGAAAAATTTAGTTTCGTTGCTTCTAGAATAATATTCCCTAAGTATGGTTCAAAAATGATATTTAAAAAAAAAGAAGCTTATAAATGTTCTGAACATTCCTCATAATTTTTTATCTATGGCAACTTTCAGATTAAGTGATACAATCAATTGATATACCACCCATACAACTCTAATGTAATGTACTTAAGTAAAGTAAAACATATTAAATCAATCAATATGAATTAAAAAAAGACAAACATCAAAAATACGTTTTAAAGTAAAATAAAGATTTACGAATAGAACATTCCTTTTGTGTAGGAAGAAATATAACGACTTATAAAAGAGTTTTCTTTAGTAATCTTTCAATATTTTAGATTTTAAACTTACCACTTTGCCGGAGTCTTCACGGTGTATTAAACACGCTTGAAAAATTTCCAAAACAAACTCCAGTAGACAACTTCACAACGAATTGGAGGGAAAATAACATGGCAGACTATAATGAAACGCATAAAAATTATGAATATATTTTATATAGTACCCAATATTACGCTGATTCTTAATAACCATGAATTCGGAGTCCTATTATCTGATCTTACCTGATATATTTCATCTTAGTGAATTTTATATTTATCTTTTTTCTCATCGACTGTATGTGTTTCATACATTTACATATATTTAACTTTGTTTAGCGATCTAGTAACTGACAACTTATATACAAGATATGTATCAAAATATTCGCAGTTGCACCATCAACATAATACAAAAAGTAATTTAAATCTATATGGTTCCTGACTTACGGAGCAACCTGTATATATTTTTAAATAATTCTGAACAGTGTATTAAATTTCATAATTAGATCACAATTGATTTAAAAAAACACCGAATAAAAACTATTTGTTGGCGGTTTTTTTAATGAGCTATTACTTCTTCATTCTGGATATGTTAAAAAAAATAAACATGTGTCCGGAAATTGTTTAAAATAACTTAACTGTTAATGTTTGATACGTTAACCGTGAATTATGCATGCATTCACGCCCATATTATTAATTTTTGTGTCATCAAAGCTCTTTAAAATCATTGTTCAGCACCTCCACCATTTTTATAAATTCTATTAACTTATGCATTACATAACATAGACTGGGAAATCTTGAAAAATAACATGTTTCGAGCACCTATAATCTCAAGCGATAGTTTTTATGTGAAAATTCCATAAAAATCAACCCAATAGCTTGCATTTAACGGGATATTATTTTATGTACATATACAGTTCATATTTAAAGACCTGAATAGGTGATCTCGAATTTTTTATACTGAAACCGAATCTGTTGTCCAAATTGCTTAATTCCGACAGATTATTGAGATATCTTAACCTAAAATTAGTTACCTTAACGTAAACTTGTCAATTTACTCGAGCCATCTCTGCAAAGGTTCATTTTTTATGAAGATTCACATGACGTCAAAAATTAGGGTCTGTTCCAAAAAAAGATCATTTCAAAAAAAAAAAACAAAATGTTAATTACAATTTAATCACAAAGAACTAAGCCAAGTTATTTTGTACATAATGTTTAAGCTCAGGGATTTAAATAGTCTGACTTTTTGTGTGGTTGTTGAAAATGAGCAATTTCAAATTAAAAATGTTTTATTTATTATAAATTTCTTCATGTAAAGTGAATACAGTAGAATCGGTTATAACAACATCGGTTAATACGACATATCGGTTTTAACGACTCAAAATAAAAGTCCTACTGAATCCCATGTAATTACATTTTTACCGGTTATTACGACTATCCGCTTTTACGACCTAATATGACCAGTCCCTTCGATGACGTTATAACTGGTTTCAACTGTATTAAGATTATATGAAATCTAAAAAAATTAGTCATAGATTATTATATAACTATTTCGTAAAACTCAAACCATCAAAGTATTGCATTTGCATCCATACAGAAAAGAGTAATTCCTTTTTCGTTGATTCGTTTTTTTATCGTTATTTCCATGTGTATAAAAGGGACTCGCTGTATATTATTTTTTAAATATTAACAGTAACAATACAACTGCAAATCAAAAACTAGTATGCGTACATACCAGGTCAAAATGAAAATTAATATTTGATAATTCTATATTTAGATTTCTATAATGAAATCTAGTATAGTTATAGTATATCGGATGAAATTAGTTAAAGTAGATTATGTGTGAGATGATGCAGTGCTCTCACTATTTTAATTACACAATTTATTATAAATTATAGGTAGATATTATCTTTTGTGACACATATCAAATAATTGATAGATATTTATGATAATTCGATTGCATGATAATTTGATTTTGTGGTTATTCCAATAATTGTAGTTCAAATTAAGTTTATTATACATACACTCCTGCCTTAATTGTATTTAATACGGTTAATATTTGATGGCAAATCAATGATACTTTACCTATTGTTTTACTTTAATCTATGTATTACTTAAATCTTTGTCAATTTATTGATAGATAAATTAAAAACGAACCGAAAAATGAATGGGCAGTTACTCTGTTTATTTATTTATTATATTTTATTTAGGCTCACTAATAATAATAAACATTCAAATGTTTTTTTAATAACAATCGCAAAAGCTTAAAAGATCCCTTCATTACTTTTTCTGATTTGTTTATTAAATCTATCTTTTTGCGTTTCGTCATTTAAAACATATTAATTTCTTTCTTCACTGTTAACCATTCTCTCCATCTAACTCTTTCCCCTTACAAGAATTTGGCTCAAGTCGCCAAATGCTCTCGGCCGCCAAACACGACGGCAATGAGCCAACGCTATAGCTGCGATCGTAAATTGAACTCAAACTGCCTTCAAATGAAGTGATATTTAATTAGAGCGGCATCGCGTACCCCCTCCTCCGACTCTATGTCACATTAACCCCCTACTACTTAACTACAGTTCATTGAAAATCCAACATGTGTTGACTTGACGGGTTTATGTCGATCGATGGCGCGGGACCAGGTTGTGAAAAATATACATAATGGAATTAGTTTATTAGTTGACATTGTTCTACATGTAAAGCGTACATGTTTATTTACAGTGACATTCGATTAGCGCTAAATTTATTATGTGCTAGCTTCATAGTTTTTATACTTGTATGAATAATTGAGCTTTAACCCTTAGCTGCCACTATGGGGTACTAGGGGCCCCATATATTTTCAACTTTAATGTAAGCTGTTTAAATTTTACAAGGTTTTCAATTTTTTAAATATATTAAATATTATATATTCTTTTAAATAACCAATTGGAGTGCATTCCGTGTCGTTCGAAGATGAGAGAGGAATTTTATCGAATTAAAATACTCAATAGCTTACGAATAGTAAGCATTTTAGTGTCTGAGGTACGAGGTGACTCCAGTGTGGCAGGTATGTTATTCTGGAGAAGTGGAGCAGCTAAGGGTTAAATAAAGAAAGTGAAATAAATTGTAAATAAAATGAACACAATTTTTTAACTTTAAATAAAATGAACACAATAAAAATTTTGATGAAATCTGCACCAACGTGTTCCCTAAAATCTCAGAAATGATACACATATAACCATGCCATCGCACAAAATAGATAACGATCAGTGAAAAATTAGCACGCGGATAAGGTTTGTTGCTGTTTTGTTATTTTGGTCTAAACATGATATAATAATGTGTAGAATATTATGTGAAAAATATACATATATATTGTTCTCTCTGTGATGAATCTCTCCCAGGCTCCCCCTGATTTGAAAATATACTCTTTATTTTGTTATTTAACGAAAAATCAAGAAACTTGTATTCAACATTTTATCTATAAATAAATAGGATTACATTTGTTTTCTGAAAACATTTTAATACAAAAGGTGAATTTAATCATATTCACGATAATAATAATAATAATAATAATAATAATATTTATTCTTTAAATACTCCTGAAGAGTGTAGAACATGTCATTTACATCATAAATAAAAATAAAAAATACAAAAAAAGAAATAGTGAAATATAGAGAAAAAATAAATAAATAAATAGAGAAAATAAATAGAAGAACTACTTCTAGTAATAATTAATAAATCATAATATCTATATGTAAATAATTTAATAGTTTTATGCAATTTTGGATGAGAACAACTCATCAACTTTATAAAAACAACGATCCAACAATAGTGCTTTAAGTTCGCTTTTGAATTTATTTAGCGGCAAGTTTATTAATTACGTAGGTAGGCTATTGTATATTTTTATTATATAATTTAAGGGTCCTTTAAATACTGTCGTCAATGTCGTGGTACTTTGTACGTAAGTGCCTTTGTTTCTGGTGCAATAGGCATGACATCGAACATTGTTATTAAAAAAATGTTGTTCTTTTTTTACAAAGAGTGCACATTCTAAGATGTACAAACTTGGTAATGTCAGTATACTTAGCTGTTTGAATAATGGTCGGCAGGATTCACGAGGACCCTTTCCGCCAATAATTCTTAGACATCGTTTTTGAATTTTGAAGAGATTAACGATATAATTTGAATTTCCAAAAAATATAAGTCCAAATCTTAGATTGGATTCCACTAAAGCATGATATGTATTAATTAAAGTTATAGAGCCTGTATTTTGTCTTAAAATTCTGAGTAGGTAGCAAAATTTGGAAGTTTTAGCTATAATATGGTCGATATGATTTTTCCAATTTAAGTGTTTATCGATGTTTATTCCTAAGAATTTTATACAATGTTCAAATGTTATGTCCATTGCTCCAGATAATCGTATAGTGTCGTCAATTTGTCCGTATTCTCCAAACTTAATATATTTGGTTTTCTCTAGATTTAGTTTTAAGTTATTTTTGCTAAACCATCTATTAAGATTTTCAACTGTATTGTTGATATGGTCTATAAGCTCTGTTTTGTTGTCTGAGTTAAATATGACACTGGTGTCATCTGCATATAAAACAATTTTTTCTTGTATTATTTTAGGTAGGTCGTTTATATAAATTAAAAATAATAACGGCCCTAATACTGACCCTTGCGGTACCCCCTTTTTAATAACTGTTATTTCAGATTTGTGTTTTTCAATTTGAACGCATTGTTGTCGATCACTGAGGTACGAGACCAATAGATTTAATGCATTACCTCTTATACCATATTCATTTAATTTTACTTGCAATAATTTGTGATGAACACAATCAAAAGCTTTTGATAAATCGAAGAAAGCTATATTCATCTACTCTACATTATAAACTGATTGTCAGATCCATAACAAAAATATGCATACGATCTAACTAAGCCCTGTGCAAGTTTATTGTTTTTGTACAACATTATATTGTTTTTGAACCAACCGTTTAGCAGAAACAAATCTGGATTATTATGACTGTTTTTAGTTGACTGTTGATATATAAACATTGTATGTCCTCAGAATTTGAATTTCTGTTTAATAAACAGCTCACTTTACGGTCTTGCAATTTTAATTAGACTAAGGTGAGAGAGTTGTATAAAATATACAGGTTTATCGTTTTTATTACTTGTCATTGTTATTGCTCTCTATTCTAGAGACATTTATGTGTTTTGTGTTACAACCTCATACCTATGTTCAAATAAATCATTAACAATATTCGACTGAAATACTTCTACGGTACTTGCGTGTGTAATTTTAATTATAAATAATTGCGGGTTATTTTACTGTAAGGTAGAAGGTGTAGACATGTTTTATAGTAGATTTATTTGTTCTTGTAGACGATTTTTTAGTGGAGATCAATGTGAAATAGCCGCAATAGTTTTTAACCGTATCTAAAATATTAAACATTTTTATTCCGTTGTTCTATTTACCTTTCGATTGTACATTTTATGGTCTGTTTTGATAGAATGCCTTAGTTGTATTATTTTATTAAAAATTGGAATAGTACAGTAACTTTATGAATATAACTAATGAAAATGTATAAATACTCACAGGTAATCATAAAATTAATACTGTTTTTCTTTGTAAAAAAGTTTTGTTTTGCTATTTTGACAAAAATTAGTAAATAAATAATTTGCATAGTCATTCCTTAGTCAGTATACACCAAAAGATAATTATCGAATAATTTTAATAAATACCGATAAAGTATTTAAATTAATGGCTATTTAATTTTTATACCAATTTAGAAAATAATAATTGCTCTTGAGATATTTAGGAGAATAAATTTTTTTTTGGGATACTATATTTTCCCCCTTCACATAATTTTAATAATTTTTATATAAAACCATTAACTAGCCAGGGTTCATGAGTTACACATGTGGCAGGGGACAGACAGACAGATAGACAGAGCGAAAAGTGTTTATTTGACCTGAAACGGAAAAATCAAGGAAAATTTTTGAAATCGGGAAGCTTTCAAAAATGATTGAATGTTTTTTTTAAACGTTACAGTCCTTCATAAACATGAGTGTATGTATTCTTATTAAATAAAATACGTTATTATCTAAGTATGAATACAATTTTTAACGCACAGAAAAATATTTATTTTTAAATACATAGACAAAAAAAATGAAATAGACAAAATTTTGGTACAATCTAATCTTGTGAGTAAATTATCTTGTATATGAACATTTTTCTAATAATATTAACAACGAAACATGAAAAAGGTATAGTAATAAAAACGATTTAATTTCTGGTAACACAGAACGCTGTTTATGGAGTATTTTACAGCCTATCAAACAGTACTGCAAAGTCATTAAAGAATGATCAAAAATGCCATTAAAATTATATGAGATGTTTTTTTCTTTTATTTTATATCTTTTTTAATACTTTCACTTGCTGTATGAACACAAACTGTTAAACTTGCAAAGGTGTTTTTGTTATAATTTTACGTCTTAATTATATCACCAGAAAAATGTATGCAAATGTATTTCTGAAAGGTATGAAAATAAATAAAAATGGTATTATACAACGCCTCTAGAGCAGTGCTTCTTAAACTTTTTGATATCCTGCCCCCCTTGCAGCTCATAATGATAACTCATGGCCCTCCTATTTTTTTTAAATCCAGATGGGGTAAAAATAATTTTTGTTTCATTTTTATAGGTAATCTAAGCGAGTGCATAATTTAATATTTAAACTGATTTATTTATTTGTTATATTCGCAGTTCTTCGTGGCCCCTTTGCGGGAAAATCCACGACCCCCTAGGGAGCCGCGGCCCACTACTTTAAAAAGCCCTACTCTAGAGTATCATAAAAGCCCTGTTACAATTTTTTTGAACTAGTAGTTACCGTGGTAAGGGTGGACAAAATTTAACTAGAAAAAAATAGGGTTAACTTTAAATTTTAATTATTGATTGACATTTTTACATCCCACTTGCTTTAAGTGTTCTTTTGGAAACTGAAAACGATTCGCCTATGGTTTGCCTTAATTTTAAACTAATCATTTTAACTAAACGTTATTGAAATTACTTACCATCACGCCATTAGATATGAATATATGATTTACAATCTTGTTTGATAGAAGGTCTTCTCGTTTCGTTATGCATAATAGTTCTATGCTTTGATATTTTACAGTAATTTTTCTCTATTTTTACACGTAGTTCCGATTGGTTTTTCTTCAAACGCTAGTATTCTTTGAGATTTTATGATCAAAGATTTTCAGATCATTAATATATCCTAAGAGTTTTTGTGGTCGGAAGAAAAAAATATTATATTTTTATACTTTTTTAATAAAAATTGTTTGTAAAAAATTTAATTTATTATAGCTAAAATAATTTACAAAGTTGAAAAAATGGTTTGGAACAGGCAGAAATAATTAAGTTCTCTCATATCCGGTTTCATAAAGGAGCTAGCAAATTTGTTAGTTAGCAAGCACTTTCAAATGAGGTATCAAATTTATATAACAGTTCTCTTTGAATTTTTAATTTGCAGTATGTTGGTTTTTTTTGTTTTTACTTAAATACACTTTAGTAAACATATTTTACTGAAAAAAAAAATCCAAGTAATATTTTTGATACCCCATTGGAGTGTTTACTAACTAGCAGATTTTTGCTAGCTTATTTATAATACCGGATATCAATTTATTTATTTGCAAAATATTTGTTTTTTTGTAGAAGTTTTTAACCTTTGAAATTATAATATACACGTCATACATATTCATAATTTTAATTCAACTTCAAAAGTAAAATACACGACAGAGTAACAAAAAAACATAGGACCACTTTATTGTTTAATTTTTTTTACCATTTTACATAAATAATAATAGTCCAATCAATTTGTATTTTTGGTCTGCATTGTTCTACAGAGTCATTTTTTTTAATTCAAATTGTTAAGGGGTGTATTCTGAGTACTACATTAAGTTGGCGTGGTCTATGACCTTGAGCGTTGTCCGCCATAAGCACGAAAACTTTAAACGTAATTATCTCGTAAACCGCTCATTCTACGATAAAATTTGTCATAACCTTTCTTATTCACCAGGGTTGAATCTACAATTTTATTCACAGGCTCAATTCTCTATTGTCAGTTGGTGACGAAATATATTGTAAAAAAGTTCACAAAAAATGATTTTTTGCATTTATTTCGTAAAGAAGCGATTGTATTGAAAAAATTTAAATCACAATCTTTTAGAACTCTCAATTTGTAATATTTTTGTTATTAGATGACATTTTACAAAATCGATAGTTTGCGTGTTATAGCCCGCAAAGCATTGCAAAAACACATTTTTTCATTATATTTCAAAAACTATAATAAAACCTACAAAATGTGTAATGACAAAAGTGTAGATAATAAAATTTTACACTTTCTTTGTTTAATGAAAAAAAAACTTTTTTTCGTTAAAAATTTTTTTTTGTTTATTTACAAAAAAAAATATTTTTTTATCTGAACAAAAAAAGTGTAGAATTTTGTGATCTTGACTTTTGTTATTACACATTTTGTAGGTTTTATTATAGTTTTTGAAATATAATGAAAAAATGTGTTTTTGCAATGCTTTGCGGGCTATAACACGCAAACTATCGATTTTGCAAAATGGCATCTAATAACAAAAATATTGCAAATTGAGAGTTCTAAAAGATTGTGATTTAAATTTTTTCAATACAATCGCTTTTTTACGAAATAAATGTAAAAAATCATTTTTTGTGAACTTTTTTACAATATATCTCGTCACCAACTGACAATAGAGAATTGAGCCTGTGAATAAAATTGTAGATTCAACCCTGGTGAATAAGAAAGGTTATGACAAATTTTATCGTAGAATGAGCGGTTTACGAGATAATTACGTTTAAAGTTTTCGTGCTTATGGTGGACAACGCTCAAGGTCATAGACCACGCCAACTTAATGTAGTACTCAGAATACACCCCTTAACAATTTGAATTAAAAAAAATGACTCTGTAGAACAATGTCTTACGAACTACATTTTTTTGATAATTTGATTGGACTATAAGTACTTTTAAATATTATACACGTAATTTAATTATTTAAGTTTTTTTGTAAGTAAGCTATGCAAATTGACGTTTTGTAATAAATGATATTCGTTTTTACAGAAATGACAGTTAATTTACTTTCAAGTGATATTTATTTACAAATATAAAAGTGACATTTTGCATTATCTGTAAGTATTATTGTTTTTATAAAATATTCTTTAAAATACTGAGTATGTACATTAACCAAATATACATGAAATGTTGTGCATAAACTTATAAAACTGATATTAATAATCAATTAAAAATTATACATTCTATGACGTTCATGTGTATTTGATAATTATTTTTTATCATAAACAAATATAGAAAAGGGACTTCTATAGCTTGTAGTTTTTGAATTAAAATAATTTACAACAAAAAAAAGTTATTACAAAATTATATTAATTGAATGTTTAAATCACATTTTTTTTTGTAGAGTATATAAATTTGAGTATCATAAAAATTATAGGTAAAATGCGTATTTTGCGATCTAGTCCAGCCTAACTTTTTTTAACTTCAACAACAAAAATACCTATAAAAATCTATAGTAATTATAAGAGATACAAAAACAATTTTTAATATAAAATACGACTATTCATAAAATGATTTTCGACAAAGGGAAAATACATAACAGAAAGCCCTACATTGTAAAATACAAAGAGCGTTTAAATATGTCCAACGTTATTGTATAGCAAACGTCATATAGAATTTTCTAGACATCATGAAAAGCACGAATGGAAATACTTCAAACAGGAAGACAATAGAATCCTATCATCAGTAGTACCACAACAATTTACGTAAAACAAAGAAAACATGAGTACCAACTTAAAATTTTTAAATGCATTTAGTGAATACAAAATTGTTATGTTTTTTCTTGGACTCGTGGAGAAATTAATTAACAATATTGTGTAGTTTCTTTAAGAAATGGAAAAAGAAAAATAGTTAAAAGCATTTTCTCTTTGTATAGCTTTTATTTCTGTCCTCTTTGTTGAATTCTTCAAATTTTTTTATTAGTGTTTTGCATTATCATTTATTGTCGTTTTTTTTTCATTATTAGTGAGTACATTTTCCGTAGAAAACTATATAATTAAGTACGCTGCTGATTTTACGAAGCACAGTAGTGTCAGTCGTCTTTTTTTACTAAAGATAAAGATGTGCATACATTTTTATGTTAAAAAAATATTAAATGGTTCCAAATTATATATACGCGAATAAAATTGAAGTAAAAATTATTGTCAAAAAAAAAAAAAAAAATTCGTTGTGCATTCGCTTTATTTATGCACAGATACCAAACTTATCGGCCGACAAAAAAACGATTTTCGACAGACAGAAAAAAATTTATTTGGCATTAGAGACAATGCAGCATGTATCGTTCGTATTCTTTGGCGTATTTATACATTAATGTTCACCTTGTATACAAAGCGTATCTGATATAGTACACATGGTAACACATTACATAATCCTTACATGCAATCACAGACAGACACAGTCATCAGTTGATTGTTTTAAAAGCTTTAAATTGGAGATTATTTAAGAGACCTCTGACGCCATTTGTGCTTTTTAATAAAAATATTATAATTTATGTTTTTTTCAAAATGGTAATTTTTTGTTGAATATTTACTTGATATAGAAGCAGTAAAATAACAGTAATATAAAATTAATTAATCTTGGAGGGGGGGGGGTCAAAGCGTAAATCAAATATTTTTTTTTATTCATGCAATTGATTTGCTAGGAAATTTTAATTTTTTTACTTCAACTCAAAAATATTTAATTAATAATAATAAACCAAATGATTATTGGTTTATTTATTTCTATATATTCTACTAAAGAAGACTCGCGTTTTAATACCCAGAGTATCGCACAATAGTACTCTTAATGATACGCAGTAATTGTCGGTTGGCACAAAAAGGATAGTATCTCAAACATTCAAAGAGCCATTGCAGAGTGTATTCGCGAGTAGAGAATTGAGGGGGTTATAGGAAAGAGATATTGTTGGAAAGGGGTACGAGGGATGAAATGATATCTGTGATGGTGGTCGAGATGACTGTATGGTTTTGTAAACGGAGTTAGCGGGAGGGATGGGGTGTAATGGCGGCTTGGCGGGGGGAAAGGGGGGGTAACACGAGTGATGATATCCACAATTCTCTATCTGATCCATCATCGGCGGATTCAAATTGCGACGGCAAAGAGTTCTAAATCAAACACGAGAGATTATTACTGTAAGGAATAGAAGTCGTATAGTAGTGACGCAGAGGTGATTTGGTAGTGTTTTTTATCTTGTGAGATGGGGGGGGGGATGTTTTTTTGTACTTATTTGTTTGTAATATTTACTAGTAAATATTGCTGAATTTGTCAATAATCTAAAATTAAACTTGCTGTTTTTAATAATTGTTAGATATGTCTGAATTAAATAATGTTTACTTTCACTATATTGTCTTATATTTTTACCAGCCGCATTCATTTGAAGTTTCACTTTTACATTTTTATCTCAAATAAAGGACCCCGCAGAATCCTTATGGGAAAGGGGTTTTGGTCAAACTCTGAAACTTTGGATTCTGATAGTCCTTGATGAGTAGATTGTGTCAATGGGCACAATGTTCTAAAAACTCAAATTTTTAAGATCGCCTTTAATTTATAATAAAAAAATTTGTAGAACCTTTATTTTCGCACAACTACTTGTATGTGTTCCCAAAGATATATATAATCGATTATCACCATAAAAAAGTAAACTTTTAAATTCTTTAGCCAATGGCAGTACTTAAATCTTATTATTACGTTTTTTTATTATAAACCAATCCAATTGTTTCATAGAATCATCAGTAATAAAAAATAATAATAGCCAAGAACTTGCTCTGAAAAATTATATATCTTATTTTATATCTTTTAATGATAATCTCGAAAACTACTGAACCGATTTTAGTTTAGTTTTCACCAATTTTTCAGAGCAAGTTCTCGATAATCAAGGTTCTACAAAAAATTTTATTATAAATTAAAGGCGAGCATGATCCCCAACTTCAGAGAGCTATATCTTAAAAGATTGGCTTAGTGCCCATTGACACTTTTGATTTACTCATCAAGAACTATCAGATTCCAAGAGTTTGACCTAAATCTCTTTTCCATAAGGATTCTGCGGGGTTCTTTCCCAATTTCATGATATATCATTGAAATATCACTGTTTTAAGATATTATTTCTAATTATGGTTGAAGAACATCATTAACCAATATTTGTGTATTTTTTATACTTGAAATTCCAATATCTCTATCAGATTTAACATCTATTATATTCTTAAACGTTATTTTTTTTTCTTAAATTGCTTCTAAGAAATTTATCTTTACTATATTTCCGTGCCGGTATAAAAAATAAATATAAATCATATTTACGGTACTGACAAGACGTCAATTAGTTTTATTTACGATACACCTGATGTTAATGTCATATTTAAAATACAAATACATTTAAATATACATGCATGAATAAAATTACGTTCGGAATAACGTTAGTTAATGCGTTTGACATTTTTTTGATTATCATCGCAGTCTATTAAAGAAGAATTGGAAATAAGAAAATGAGGAAAACGTAGAATGATGAAATGAAGTAGATGCCAACCGGTGATAACGAATAGAATTTATTCTCGCGGACTCGGAATGGTCTGAAGTTTCGTTTAGTGAAAACATATTTTTTTTATTTAGTACCTTCGCAGAAATGTCTACTGCGTTAAAGTAACCAATGCGAATATTACGAATCTAATATATTCTTAATTTTGTTAGAGTGGGAGAACGGAGGAAATTTAATTTTGTATTAATTATTTCAGTTCTGTTGGAAAAGTTGCTACTAAAACTAGCTGTCCATATTGAAGGCATTAAATTTAATTTCTTGTGAAGTTTTTAATTATGCTATTTGCGATTTATAATATTTTTGATGGAGGAGGGGTAAATGGTATTTATAAAATAATTTGTGTTAGTTTTCATTACTGTTGTGTATAATTTAACTATTTCGTGTCAAACTCAAAAAAGACTCCAAACATTCTAAGTAATTACAATTATTGAAAGTCTTAACCGATTTTTTTATTTTTAAAATATTGATCAATTATAATTGAGTCCGTAATTATTGAGTTTGACTATTATTTATATAAAAATATTTTGAACTTTTTTTTATTTGAATCTAACCATTGACTTCGAAGATAACGCCATTCAAAAAGGGAAAATTAAAAAAAAAATTAAAAAGAAAAACCTAAGACTGAAAAGTATACCTAATAATTAAATTTAACAGTTTCTAAAGTCGATATCAAGCTAATAAAACAATTGTTAATAAAGAAAAAAAGAAAACCTACTGCAAAAACTATTAAATTTAATTATTATAATAAGTATAAGCGTATTTACTTTTTTTTTAAAGTTGGTTTTAATATTAGGTATTATTTATTTATTTTTAATCATTTAGGTACTACATATTAAATATTTGAGATATTTGAACCTACTAAATTTTGAGATTATAAAAATTTAATAGTAGATAGATAGGTTTTTAAATTGAAAGCAGAAATTAATTTCTACTATTCGATATTCATACACCGAATTTTTTTTATGAATGTGTAATAATGATATTCGAATGAATGTGAACAAAACGACTTACGAAGAATGGAATGGTGGTGCTGAAACGGTATAAACATTCGTGGTTTTAATAAGCGATTATAGGAAAAAGTGCTGACCCTCGGCAAGTTTTTCAAATAACGCCACAACTTTATTTGCCCTATAGATTATCGAATCTGGTTTGCAGACATAGTGGTAGCAAAAAGTACGATTTTTTTATTTATTTTTGTTCTATTCGTTTCATATTAATTGTTCAGTTTTAATTGGTTTTTAATAATTGGCTAATTTTTATACAAGATTATCATATATTATTTTATTAGGTATTTGATATCATTTTCTCAACAAAAAACATTACTACCTATTATGTAAAATTGGACACTGTTATGCACTAATGTACAAACAATGCTCATTTCGAAATATATCAACATTTTTGATGCGCGCAAAGAAAAATGCATTTGTAATTTGGTTTATTTCTTTTTATTGGTAAAAAGTAATTTGACGTGAGGTTGATTAATGAATCTTCCATTATAATCTGAAAACATTGTATATTTATAATTATTCTCTCTTCAACCAAACCGAAAAGAGTTTTTGTTAAATTATAATTTAACCCTCGGAGCCTCTTATGGGTCAATTTGACCCATACACCGACTTTGATCGTGAATAGCGCTCAGATATTTTAATTTTTCGCGATTTTTTTAAAGTATGTTGAATACTTCAAAGGTATTTGTAACACTTATAAATTCATTTACCATGAATCAAAGTATACCTTTGAATTTTGGTAAGTCAAAAGGTTTCGTAGTTGCGGAATTATAGGCGATCAAAAATAAGCAGGGTCAAATTGACCCAGAGTGTACTAGTAGGTTGAAAAAATAGGTGTGTACTCCGAAGGTTAAATAGGTATATTTTTTTACTTATTGTTTTCGGTAATGTAATCTTAATTTTGAATGAATCTGCATTCATTATAACTGATTTTGTGTGAGTTTATAGTTAGTGCATATTATAGTAGATAAAGGAATGTATACATTATTTAATTAGATATTTTATTTATATTTATTTCCAATAAGAATTAGTAAATTGATAGATAATAATCAATAATTTTATTACGATAGTATTATGTACTCATATACATAAATATCATTAATATCATATAATAACTATAGTTAATAAATATTAATGTTCGGTATTTCTGAAACATGGACAGTATTTTCATTCGCTAGAGCTGGATTTCCATCAAATATGTGAAATATATAACGTGGAGACAGAGGGGCTTAAGTGCATAGGGTTGATATAAATAAAAACCGGGGAAGTGTCTCCGCGCGATCATCAACTTTAGGTTAAAACGAGAAAAAGAGGGCAGATTGATGTGGTCTATAAAGAAGTAAAATTTAAAAGAATTGATATACTTGCGAAGAAAATGGATGTCGTTTATAATATATCGATATTAAATATCTAGGTGAACCATCGTTTAATAGATAATAATATGTACATACAGGGTAGGACTTGGAGAAATTGTGAAATAATGTTAAATATTTTGGCTGTTTTAAATTTTTATAATTGGATGCTTTTACGTAATATTAGTAGATTTTTTTCACCTCATGCAGTCACATTTGATAATTTCTTTTGCTTGCTTTAAATCCCATTGCTCCGTAGAAAATGAATGAAAAGAAGATAACTCAAACTTTAAAATGCCTTTTTTTCGATCATTTGATTTTTTTCCGTGCTCTTTGACAATAATGACTTTCTTGTGAGTGTTATTCAATATAACTCATAGATTTAATACTTTTGAAGCTGAAACTACACGCTTTCAGACAATATCAGCAGATTTTGTTTACAAATTTTTTTACAAATTTTTATTTCTTTATAATCTCATAATTCGGTGAAAATAAATAAAACAAATTTACAAAAAATCACTAAAAAAAATACATTTAATTTTTTTTTTCAATTTTAACCAAAGGTAAGATGTTTTGTACATTGATTTTAATTAGTGAATACAATACCGGGATCCCGAAATACCGAAATCCGGGATCCCGGCCAATTTTCTTCGGTATTACGATACCGGTATTTCGGTATTTATAATTAGTACTAAAATACGTATAAATAACCGTAAAGAGTTGCTTTTTCCACTTAAATTTTCTTATATAGTTAAACTTTTTTGTGATATGTAATTGTAGTGTCAAATTATGATATTTTCCCGATATGTGATAGATTTTACTAGCAAATATTTTATTTTGAATAAAAAAGTAACAACTCACAATGTTAAAAATTATATTAATTTCAGGGCAATAATAGAAGCTCAAATAGTTTTTTTAAGCAATATTACATATATCGAGCTTTTACCTCCAGATAATAAGCGACAATTTTTCCAAAATAGAATTTTGTATCGCAAATGACATCAATTCTTTTAACCCTGAGATTTAATATTAAAAAGTTAGAAATAAATTAATATTTCATTTTTTCTTCTTCATATATTTGTTGACATTCCTGCTCCTAGTCAGTTATTTTAATTTTTAAATACTTATTGTTGAAGTCATCTAGAACTCGCGGTATTTCTATCATAACCGCTAAAAATTGCCATATTTCTTCAATAAAGTAACAAAATACCTCTCTAAAACTTTTTGTAGCTTACAATAATTCGGCGACTGATTTTTTTTAAATACCGGTATTAATACCGATATTGTATTCACTAATTTTAATTCATTTGATGAGAGCAATTTATGAGATATTTTGTTGTGAAAAGAGTGAGATAAATATATTTTTTCTAATTATAAAAGTTAAATTTCTAAACACTTGATATAATTTTTAATAAAAGCTCTAAGAACAGATGTAGAGGTTATGTTACTCATCCCTGCAAGGATAAGAGAGTATCACGTTTTAATAAACATTGAAAATAGTATATACACATTATTGTCCACGCTAACATCGGCGAGCAGCAGCATTCAGAGCTAACAACAGAGTCTGTGTTTTTAATTTGAGTCTTTTGTGCATCCGCTGGCGCTCTTCATTTTCATGTGCAGCCCCGGAAACAAGTCATTGTTCCGCTTGGACAAGAAATTTGCACACACAAAAAAATACACTGTATCAGATTCTCGACGAGCAAAAGTGCAATTTGCGGTAATAGAAACGGTACTGTTATTAATAAACGAAAAGCTCTTAACTGTACACGGAACGGTTTTTTTCCCTGCTCTGGTTTTATTTTGTTTGCTGTTGATTAATTTGATAAGAGTGTTATGTTTTTAATTTTGGAATTGTGGAAATATGTATTTATTATGTTGTTTTTCCATGCTGTTTAACTCTAATGAGTTTTAATGTAAGTTATTTTTAGGATGATAATGTTAATGAAATTTTATCGCATTAGCGTTTTAGCGTACATACATATATGAATGACTTCAACTGTGGGATGATCATTTTAATTATACAATTTAAATTCAAGAGGGAGGGGGGTAATTTTCATATCTACTCAGCACTTATATATAAGCAGAATAGTTTCAACATTTTTTATTTTATTAATGATAAATTATTTATTGTTTTAATGTATATAAATTTTCTGATATTAATTACTTGTATAACTGTTTTTTTTTGTTGTTTTAGTTTATGGAGTTAAGTTGGAGAATCACAATCTTGGTACAGTTATTTATTTTAAGTCAAATAAAAGCTACTGATATTTTCGAGGTAAGTCAATACAATTTTTTTTTTATTTAATAAGTTAATATAGAGTTAAGAGTTATTGTTGAATAAGAACGAAATGAAATATTGTTTTTTATCGAATATCGATCACTGTTTTCTTGAATATAGTATAGCAGTGGTTCCCAAAATACAGTTCACGGGCCGAATTAGACTTTTGAAATATATTTATCTGGCCCGTGATTATTTTTGACATCATTTAAAATATTTTTTCATAATTTTTAATTTTCTACACTGTTTTTACAACGTTAGTATATTATGTAATATTTATAATTGATTTTTCTATGAGAGCCTATATGGATCTTGGCTTCTGGGTAAAAGCCGATTTGGTCGTGTTATTGGCCAACATTTCGTCACACATTACAATGGACATTTTCAGGGCTCTTCGAAAAGAAGAAGAATCCAATGTGCAATGTGTGATGAATCATTTTTAATAATAACATGATCAAATCAACGCGGCTTACGCCCATAGATTCATATCAAGATAACCGCGGAAGCCTCAAGAGCCTATATGTTAAATATTGAAATTGGCAATTTCATTTGAACTTACTCAATAACTATAATATCGACGAAAGTGGAGATTTTTAAATCTTTATATTCAAATATCGAAAATAAAAACTAGATAATATGAAAATAGTTTAAGTTAGAAACATTAAGAACAAATATAATACAATTGTTATATAAAGTTAACTTGTAAACGAATATTTAAACCTTTCTCTCTGATGGAAGAACGTTCGTTCCTTGCCTTACGTTTATGTCAGTTTACCCCATTGCATCTCCTGTATTAATATTTTATTAGACACACAAATTATTTCTTTACTCGCAATTTATGAGTTACACTTTAATTTCCTTTTGTTCAGAAAACCGGACTACGTTTTATCTTGCATCTACACTGTCTTACGGAACTACATTTTTTTTATCTCAAATTCATATTTGAAATTGATCGAGTTCTGCGCGTTTCTATTTTGATTATGTTTCAGTTCACTTCATAATTTTATATTATCGGCAGTTCTAAACGATTTGTGTTCAAGATTGAGTAAATTTTTTAGTACATATTATGTTTAATGTTATCGTTTTGCAATGGTGTTGTTTTTAATAATATTCTTCGAAATTATCGATCCTGATTTCTGGGTATAAACCATGTCGATTTGGTGGACATTTTCTAAAAGAAAAATATTGGATGATATAATGACCAAATCGATGTGAATTTTGCAGAGAAGCAATTACTATTTTTCGGTATTAGATTTCTAGATTAATTTTATTCAATTTTAGTTAGTATTTCGAAATAATTTCAAAAAGTTTAAAAATTGATACACACTGTTACTTTGTCGTTATAAATATTATGGAAATAGTTGAAGATACTTTCTGTTAATTGCTTTTTTATCAAGCATCATTATTGACAGGTGTCAATAATGAGCTTTTTATCTATTCACGTTCTATTAATAATGTTTTTTTTTTAGTTTTAGATTTAGTTAAACGTAGATTTTTATATTGAAAATGGTAAAAGGTTTAATTTTTTCAACCGCAGGTCTGTATCTCAAACCGTTCTTGAGATACGGCCTCTGAAAATTTAAATTTTTTTTCAAAATTTTGGGAGAAAATGTCCATAACTTTTGAACGTGTAGTAGTACAGTCAAAGCGTCGTAAAAAATAAGGCAACCGTGCATTTTGGGTAGGCAGCAATTTTTTTAGGTGGGTTCGTAGAGGGATCATGCGTGACTCTAAAACTCATTTTTCGGGTTCCCGAAAGATATTGTTTTTCCGTAATCTTGAAAATAAGGGTGCAATTAGTTTTTTTATTTATCTCCGTAACAGTCAGCTTATCAAAAAAAAATTAAGAAGCATTTTTGAAGGTAATCGAAGTATCTATAACTTTTATTCATAAGTTTTTGGCTTAGCATTAAAAATAAAAATGTTATGAGCAAAAAAGGATAAAAAAATAGGGGATGAAAATCTTTAAGGCAATATAACTATTATATTTTTAGTTCTACAAAAAAAGTACTTCTGACCTTTTTTGTAGAACGTTTCTTAACACACAATTTAATCTATTCATTTTTTTATTTAATTTATTTTTATTGATGTTTCAGCGTTGTTAAGGGAGGTAAATTGAAAGTATATGAGTTACGTAGGTACAAAAAATTGTTGATACAAAAAAAAGTTTGGAATAAAAGTTGTTCGCTATAATATTTCCTACAGCTTCTATTATGAAAAAAATATTAAAATTTCATTTGTTTATCCGCTAAGCAACAAAAGTGGCTAAAAGCACAATTTATTATGTTTTAATATCTAATTAATTATAATGATTTTTTTTAAGTTGTTACCCCTGGAAAATTAACAATTTATAGTTAAGCACATTCATTGTAAATTTGGTATTGATATCTTGAACTGTTATTGTTTTATTAAACTGTTAATTAATTGTCTTTTGATTAACAGTAAAAAAATTACTATAAACTTTTTTTGCATAATTGTTTATATGGGTTCCTAAAAACGTACATATATATAAGTGATTGCCACCATAAAAAAGTTAATTATTCAAATGTTTGGAAAATGGTGACGCTTTAATATTACTGTCAGATATTTTACAACAATAAGATTTAAGCATCACCATTTTCAAAACTATTGAATAATTGACTTTTTTATGGTGGCAATCACTTATATATGTACGTTTTTAGGAACCCATATAAACAATTATGCAAAAAAAGTTTATAGTAATTTTTTTACTGTTAATCAAAAGACAATTAATTAACAGTTTAATAAAACAATAACAGTTCAAGATATCAATACCAAATTTACAGTGAATGTGCTTAACTATAAATTGTTAATTTTCCGGGGGTAACAACTTAAAAAAAATCATTATAATTAATTAGATATTAAAACATAATAAATTGTGCTTTTAGCCACTTTTGTTGCTTAGCGGATAAACAAATGAAATTTTAATATTTTTTTCATAATAGAAGCTGTAGGAAATATTATAGCGAACAACTTTTATTCCAAACTTTTTTTTGTATCAACAATTTTTTGTACCTACGTAACTCATATACTTTCAATTTACCTCCCTTAACAACGCTGAAACATCAATAAAAATAAATTAAATAAAAAAATGAATAGATTAAATTGTGTGTTAAGAAACGTTCTACAAAAAAGGTCAGAAGTACTTTTTTTGTAGGACTAAAAATACAATAGTTATATTGCCTTAAAGATTTTCATCCCCTATTTTTTATCCTTTTTTGCTCATAACATTTTTATTTTTAATGTTAAGCCAAAAAGTTATGAATAAAAGTTATAGATACTTCGATTACCTTCAAAAATGCTTCTTAATTTTTTTTTGATAAGCTGACTGTTACGGAGATAAATAAAAAAACTAATTGCACCCTTATTTTCAAGATTACGGAAAAACAATATCTTTCGGGAACCCGAAAAATGAGTTTTATAGTCACGGATGATCCCTCTACGAACCCACCTAAAAAAATTGCTGCCTACCCAAAATGCACGGTTAAATGACGCTTTGACTGTACTATAGTTGGAATTGATTTTCGTTGACGGATTTGAAATCAGCGTGTCAAAATCTATATAATAATATGTATAATACTTTAAAATCCGACAAAAATTTTTTGCTAAAAATCGACATTTTTTAAGGTATACCCCTTTGAATTTTTTCGATTTTTCGTGAATTTTTTTTTGTTTAGTTTTGAAGTATTATATGTACAATAATGTACATGTTATTATAAAGATTTTGGCACGCTTATTTCAAATCCGTAAACGAAAATCAATTCCGAACACACGTTAAAAAGTTATGGCCAATTTTTTTCAAAATTTTGAAAAAAAAACAAACTTTCAGGCCATATCTTAAGAACGGTTTGAGATACACACCTGCGGTTTGGAAAATTCAACTTTTCTCATCATTTTTAATATAATTTACATACTTTTAAAGAAATCTAAAAAAAAAAAATTAGTCTAATTTCATTATTGAATTAAAATAAATATCAACTTAAAGGTAAGAAAATACGCAATAAAGTCATACTACTATGTTAACAACAATTTTAATTATTTTTTATTTAATTTTTCATTTAAATCACATTACAGTGAACGAAAACTTTAGAAAAAAATTGCCCATTTAGTAATGAATTCTTAAAATTTGGTACTTTTAGGTTGAGTTATCTCAAAAACCTGACGTGAAATCACTTATTCAAGTAGATACAGCAAAAACAATGTCGGCCTATGTTATTTATTAACAAATAAATTGTAATACTTTCGTCTCCTAAAATTCAAAATTAAGTTGGATTTTAATATCGAATTTCACCGATAAAAAATCTTTAAAAAAAAGAAACAGCATTGAGTTTAATATACAACCTTAATTTATTTCAACCCTTTGAATCGAGTTTAGAACCCGGGCACAATCCATTTTACGCACATCCACCTCACACCCCAAACCGTTACTAAAAGGTCTTCGACGAAGAGTGTTCCCTCTCACCATTGCGTGACGTCGACAGATAATCCTTCTTCACGAGGATGTGACAGGAGATGCCTTCGCCGTCGTCGTGAAGGACCTTGCAGAACCATCGCCATACATAAACCTCGCGCAGCAATTAACGCTTTACGGCCTAACAATAGTCTGGCGTCTGTAAAATATGAAACGGAATGTTCTAGTTTAACCAGATTATTGCAGATGGCGTACCCGTTTGTTATTGTGTTCAACTCGTGCTTTATGCGGGAGATGCAACGTTTGTGACAAGCTATATAGAGTTTCGAAGTATGTGAGAAATAGGTTGGTGCAGATATAATGGCCGATTTTATCATAATTGAATTGAATGTAATATTGAACGTTAGAATTTTTTTCCTACCGCACAATTACATTCTCACATTTCTTTATCTTTTAGACTTATTTATCTAAGACCGTGTTTAGAACAAAGAGATAAAAACAAACCAGTAACAAACCTTTATACATTTTTAAATACAGTGTTATTGGTTTGTCTTTTTAGTGTAAAAACGGCATTATACTACCGCATGCTTAAAACAAAGTTTTTGGTATATTTTTGGTATTGTTTATTGGTGAAATAAAGATGGATATATCATACAGAATATACCTTAAAATGATTTACCTAACTAAAAAAAAGTCATTTCATATTTGCCAGCCTAATATTAATTTAAATTAATTAATAAGAGATTACTTTTCGGGCTGTTGTCCACGTTGTCGTATAATGTTTCTTGATGTTTCGACTCTCATGTTGGAGTCTTCTTCAGAGGTGTTTCTGAAACGTCAAGAAACATAATACGACAATGTGAAAAATAGCTCGAAATGTAAGCTCTTATGGACAACGGTCACGAAATCCTACATAAGTAAATAAATTAAATTTGTTTAGTATGTCATTGTAAAATATTAGTACATTTTTGAAAATTTTTGACGCACACAACGATCGTTAGATGCGATTTCCTAAGCATAGATCGTGTTAAATTGGTAGATGTAAATACGCGGTGCCAGTTTCAGCTGTCCGGATGTGAACGCGTCGCGGCCGGTATGTTTTCGTTCGTGGTGCGGTGGTTAAAGGACATTTGTCTACGCACCAAGACACGCGGAATTCATAACGCGGCACGGTGGAACAAAGGCGGGCCGCGCTCGTCAATCACGAATGTAATAATGTCGCACGGGTTCGAATCCCAGACACACTGTGCTGCCGACGAACAATTAATATCGGCGACGCGACTCCTCTTTACCCCCTCTCCACACTTTGTGCGTTCATATACAGCATCTTACTGTTATCGTGCAAAACTATGTGTGGTGAGAAATTGGGATGGGGGTGAAATGAATACAAATGTCATATTGTGAATGAATTGTTAGTGAAATGGATGAGAATGATTTTTTAAAGTAGATGTGTATATGTACATATATCAAAGTTGCCATTTTGGACAGAGAAAACCTTGCTTTTTAACTTTTTTTGTACACTGCTGAACAAAATTTATGACCCATAACTTTACAAAGTTTAGCTCATTTTGAAACATATTTATTGGACACAAAAGTGTTATGTTAAATAATATTTTGTGTCCATGTTTCAAAATAAGCTAAACTTTGCAAAGTTATGGGTTCCCTCCACTCTTCCAAACTTAAATCATTTCATATATTATATCAATATTTTTAATTGTAACAAAATGTGATTTATTAAAATATTTAATTTACAAAAATGCACTGGGAAAATATTTAAATGCATCCCTAATTAAGCTATTGATATCGTTTTATCGATGTTCAACTGTAAAATACATTTTAATTTTGAATTACAGTTGTAACAAATACAAATATGCTGAACAATATTTTAAAAGTTAATGTACGAAATCTACAGGATGATTCAGCACTGTCGTGCCAAACTTGAACAGTAGATTGAGAAAAATATTTTAAGCAAAAAACTTCCAATAAACATGTGTCCGGAAATTTTTCCTTAGGGACCTACAGGCCTCCAAAGATTTTACTAAAAATGAGTTTTAATTTAATATCTAGAGAACCATTTGTGATATAATTATGAAATTTAGTATTTGGTTAAGTAAAAATATGTGTTATCGATTTCTAATATTAACCAATTATATTTTAGACCAGGGCTGTATGGGCCCATCGATTTTTATCTAGTATTTGTTTGTTTCTTAATTTTTTTCCTGAGTTGGTACTTTTATAAGATTATATAACACAAAATACACCAAAACATACTTTGCTTGTTTATCATAAGATAAACCGTTTTCGAGAAATATCGATGGAAAAGAAAGCATGCAGAATGTAACTTAATACGGATGCTTGAAATTACAAAAAATAAATGTATATTCTTTTTTAATAATTAAAGGTAAGAATAAAGTTCAGATCAATAAACCTCCTAATATGAATCCTGTAAGATCTATAGCCAATTCTATTACTGTTACATGTACTTTATTAACATGACTAAAAAACAAACTAAAAATGACTATGTATTTGTTGATATGGATGCATTTTCGAAGGTATATGTATATTAACTTTTTGTTTTATTTTTTCTCATGGAACAAGAATATAAATTTATTTTTTGTAATTTCAAGCATCCGTATTAAGTTAAATTCTGCATGATTTCGTTTCCATCGATATTTCTCGAAAACAGTTTATCCTATGATAAACAAGCAAAGTATGTTTTGGTGTATTTTGTGGGTTCTCTAGATATTAAATTAAAACTCATTTTTAGTAAAATCTTTGGAGGCCTGTAGGACCCTAAGGAAAAATTTCCGGACACATGTTTATTGGAAGTTTTTTGCTTAAAATATTTTTCTCAATCTACTGTTCAAGTTTGGCACGACAGTGTTGAATCACCCTGTATATACACACTTCATACGAATTAATTGTCATAGTAGACCATACCTATAAGAATCGATTTGTTGATATTTAATGTATTTACAGCTGAATTTTATGTAAATAAATCGAATGATCCTTACATATTTTGACAAGCGTCTAGAATTCTAGAAGATATGTAATAAATATAATAAAGATAATTTTTTAAATGTAATTTTTAATTAAAATAATATGTTGGAACAAATTATTTTTATAACATATGTTTTTGATACAAACTGACCACAAGTATACAATTTACTTTTAACTTATTATCATCTACAATTCATTTGTGTACTTTACTCAATGCAAAAAAAAAACTAAACAAAAATATAATATTAGTGATTAAAAACTGATCAGCTTACCCCCGCGCGTAATTTTGATATTCATAATGAATTAATTAAAATACCATTACGGATGAAATATCTGCAATACTAATGGCTGAGATGTGCTCACACAACACGGGCGTTCTTGAAAGCACATTTACATTATTTGCGGCTCAATGTAAGTAATTTATATTCTTGTATATTATTAACTTTTTGCGAAACGTGATTTAGTTTCAATTTCGATCACCAGGTGTGCTAGCATCGTCTAATGTTGCCTCACAATAATTCGCCCGTTGTGTCCGCTATTCGAGCGAACCGTCTTGTTCCTCTGAAATACAACGTTAGTTTCTGTACGGGATCATCTTTAGCGAGTTTCAAAACAATACTTTTTTTTCAAAAGTTTTTCATACCGCAGTATAATAAAGTTACTGAACTTTTTCGTTTTGTTGTCAGGTTTTTGTCGTTCATGAAATTTATGGAATAATTGTTCGGTTTTTAGGTATATGTATATTTTTTTTTCTTTTGTTTGTGTACTTTCATACTTGGGTGCTATTTGCTTATATCGTGTTTTTTTTATAATAAAATGTTTGATTAGTGTGTACAATATTCATTTCAGGTTTTATTGATAATAGTCAATTTTTCATGATTTTTGGTCTTTATATGGTCACCATTTTGTAGAAAGAGGTAACTAGCAATTCTGCCAAAATTTAAAATATGTATTATGAATTATGATGTAGAAATCGAAAGAAAATTATCGTCACTCACCACACGTTATTTCTTAAAATAATTCAAAAATATAATCTAATTTTCCCATAATCACCTTTTCGATAATATTTCAACTGCTACTCACTGTCCTAATTATTTTAAAATGATTCTTAACTTTACTAATGTTTTAAACATTTTTAATCGACATAGTTTGATTTACATAGTATTATTGAAAGTGTTCACAAGTAGGTACAATTCAAAATAAAATAATTAAAAACATTAAAAACTATACGATACGGAGCACCAATACGTGAGGCTTGATTCTCACTTGGCATTATTTTTATTATTATTTAATAATTTTATGTATGATGAGACTGCATTGCCTGATTTTTAAAATAATTATCTATATTATAATTTTTTGTTCAAAACAAATTAACGCGGAAAGAAATTTTACCAAAAATAGATGTTATCAGTTTGGCTTTTGAACAACTGAATTCAAGAACCTTCAAGGAAATTTATTTATGAATGAAATATTGAATATACGTATATACATTTTCTTTAACCTACTAAAACTAAAAGCCAAAAACAAAATCATTATACTTAGGAGAGAACGTCCCGCTTGAAATTAGCAAACATTTACAGCTCCACAGAGATGAGGGTACGCGATATATACGACATTATTAATACGTCATACAATATTGTATATTAGAATTAAGTGCAAAGCGGGGGTGGGGTACAGGCAAGCGGGAAGAGTTACCATAGGGGAATTTTGAAAGGTTGAGGTGGTAATATTGCCGCTACATCTCTAGAGGTGGTACAAGATAATTTTCCCTGATTTTATAAACAGCGACGTGTACCTATACACTTATACATATGCTTGTGTGTATGTGAATGTGGGTGTGTGTCGGTGATTGTATTAAATTAATAGAATCTATGCATGACTGTAGAATTATCATAATTCCCTATTGGAGCTTGAAATGGCATATTTTGAATAAATTATTCCTAGTTCGCAATGCATGGATCTGTAGGTAATTACGTGTTCTAGCCATTAGTTCTATAGCATGCAGTGAAACTGGGCAGATACCAAGATAAACTGATGTTGTAATACTATACGAACAAAAAACTGTACGAGATTATAAATAATGTGAATTGATATGTAATGGTCGTTTTTTTTTATATCTATAGAGTGTGGAACTTAACTTCATAACTACAGAACAATAGGATTTCAATATTTCAGAATTTATATGAAAATATATGATCTCCTTTTAATGTTTGGATAAATTCGCGAATATATTTTACCTGTTAATTTAAAGGTTTTTCCATATTTACTATCAGTTTGAAATTGTGTTCTCGGGTTTAGCTATAAATGGCAAATTAAATTCTTCTAAATAATTACAGAAAACATCATATCATCAATTGTTTTACAATAATTGTATTGACTTCATTCAGAATCCAATACATTTCTGTAATTCGATAATTATTTGTATTGGTATTTATACGGTAGCTTAACCCGATATTATTGTATTATGATTTATGACTATTGATGAAGAAGAAAGAAAACTCAATCAAACATCCTGTCTCATTGATTTTTAACTACACACATAGCCACGGGCGTTCGTAGGGAGAGGTAAATAGGGCACTATGTAATGTAATGTATAAAAAGCTTACGCAACAGTAATGTACTTTTTTGACAAGGTTCCCCTCCTTTCTGGTTAAAGTGAACGCAATATTTGGTTTACATTTTTACGATAATTTATTCCTTTTTAATGGGGAAAATATGAAATTGTAATTTATGTAGAGCAAAAAAAAAAAACTTTAATACTTTATGACAACCTAACCTAAATGATTTTTTGAGGAGAGTATTTTTTTACAAGTCCCCCTTTGGGAAGTTTTTGTAGATACCCCTGTACCTACACAGAGTATTTTTCATACCTCGTACTTAGTAATAAACAGCTACTGTTTAAACTCAAAAGTGTTTATAGTTCAAAAATATACAGGGTGTCCCATTTTAATCTATCACCCCCCTAAATTTTTTTATCTATCAATTAAATCAAAAAATGTTTCAAGTAAAAGTTGTTTGGTTTTGAGGGGGACCCAAAATGGCGTTATTAATTTTTGATTTTTTGGACGTCTTCATGGTCAAATAGGCCCAACTTTTTTTTTCCAAATGGAAACCTATATTTTTTATTACAATATCTTATTGTTTGGAAAAAAACAAGTAGCTTTTGTTTCAAAAAATTTTTTGTATGACTTCATTTTTTTTTAATATTCAACAAAATAATTTTGGATTTTAGATTTTTACTAATTTTTTACTCGAAACCCATTAACTTTAGAGGAAAAATGTAAAAAACAAAAAATGTTTATTTTAATATGATATAACTAGGAAAATTATTTCAAATCTTTTTATTTTATTTTTTATTTGCTTTAATATTTTGAAAAGCAAAAGTTAACAAAAATTCCTGATATAATTTTCCTAGTTATATCAGATTAAAATAAACATTTTTTATTTTTTACATTTTTCCTCTAAAGTTAATGGGTTTCGAGTAAAAAATTAGTAAAAATCTAAAATCTAAAATTATTTTGTTTAATATTTAAAAAAATGAAGTCATACAAATATTTTTTTTGAAACAAAAGCTACTTGTTTTTTTCCAAACAATAAGATACCGTAATAAAAAATATAGGTTTCCATTTGAAAAAAAAAAGTTGGGCCTATTTGACCATGAAGACGTCCAAAAAATCAAAAATTAATAGCACCATTTTGGGCCCCCCTCAAAACCAAACAACTTTTACTTGAAACATTTTTTGATTTAATTGATAGATAAAAAAATTTAGGGGGGTGATAGATTAAAATGGGACACCCTGTACAATTAAGTTGTGAATAAGAGCGCTATATATAAATCAAAATAAATAGATTTAGTGAAGAAATTTCTTGTATCTGTAGGAAAATAATGAAGGATAAAAGCTAGAAATAAATATGGGAAAAATCGAATTCATGTGTTGTTATTTTACCCAAACATTCGATTGCATTGAATTTCTATGGCCGTTCAACAATTCTAGAAGAAAATAATTTATAATAGCTTCCACAAATGTCACAAAACATTACAAAAAGGAAAACGAACCCCCACACACAAAAAAACATTGAAAAATAAATGTCATATGTGTGACGCGAGAATAATATCGATTTAACAGTTAACACAAATTTAATTTCGTTTCGACAGAGCGAGCGTAGCGTCGCGCAGTATCCGTGTTATTTTTCTCACAAAGATTTAATAATAATAATATTGTGTGTGTGTGAATGGGGTTGAGGTGGGGGTGGGGGGAGGTTTTGGAGGTGCAGTAGTGGTGGGGTATTTCTTTGTGAGATGGCGCGCGCGACATCTGACTGACTGCGAGCCCAGCGAGTCGTGGCTAAGTCTTCCGTTATGATTGCGTAATCCGCGCCGTAAGTCCCCGAGGTATTCACAAGACGCCACTGGGCGTCGCGAGGTAGGGGTAAGTGAGGAAGGGGATGTTGTATTGGTTTTGTAGGAGCTGGAAAATAATAGATAGTGATATAAAAGAGTTATACATATACAATTTTAACCCTTAATCAACTAGGTGCGGTCATAAGGAAGCATGTTTATTTTTCAGTGTACCTATCTCAATAAATTTGCCCTCTTCTGCCTTCTAGTCGCATCTTCGATATGACCTTTCAAAGTTTTAGTTTTTTTTTCATATTTTTGAAGAAAAATGGTTATAACTTTTGAACGTGTGGTCAGATTTGATTTTTGTCGACGGATTTGAAATAAGTGTGCCAAAATCTATATAATTACATATTTACCACTTAAAAATTCGACAAAAAAAATTTAGTCAAAATTCGGCATTTTAAAAAAAAATTTTTTTGAAAAAGTCAGCAAATGTTTTTTTCTTATTTTCAAGTATTATACATGTCATTTTATAGATTTTAACACGCTGATTCCAAATCTGTTGACAAAAATGAAATCCGACCACAAATTCAAAAGTTAAAGCCATTTATCTTCAAAATTATGAAGAAAAAAACTAAAAGTTTGAGAGGCTATATCTCGAGAACGTTACGAGACACAGACCTGTGGTTTGAAAATTTCAACTTTTTACGTCATTTCTATAAAACTAACATGTTTTTAATGAAAACAAAAACACACAATTTTTCAGTCATATTTCAGGCACAAAAATAAAAAATTGAACCTAAATTTACTCAATAATTTTAAGTATTTTCTATGTAATTTGTGATTTAAACCAGAGTAAATTAGGTTATTTCATTGGAACCGAGATATTTGCGATTTTGTATAATGAATAAAAAGCAATGCAAAATAAAAATTTTATATACTTTACCCATGACACGCCGCGGGTATCAACTAGTACATGATATAAATATACGTCTCATCACGCAAAAACTGCCAATCAGGATAGCAAATATGTATCCATATTAAGGTAAAGAGAGCCACGAGAGCATTTTTTTAACAAGAACGATTGCAATTCGGTCTGTGAAGTATGTGGCGTTACTAAAAAATTTTTACAGTTACTGAATTATAAACGATAACAAAAAAAAACTGTTGCAGGTATCTATTAAACATTTTTTGTCTTGCAACCCTATAGGTACGCCAATGGAAGTATAATTACAACAGGCTACGCCGAGTAGTAAATATAAAAATACCCTTATTTTTAGTTTTCTAAGCTCGCTTTTATGAACCACTACCGCGGTATCTATAATTTGAAAACATTAAAGAATGCGTAAAAAGGTTTCTGCAATTTAATTTTATAATAATAACATTTGAGTGCCACTGGTCATTTGATCAATGGCTGCTTTTAGATAACAGGTAATTGATTTTAAAAACTATAGATGGTGTTCTATATAGCGCTATAATAGCCGCTATTCGCGGAGAGTTTCAGCAGAACAGTGTGTATGTGCTATATGTTAACCTCAACTCGTTCTGCTGAATATTTAATTACTCACGTTAAGTGAAACTATAAATTGAAACACCATATCGTGGCAGTATATTGAAAATATTGCTCGTTATTTTAAACGATTGCTCGTATAAAATAATATAAATGATTATAGTAAATATAGTTAGAAAAATAAATGCACTATGAATTGTTTATTAGTTCATTGAAAAGTGTACCTACCTATGTAGCAGACAATTTTATCGATTATGTTTTCATGTTCATAAAAATTTTATGTATCTAAAGTAGAGAATATTTTCAAAATTCAACTATATGATAATTTTTTGTAGTAGACATAATTATTTTAGATCTAAGAGGCGATCTTATCTTTCTTCTCTAATTTTATAAAAAAAAACAGTAGTGTACAAAAATGAATGAATATTATATTTTCGATTTTTATCGATTACAAAAAAACACTGATCAAATATCTTCAAGAGTAAAGGAGCCACGAATTTTGTTATTTTGTATTAGGATAATGGTATCATCAACTTAAGAGATACATATTTTTTAGTAGGTAGTATTTATGATCAATTTTTTGCCATATAATGCTAAAATGTTTTTCATAAATGATTCTTTTTAATAAAAATTAAATGATTAATTATTGTAAACGCTCATATTTATAAGCAACAATTACAAATATTACAGTTATTGTAACCAGGCCTGGCGACATAAATGTTGCCGCCCGGTACTTTTAACGGTTATTTTCAATTTAACGTCACGGTCGCCGATGATTTCGTTTATCTTATTATCTGTAGCAAATCGGGCAGTCGAAATTCGGGACCCAGTATACCTTTGCTCCTATTCTTCCCTCCACTTGTATCTGATTGTGAGTCTATAATAACTGACAAAGAAATTAACTCAATAATAATATGTATATTCTTTTAAGATATGTTAACTTACTATCTTTTTACAAGAACTGAGGTTCAAAGATTTAATATTTTAATACAATATTTTGTCTAAAAAGTATTTGCTATTATTTAAGATAAAACATTTCTATATGTATATAAAATTAAAATATATCTAAATTTAATGCAGGCTTATAATATTTTAACGAATACACCAACTTTTTAAGATGTAAACTCTCAAAATAACTACACAATGCAGTTACTTTAAATAAAATAATATAAAACACTTGAGTGTACATTATACTGTTTGGTAAATAAGGAAATGTGGTATATTTTTCTTAATAAACCAATTCCCAGTCGCGCCGTCCTCCCCCCTTCTCCCCAGTCCCTGCTATAGCACCGATGGGCGCACACAATGCACAATTATTCTGTTTTGATTTACAGGCGACGCGCGGCGCGGCGCGTTCTCTCCTAATCCCGGATTATCTCTACTAAAAAGTTGTAACAAGATTCTATTACCATCGCTTGCTTACGAATAATCTAAGAATAAGTGGGACGGGCAAAAGGATAAACATTTACAAACAACAATTGTTGTCTGTAGATGTGTGTGTGTCTGTGTGTGTGTGTACTCACTAGTGAAGTGTATTATATGTGCATCTATATTGTGTACTATGTACAGTGGATCACAAACTTTTTGGAAAGTTTTATGTAATTAATGTTTTCTAATAATTATTATCAATTTTTTGGGTGTTGGTAGATGGAAAAGTTTGACCATGTCTTGATTTTTTTGTTGATTTATAAACTGATCTTCCTAATAATATTAAAATTTGGATTAGGTATATATTCTTTGTAGTATAGTGCAAATATTTAGGACATTTTAAATTTATGCGTCAGTTAACTGGCAATAAAGTCCATTTTGATCGATTTATTCCAAGTGAATTCGAAAACTACTGTACCGATTTAAATGGTACTTTCATTGTTGGTAACATCATTCAACTACATTTAAGGAGCTGAATAATAAAATCAATCAAGTATGATGAATTAATGAAGTACTATGAACCAATGTTAATGTAATTTTCATTCCTATATAGTGTGATATCTAAGCATCAGTTTATTATTTAGCATCGCACACAATATTCAACGTAGTTCCTTATAATTGGTAAGAGCATTAATATGGAATACATGGAGTTAAAGCCATGAATAGAAGCTATGTAGTTTAATAATTAATAAATAAAATAATATCGTGGTGTTCATGCAATGTGTATTGAACTATATAAAAATGTCACTTCTTTTTTAGCTTGTCTGAAAATTAAACTATCTAATATATTGAAGATGTAAGGTCATAATATGATAACTAACAGTTTGGTTATTTTATGATAAACACATATTCCTGCTTTATTTGTGATTTTGGTTTAGTCTTGGTGTTTGTATTCATTTGATAAAAACGTTAAAATAAATGATAATTTGATGATATCTGAAGAAAACAGCTGCCATGTCTGACCTAATAATACTCTTCTATATTTTACAGTTTTTTCCAATTTTATAAATTATTATGTACTATTGTTATTATCAGTAACACTTATTTCATTCAAAAAATCGTCTAGAGTAGAGTTTATCTTTATATTTAAAACTTTTGTTGTTTACTTATAAAGTTTCGTAATCTTTTTTTAAATTATTAATTTTTAGTTGTACTAATTTGAAAAAAAAACATATTGAAATTTTCCGTTTGCTTTTATCAAAACCCTTAATTCGATTCTGAATGACTGAAATCCGATGAAAATATCAGCCTTAATGTATACATACTATATAAGAATCATATCGAGAAAGTTTTTTCTCGTGTTCCGTACAAAGAAATCCGAAATGCAGGCCATTATTATTCGTAAGAGGCGAATAAAATTAAAATTTATTTAATTATTTTGATGTTATTAGTATTCAGAAAAAAAAACATCGGCGTCTCGCGCGCTACGCCAGCTGCCGCCCGTCTGTACGAGCTTACATAAATATCTGTACCCACTTCCAAGCCGAAGCCCCCCATCCCCTTTCTCCAAGCCCACTACACCTCCGCCCGGTTCTCGTAAAGGCTTGCTGCCACACCCCCGTCATATCAGAAATAATGTTACGAGTACGTGAACGTTTTAGCGACCCAATAAATTAATTGCAATGTTGTTGTTGTTGCCGTATTGCAAGGGTTTATGGTATCTATTAAACACATGCAGTAAGAATTTGAAATGAGGATGGAAAGTGTGTTTAATGTATATTATATTTGATGAAGTGGGAATAGTTAATGCAATAAGTGTATAGGAAAATTGAAAAAATAATATATGTATGTACATAACTGTCCTATAAATGTTCATATGTTTGGTAGGTGTTCATAGTTTCGCCGTTATACTTAGTTAAATCATATTTGCTTACAGTTATCACAGTTTCTAGAGCGTTAGGTTTGTACACTGCATATGTATACAGTATACAGACATGCATATTCTTGCAGGATGTTGATCGCCGATTGAAGAACCTCGATCCGTCCGAACGTGAGACCGAGTTGGGAAATTTTCTAACGAACGTTCAACGGGCCAGCAACGATCTAAAATGGATAGACAACACGGCCGACAAGCTCGAAACGAATCAAGCGAACGGGCATCTGCAGTACCCGCACAAAGTGCACATGAGGCAGTCAAGAATAGGCCATCAGAATGCACCAATAAGAGGTTTGTTATTTCTATTATGTGTTTAGGTATCGACTTTTTTTTAGAATTTATAAGAAACGTTTTTGTTATAATTTATTAATTAATCATATTTAACGAAATTATTATGTTATGCAACGCATAGGCATTAAAATATGTTTTCGGAAGATCTTTTTTTTCCCTCGCCTTTTATACGCGAACTATAAAAAATGATATAGAAGTAAAAATAGAAGTAAAAGTTTTGTAAATAATATATTGACCAAAGCAATATGTACATATGGACATTTCCTAGGATAAATCGATGAAATATTTATACGGTTTCAACATTTTCAGAATTTCCTATGCATGCCAACAAACATAGGTTGTATCGAGCAAGCAATAGGAGACTTCTAAGTATCGATTACAATGAAGAAGATGATACAAACTACAATAAACCGGCAATAAGAATGAGAAAACATCGAAAAAGAGACGATAATAGGTGTGTAGATATAACTCGTTATTGAAATTATAAGTTATTTATTAAAAAATATATATTTTCTATTAAACAGGAAAAAAACTGATAATAGAGATCAAGAAAATGGTGAAGGCGAAAATCAGTGGAACTTATTTCAAGGTGGAAGTAACGAATATGACGAAACAAACAAAATTTACGTTCCAAATAAAACAAATACTAACGAAAAGGTAGACCCAACAGTAAGTTCAGTATTTTCTAGTTCTAAAAAATAAATGAAATGTACTGAATGTTTCATTTTCAGAGAGCAAAGTCGGTTGAATTTGGTATGATGAATGAAAGAAACGGTTATAGAAACTTTAAGACCAGATCACACCGTTCTGTAAATCATGATCATATGAGAAAAATTAAAAAACCATCAGAAAAAGATTCCCTCAAGCGCACGTCAATGATTAAACAGAAACGTGCGGCAAATTCAAATAAACATCGCGTTCCGAAATTAAACTTCAACAAAAATCTTCCGTTATACCATATAAATGAACCGGCTAAGAAAGGATATTCAGATTCAGATCTAGAAGAAAATAATTTAGATGAAAGTTATGAAGACACTGAAAATTACAGGAGAAGAAGAAGAAATGTGAATGAAAAAATTTATGATGAGTTAGGAAATTATTCTGCTATTGAAGAAGTTCAAAACGGTTGGAGTGGATTGCATAACATTGAAGGAGAAAGAGGCAAACCAAATGAAGCATACTTTGGTAAATACTCGAATGACAATGAGGATGCACGCAAGCACTCTAAGACAAAGAATAAGCGAGCTCTGGAAAAATGTGGAGACGACACAAATGAAGAGACGACCGAACAAACGATGTCTGAACCAACGACTTCTTGTAACGCGGAACCAGCTACAGAAGTTACTACAGAAGCTACTACAGAGTATAATATTCAAGAGGAAACAAGTGACGTATGCAAACATGACCATTTTCCTACGGGTGAAGAAGATGCAGATGCAGTCACAGAAGCGACTAATACCACTAGCGAAATGTGTAACGACGAATCGTCTCAACCAACAGTTGATTCTAAAAATGAGTCTGAACCAAGCAATGACTCGTGTTTAAACGAACCAACTGAACGTACAACTGAGCAACATACGACGGAATCTGATATACTTGACTTGTGTAAGAGCCATAACGCGTCAACGAAATCTACTACTGAATCAGGTTCTGATTCAGAAGCTAGCTGTGATAATAAACATTCTAAAACTTCTACAACTACAGAGGTATGTACTGAAGCTACTACTGAAGTTAAACCGAATTCTGAATCTTGTTTGAAGCATGATCATAGTACAAGTAAAGTTGATAAACTTAAAGAATCTAGTTTAACCAAAAAAGATTTTGATAAACTAAATACACATCCTCTCAAAAATAAGTTGTTTAAGCTGCAGAAATATCAGAACTCTAATATTCATGAAAAAAAGTCAAAAAAGAAATTAACTGATGATAAGAAGAAAGAAGATAATTTGATTTCTGAAACGGAAGAATTTTCAAAAAAGAAACTTACCAATGAGAGAAATGAAAAGAAAAAAGATGTAAAGTATAATTTAGATCTTAAAGAAGGTACAAATGAGCTGTATGATACTTATCAAAATGGAAGATCCATGAAATATTTTAACAGAAAAGATGTTAAAAGATCAATAGTAGCAGCAGATAACCAAAAAGCTGATAATTATGTCATACCCAATTTTAATAATTATTATTATAATCAAAACTTTGGTGCGCCAGGTGCTACTGAAGTAAAAAATAATGTAGAAAATCCTTATGGTATTATGCAAGCTACAAAAAACAATGATGCTCAATATCCAAATGAATACACTTATTCTAATAACTTTCAAAATCAACCACCATTAAATACGTACTTTAATGCGCAGAGTAATTATCCAGCAAATAACAATTATGGAAACGAGTTAAAAAACTTTCCATATTTAAAAAATAGTGATGTTGCGTTTTACAATAATTTTTTATATAATTCTGAAAACTGCAAAGATTTAGATAATGTAGAAAACAGTTACATGTTAGGGAAAGATGCGCCACAAACTAATAATTCTGTACCGCCAAATGTTCTTAGCGACGAAATAAATAACCAGATTATTAATGACGTATTAGAAAAAATGGTCAATGACAATTATTTAATTGACGCGGGGTTTCCTGAATCAATTAATGAAAAAAACAATGAAGCTAATTTTGAAACAAAGAAGCTGAAAAATCTAAAACTACACAAAAAACACAAGCCAAAAAACCACGAAGACAATGATGGCAGTGGTTATAATAAAAACAAAGGCGCACGTGATGAAGATGATAACGACGACATTAACTGGGAAGTTGTAAATGGAAGATTAACTTACAAGAAACCATATCTTAATAAGCATGTAATATTCGATGATAATAAAGATACTCTCAAAAAACATGAATCGAATGACATTCGAAATCATTTTCAAAACCATATAAGCAGAGAAAAATTTAAATCAAGACAACTATCATCAGATAATAATCCAGCAGAAGAAGAAGATATACGTGATTTATTAAGTATTGAAGGAGAAAATGACCTCCAGCCCCCTATAAATGAGACAACTGAAGGTAAAGGTAACATGGAAATGTTGGATAATGTTACTAAAAGAGCCATAATAAAAAAGTTTAAAAATTATGATAAACTACTTTACTATTATCTTTTAATGGCGATTAAGTATAGAATGGATATGGGTGAGACAGTACCAGAAATTGCAGTTACATTTGCTATTTTCGATATTGTTAAGACATGTGAGAAAGATTCTGATGATAAGACAATAGCAGCAATGCTAGGAAAGTATTTTCCAGGTGGAGCCAATAAAACTGAACCTAAAACTGAACAGAACTGTGTAAGGCAAAATAACGAAAATCCAGTTAAAAGGCAACAAGAAGATAGTGATCCTTCTACTAATTCAACATCTTCAGACATGCAACCAAATTCTATTCTGAATAAACTGAAAGAACTTAATGATAAATTGTACGTACAATTGAACACTGTATTGAAAAGCAAGGCTGGTGATGAAAAAATTGATGCACATTGTATGGAACTAATTGTATTTGATATGTTGAAATTATCTTGTGAACATATTAAGTTGTTAGATGAAAATATTAAAGAAATAATTAGTAAAAATATGATGATATGCACAAAAAATTCTCAATTGAATACTTTAATTGATAACTCCGAAACCAGACAAAAAGATGAAGCTGCTCTTAAAAATATCGTTCATATGAAAATTATGAAAAAATTTAAACATTACGATAAATTTTTGTATTACCAACTTCTTACAAACTTGAAACTAATAAATGCAACTGGTGTTCCCCGCATATACATACCATTATCTATATTTAATATTTTAAAGAAAAATCAAAATGGAGGAATCAAAAATTCTGATATCGGTCATATTTTGAAAGCCAATTTAAATTACTTAAGAAATTACAAAGGTTTGAGTGACTCAAGCGGTGTTGAAAATGAAGACGTTGAAATTAAGTTATTATTAGAGAAATTAAAATGTATTGATAATGATATTTTCCTGAAACTTGAAATTTCTTTAAAACGCTGCGTAACTACAGAGCAACCCATACGCCCATGTATGCTTAGTGCAATTATATTTGATTTACTTGAAATACGGGAAGAAATACACATCCAACAATCCGATGTTGATGATATCGTAGAAGAGTATTTTGGTAAAACCACACAGAACGTGGAAGAAACTTCGGAAGCTATACTCTTGGTGAAAATCGAACCTCGTAAAAAGAATTCGACAAAGAACAGTGATTTTTTGAAAAATGATTGTGATGGCAAAGCAACTGAAGACTCTTCAGAAAAAGTTATTGTTGTTAATATTGATCCACGTGAAATGGACCCAATAGCAAACAGCACTGCTGTATTAACTGATTCCGAAAAGAGAACAATGAAAGGTAAATTGAATAGTAAAATCATATCCAATAATAAATATATGAATCAAATACGAAGCTTAGAGCAAAAACCTCATATGAGAAAACTAAATAGTAAATTAAAAGGAAAATCTGAAGTCGTTCAAAATAATTACGATAATAGTCCTCTGTCATCTGAAATCACTGTAAATAACTCTCGTTTACAAACCATAATAGATGCTGATGAACCGATTGTCAGTGACATTCTTACAGTTTCTGACAATGGAGAAGCTGTTCCACTTGATATCAACTATGATAGTAATAGAAATATAGATATATTTGAATCACCATATAAAAGCAATAAAGAAATAAATCGGAGATCAGTGATTGCAGAAAGAAGTGTCAATTATATAAACGCAAGCTTAGACCCTGAAGTTTTGAACTCGAATGAAAAAATTGGTAAAGATGACAATAGCGAGCTGGTTGTACGAGAAATGGATAAGAACTCCTTAAGAAATCTATATAATAACGCAAGTAATATATATTTTGAAATGGTTCCACCAAATGAATTAGAAATAACTGGAATACTTAATGCTCATAAAAATTTGTTTAAGTTTTTATCTAAACAAGAAGCAAAAAATAATATGAATTACGCCAATAATTACAACTATGCTCATTCGTTTGCACCCTCTAAGTACGCAGTAACGAACTCTACAATGGCGCCTTCGACAAATATACATTTGGACGGTAAATATTTAACACCATATAACAAGCCGCACGCAAGGACAACAACGGCTTATACTGTACCAATTGATGTTTATGATGAAGGAGAATATAACCAAAGAAACAAACTGAGTTACTTGTCCTTCAAAGTACCGCAACTGTTTAAAAATAGCATAGATAACTCTATGAAATCGACCAATGAGCTCTCTGACTCTGAAGGAAAGTTTACAACACGCGATTCAAATAATAGAATGAAATATCAGAATAATTATAACAACTCTCTTCATCCCGCACAGGCAGAAAATCAAAGAAAAACAGAAATGGAACATCTAAAGAATGTAGAGAAAAGTCTAGATCAGAGTTTGGATATGGCTAACATGAAATTAATAGGTGATAAAATAAACGAAATTAAAAACAATATCAGAGAAAGCAGAACAGAAGATTCTGGAAGTCAGGTTCCTGTGGAAAACGAATGCTCTCAAAATGGAAATGACAGTAATAAAAGTATATCAGATATTTCAATAAGTTTTGAAAAAATCGTTATTGCTGATTCCCCATGTAACAATAATCATGATACAAGTACAAATCCTCCAGTTTTAATAAATGGTAAAAGTATTACTGATATTAATTTGAATAACTTTAAAAATAATTACGGCGTTGATAAATCGAATCATATTCCAGGAAGAAAACTACAGTGGATTCAATATGAAGATGATGATATTATCTTTGATAATGATTTCGATTATGATAACTATATTAGAAAACGGGAAGCTGAGGAAACAACTATAGATCCAAGTAATCATTATCGTGATAATAATTTCCCAATAGAAGATGATCAGTCTTACTACAATTCTATAATTGAAAACGATAATGGGTATTCTAGAGAAAATGAAAACATAGTAGAAAAAAGTAATAATGAAAAACGCGAGGATAAAGTTATAGATTTCAATGAAATTATGGAAAACAAACTCGATGAAAATAGTAATGCTGAAGGAAGAAGTCATGAGAAGAAAGCTAGAAATATGGGACATGTTGAAACAAAATCAATCAAAGAGGCTTTGAAAAACTTCTTTGCAATCAACGCGACAAATGATTCTCCAGGTTCTAGTACTGCTGCTCCACCAGCTGCAAATGGTTCAGCGGCAAATGTTAGTGCTACTTTGAGTCCAATAGTAAATGTTACAGAAAAAAAGATTTCAGAAAAACTAAAGGCTGATCTCGCAGTGTTGAATAAAGATATTCAAGAAGTAGAACAAGAAAGATCTAGTTTTGCCGAGTTTACTGTAAGTTCTACCCCTTCTTTAATTACAGTAAGTTCAGTACATAGTTTGGTAAATAATTTCAGTTCAACGAATGCGGCGAGTTCTATGAATTTAACCCAACCGATTAGTTCTTTTGCGTCAACTGTTTCTATTGATTCATCAACTGTAGCGGATTCGGCAAATAATTTCAGTTCTGCAAGCACCGTCGGCTTATCAAGCTCTAGTTCTTTAAGAAATATCAGCGCAGTAAGTAATATTAGCTCAACAAAATTTTTTAGTACAACCGAGGAAATGTATATGAATGATTTAACAAATAAAAATGAAGTCGGTAAATCAACATCGTATCTTTATTCTTCTGTTATGATTAATTCAACTACAACTGAAAATATTCACGATAAAGTCAAAAATATATTACATGATATAAACTATAATGGAAATATTTCAAGTATTCTACCGGAGAATACATTAAAATTACCAACCATAGATAAAGTTGCTGGAAACAACGATAATGATTTCACAGCATCTGTTGAACATGGTAAGGATAAAGAAGTTTCCAATGTTATTTTAAATAATCATCAAAATTTGCAAAAAATTGGAAATGAAAATGACAAAGACGACGAAGATATGGAGAAGAAAGATTTCGTTCATGTAAGAAGTAATAACGGAAATAATGTATTTATGGTAGGACAATCGAATAATACCAATGAAAACGTGGCCCATAATCACAAACAAGAATTTCATAAAAAATCACATGCTACATTAAAACACAAAAAGAATGCCGATAATGTAATGAAAGAAAAAAACCATGTTAAATATATTATTAAGAAAAACGATAATAAGAATATTAGAAAAAGAGAAGTGCACTACAACAGGGATATGCATTCAAAAACAAATGATCAAAATAATAACCGCAAGTTATATCTGACTAACCACGAGAATCATTATAACAATCATGTGAGAGATACAAAAGCAAATCATCATAAACCAAACCAAGTATTAGTCGATCGTGCTAAACGTAAGAAATTGTACAAACGCTATAATTTAACCTATATGTACCCCACTAAAGCCGAACTTCCTCTAACGAAAGCCGCTGATATTGTACCATCTTCTGGTTCGAACAACAACATTAATTCACGAGAATCAATTGCTGCATTGAATAACATGAACAACAACGAAATGAATTACTTGGGAAAAAATATTCCTGCCTACAATACAATCAATTCGGCCAACTCTGCTCCACGTATAGTTTCTGTTACACCAAGAATAAACATGAATAGAGTACATTTGATAGAAAATAATATTCAACCTGTTAATACTATAGACCGCAGCACTCTACAAAAATTGAATCAGTTTCAAGGTAAAGAATAAGATTAATTAAGAATTTATAGAATAATTATACTCGTTGAAATTTCAGATAGTTTTGATAAAAATTCAACAAATAAACTCAATGTTGTGCCACAAAGTAATCCAATTGTACTCAAAGCCCAAAAAATACCTCTGGAAAAATTAATACCTTTACCAAAATTGAATGATGCGATCAGAGCTAAATTGGTTTCAAATCAAATTGAAAATATTGGCAGTGCAGAATCAGATGAGAGCAGACCGAAATATGGATGTTACCATCCGTCGAATAATAATAACAACAATACTAGTACGGGTGTAAAAGAAATGAATAACGGGCCGTTGGAAAGAAATCATCCCGATAATGAAGAACAACTACCCGAGGCAATGACCGGTGGACTAGCCTCTCGGGTTGTCGATGCAGCTATGATGAGGGCTCGAACTGATCCCCGGCTCAGTGGAACTATCACGTCTGGTTTGAAAAGAGAACACTTACCGCAAATCTCGAATACGTATTTTCAGAAACAAACTCAAACCGTTTTAAAGTCAACAGAGCAGATGCTTTCTCAGGTAAAAGAAAATATTTTAAATTAATTATGATTTTTTTATATTGATTATATTTTCTTTTTAGATTATGTCAGCGTTGAACAAAGTGGTTGATCAACAAATCAATACTCGTCTATGTCTTACACTTCCACGTGATCTGGGTGTATTTCTTGCATGGATGACCAATCATCATCCTAAGCTAGACGAACCTGATGTGCAGGAGATAACACTAGATGGATCTCTTATATCGCCAATCAAGGAAACATTAAATATTACGGCCAACCAAGATACGTATCTGTTTGACCAAAATCACAGCAATATGGGTTATGGTTAGTATCTAACTATATCAATTTACATTGTATGATTTTAATTTCTGTAATTTTTTGTTTAGATAAAGGTGATATTGAAAAACGTATTAATATACTGAAGAAGTTAATACAGCAGTACGATAGGTTGTCGAGGACGGAACAAGCTAATGTCGAAGAAGTTCATGAGTATTTAGTACAACAGACGCAACGTTTAATGCGCATTTCACGTGAAATGGATAGAAGAACTAATGGAAAGATCAATAGTGTAAATGCAATTCATCTTGGAGTCGATGGTAAGATTAAATATATTATTTTATATTTTTTGTTTCGTTTTTATGAGAGAAATTTTACCTGAATTCTTATGTTTTATTGAAACATAGATGACATTGCTGCACTTAACTTCGATATGCAGCCTGAAGCTCTTCATGCCGGTCAACATAAAAAAAATGGTGGTAGTGGTGTTGGTCACCATAAGACCCATCACAATCAATATTACAACCAATCACGAATCCATTTTAACCCCACTGTTAAAAGTAAATTAATTGATGCTGAAGAGCAGGTATTGATAAACAAAGAACTTGAGATGCTCGGTCTTGGGGACGATGACTTTGAAACGTCTACTGTTTTATTACCAAATTACAAAACGTATAAAAATCCAAATGTTTTGAAGTACAATACAATGATCAATAACAACACAAATTATTATAAACCTGTACAGCTGAAACATAACATAAAAGAGTTTTTTGCCAGTCCGAATGATTTTTATGATGATCTTGGAAGCAGATTTTATAATAACAGAAGGCATAAATATAAGAGGAGTTACAATGACGTGATGCCACATAAAAAATATAGAAAGATATATAGAGATGACGAGATATGGAATGACGAGAAAGAGAAGGACGGAAGAAGAAAACGAAATATTTCGGATGAGTATAAAAAGCTAGCTGAAACTGCTCAGATGTATAGAGAAAAACGAGATACGAAGAAAAAACGAAAGGGGTTGAATAAGAAAGATACAATGATTAATCGTAAAGAAGATTCGTTGAAATATCCAAGTTTAGGTGAAAGGGAAAATAGTTTTGACAATGAGTTACAGTTGAGGGAAGAAATGAGAGACATTGAACAACAAAAATTGGGGTTTGCCGATTCATCTCTTTTGGTATTTAGGAAGTAAAAAAGATATGCAATACTTATTATTTTTTATTACTGATTTATATTATATTTATAATAAACTATTTACATCACAGCTGTTTTCTATCCTGCATTAATTAATACAAAATAACTAATAACATGGACTAGTTTTAAAATGTACGTAAATTTTAATTAAACTCTTCTCTGGAACGGGGTGCCACTTATTATATTTGAAAGTTTTGATGAATTAACCTTTATTTTAAATAGTACATTTTGAGATTATCTATATTTAAAAATATATATTAACAACAGGTCTAAATAGTACAACATTGCTTGATTAAAAACTACTCAAGCCCACAAAAAAGGCTTTGTATTCTTAAGCGGGTTTTAAATTAAAACGCGAAAAGAAGTATAAATTACAGAAGAGTATACAAGACACTTTACGTCGGTTATGCGTAAGAGAGAGATGAATAAATGTACAAGATAAAAATGGATCAATAGCGCATGTGTACAAGTTGGTGTCAAAAAGCTCTGTGTTTTGTATACGGTTTTTGTTTTAAAATTATTTATCTATGATCAGAGAAATATTATAAATATTATAAAAGATGACTTATTATACTGTCATTTTTTTTTTATTTAAGAAATTTTATCATATTTAACATAGGTGGATATTACACTAACAAAGAAATGTGATAAAATTTCTTTGATCAAAGAAATATGACATTTATTTGATAGTGTAATAATAGCATAATCATTCTTTTCGCATAAATCATACCACTGTAATTAAAACAGTACAAAACCAAATACGCTCAAATAGACTAAAAAAACGCAAGAGAAAAATAAAGCCGCAACACTATAAATTCATCTATATCCCTCTCTCACATATTTATTACACGAAACGATTAAAAAGTTTTAATGTGTTCTGTGCGCGCTTATTGGCCGAAGAAGAGACGCCGAATAAAAATGGCTCGCGCAACAAGTAATTTCATAATACAGTCACGTGATATATTGGCGAGCGTCTTCTGGGAGTAGGGTCACCGCAGAACACCTGGGGCAGCGGCGTCGTCGTCTTGTTGTTCTCTCTGACCAATTGGACGGCATCTGGATCCCTGTCTGGGGTATCATAAATTACGTATTAGAAGATGTCTGACGTGGCTTACTTGTTGTTGTTGTAGGTACGTATCGTGCGTATGGACGTGATGGGTGGGTGTGGGTGTGAGTGGGTGGGCATGTAGGTGTAGATTGTTTTAGTTTCGAACAAATGTATCGAAGTTGGGTTATCGTTTTAAAAGAGATCGACGACATCTTATAGTTTTAAAAGTAATTCGTTTAAAAATACTTTAAAATGTGTTTACTTTGAGATTATACTTTATTACAAAAAGATTTTAAATTAATTCTATGAAAAAATTACTGTGATTGGCAGCTATATTGTTATATTGTCTCATTGCTGATTTTTGCATAAATAAAATCAAAAGACATTGTAATATGAGATGAATTGGGATAATTTTTTTTCTATGTAATTGAAGTTGTTTGCCATTTCTTGAAAAATGCGAATACTTTATTCTTAATATATATAAATTACGTGTCACGTTGTTCCTCCGCGATGGACTCCTAAACTACTTAACCGATTTTAATCAAATTTGTACACCGTGTGCAGTTTGATCCAACTTGAAAGATAGGATACCTTACATCTCAATTTATGATCGCAGTATTATTTTATTGCAAATTATTTGTCTTTATCTGTTAGTTCCAAACGATTCTAACAGATGGTGACATCTGTTGACTGGATTGAGTAAGTATTCAATAGATGGCGCTATGTCAAACTTCCAAACGTTTCATATAACCTACAATTTCACCACATGTTGCTAAAGTATAGGTTAACCACAGCAACGCGTGGCCGGGTCAGCTAGTTTACTATAAAGATATGTAAATATTAAAAATTATCAGCCCGAGAAAAAATTGTAGACCTGCAGAGATCTACTTAGATCTCGATATATCTGCATTTTGGGACATCATATTTTGCACTGGTTTTTGATCTGTGGAGACTTGCAAAGATCTACTGCAGATCCACAATTTTTCCCGGGAAGATACAGAATATACAAAATTAACTATGAAGTTTCCATTTACCCCCATTTCACCCTAATTTAGCTCAACAAATATTTATTTATTTGCGATTTATTTAATATGGAAGCTACTCAACAGTCAACGTAATAAGTTAAATAGTGTATTAATTTGTTATTTTCGGTAAAAAAAAAGCTTTATAAAAATTACGTAAAAAGTTTTCTACTTGTGCTTATTAACTTTTACATACATATACATATAACAATGGAATACATCTACCTATATTGACTATTCTATGACAATAAACTATCTACTTACTGTGCATAATAATAGACTAGAAAATCCATATGTGAATAATGGTAACATAGATAAAATAAAAACAAATGTGTGTGTATACGTATAATAATGATATGATTTGTATTTTATGTGACAGCAACTGACTACAATACAATCAACAAGTTCGACATAGATACAAATATAAGAGACCAGGGAGTGGGAGTGTTCGAAACTTCCCTCCAATGTGATAGAATATAAAGACTCGTGTAGAATCAGTGAAGGAGTAACGTTATGTTATGACATTACTATAAAGAGTTATACTCATTATTACAATGTGATATTCAATTGAATTAATTGTAATTTATATTACCATTACTTATTTGAATCAGTGGCAATGTTTTTATTCCAAGGAGGGCAACACAGAAACGTTCTATCGGAGAGGACGGGAAGTTGAAGATACAAATATAGTATTTTTAATGTTTAATATACATTTTAGGGGCTTGCTGATTTGAATTAAATATTTTGTACAAGTTACTCAATAAGAGGAAGTACTATCTACCTACTCGTATGTCCAAAAAGTGACTTGTATAATAATATGTTAGATTATAATCATATTCATATTTGCAACTTGTTATAATGTTTTACACTATAAAAACTAAAGATACTGTCACAGGTTGTAATTGATCTCATTCAATTTGATAAGAAAAATCCTTTAAGGCTGTAAGGGTTATTAGAGAAAAATGTTATACCAAAAAAACCTAACCGAGATATTTGCGTTCGAGGATGGTCGGTCAGATTTCGTTTTGTTATAAATGAGACTTTATAAACTATCCGTTGGTGTTTTATGCTATTTATCCATTGTACAAAATCATTGTTATCTCGACCCATATGCAAGTAGAATGCCCATTGCAGATGCAATACTAGTTATGATTTTCTAAAGTTTCAAACTCCTCTACAGCTCAATGAAAGGCTTTATGCTTAGCGTATATGGTGATATTTGTTCAGTGAATCAAGATCTATATGTTTTTGTAGATGAAACAACCGAGATCCACTTTCCATAAGACTTGTTCGGGGTCCATTTACCTTTACATAGTATTCAGAAATTTCCTATAATAGGAAAAATATTTTAGTTTGCAATATTTTTTTACATTTTACTTTGTTTCTAAAAACTTGGTGCATATTATGAAATTGTCCTCCAGTTACGTACATTTTTATGCTAATGCGTCCAATAAAATTTCCTGCATGTACTCTTGAATATGATTTATAGGTATTTATAGGTACTAAGAAACCAAATAAAGTTGTAATCAAAGCTTACAGTACATTAACCATCAACATAATCATTTTGTGGCATAGACAAAAAACAGGCGCACACATCTCATCTAGTAGTAAACTCCTGTGGCTCCATTTGTGTGACAAGGATGAATCAAAGTTTTCAATTGTAAAGAAGCGAGACAGTGCGACTCGGATAACATTGTGGCCAGAATGAGAGGGACGTAAGTAGTTTACAGTACACGCCGTTGTGTGCCGCAGGTGTTTTGTGATATTCGCCTGGTATTATTTTTTGAAGATGACGTAAAGTAGATAAACCCTTCGAGTGGCATGTCTTCCTGAATGACGTCACGTTACGCCTCAATGATACAGCGTTCTAGCAACAAGATGAATTTATAAAACTTGTTTTCAATTGTGCTGATCTTATTTTATTTTACACACGAGTATTGCGCTACGGTTTTATATGATACGGTGGTTAAGAGCGCTCTGGAAGTTGGACAAAAGATTGATTGATTGTGGCTAGATAGTGTTTTGTTTTATCTATACACTGTAATTTAATATTGGGTAGATAAAAATTGTTGTAGTAGGCTTTGGACCACCGGCGCCGACTACGGGGGGGGGGGGGGGGGGCGAGGGGGGCGATCGCCCCCCCATATATTATACCAGGGGGGCTTCGCCCCCCCTGTGCAGTTGAACTCTAGTTTCTTTTAAATTAAAGATACTTTTGTCAATAAGATTTTTACTTTAAAAAAAGGTGTAAATATTCAAATACTTGTCACTTGAGTAAAAATGATCACTAAAAATTTCTTCAAAAAGGAAATTAATATTAAAACATCTTTTATTTCCTTTACAAAGCTTATAGTTAGATCAACAGCTTTAAAAAAATTCTACGACTTTTCTACAATTTACTATATTTTCAGCTAAAATCGTCGTTTACGTTTCATGAGCCTCTGTAAATTAAATATAAATGTCCACTTTTCCATTATTTCAAATAATTAAAGTTTGATCGATTTTTATCGCAACTACAATAATTTGATGAAAAAAATTTTTTTTTCACATTATTAGTTGCGTTTCTGAAATTTTTGTCGTTATTACGAAAGTTGGATATTGTACATTTTTTAAGGAAATTTTTTGCACCCCCCTCCCAAAAAGTATGAAAATCTCCCCCCCCCCCCCAGGTTAAATGAAAAGTCGGCGCCTATGCTTTGGACAAATATAACGACCAATTATTGGTGAATTTTGAAATGAAAAGAGCTTAAATTAGTCATGATTTGTTGAACATCCTATGTACCTAGATGAAATTATAATTATATTGCTTCCTCGCCATATCGAAGATACGAGAAGCTTTGTGATCGTTTTTAAATGAGAAATAAATTGTTCGTTGATTTCAAAATTTTCACGTTGCAGGGCAAGATAAACACTTTTCGTGGCGTGTCAGTATAATATGTATGCCTGTTCCCTGAATCCTTGCCACGAGCATAATTCAGAACCATCAAACCTATATTAATGAAATTTGGTTGACCAGTTGGATCTGGCTAGAGGACGGTTCCATTTAAAAATAATTCAAGTTGTGTAAGGGGGAGGGATAACATTCCAGAAAACTATTTTTGCAAGATATCTCAAGAACAACACATGTTACGTGAAAATTATATAGAATCTTTTTTGCCGAGTATTTAATTTTCTATAAAATATAGTATTACAACTTTTGTAATAAAATATTCCCTTACGAAGTATTTTACTATTAATTTAACAATAAACAATTAATTAAGATATACATATTTTGCGAACTAAAATTAGTACAAATATATGTATATCATACACTAATAATGTAAAAACATGAAAAATCAATGAGAACAATGCAAGTATGACTAAATATACCCAATAATTAAATAACAGATCATTACGAAGTCTATAATTCATATAAAATTATTTAAAATACAAAAAACATATTTCTATTGCATAATATTTGAAATTCGCGCTTCCAATATTTGCCGGCTGCGCTGAAGTAGTTTCCTCCATACGCCGGCGTGGAAATGGTGGTTTACAATTAACTCCCTTGTATTTAAGTTTTATTCAAGTTTTCGGGTTTAATTTATAGTTTAAACGTTACATTTACAAACTATAATGATATTTGCTTATTATTAATATACATTACGAGTTGTGAAGTGTTTTATTTGTGAATAATTTACAAAAATAAAGATGTGATTGACAAGTGTGCTTTTGCATTAGTTTATAACATTATTTTAATTATTTTATTGAAATCTCTTGAATTGGTTGATCAAAATAAGTTAAGTACCTATGTGTTTATTAAGTTCTTTTGGATTTATTTATTTGTGTAGTGCATTATATTTCTAAATTGGTTAGAGTTAGAACAATAGCTTAGAAGTTTAGACCATTCAATGTTATTGTATAACTTTTATTAATTAATCATCATAGTATCTCAATATTAATCGTAACATAGTGGTTGTTTGTGTGTGTGAACCATTCGTCATTTATTGAAAGAAAAGAAATTGCAACTAGACCTGGAGTTTCAAATGGTTAGTTTTATTTTACTTTTATAATGTATCAGTGGCGTCCGCAATGTTTTTATTATTTTGGTTCATCAACGTTCTATGTTCTATAGTAGAACTTAAATATAGATATTATGCAAAAAAGCGATCGAATGATTCAGTTGTCGAAGATGTGCGGAAACCATATTTATATATTTTTTAAATATCTGCCAAGTAAATTCACAATGTTTCCTCGTGCTAAATCCACCAAAGCTATGTATGATTTATCGAATAATTTTAATAAATACCGATAAAGTATTCAATTTTTATACAATTTTATTAGAAAATATTTATTCGAAATTTTTCTTTATATGCGCCTGATTATTTTTATATATTATTAACAATGACATTATTATCTACGAAATTCATCTATCAAGTGTAGGAACATAAGAGTACCTCGTATATAATTATGCATGTTATCACCAAACTAACAAAACACAAAACAAGTTTGATTTTTATCTATTTGTTGTAAACGCGCAATTAAGGGGCTATACCAGTGTGAACGCTGGAAATTTAGTTGATTTTCAGAAATTTTTTGGAAGAAAAATACTCAATGAAATATTTTGAAAAATTGAGAATATATTTAGCTATATTAGAGGTGTATTCCATAATTTTTTCACGTAAAAATATCGATATCTAAACGACTTATGCGCTGTCTTCGGAGGCGCCAAAAAAAATATCTCCTCCACTGCGGCCATGATTCCGGACGATGGAGTAGTTAAAATTGAAAAATGAAATAATGTCGTTAAACTGGAAGGTATTTATTTCCTGTACGCTGAACTAGGATTTTCGAAAAATATCAAAATCTAACAAAATGGCGTAGTTATGTCTGTTTTATTGCCTATAAAATGATCGTATTTTTAATGCCAAATCGTCAATTTTCATCCAATCAAAAATATCCTAGTTCATCGTAGAGTAAATATATTCAAGAGTACTCAGTTCAAATTTCAAGTAAATCGGATAATTGCTCTTTGAGTTACAATGTCAGCAAATTGGAAAAATCTCATTTCGAGAAAAACGCATTTAACGTCAGCTCCTGGGCATTTCATATCTGCGAGCGGTCGCTCTTTAGAAGGCTGCTGTTTAGAGAGTATTAGAGATACGGCCTTAAAATTTTCACAGAATATTCTTGAAACTATAAACTCTCTAAAAAGGCAAAAAAAAATTAATTGGTTTTTGAAAATGTCACACTGGTATGGCCCCTTAACCGGAACCGATCTTTCGCGTAAAAAGGATATTATTGTATTTATGTTTAGTTATGAAGCAATGTTTATTAATTAAATATTCTCTTACACATTTAAAAACAATGTTGAAACTATCCAATATTCAACAGTAGCTTACATATTTTATAATTGAATGTTTCTTATCTCATTTCTAGAAAATAATAATTAACGAATGTAGATTGCATACATGTAAATACATTCCACTAGTGTAGTGTTTGTTTTTCGCATATTTAATTAAACAGAGAATATATTCAGTTTGCAAACAATATCGCAGTGAAATAGAAGCGCATCAGAATTGTTTTAAACAAAACAACACACTATCTACTACTGTCATCATCAATCAAACTTGTATATGAATCTCTCCATAATCTGCAGTCTATTATTATTTGGAAAAAATGTGGAAAATGTATTCGTGTACTTATTTTCAATCGATAATAATTTAATTGACAGTATTTGATTTACTTACATTAGTTGAAAATAATGTAATTAGAAATTTTTAGAAACATCCTTTTTTAAATATATAAAAAACGAATCAATTAAATAATAATAAAAATCTTTATTGTGAGGTTTGCAATAATTATAAAATTAATTATTTCTTATTCCAATTTTTTGAGTTTCGTAGAAAACTAGGAACCCTTATAGTTTCTTCATGTCCGTTCGTCCGTCCGTCTTGTAAATATTTTGTCATAATAAGATGAAATTTGGTATAGGTACGGTCGTAGATTGATGACCCAAAAACAGAAATGAAAAAAACAATTTTTTAGACCCCCTTGTGTTTTCAATAAAAAAATTCACCTACCCCATTGAGTGAGGTGTCGTTAGGTCTCCTAACATGCAACAAAAAATGTATTAGGTCCTTTTAATTTTAACCCTTCAATCATGATGTATTTGCTCTCCAAAGTCATTATAAAAGCGTCCACCCTCCGCTATTTTCTAAACTATCAATTCAAAAAATCTGAAAAAATTCCAGAATGTAGCTTTTAATTAGTACTTTCACTGAAAATTATAACGAACATTGTTAAAAATATTTTGGACCCCTCTTTCATAGACTGAAAAGTGAACTCACACTTTGCCCATTTTATCTATTTTCTATTATATTTCTGATCATATATTCAATCTTATCTTAATATATATAAATTACGTGTCACATGTTCCTCCGCTATGGACTCCTAAACTACTTATGGGAAATGGGGGGGGGGGGCAAAGCCTGTTTGTCTTATTTTGTGGTGTTTAATTTATATTACAATTAATTTCTGTTTTGGTTGTGAGTAAATTTTCTGTCTATTTCCTCTTTGACAGTTTTTGCATTCCGTAATAAAAAAAAAGTTTCACTTCTAACGCTTATAGTTTTCGACTGAGGCTTTCATTTTTTTGTAGTAAACGAATTCAATATTCATAGTTAAGACAGGACAACGTCTGTCGGGTCAGCTAGTATATTATATAAAATCTATATTATATGTATGTTAGTGCTAGCCTAGCTAACTGTGGCGTGTAAATGTATACATGGCAGTTAAAATATTAATTATATCAACATCATTGATTATTCTTATCAGTTTTATACCATCAAAATTGATTATATAGTCTATAAAACGAATATGTATAGATTTATACAGGGTGAGTGATATCAGGTTTCCATTCGATATGAATAAACTTTAACAATTAACCGAGACGGTTATTTCTTACTATTATAAACTTATTTTATATAGTTTGAAGCATCCGTATTGAATAAAATTTTGCAGTGCTGTCTTTTGATATTTCTCGTACATGGTCTTATAAAAAATTACTTTGTATTGTGTCATATATTATACATATATAGTGATGCCTCGCATAACGAACATAATTCGTTCCAGGAGCAAGTTCGTTATGCGAAAAGTTCGTTATGTGAAACGCATTTTCCCATAACAATACATGTTAAATTTTTTAATTCGTTCTGTAGCATAAAATATAGTACTGTAACATAAAAACGATTGTACACACGTTTTTTATTTTTTAGTCAAACTCAGATTTAGGAAAGTCTACCAAGGCTTGCAGGGTCAAATCCTCACACACAAAATTACATTTATTAAAACAAACACGTGTGTGAGTTAAGTGCAGAAAAGAACTAATGACGCGCGTGGATGCATGTTCGTGTAATTTTGAGCATCGACTGCGACGAACTTAGAAGTTTGGGCGACTTCGTGATATACGTAGGAGCGTTCGGGTGGCAAAATGAAATACGATACAGTTGGTTGTGTGAGGCGAGGTTCGTTGAGTGAGTCGCGTAATGAACGAACAGAAAGTTCGTTGTGCGCAGCGTTCGCTAATCGAGGCGTTCGTTGAGCGAAGCATCACCGTATATAACATAAAGAACATAATGTATGCATCCCGCCTGGTCTAAATAACTTTTCATATAAACTTGTTTGCTTAAAATAACTAATCAACTATTTGCTCCACCTGTTATGAGTCACCTTATATTGATAACATATTTACATTTCAAGGATTCTAAGAAAATGTCGTCTTGAGTGCATTAGCAAATAAACAAAAACAACATACAAAAACAAAGTTACTCGAAAACAAACCACCCATGCATTAAACAGAAAGAAGAACAAACAAATAAACAATTTGACATAGTAACAAATGTTTCCTCGGTGCGCATAACCGCAAGATTTGTAAAATGTGAATTTATTTTTGTAAAATAAATCCTGTAGAAGAACTAGAAGTGGTAAATTTAAATAAACGAACTACAGTACAAGGAGTGGATGTGATAATACCATGCAAATAGACCGTGTATTATGGGGGGTGCAGCAAACTTTTGTGTACACTCCTTGGAGCGGTTTCTTCTCTATAAAGAAAGATGCAACTATAAATTTGTACGAGGTTTTCTTTATAGAACTTCTCTTATCTTTGCCCCTAAATATTGGCTTCTCGAGTAGGTAATGTTATGTGCGAGTAGATGGTTTAATAGCTTGTTTTTTGTTTGTTTTTATTGTGACATGTGATGGGGATGTAATTGCAGTAGTAATGAAACATGAACGATTCAAAAAGAAAAGCTTTTGCGGATTTCTTAACTTTTTATTTATAGGTATTCTTACTTGATAAAATACTTTATTTATTTACAAATACACTGGTTTATCTTACACGTACTTGTTCGAAGTCAGTTTGTCTTAAAAATCTTCTTTTTGGCCTACGATGATTTAGCCATTAATTTTTTTTTCAAATAATATTTATCCAAGGGATCGCCAAACTGTCGAAAACATTTCGGTAGCCCGTATAAGAATAATTTTTATTAGAAATCAAAATTCTAATTTCTTAAGTATACGATAATTACTTTAAGTAGGTAGCTCATATAATTTTTTAAGTCTCAAAAGAAGCTGTTTTGAGATCACTAATTTTAAATGCCCTTATTACGGTTATAAGTAAAAAAAAACAGGTGAGAGTACACGTCTCCCCTTTACCCTTATCTGCAAGTGCCCATGTATAAAATATATATTCCTACGAGTATTTTCAATGATTAATTAATCCATTTACAGACAAATCCTATATACAGGGTCCTCAAATAGTGCGTCCGGCATTCCTAGCGCACTTCCCGTAGGAGATAGAAAAAAAAGTTTGGCACATAATATTATTGGTTTGAAAAGATCAACGTCGTAAAATTATTTTCAATAATACAGGGTGTCCCATTTTTGCGCTGTAACAAAAACAAACATTTTTTTAAATGGAACCCCCTATAAATTTTTCAGTATTCCGATGTCATATATTAACCTCCACATTATCATCTATTCGTTTTTTGTTTTAGTGACAGTGTTGCCAAATTATAAATTTTTTTTCCGAAAAATAATCCATAAACAGGATCAACTTTAAAAAATCGTAGCGACCTCGTTTTTTTTAAAGCGATTGATTTTTTTAATAATAATATTAGTCCTGATAAAGAGTAACATTTTGATAATAACCAATTTGAATTTAGTTATACAGGGTGTCCATACAAAAATGTCAAAATTTTCAAACTTAAAAATGATAAAACTCATTTTTTTCAAATGCGACTACGATTTTTTTATTTCGCTATTCGATGGGGTTTCTTCTTCTTTTCAATTTGTATAGGGGATGTCCTATGTCTGAACCCCAAAGTTTCTCAGATATTCAATATTTTTATTAAAATTAACCTTTTTATTACACTTTTATGCACCGAAGTAGGCCGTGCTGATGAAAAACACATACCGGCGAATTGATTTGAGCCTGGATGAAAAAAGAAGATATTTAGAACATTCATTTTGGCCTTTTATCTTTTATGTTTTTTCAATTTTGTAACTTTTCATATTTTTTTTTAAATAAAATAAATCATTTTTTTACATCAGTGTTATTCGTTTTAACTATTAATTTTAATCAAATATTTCATTGATACTTAAATACTACATTTTGCCATTTGTTTTTCATCAGCACGGCCTACTTCAGTGCATAAAAGTGTAATAAAAAGGTTAATTTTATTAAAAGTATTGAATATCTGAGAAACTATAGGGTTAAGACATAAGACATTCCCTATACAAATTGAAAAGAAGAAAAAACCCCATCGAATAGCGAAATAAAAAAATGGTAGTCGCATTTGAAAAAAATGAGTTTTATCATTTTTAAGTTTGCAAATTTTGACATTTTTTTATGGACATCCTGTATAACTAAATTCAAATTGGTTATTATCAAAATGTTACTCTTTATCAGGACTAATATTATTATTAAAAAAATCAATCGCTTTAAAAAAAAACGAGGTCGCTACGATTTTTTAAAGTTGACCCTGTTTATGGATTATTTTTCGGAAAAAAATTTATAATTTGGCAACACTGTCACTAAAACAAAAAACGAATAGATGATAATGTGGAGGTTAATATATGACATCGTAATACTGAAAAATTTATAGGGGGTTCCATTTAAAAAAATGTTTGTTTTTGTTACAGCGCAAAAATGGGACACCCTGTATTATTGAAAATAATTTTACGACGTAGATCTTTTCAAACCAATAATATTATGTACCAAACTTTTTTTCTATCTCCTACGGGAAGTGCGCTAGGAATGCCGGACGCACTATTGGAGGACCCTGTATACATCAACAAACATAAAGAAGTATTTGTGAGCTTGAATCTTGCATTAATTAAAAACTACCCAGCCTTCTTGTTGTTTATACTGAAAACTTGTACAAAGTATTTATTAGTGAGCATTCCATGCAATGCGTACGATTCGATTACAGTTTTAAATCTATTTTGCTCACAGTTTTTACTTTTTAAACATATTGTATAGAGTCCGCCTAAATTGAATACTTTTTTAAACTAGACATTAATGCCCAATCGGATTTTATTTTACTTTAATATATTTGTTAATTATAAGAAACTAGCGGAATCCCGCAGCTTCGCATGCGTAATTTTCGAAATTAATTACAACCCTCCATACGTGATAGGGGATGACATTACATTTTTTTATATTGATTTTTATTCATTACCTATAAAAATCGTAAATATCTCGGATCTTAGTTAAAAATTGCAAAAACCCACCCCTTGCCTAAATATTGAATTTAATTATATTACAGATTATTTTGCCCGACTCCATCATTACAACTTAAGCAGCTATGCAGATAAACATATCAAAAGCATACACCCTAATTACCCCCACCATTATGGGTGGAATGTCGAAATTTTTATTTTAATAGATTTTTAACTATTTTGCCCCAATTTACCTTTATAATACCTTACAAAAATTTTCAACCCCCCTAACACTTTAGGGGTTAAATTTTGGGAAGTGCTGAAATAATTATTTGTATTGTAGAGTATTTATGATAAGTTTCAATTAAATACGAATAAAAAAAATTATATAAACATTGACACCCCGTTTTAACCCCATAGGGGTTGAATTTCGAAAAATCCTTTCTTACTCGGTGCTTTCATCGTAAAAGAAAGACACCTATGAAATTTCACGTTTCTAGCTCCAGGCGTTTAGGCTGTACGTTGATAATGAGTGAGTGAGTGGTTAAAGACAAACTCTTTTATATATAAATTATGATATCATTTCAAATCTAGATAAATCAGTGTTATCAAAAAGGGTTTGCAGATGTAGCCGAGCAAAATTAAAAGTGACGCAATCAATAAATTACAGATCGATATCAGACATACAAGTCACATAAAACACTCCTCCAAAATCAAAATACAGAGTTATGTCATAGAACGTTATCAAGCATATCAAGACTATGTAACTGCATTCTATTCCGTACTGCAGCGACAACAATGCTCATTGTTGGGCGAGTATTGTAAGTACAGTACGCTGTCACACATCCACTTTCGTATCTAGTGTGCTGCGCGATGTTTGTTTGTTGTTCCTCTCGATGCTCTTTGTGTAGGCACAAACAACGTATGTATGTACGTACATACATACGAGCAATCCGATGCGGGCGACAGAACACGTGTGCGAACGTGTTTTGCGTATGCCTGTGTGAGTGTGTGTGTGTTTGTATCTATTTTCTTTGTTCTAGAACTCAGGTTGATGCGCTTTATGTTATATATAAAGTGTGCTTATGTTTTAAAAAACAAAACACTAGTAAAAACATGTCGTTTGAATAAAAAATTACATTTAACTCTTTTCTTTTTCTTCCATTATATTAAAGAATATACAGGTTGTTCTTTAAGTACTCAGCCATACTCAAGGGAATGATTCTTTGGTTATTTTAAGAAAAAAAGTTCATATATACCTAAACATGCGTCCGGCGTCCGGATTTTTTTTTGTGAGAGCTACAACCCTCTAAAGAGTTTGCACAATTTTTTTTCTATATCATGAGAATCCATTATGACACAATTATACGAAATTTGATAATTGGTTTAATATTAATAAGTGTTACCGATTTCTTGAAATTCAGTCCACAAATAGGATGTCCAAAAATAGTTTTCATTCAATAATTTCATTAATCAATAATTATTATTAAGACCCGAACTAATTTGGAAATAAGTAATTATATTATCTTCTTGTTGTATATGACCATACAATTAAAATTATGTCAATTTATACTTTGCTAATTTGTCATAAGAACAACTGCTTAGAAGAAATGTCTATACAAAAAGTATACTGTAAATTTTTAATACATACAAGTGCTTCAAATTGCACAAAATATGCTTATAATCTTGTTGTATGTTTAAATATAAGAAAAGATAACAAATCCCCAAACTGTGGCTTTATTAATGATGGATGGTGATTTTAAGTTATTTCTTTAGTAAGGTATACTATCCATAATTGGTCGTTTTTTTATTAACCAGAACTAGTCAAATACAAGCATCAGATTCAGTTGGTTCGCATTAGTTTTTTATTATAAAATACATAAAACAAATCGTACCGAAACTGATTTATAGCGATCGATGTACTAATTATTTCTCTTAAGACGCCTATTACCTAACCTCAAGTCTCAGTATCCTGTATAGAGTCCAGCTCATTTCCGGATTATGTAAATATTCCCGGGTTTCTCAGGTACTAGGAAGATGTATATTATTAATCAGAATTTAATATAAATAGATGCTAAGATAAAACATATAATGTACTAATATAAAATTATCATACTTATATAGTTGTTATTTTCATATTAATTTGTAACTCAAAGTATACAAGACAAGTATACAAAAGGATCGAGCATTCCTATTAAACTATTATTTTAAGAATGTGTTTAAGGAAGATTCTAAAAATTATACAATGTTCATGAATATTTCTATGATATTTTAAATGCTACTAAATGATTCTGGAGTAGTTTTACATAGACAATTTTCACATTATAAAATATTGATAAAAGTACATATTCAGAAAAAATAAAATAACACGAATTATAAATATTAATATTCTCTACAGCTTTTAAATTATAAAAAATTTTCTACTACTTACCATTTCAAAAATAATCAGAAATTTCAAAAAAATTATAAGAGTAAACAACTGCTTCAGGCTTAGAGATTGTCCTAGAAATAGGAAACATTATGTTAAAAGACTATAGAGGTAGAAAGTAGAGTATTCACAGACCAATAGACAGATACACAGGCGACATTGGGATAATGGTCATACATGATTCAAAAACCGTAAAAATATGTAATTCCAGTCAAATGTCGAGTTAGAATTTTATCTATTATATTCTACAAAAAAGTGAAAACGCTCCAGCAACGCCATTATCCCGACAAAAGCATGCACAGGGTTCTAAATTAAACACCTATTTTAAGATAACATTCAGTTACGTAAGTGGCGCCATTATATAACTAACGTATCAATTAGTAATGGTTCTATAATGTGGCTTTAAATTATATGTTATGAGCGTAGTGGGCGACGTGCCACCCCCACCAACGCCTGTGTGTGTGAGCAGGTATTAGTGCGAATGTGTGGGGGTAGGTGAATTCAACAAGTAATTGCAGAGCCGCGACTGCAATTAGCAATTAAAAATACCTGTACGGGACAAGCACCTGGGACAAGACGTACTCCCGCATTTACTGTCTCGTGAAGTAAGTGAACAACGCCACCCAGACAGCGTTCTACAAAATGTTCTCTGTCTGTGTTTATATAGGATAATAGGATATACCTACAGTAATCTACAAGTTACAGGAATTGTAAAGAAATTGGAGCTAACAAAAAATGGTTGGATTTTACTTTCTTGTAAGAAAATATATAGTATGCAAAAATATTATACATCGGAATTTTGATCTCTCTCCCTCTCTTTCTATCTCTCTCAGGGGCGGACCGTGAATTTGTGGGGTACTGGGCTAATACTACTCAGGGGCCTACCTAATTACTAAAAAAATAGAACAATTAAATATTTTTAGATATTTTTTTTTTCACAATATCGTATAGGTATTATTCTCAATGGAGGCTGGGGGTCTTTTGTATCCACGGGGCCCTGGGCTGCAACCCAAAAAGCCCTTAAGTAGATCCGCCTCTGCTCTCTCTCTTTCTCTCTCTCTATCTGTCTGTCTGTCTGTTAGTGCGTTCATCACTCGAGAACCACTTATACAATCTACGTGTTTATTTTTTTTATTTTTACAATATGTTATCTTAGTCCAGTCAATATAAAATTTGAGCTAGAAAAAAATGACGGAGTATTGGTAGATTTCGATGTATAGAACATGGTGATTACTTCCCCCCCCTCCCTTCGAATGGGGGTGTATAACTTTCTAGGGTCTTACAAAGCTCTAAAATCAGTTATTAGGGTATACCACTGGGGCTGTCAGTTTTAGGATAAATCAGGTTTAATAAATCTTGAAGCTGATAAAATTACGAACAAAATAATGTTTTTAAAAATTATATAACATAAATAGTTATTGAAATAGAGCCCGCGAAAAAAACATATAGCGACGTCGAGTTTGGAGATCACGCCTAATATGTAGAGTTACGTTTGATCGCTGTGTTTAATATGTCTTTAATTGAATTTCAAAATGAAATTTTGAATAGCAATGAGAAAAGAGTGCCCTCAATAATGCTCGGCACCCAATATCGAAAAATGTTTCAGTTATAAGCACTCTGTTCTAGTACATTTTTTTCTAGCACCACCCCTATACGAAATTGTCTAGCGACTGGACTATCTCGTTTAGACGTAGATTTTTTTGCTAAAGTATATTGTTTACGATAAATTTACGTTTTTAATTTTTATATGTATACTTGTTATTTATTTAAATCGATTGTGTGGGGGGGGGGTATTATTTTATATTAAGTTACAATTTCAAATGGATATAATAATAATTACATCAAAACAACCTCATTTGACATCCGCCACTGAACGATATCAGATGCAGTATAATCTCACCCAGATGATCTGAACAACGCCGGTTTCTGTTGCGACATTAGTGTCAGCGCCATTTGCAATTGCGCCGGACACTGAGTTTGACGTCTGAATTATTGCCCGCGCCGTGGACAGGAATGTGGCTATACGAGTTAGCGCATAGTTACCGGATCCACCCTCATCCCGTTCCGGGACTGACCCCTGGAGCGCGGCCGACCCCACGGATAAGATTTCAACACCGGGCATTGTTGCTACTCTCTGGTGATGTTCTATTGTGTGTGTTCGGTTGTTAAAGGGGTTAAGGGGTTAGGTGAGGATTTTATTTTGAAAATGACCTTAGTTGCTGAATGTCTTCATATGTGGACTTTTATATAATTTTATAGAAACATTCAGCGAGATATTTTTTATTTACGAATCAAGGGCGGATACAAAAATCACCCAAAAAGTTGCCTTTCATTTTCATTTTCGAAGTAATTGCCTTTTAAAAAAGTTTTCTTATTTTCAAATTTCGAAAAAATATATATATAACACAGTATTTTTATGGTAAAATATGAAAAGCAGAATCCCCCCTCCCTTCACTAAAAAAATATGTTTTATTTATTGTTATAATAAATTAAATTAAATATTATTTCAGACGAATATTAAGTATGATACTTATGTGATTTAAAATTGTTAAAATATAATACATACAAATATATTAGATATTATTTAGTCATTTAATAACATATTAGACCAGTATTAAATAAAATAAATAATCAGTATTTTAGTATTTCATTACAAAAAGTAAGCCAATATCTGTGCCTGAACCAAAATGGGTTGGTTTACCCTATTTATGTTTATATTTCTAGTCTTTACAATACCTAGAAAATGTATATAATTAAATTCATTTCATAAATTGCCTGGTGATTTTTAGGCATTCTATAGAATACCTAGGAATTCTATACAATGCCGGAGTTCATACATTGCCGGTAACATAATATACAGGGTGATTCAGCACTGTCGTGCCAAACTTGAACACTAGATTGAAAAAAATATTTTAAGCAAAAAACTCCCAATAAATATGTGTCCGGAAATTATTCCTTAGGGAACTACAGGCTTCCAAAGATTTTACTAAAAATTAGTTTTAATTTAATATCTAGAGAACCCTTTGTGATAGAATTATGAAATTTAGTATTTGGTTTAGTAATAATATGTGTTATCGATTTCTAATATTAACCAATTATATTTTAGGCCAGGGCTGTATGGGGCCAGTGGGCCCATCGATTTTGATCTAGTAATTGTTTGTTCCTTAATTTTTTTCCTGAGTTGATACTTTTATAAGATTATATGACACAAAATACACAAAAACATACTTTGCTTGTTTATCATAGGATGAACCGTTTTCGAGAAATATCGATGGAAAAGAAAGCATGCAGAATTAACCTTAATACGGATGCTTGAAATTATAAAAAATAAATTTATATTCTTATTTCATGATAAAAAATAAGACAAAAAATTAAAATAAATATACTTCCGAAAATGCATCCATATCAACAAATAGCTATTTTTAGTTTGTTTTTTAGTCATGTTAATAAAGTACGTGTAACAGTAATAGAACTGGCTATAGATCTTAGAGGATGCATATTAGGAGGTTTAATTATATAAACTTTATTCTTACCTTTAATCATAGAAAAATAATATAAATTTATTTTTTTATAATTTCAAGCATCCGTATTAAGGTTAATTCTGCATGCTTTCTTTTCCATCGATATATCTCGAAAACGGTTCATCCTATGATAAACAAGCAAAGTATGTTTTTGTGTATTTTGTGTCATATAATCTTATAAAAGTACCAACTCAGGAAAAAAATTAATGAACAAACAATTACTAGATCAAAATCGATGGGCCCACTGGCCCCAAACAGCCCTGGCCTACAATATAATTGGTTAATATTAGAAATCGATAACACATATTATTACTAAACTAAATACTAAATTTCATAATTCTATCACAAAGGGTTCTCTAGATATTAAATTAAAACTCATTTTTAGTAAAATCTTTGGAAGCCTGTAGTTCCTTAAGGAATAATTTTCGGACACATGTTTATTGGGAGTTTTTTGCTTAAAATATTTTTTTCAATCTAGTGTTCAAGTTTGGCACGACAGTGCTGAATCACCCTGTATATTATATTTTTAATTATCCTATGTGCTTATAAGTATACAATTTCATCTAAATGCTCATAATACAAAATTATAATAAGCTCCTAGTACCTCTATACAGAAAAGCATTCTTCTTGTTTTTTTCCTTACATCCACTACCTCTATATTAAATATTTTATGGCGAATTCCAAAGATAATACATTCTCGTATTATCTATATACTAAAGTATTTATATTAATATTTTTTGTTGATTTAAAAAACTACTGCTTTTATGAAAATTGTTATTAAAAAGGTTTTTATCATATGTAATTGTATACATCGGCCAATATGAATTTTCAATCTGGGTTGTAAGATTGTAAGAATTAAAAAGGACCCCGCAGAATCCTTATGGGAAAGGGGTTTTGGTTTGAAACTTTGGATTCTGATAGTCCTTGATGAGTAGATGAAAAGTGTCAATGGGCACTAAGTCCTAAAAACTCAAACTTTTAAGATATAGCCCTCTAAAGTTGGGGATCATGCTCGCCTTTAATTTGCAATAAAAAAAATTGTAGAACCTTAATTTTCGCACAACTATTTGTATGTGTTCCCAAAGACTTATATAATCGATTGTCACCATAAAAAAGTAAACTTTTAAATTCTTTAGCCAATGGCAGTACTTAAATCTTATTATTACGTTTTTTTTTTACTATAAACCAATTTTTATTATAAAACAATTGGAATTGTTTATAATTAAAAAACGTAACAATATGATTAAAGTGTTATCATTTCTCAATGAATTGAAAAGTTGACTTTTTTATGGAGGCAATCGATTATAGATGTCTTTGGGAACACATACAAAAAGTTGTGCGAAAATTAAGGTTCTACAAATTTTTTTATTGCAAATTAAAGACAATCATGATCCCCAACTTCAGAAGGCTATATCTTAAAAGTTTGAGTTTTTAGGACTTAGTGCCCATTGACACTTTTGATCTACTCATCAAGGACTATCATAATCCAAAGTTTCAAAGAGTTTGACCGAAACCCATTTCCCATAAGGATTCTGCGGGGTCCTTTACTTTTATTTAAGTTGTTCCTACACATATGACTAGAACGATACTATGAAATTGAATGGACAAAATTAACTAAATTTTCTGTTATTCTCAAAAATATCTATTAATGCCGCCACTGGATACAATAAGAACTTCTCTCTGTAATTAACTGACTGGAGATATTGTTGTTATAATATAGTAATCGAAATCAATCGGTGTACCTAATCTATGTTAAAGCTTTGTGTGTGAGTATCACAAATTATCATTTGTTAGGGAATCTGTAATAAATATATCAACTGTTGCACTTTCAATTACTTAAATAACTATATAGTGTTTATTCAACATAAATATAAGGGTCTACTTGATTCTAATTACACATTTCAATTCCGTTACAGTAGTAAGAAATGTACATGCATATTCACATTAGACTTAATATAAAGTACTTAAAGTTATACGTCTAGCACACTGTAAAAAAAAGATTTGGTTTCGAAAAATTTTGTTTTTAATTTATATTCAGAACACATTTAATGGAATATTTTACTTTGTTAATAATTAAAAGTAAAAAAAGTTTAATTTAATTTGAAAATTGAAATAGACAGAATGGTATATAATAGTAACATGTACTAATTTGTACAATGTAATGGCAGAGCTAGTTTTTCATTATTTTGAATAAATTACACGTGAATATATTTGTTTTATAATTTTTATAGTATTTAAAAGGGTTGAAGTTTCGAATAATTAGTTTTTAAAACGTCTCTATATTAGCCAATTGTGTAGAATTTCAATAAATAGAACACTTTCGGCAAGTTTTCTTATTTATCGTGTGTTAAAAACTCTATTTTTAATATCCAGTTACTCAAAAACCATACGTCCAATATTTTAAATAAAAAATATAATAGTAAAATATATGAGTTATCCATAAATAACATATTAAAATTTTAGACTTTTATCTATACATTGCTCTAATGATCGAATAACCTTAAGTACTTTTAAACATGTGTTTTATCATTTATTTTATTACTATAACGATTTTTTTAACTAATTACAGAAATATACACAGATATCTATAGATAAGACAAAAATACTAATGGAAAAACAAATATTTGCACACATCTAAAACAATATTGATTTCCCTATATACCATAGTTAAATTATCATCTTGTATATGTTTTTACATGTATAATGTTATGTTATGGTGTATTCAAACATATAGAAGTATGTATATATAAAATAATCAGTGGTTTTCTAATTAAACGAATGAATTAATCCCCTATTTAAAACACATTAGCATTCATCACGACCATCAAACGTGAAATGTGTAAATCTGTAGGTATGTACACACAGATATGTACACATATGTACATATACATATGTAAAATCACTACGCTGCTAACAAAATCACTTACGTATATGAAATTAATTTTTTTGTTTTGTTGCAGTAGGTACCTACCTATAAATCTACTTTGATTTATAGTAAATAACGTTAAAATAACAAAAAGCTTTATGTGTAAAAACAGATAAAACATATGCACTTATAATATTTACAAAAATAATTATCGTAACTTTGTTTTTTGTACTTTTAAAAATGTATGCGTATATTTAAAATTATATGTTTTTGTTCCAAACTGCACATTAAAATATTGTTTAAGGAATCTCTTCTTATGAGGCAGCTCACTGGATTACTGTTATTATAATAAGTTATCCTACATAAGCACAATTAAAGCTTGAATGAACACGAATTGTAATTTGTTATTTATTAAGAAACTACATAGAAATATGTTTTTAACTTCCTGTTCATAGAAAAAGGAAGTTATTAAATCATATCTGATTATCAAACTTTCTAATTCGCACAGTTTCAAAAATAATTTAAAATTTATCCGATCGTCAAAATATGAGGTTTTCTTCCTAACGAAAATTAATCCTAAATATAAAATGCCAACAAGTTATTTTTGAGCTAAAGACCGACAGACAGACATCATAGCGAAAATAGATTCAGAAAATGTCAAAATGGATATTTCCATCAAAATCTCGAATTCGAAAATTATTAACCTGTACTGACTTATACTACAGTAGAACCTCGTTAGTACGTTCTGCTTTAGTTAGGTTAAGGGCGTCACGGGACGTCCGCGGGGATTTTTAAAATGTGTCCGAGGTAAGAAAAATTGGCAAAATTGCTAAAAAAAAAGCTCTTCGTGCCTTATTTTAATAAATTTCAGAGATAGAGAAACTTAAAAAAAGGATTCAAGAACAAAAATCTGTGTTTTTTTTTTCAATGTGTCCTCTTTTTTAATGGATTTGTCCTCTTTTCTCACCTTAACCATCTGGCAACCCTAGCTTTAGTAAGCTTTTTGCTATAGTATACGTTTATTACGTCCAGGCATTCTTCCATAAGACCCCATGTTAAAATATTTAGTTTTTCGTTTTTCTCGTTAGTACCTACGTGTCTTTCCTCCAATCCCTTCAAAAACGTACTAACGAGATTCCACTGTATATGTATTTCTTTCATATACGAGTATATGGTCATTTGGTCATGTATAAAAAAGTAGTAAAAATATGTATGGAAACCCAAAAAACTTTGTACAAACATTACAATGTTTTTTTTCATATTTATATTAGTATTATTGGACTCTCTTATTTTACAAATCGACTATTCTAGTATAAGAAAATTAGTACGTTAAACTAAGGAATATTTGCCATAATATTCATTTAAAACGCATACAAATAAAATTAAACTTTGTGTGTGTATATGTTTGTGTTTGCGTGTGTTTGTGTGCACATGTGTGTGTGTGTGTACGTGTTCGTGTACGTGGCGTGGCGGGTGATTGACAAACCGGCCGCTTGTATCTCGCCGAGGCGCCACCTCTCGCGGTGATTAATTGTGTTTGACCAATCGATTTTCGAAACTGTGTCTGTCCGTCTCACAAACCCGGCGCACTGTGAACTGACAACGGCCAGAATTAACGGGCAATTAAGCTCGCAACCGCTGCACTGTTTAAATTTCAGTTAGAAAACATTTTATTCTATAAATTGTAATTTTAATTTGATTTTATTGATTCGCAGTTGGTTACAGTTAGTTAAACTTATAATTGTATAGTTTCTGTTCATGATCCAATAATACAAAGTCTGTTACGATTATTTTGACAGCCGCCATTATTGCATTTAGTGTTGATGACGTAGTAGATCTGCCAAAAATTTACAAATTAAAAATTGACATTTTACATATTAAGTTTCAATTATTAAATTTAGAATTGAAGAAAATAGAAGTGTGAAGACACTGTTGACATTATATCGGTTATGAAAAAATGCGGTAGGTACTGTGTTGTAAAAAAATGTTTCAACTGGAAACAGACAGATAATATAAATATTAAATTTTTTCGTTTTTCAAAAAATTCCGAAATAAAAAAAGTGGTATTTTTATTTTTATAAATACTACAGGAATTAAATCACAATGTGATTATTTAAAATTTCACGTAAATGCAAGTGATAAAATACATATATATTTCACTTGATGTAAAAACATTATTTTTTAGATGTAGGATGTTTTTCAGAATTAGAAGTTTGAATAAATTTATAAAAAATGAAAAAATCAAAGAATAAAATTTAAATAAATTATTATGTAAACTATATTTATCGTTTTTTAGGGTTCCGAAGAAACCCTATTAATCTCACTTTGTCGTCCGTCCGTCCGTCCTTTTCACTCAAAGCTCAATAGCTCGTAAACTATATAAGCTAGAACTTTGAAATTTTTACTGAATATGTAAAATAACACCCTCTAGTAAAATATGTACACATATTTTGGAAAAATATTTTTTTAGGGGGGGTGCTAAGAAGCTAAAGACAGCCAAAAAAAATATTTTTTTTATACCAAGGCAAGTGGCACATCAAAATGTGTAACCAAGCTAGTGTAATTTGATCCATATTCTTATTTTTTTATAAATCCAAAAAGGCGCCTACAAGGGGCTTTAAAGCAAATTCAAAAAAACAAAAAAAATGTATTCCAAGTCGTGTGGGATGTCAAAATGTAGATCTCAGTGAGTAGAATATGACACTATTTTTTATTTATTTTTTTAAATTAAAAATGGCGCCTACAGGGGGCTCCAAGCAATAATTTTGTCTGTCCCCCCCCCTCTAACTCGGTAACTACTGCCTCGAAAAATCTGAAAAAAATTAGGTAATGAGGCTTTGGTAAGACTACCAACGACAAATACTAAAGTCACCAATATCATTTTAAATTTTGGAGAAAAAGGGAGGGGTGTCATACATTTTTTTATTTTTATTTTTTTATCTGGGCATGTGGGGTGTCGAAATGTAGATCTCAATGAGTAGAATATGACAGTATTTTTTATTTTTTTTATAAATCAAAAATGGCGCCTACAGGGGGCTCCAAGCAATAATTTTGTCTGTCCCCCCCCCCCTCTAACTCGGTAACTACTGACTCGAAAAATCTGAAAAAAATTAGGTAATGAGGCTTTGGTGAGACTACCAACGACAAATACTAAAGTCACCAATATCATTTCAAATTTTGGAGAAAAGGGGTGGGGTGTCATACATTTTTTTATTTTTATTTTTTTATCTGGGCATGTGGGGTGTCGAAATGTAGATCTCAGTGAGTAGAATATGACAGTATTTTTTATTTTTTTTTATAAATCAAAAATGGCGCCTACAAGGGGCTCCAAGCAATAATTTTGTCTGTCCCCCCCCCCCCTCTAACTCGGTAACTACTGCCTCGAAAAATCTGAAAAAAATTAGGTAATGAGGCTTTGGTGAGACTACCAACGACAAATACTAAAGTCACCAATATCATTTAAAATTTTGGAGAAAAGGGGAGGGGTGTCATACATTTTTTTATTTTTATTTTTTTATCTGGGCATGTGGGGTGTCGAAATGTAGATCTCAGTGAGTAGAATATGACAATATTTTTTTTTCTAAATTAAAAATGGCGCCTGCAGGGGGTTTCAATAAAACAAAAATTTGTCCACCCCCTCTCTAGCTCGGTAACTACTGACTCAAAAAATCTGAAAAAAAATTGGTAATGGGGTTTTTATAATACTAGTAACGACAAATACTAAAATCAACAATATCATTTCAAATTTTAAAAAAATAGGAAGGGGCGTCATGGAATTTTTTTAATTTTCATATCTAGGCTTGTGGGGTGTCAAAATGTAGATCTGAATTAATAGAATATGATCCTATTTTTTATATTTATTTTTAACTCAAATATGCACCTGTAAATGGCTCTAAACAGTCCACGTAGTATATACTTCGGAACCCTTATGGCATACACTGGTGTATGTCTTGACAAATTTTTTTATTTATATTTCGTTTTTCACAAATTCCTTATTAGACAAATTTAGTGTTGATAACGTCACAGTATAAAGTAAGTAAGCTGTCAAACAGACCTTGTATTATTGGATCATGATTTCTGTTGTTAAATGTATTGCTTGTACTTACTGCACACGAGACGAGACAAAATGAATATCAAGTCTCGTTTCGTGAAAAATTGAGCCAGTTTCAGAGGAGTTTTCTAGCAAGTATATTATTTAATATTTGATTTCATATAAAAAAATAAAAATAAAAACTTTTTAAAGATATCCAACCTATAATACCTAACATATAAAACAATTAAGACAATATAAAATGAGTGTGCAGCACTGAAGTCTAAAACAAAATACACTAATTACTGGCAAATTACCGTTCTCATTTCACAGTGACTCTGTTTAGCTCGGGTTTGAGTCTTGTACCGCTGAGCTGTATACCCCAAGACCTAGCTCGTCAGCTCACTCGCTGCCACTAGGTGCTGGGTTGGGGGGGAGCGAGAGGCCCTCTGAAAGGGCGGCGGCCAGACCTTTCATTATGTAATTTATCACCAGATGGTTCTGTGTACGAGAACAGACAAAAATGCACTTTGTCAATTGTTTTTATTTTCTGTTCTATTGTCTGGGAATTTTGTGCGCTTTTAAATTTTAAGTTTGAAAAAGTTTTTTTACAGTTACAGTTTTATTTTTCATATATATGCATGTGTATAATACATGCAATATGTTTTCATTTAATTTTAGTACCTAGTTTATTTTAATTACTAGTTTAAAATTTTAAATAATATAACATATACACCTAAATATGTTTAATAGATGAATATTGTTATCATTGACAAATCGGCTGATTTTTGGGCTTCTGGGTGTAAGCTTTGTTCTTATGATCGTCAGTATAAACAAAGAGATATAATGTAAGACAATGATTAACTAAATTTTAAATATCTTGCAGTTAAATTAATGAATAAAAATCAAAATGAATTTTATTATTTAAATAGGGAATGAATATTTTATAAATGATTAAGTATATACATAATTTTTAAAAGCAACACAAGATATCGATATTTAAAACAATACATGCAATCCAGATAACATTTTGTTTTAATCCCTATAATTAATTATTATACCGCTACTTATTTTTGATACAATGTTATAAAATTGCAAAGAAAATCAATCATGATAATCCTGAAGCCCTCCTTTACTCTTCATTATTCATTCAGACTTAATTATGCAGTGTTTTTCAAATTTAACAATGATAGCTTAATTCAGAGGTTCTAGAACTTTTTATACATTACGTTTTTATAAAGATTTTTTTACACCCTTTTTTAATTTTTTTATACTTACGTTTTTGTCGGTATATTTTTCTTGTTAAGAATCCATTATAAAGAAAATTTTATCAGTTTAATACTTACAAACTTTTCTCTCACGTGGATGTTAGATTTAATTGATAATTAAATTATGTATCAGTGGCGCACATATAATTATTATTATATTATTATTAATACATAATATGTAAAACATACCTAATATTTAATAGATAATTAGGTCATACTGGTATACCTTAAGACAAAAATTAAATTGGCATTTTCTAACTAATGTATAAATAAAAATACATACTGAGCTATAGAAGTTCACTATACGGTACCTACATTGGCATAGGGATTTCAATGTTATTTCAGATACAGCCTCGCATAACGACCGCTGCGCACAACGAACTTTCTGTTTGTTCATTGCACGACTCGCACAACGAACCTCGCTTCGCTCAACGAACTGCATCGTGTTTAATTTTGCCACCCGAACGCTCCTACGTATCACGAAATCGCACGCAGTCGATGCTCAAACTTGCATGAACATGCATCAACGCGCGTCAATCGTTCTGTGCTTAACTCACACACCTATTTGTTTGAATAAATGTAATTTTGTGTGTCTATATTATGAGTTCTAAAAAAGCAGGAAGGTGATTTCTGTTGAAATGAAACAAGAAATAATTAGAAAGAGGATTTGACCCTGCAAGCCTCGGTAGACTCTCCTAAATCTGATTCTGACTAAAAAATAAAAAACGTGTGTACAATCTTTTTTATGTTACAGTACCATATTTTATGCTACAGAACGAATTAAAATTTTTAACATGTATTGTTATAGGAAAACGCGTTTCACTTAACGAACATTTCGCATAACGAACTTGCTCACGGAACGAATTAAATTCGTTATGTGAGGCACCACTGTATATCCAAAACTTTACTCTCTTGTTAAAATTGCGGCAAATTCGTAAATATATTATTTCTTTTGAATTTTACTAATAATTTATGAAAATGTTATGATTCAATCTTTCTATTTTTGAGAAACTTGAGTTTATAATGAAATCTATCTGATCAAAAAATTACCAATTCACTAAAAAATAACAAAATCTTTTTACAATCAGTGTTTAACTTTTTACAAATAGTATCTATACAATCTACAATTTACTGTTAAAGACATATGAACTTTATAAATCATAGCATTCTTTTAAAAGATTGAATTTGATAATGTAGTGTACATAGTTTCAACATTTTGTAGATATGTATAAGAATAAATCGAAGCAATTAACTGTACCAAAAATCTAGTCACATGAAACACGATAAAATAAAATGTATCGTTTGTACGATAATATCAATTTTTCTTTAAATCGTATCTGTCAAGAATATGTACCGAAGTTTTCTCGATTCAATTGAAAGAACCTTAGTTCCGCTCGAACCACCACTATCTGATATATTGAGCACAGAACTATTTTATTCTTTACAATATAACCAATTTAATATTTCCTACTGCACCTGACATTATTGTAACTAGGATACAGAACATCACTTGACTTCGACTTTGTTGTTATTCAGTGAACAGATACCTATTAGATATTTGTGATAATTTGTCGCAGAGATGTGTAAAGAAAATGAAAACACTGAAATTAAAAATTATTTTATTATTATTAAATATTTGTATATTTGTTAATTTTAACTAAATTTCAAATGAAGGTAAAAATTATCATGATTCAATTGCTTTAAAAGAAAATTAAAGCTTGAATACTCAAATTTAAGATTATTTTTAAAAATATTGATTGATTTTTAGCGAAACTATTTACAATAAATGACGATATTTTTTATGAAAATAGTTTTTAACGTTTACAGCTATACAAATAAGTAAGGTACTGGCACCAAGCTTGGACGCGTAAGCGCAAAGTTTGTTGTTTTTTGGATTGGTGGGCTGCTTTTAAATCAATTTAATTACCAAAATCCGCAAATATTGTTTATTTTTTAAATGATAGCCTTTTATTTTGTATATGTTTTTTCTCCACTAATGGACAAAGTAAAATCAGTAATGAACACCTAGTGATAAAATTTAAAACAATGTAAAGCATAACTTAAGAAAATACACTTTTCTTGATAGTGTGTCGAACCGCGATAATTATATGTCCACTGTTTTAAACAAAATGATCAATTAACATCAAATCGCGCTGTAAAATAGTTAAATGTATATAAATTAATATCCAGTAATGGCAGTATTCAAATAATCAACAAATATTTCTAATTCAGTACATTTACATTAAAAATGTTCAACACTGAGGTGTTGTCCAAAACTAGTACCAGTGCCTTATTTAAAAAATCGCAAGCATGGGTTTTAAGCTTCGAAATCTTTTTTATTATTTTGTATACGACTATTTTCCAACGTGTTCCTGATATTTTAAAGCAAAATGAATTTTCAATAGTCAAAAAAGCATTTTGAAGCTAAGGGTCAAAAATAAGCTTTCAAATAATATGACAATTATTTTGTCTGACCAACGCTGCCAGATTTTTTTTTTTTAAATATAATTTTTGAAGTAATCTTAATGTAGAATATTTTTATATAAATATAAAATTTAAACTAATATTTTAATTTATTATTAAAAAAAAAAAAAAAAAACATTGACTCACGGGACTGGCCTACCCATAGAGTCAAGTGGGGTGCACCCCCTGAACCCCACTAATATCGGCTCTGTGTAAACAACTCCATTTAAACATTTCATAGACAAATACAGTACACAATAACATCGCATCGTATTGTTCCAATGATACCAGGCAAATCTATAAGCGTGGTAAAGATACGCGCCCCGCTCACGCTGTTGTGTGGCGACATCCGTAGGTAAAACCCCGAAAGCACAAACACAATCATTACATAATCACATATACACACGCGCGTACAAATGCCGGCGCATATACTTGCAGTGGTGGCTCAGCGAAGCGTACACGGGGGGGTTAATATGCATGTAATCAATACTGTGGTGCTTGGAATGTTTTTACTTATTTCATCATTTTGGTATTAATATTGAAATGTAACAATATAACAACTTTTGTTTTTTCTTTAAATTAAGATAAAATCATTTTGAAGATTGAATGTTATGTTACTTTCTTGTGATTTTTAAGTATTTTTGAATTTTCATTATTTTTCTTCAAAACTTGTAGAGCAAACAAACAAGCTTTAAATATTTTTATTTATTTTTCTATAAAGATTTTAATACGTTATATTATCTTCTGATTTTATATTGACTGTGATATGTACTAATATATCAACCACACAAAGCTCAAGTCGAGATATTAATATTTTTGATATTGAAATACGAAAAATTCGTTTGTGGATTTTCTATAGATTTTTTTTTATTGGAAAAAGTATTTTGGTGTTATGTTGGATAATTAGATACATCCTTCAATAAAATCTAAAAAACATTGTTTTTTTTATAATAATCATTCTCTCTTCAGTGTTTTGGCAAAAGTGTTTTAGTTAACTTCATTATAATTTCAATCGAATTCTTATAGTCATGAATTATTGTCTGTAATGTTGTAGGTATACTTTATTTTGAATTAATATTAACTTAAAATTTTTATTTTTGTGGGCTGCTACATAACACGTTCCGCTTAAATGATATACCTACATTAAAAAATAAGTTTGTTGACCACATTACATAATATTTATTTTAAATGTTTGTTCAATTAACTTTTTTGTCTTAATGCGATAATACACGTTAGGTGATGTAGAGTGAATCACGATCGTGAAGTGAAAGAGCGTAAATATCGTTCTCTCGTTTTAGTATAATATATATGGACCTGTATTCCTTTATGTATATACTCGTATGTATGTATATTGTATATATTCTCACCTGTAAACTCATATTTTTACATATTTATAAAACCTTATGTTCCACATTTTGTAAACGTTGAACCCCGTTATTCGATAACTGTTTGACCGTGTACAATCCCTCTAAGGGTCGATCCAGACTATCGAGCCAGACTCGACCCGGTCTCGCTCCAATCAAAGATAAATAAACAATATAAGTAATGAAATCGTTCACACAATAAGTATCACACCACTCAGGTCTAATAAGCATGATGACTAATTTTAAAAAATTATTCTATGATGATCTTACGTGTCTATTATTTCCAAAAAAAGACTTATTTCTGCAGAAAATACAGGTTTAATTTGACGCCAAAACGCTCGCAGGTTACATTTCAGAGTTGTGACGTCACATTTTTTGTCAGCAATAATCAAATATTCAGAATTAGGCAATAATTTAATTATTTTGTGTGTTAAAAATGAATTCCAAAGTATATAAGTTCTTAAATAAGGTGTGTATCTAATAATCTTGTAAGAGGAATTGATATTTGTCTAAAATAAAAGTCAGTCACTTTGACGTTTACTAATGCGTGACGTCATTCTATCTGGTTGATGTTTCATTTATCATGGTGGATTGCTGTATTTTGCATTTTTATTTTAGTAAAAATTATATTAATCTCCCTTTTAATATAAAAATAAATACATTTTTTAGAATCTTTTTAACCTATTTCATTATTTAAAATCGTAATTTCAATTATACTTTCTTACTGGCATTATGTCTATTGTAAGTCTAATCACGCTCTGATACAGTACTATACTGAATATTTGACTGGAGCGAGACCGGCTCGATAGTCTGGATTGACCCTAATACTTCTTACCTCTTCTATTCTATACTATACCCAATAGTACCCATACATACACCTCCACTGCACACACTCATGCATACACAATATACATACATATACGAGTGTGCAAATGTCCCACACTTGGACGTCTGCATGTTTTTATTGTAGATCTGGTCCGCTAATGATGCGGGTATGTGTACCTGTGACGTTACCTCCCCGCACACATACCCACCCACCCACTCACATCGTGTTTACGAACGGACCGTCACACTGTAAACATAATACTGGCACAGATAAAAATTAGCTCACATGTGAATTTAAGTTTGCTATTTTTACAGATCCGCGTAACCTTTTGCTTGGTGATTTTTTTTTTGTTATCCTGGAAGTTTATGCACGTACAGTTTTTTTTATACTTTGTTTATATACGCTTTAAGCAGGTGTGATGATCGTGTAGAAGACCCGCATTTAATTTTCTGGTTTAAATTTTATTTAGGATGTACGTGTACGATAATAATAACCTATGTATGGTATCATTTTTTATACAAAGATAAAAACAGCAATGTAGAAAACTAGTATATGTATAATGGATTATATGTCACGTGTCAACTACCTACCTAGATACATACTTAGAAGATTTTATATACTTGTATAAATATTCAAGGATAAGGAAAAATTTAAAAATCAATTGATAATAATGGCTGAGAATCCATAAGAACAATGGAAAAAGGATCAAAGCTAACTTACCACATCCATTTTTTAGACGAAAATCAATTCATTTTAAAATGCTTACTGCTCAACTCCCTGATATACAATAATCACAACATATTGCCCCTCAAATGAACACTCTTAACGCCCACTTTAAGCATACAAAGACTGTAGATTGCAATTTGAAATATCAAAATTAATTATTTTTAAAAACAATAATTTTCCCGCAAGGAAAAAAAGAATCCTAAAGAATTACAGTTTTTCCTTACTATCCAGGATGTGCATCCTGGATATTAAGCGACAACGTATTATTATAAAATATCTTTTACAACTAATAATATAATTTTTGCTATAATGTTTGCAGTTTATCCATAAATTTATATTGAGTATCTGCAAACATTATTACAGTTTCAGACTGTAAAAATATGTTTTATAATGATAGGTTGTCGCTTACTATCCGGGATGTACAGGAAAAAACTATAATTCTATAGTTTCTTTTTTCCACGCATATAAATTATGATCACATTGATCACTACCTTTATATAGGAAAAATCTCTCGATTATTAGAAATCTAAGTAAAGCTGCGGTATTTTCCAAAAAATAAAAAATATCGTTTAAAATTTCATTTATTTGACAGTAAATATTTAAACTATTCAAAATTACATTTTTACGTATTTAAACGTATAAAAATTGTATTTATAATTGATTCAGATTCTAAATATATGTATATTCTTGCAAACAAATATTTTCTGCTATGTCGAGATTTTTTGTAACAAATCGCCTACAGATATTAATTATGTTGTGCTGATGGGCTCTGTGTTTTTATTTGTTTTCATTTATAAAATTAAAACTGGCAGTGGCACGATTAAACACCTGTCAAATGAAAGGTATATAATTATATACTAAATACTTTTTAAAAGATCATTAACCGTTAGAGGTCATTCATAGACAATAATTATGTTTTCTTCTTTCACAATAAAAATAAAATTGTACTGGTTAAGTAGAAATATGTGTACAGATATAATAAATATAATATAAACAAAGTTATCTTTGATAAATATTGAAATATGATATTTTCAACTTACTCTTTTTAAGATGATTGATAATTCTTGGAAACTGGCCATGAATTCTTATCAAGTTATATTGTTTATAGATATAAATAAACATTCCTACTATGTATTTCATTTATTTCTGGAAAAACACTGTTAGCAATTTTCAGGAAATTTGGACAATTTATTTGAGATTGAATAATTAATTTTTAATTTTCGAATGCGACAATCGAAATGTTTTGGATTTCAAATATTGTAGAGTATTAAAAACCTTCACTGACTCGACTAATTAAATGTAATAAAACGACTATAATTTCTAAAAACCACTTAACATTTTCAATTTTTACATTTATCTGCATTTGGAAGCTACCATTTTCTAGACATGATTAAATAGGACACCTTTAAAACCCATTTTTGATGATAGTAACTTGAATTTTAAATTTAATAGCGTGTATAAATTAGTTTGTAATTTAAAAATCTGATTAGCAAAAGTTTGATTTTTATTTTATTTTCTGATTGGTTCACACTAATCCTTTCCATTTATCATCCATAAGCGACATCTGTTTCTCTCATCTGATTCTGGTAATATAGATTGACAAATAGACGAAAAGAAAATGAAAAATAATCCGGATATTTTGACATATTAAAAAAACAGTACGACGGAAATCTTAAGATATGAAACGCTTATAAAACAATACATTTTTATGCATACTCATTATTTTTGAAAACCAAAATTTGTTTCTCAATTCTTTATCATTTCCCAAAAAAAAAACTAATCGCTTAAATATATAAATCATATACCGGATGAGTTTTTTATCTTGAGACTGCTTAATATCTGGAAAACTATATATTTTTACGGAAAATGTTTGGTACAAAATTTGCAGGATTTAGAGGGGCAAAACTAATGGAGGTAACAATTTTGATCTTGAGTTTTTAAGGTCATTTTGGGGTCAACTAATTTTTTTCAAATAGAAACCTATTTATTTTTTTGCAGATTCGTACTTTGCAAAAAAAGAGGAACAACTTTTGTCTAAAAAGTTTTTAAAAAATCTAAAAATTTTATCTCATTTATTTTTTCTTTCTTTACATTAAAAAAAAATTTTTTTTCGTTCAAAATTTTAAAACTAATTATACAAGATGCTTAAAGATAATACAGATTTAAAAAAATACATTTTTTTATAAAAAATATTTTAAAAAAAACATTCAAATTCATTTTTTAATCTGCATTTTTTCTTAAAAATCTTGTATAATTATTTCAAAATTTTTGAAGGTAGCAAAATGTAAAAAATGCAAAATAAATGACCTTAAAATTGAAGTTTTTTTTGAATTTTTTAGACAAAAGCCTGAAGACTTGTACAAAAGTTGTTCCTTTTTTTCTGCAAAGTACGAATCTGCAAAAAAAATAGGTTTCCATTTGAAAAAATTTAGTTGACCCCAAAATGACCTTAAAACTTCCACTCAAGACCAAAATTGTTACCTCCATTGATTTTGCCCCTCCAAATCCCGAAACTTTTTTACCCAACATTTTCCGTAAAAATCCATAATTTTCCAGATATTAAGCAGTCTCAAGATAAAAAACTCACCCGGTATACGTATAGACTAAATACAATTTCCAATAGACACAAAATGTATTAAATTCTAAAAACCAGCTTCCAAAAGACACTGCAATGTCAAGTAGTACGTCCGAACAGAACAAGTAAATGTCATTACATAACACAACAATAAATGCATGCATATAAAAAATATGTTTACAATGTTCAAAATGTTTCTAGAACAAGGTATTCGGGATCACAGTCACGTATAAATGTTTTCTATTTAAGTACATATAACTTTCCTATCAAAACTATTATAGACCGTTGAACTTGTAATGTTTACACTGCAGGTTATTAACTTAAGAAAAATCACACATATTTATGCAATAGCTAATTATAAATAGCAACCGGTATTTTATAATTGGTAAATAAGGTGATGTTGTTCACCCTAAAATAAATATTTTAATATATGTACAGCATATTTATGTAATATTCAGACAGTTAATACATTTTATATATTTCCGCAAAAAAGTTTTTAGTTATTTTTATATATAGGGTGTTCACGGAAACCGAGTTAGCATTGCTATAACTTTGTTAATATTGGAGCTAGTAGATTATTTTAATGGGTAATCAGTATTTTTTTCCGGAATGAATTATGGCGGTATCAAAATAAACAGCTTAATGTCAAATTTAAACAGTTTATTGAAATATAACTTTTTTATAAGAATGTTTTCTTTATAAAAGTGTATTAAATTAATAGAAAATGTATAAAAATAGTGTGCTATGTTTAAATAAAATACAAACAAATGATTTTGGATATTTATTCCATTTGTTCGCAAGGATTTTCAACGTTTTTTGAGTATCAATGAAAAAATATTATAATTAATTATATGAACAATATTTTTCATTATCAATAAAACTCAAAAACGTTAAAAATCAAAGAAAATTTTTTTAGAATACCTGTAATTATTGTTTTGAAAATTTTAATCATTTGTTTTTATTTAATTAAATTTGCATAACACACTATTTTTCGTTATTTTTTATTTATTTAATATTTTTTATCCAATTTTATTAATTTTATCCCCATGCATGTAATGTAATTTTTTAAAGAAAACATCAATTATTTTTTGACACCCTGTATATTTATATTTTATTTAGAAATTTCTTAGTTAGAAAATTATATGGCTGAACATTCAATGAAGAAATTTTTGAATCAATAAATTTTCATGAGTTGGATTACATAAAAAATATGATAGCTATTTGAAAGATAATTTCAGGAAAGAAATTTAATTATTGAGTAAATTGTAATACATTAATTTCGGATATTATTTTAAAGTTCCGTTATGATCAACATTATCAATAACGCATGTTACTCAATAATTTAATACAGGTGGGGCAGCTTAAGTAGCCTTATAATTAGATAAAAAAATAATTTAAATTGAAATCAATAGACTTAAAACCGGCTATCAAAAAATATATTTCCTGTAGAACAGATCAGACTAAAGTCAAACTTTTGTAATCATTCGTCTAATTTGTCAGGCAGAAAGACCAAAAATAGCAAACAGACACAAATATCGACCTTTTAGTATATTTATTATTGAAACTTAACCTTTTTTAAGAGAAAAAATATCGGTTTCTAAAAAGTCAAATTATTTTTTTTAAATCATACGACCGTTTTTAAACATTTCATCTGAAAATTTAGACTCTCATCTTTAAACATGTTTTTTCTACGATTTAATTTATTTTAATTTTCAGTGAAAATCGTCGCTTTTGAATATTGAAATAGTTTTTTTAGGTAACCCCCCACCCTCCCCAACCACAGTACCACCCTAGATTCAACACTGGTTATAAAAATCTCGCCCTTTAGGTAAAATGATACCGCCAAATGTCTATAACTATCGATTAATAGCACAGGCAATGAAGGGGAAAATTACCCTGTTTTTGGAACAAATTCAGAGTACGATAATATTTATTACCCATGTTATACACATAATAGTACGTTTGAACAAAAATGACCCCATCCATAGGCCCTGTAGAAAAAAATTTAAAGCCGTTTAAAATTTAATTTAGTTATTTTCTTGAATAACTTCAAGACAAATAAAGATACGAAGGCATACCTTATATAAAAATTTACGCCGTTGCCTATATTAGAAAATATCATTTGTTTAGTTATTTTTTAGTAAAGTTAAAAAATAATATAATTTAATATGTAGTTTATTTCATATAAAATTTCAACACAATCTCATATCATATTTAAATAGAACTTGTTTTAAAAATATTGAGAATTATTTTCTAAAATACATACTTTATTTTCGTCATAGAAAAATCCAGCTAGGAATTCCAATAACGTCAATTAACACCAACATATATTTTAGATAAATTCCCCAAACCATAATCGCGTCATAATACCTCCGTTAAAGAATTACTTAAATTTCGAGCAAACAGTATGAGAAAGTGATGACGTTTTTCCATTTGCATCGCAGACTAGACCGCGTGCACTTGTAAAGAATATGTAATACTCACATATTGAAACCACGCAAAGTGCTGACGTCACTATAGATATTTGAAATCGGGCTTCGTTTTATCCATATGTACCTGTCTGTATTTGTACATAAATGTATATATGTGCAATGTGTGTATATATGTTTTTTAAGGGATGTCAGTTGTTTTTTATATCGGGTTTTAGAAAGAATTTGCTTTGAAAGAAAAACTACTCAGTAAAACTCAATCAGTATCAGTGACTATGAACTACTCTGTAATGTAAAATAGTGAAAAGTATACCACTGCTGATCAATGGATAATCACTGAACAAATCAGTGGAAAGTCACTGAATAAATTAGTGAATCATTGTTAATATGACCAAATTCACTGGTTGATCCGTGAGAATTGATATGTACAACTGATTTTCAGTGAATTTTACGTTCACTGAAGGAATCATTGATTCAGTTTACGAAAGTAAGATAATCTATCTGCGAGGTGTCAAATTTGTACAAGATTTTAAAGCAGTGGTAAATAAATGTATAATAATATATGGTAAATGCTACATATTTCATGATGTACACTTGTTTTGTCACCACTGCTAAACCACCACTAAATCATACCTATATTTGAACTGTCAGTGGGCTGTCATTTTATATTTAAACCCCACAGATAGCGCCGGAGCAAATTCTATATAACAACAGACATTAGTGTTCCGTACCATGTTTGTCTGTCACAGTCTTCTATATAGCTACTACACCAGTGGTTTCCAAACTAAATGTAACTGCGCCTCCTTTTAAAAAAATATCTTGCGCCGCATCCCCCTTTTATTTCATAAAATTGTGTATTAGACACATTTTAAAAAGGTAATAACTAGGTTTTACTATATACATATTAATGTTAAAATAAATTTATTTTTAATGCCATGAATGTGCTTACTTTGAGGGGAGTGCTGTCACTTTGAATTTTTTATCGTATGATAAATCTATCAGTTTTGCCTTTTCAATAATTGTCACACTAAAACTACGCAGTAACGTGCCTTTTAGGAACTGATAGTATATATGTAGTAGACAAAAATAATGTTATGTTATAAAAGTTTATATATGTACGAGTATATATTATATATACATATGTATTTTTTATTTTTATATCTTAACCAATGTGATGTTATAAAAATTACATTTCTGTTAAACATTTCGCACCTCCATTTGCAATAGTCCGCATTGAACAAAAAATGTATGGTGCAGAAGCCAAAATCGACTATAATCTGTTTGTAGCACAATATACTAAATTTACAGCAGGAAATTATTTTTTTTAGATTTCAGACACATGGTAGGGTGCCCTCTAACGCTAGGCACCCTAGACAATTACCCAAACTACCAGTACCATACCTCCTCTTGAGTTTTTGTCAATTTACTATATTAGTTTCAGTAACGTAACCAAATTTTTTGAGAGGGGGAGTGCATTTACAAACAAGGGTAACATTGCAGATAAAATTTATACATTAAACATATATATTATATAGTGTAATTACCCCCCTTCACTCCTGCTTGTTATGTCACTTACATAGAGGAAGTTCTATTACCCCCTCCCCTCTTCCGTTTTTAGTTAAACAATGTTGTAGTCTTTTATATACATACATACATTTTACTTTTGGGAAGTATAAACGATTTTTATACATATCTAAATATTCTTTCAGTTGATTTTTTTAGAAGATCGTCATCCCTACTGAGTGTGTGTGTATGTGTGTGTGTGTGTGTGCGTTTACGTGTCTGTGATTTATCAAACAATATTTTATGCAATATTTCATACGGGACTTGTTGATGCGTCAGTTGTTTCCGTAATGAAACAAATATCTATGTAGTCTGTGAAATTTTCACAATCAGAATAGGTTTTACGTATATGATTTGTTCTCATGCTCGTATAGTTGATGATACTATGTTTAGATTGATACTGGCGTTAGATAGAGACTTATACTTATAAAAAGAGAAGAAAAATCAATGGTTCATATATTAAAAAAAACATTACCTATCCTATGTTCTACACAGATATCTGTTAATAATTATTTCATATTTTAAATTTTGATGAGGGTATTTGGACACAGTTTGAAATGTCAGTGTTTTTGATGCGCGCAAATAAAAATATATTCATGATTTTGTTACATTTCTTTTTCCTGGGAAAATATTATTTGACGTTTGGTTAGTCGATTAGACTTATCTTCCAATAAAATCTCAAAAACATTGCTTTTCTTTATAATATTTCTCTCTTCAACCAAGCCACTAAGAGGGTTCTGCATTATTTGCTTTTGTTTAAATTAAAATTTTAATGAGCTACTGTCTATAATTTTGTAAAATTTAGCTAGAATGAAACTGCAATCTAGAAAAAGGTATTTTATGTGTTTACACATTCATGCATGCATAAAAGTGTCCATTTCGCATCAACACAACCAATCTTTATTCGATTTTAATGCTGCTTTTTTATTACATTTCTTACCTTACAAAAATATTTTTATTTATCTCAAATATATTTTGAACTGATTTTTTTTTATATTTTTACTTATTAAATCATTATTAACTGTAAATAATGAATTGAATAATATATTAACTAGGTTTCCGGGTTATTGACCACTCTGTCGTATGTCTTAACTTGACGTTTCGACTCTCATGTCAGTCTGGTTTAAACTTCTGAAGATATTTCAATAAACTTCAAGGCCGCTCTAAACAGATTACACAAAATAAATTGATATTCTTGTTCTATAATTAAAAACAACAATGAATGTGTATGTAAATACATATACCTACAAAAATGTATCCTTAACAACAGATAACGATTTTTAGTTTCGTTTTTTAGTCAATTAATAAAGCACGAATTAAAGTAATAAAACTGGCTATAATTCTAGAGGAGTCATATTATGAGGAATATTAACACCAAATATTATTCTTATTTTTAGTACTAGAACAAGAAAATAATTTTATTTTGTGTAATTTTTAGCATCCGTATAAATCCGTTAAAATCTGCAAAACTATCTTCCCCATCGTATTTCTCGTAAACGGTTGATCTTATGACAACTTAACAATGTATATTTATGTGTATTTTGTATCATATGACCTTATAAAAATACCAAACATAGGAAAAAAGTGAAGAACAAAAAAATACTAGATAAAAATCAGAGGGCCCACAGGCCCCATACATCCCTGATCTAAATAACCATTGTTTGATACTGGAAATCGATAAAACGTATTATTATTAATCCAGGTATTAATTTTCATTGCTGTATCACAATGGGTTCTCCAGATATTAAATAAAAACCAATTTTAGTCAAAAACTTTGGGAGTCTGTAGCACCCTCACGAAGAATTTCCGGACACATGTTTATATATACTTTTTGCTTGAAATATTTTTCTTAATCAACGGTTTAAGTTTGTTCCACCTGATATGACTCACCCTGTATAACGAAAACAATATTTTCTTAAGATAAGAAATATATTCTTAAACCAACTATAGCATTCTTGGATTATAATTTCACTTGGATTAAGAGTAATTTTCTTATATTAAGAAAATATTGTTTTCGTTATATATAAAACAAGATTTTTTTGGTACAATACAGTTTTTTTTGTGTGTAGACTAAAAAAAAGTCAGGCTCATGATGCTTTGAATATTAATTTTGTCATTTATTTTTCCGTTAAAATCTTTTCTATAATGAAAATTTTTATACAAATTAAGAAATTGATGTTTACAATAGTTAATAATCCAACCTTCTAGGGGTGCAATGCTATTAACCAATGATTAGAGAGTGGACTTGAATATAAACCCAATTTCATATTTACTAATTTCCAGAAAAATAATAAAATACCATATTCAATGAAAAAGAATAAAATGTACTTCCCCGTGCCGTACAACCGAAACAGTGTCACTGCCACAAATCAACAAGAAAGCAGGTCTTCGCATTTCATTACTGCATACATATTGCTAAGTATTTGTTTACAATATAAATCAGTGAGAAAGTGGCCGGCAAAAATAAAACAAAAACAACACATTTCAAACGTGCATTATACACGTACACTCACATTCGTAATACATACATACATATATATATATATATATATATATATATATATATATATATATATATATATATATATATACAATAATATACATTATACAATTATGCAATCGGTCAACGCACGACGCGACGCGGGATGGGTAATTCCTGCTGACGAAGTGTACAAACACCAAAGTGACGTCACACACACACATACACACACACAGGTTAAAGTGGCCATTGCAGATAATGCACGAAAGATACATACATAAATGTTTGTATGATGAATCGTCTCTACTGGCTTCTAACCCTTTCGTGTATATGTATGTATGAATGTATGTGTGTGTAGATGATGTTTTGTTTATGTTTAATATAATATCTATATCTTCATAATACTAAAAAAATGCACAATATGATATATTAGATTAGATACTATTCATATTAAATTATAAATTATTGAAAAAAGTATAGTATGTATATGCATAGGTGGGCATTAACTCATTAATCCGTTAATCGTTAATTAACGAAGTTAACAAAATGGTTAACGGATTAACTTTTAAGTTAACTCAAAAAAATGTTAACGCTTTTGTTAACTTCCGTTAACTTTAGTCCGTTACATTGGTTGTTTGATGAAAAGTACATAAAAAAGTTGTCGAAATAGCGAAAAAAAAGGTCTTCAAACATTTTGGATGTTTAACTTTTTAACGATTAACTTTCGTTAAATATTCGAATTTTTGGTTAACTTTAACTTCCGTTACATTTTTGGAATTTTAACGCTTTAACGGTTAACGAAGTTAACTTTTTTATTAACGGATTAACGATTAACGAAGTTAACAATGTTAACGATTAACTGTGCCCATCTATGAGTATATGTTACCATATACTCTTTATATGTGTATTATAAAACGCAACGTTTGATTGTCTGTCTTTTGTCCGTTAGTGCGCTTATCACTCGAGAACCATTTTTACGTATTTTTTTATTCATAGATTTTTTTGCCCAGATTGCCAGATTTTGGTATATATTTTGATACGTTAGGTAACATAAGGAAAAAGAACCACTTATCCGATTTTTCAAATCTTTTTATTCATAGATATTTTTTTTGTCCAGATTTTAGTATATATTTTCTTACGTTAGGTAACATAAGGAATAAGCAGTGACGATAATATTAAATCTAGGCGAAATAAAGTTTGCTGCCAGCGCTCTTTTTTGCAATATGCTGCCTAAACTGTTTAATATTGAACAATAAAAACTGTGGAGAGTAAAAATATATTTTTTTTTCTACTATATTTTTCAAAAATCCTAAACATGAGGTAATTCCGTAATCCATACGAAGCCGTGGGCACGAGTAGTATACAATTAATAATAAACAACAATTTTAATTTTAATTTTTAACCTATTTGTCGCGTGATTAAAAACGCGTCTGACTCATCTGTCAGTAGTATGACGTCAGAATACAGGTACGCTGTCAAAATACTCAATCGCTATTGGTTTATTTCAATTTAGTTTATTGTTGTCTTACGTCACGCATAACACGTGACTTTCAATGAGGGTTTTGGCGGGAAATTAATCTTTTGAATAGAAAAAGTTTATTTTCAACGTTTTCCAAAACTAAATCGATTTAATTTTTCGTAATTTCAAGTAATTATATTATTTATCTACATCAAGATGATTTCATTAAAAAATGTCAATATAGTTAACAGTTTCATTTTAGTATCAAGTGAAGTTTTAGTTCCTTTTAATGGGCTGAATTTTACTCTCGTATATTTAAAATTTATTTAATTATCACAAAAAAAACTATTGATCTAAATGATATATTATACATTATTACTAAGATAAATACATAAACAAAGCTGGATCACCTAAATTATATAATTCATCCACCCCTACCCCATCTAAAATTCAGAATTGCGTATAACCTTTAAACTTTATAAGTTATCCATATGCCAATAATAACTCATGTTATACTTAAAATACCGCAAGTAAAACTCTACAGAAGAATTGCGAACATCAAAATGTTATAACATGCAAAACATTGTTATGAAACATTGCATTTACTTATCGTTCTTTGTTTTTGTAGATAATTATCACTTTTTGTGGGACAGAATTTTACTACGTCATCGTTTTTACTTTTTATACATACATATATGAAATGTACTACTAAATATCTAGATTTTAAAAAAAATACACGTTTTGAGGGTCTCTGAATCGAGGACGACTATTATTTCATTGATGTATGTCTTTAGGTCTGTATGTCTATGCACGCTTTAAAGACGTCTACAGCCAAAACAATTATGCTTATTACTATTATATAAACATGAGATTTTAAAAACTTAATAAGTTTTTATAAAAGTAGATGTGCACCTCTTATTTTTGAAGAGAATAACCGGAAACGGAGTTTTAATTTTGTAATTTTTCTAAATCTTAGAACAAAAGATGTAGACAAAAATATAGTTTCTTAATGAAAAGTTCTAACCATTCCCATGATATTCTAAGTTATATGTATGTATAAATATATATAATAATGTACCTATAGTCTTGTGGTGGCTACATCAGTTAATTTAATAATTTTATAAACATGTTGATTTCTAAAAGATAAATCTAAAAAAGTAAAATTTCATAAACCTGTTTTGCCATTGAAAAGGTAATAAATTTACAAATAGTTTTATAAACGTTATTATAATTATTATTAAAACTAAAGTTTAATGCTACTTAGCCCACATATTTTTTATTAAATTATATTTCACGTCACGCAATATGATAAAATTTAATTATTTTATAACGACACAAACAAATGAAGGCATATTTCGAAATAAAGCTTAATAAATATTCTCAATGCTACAGTTCAATAACTCTATAAGAGTGTTTTGAAAAATCTCTTCAATTGTAGTATAAATATGCTTAATTAATCCTCAACTGCTGATTGTCAATAAAATACGCATTTCAGTAATTCTGGCTAAAAATACATGTAATTGATTGAATTAAAAAAGGAGTCCCAAATGACTGACTCATCAACACCCAACTTAAATCCCAGAACATAAAAATTAAGATATTTTAGGGGTGTCTTCTTTTTATGACTTAAGAACCCACTAATATTTAATAGACCTGTTTTTCAAAAGCTTCAAACTTAATTAAACCCATCGCGTAAATAGATACTTACCTGTACATCAATAAAATTACATCAAGGTCAATACAGGTGTATCTATTATTATCTAACCCAATTTCTTTTGTTGCTATGAGCGCTCCCATTATATCTACGAGTTAAATGAACTAATCTGCTATTTCGAAAGAGGCCATTATCAGTCGTATAAAAAATCCGTGTGTAATTGTGTCTAGAAAAATCCACGGTATTAGAGATCGGTCAAAACAAATAGTTGAACAAAGACAGAAATACCGGCAGAGTGAAATCATGTAACCAACCCACTATCGCATCGCCTTCTCTGATCACACCAAAACACCTGAATATCGATGTGTTTGATTTTATATATAAAGCCACTCTTACTTACTTTCAGTGTTTATAAATCAGAACCAGTTATATACTGAACATATTATATAAACAGTGTTTTATACTTTACCGTTATATTTTATTATTCGACATATTGCAAACAGTATTATTTTTATTCGCATTGTTGCATATTTCATTTCTGAAGTTAGCTACAATAAAAAAGACGCATACTGTATTATTTTTTGCATTTGCATTGTTGCATATTCATAACACTGAAGTTAGCTACGGAAGTTTGTTTGTAATAATGGAGATCAACGTGAAAATGGTAGCTTCTGCAGTAATTGTTGCAGTTTTGTTGGTAACTACAATGGCGGCGCCGGCTTTTGAAGACAACAGGGATTATTATGATGAAGGTATGTATTTACTTTTTTTAAATACCTTTTAAAATTATATAAATAATGCAGCAAATGTAATTTAAAACGTATTTTACTTTTCATCATTACATTTAATATTTCAAGCACACAACAAAAAACTTTAATATTAAATATTAATAGAGAGAACCATCAAATCATTGTTCATTTCAAAATGCATTAAAACAATTAAAAACGGCAGCACAGTGTAAAATAAAAACCGCAAATACATTTAATAACTGGTAGGGAGCATCGTGAACTAACCATTAGTAAAAAATAGAGTAGAAAAAATAATGAGAACGAGAGAGTTAAACAACGTGATTAGATTTCCACGTGCAATTAGTGTAATTGGTGCGATCCGGACTGAGCTCTGCGGTGGTTGATATCCCTGCAAACACTCAAATCGTCTTACTTCACAACGATGTAGTCGTGTTTACTTCTCTGTAAATCTTAGTTTGTCTTTTGTTTTTATTTTGGTTTATTCAAATGTTTCAATTTATTTCAATGTGTTTCGGATTTAAATTAAATAGAATCATTGAATAGAGCTGATTTTTTTATTTGTTATATGACTTTTTAAATTATATAATGTTAAATAGGGGTCTATATAGTATATTAATAAAATATATACATATTAAAATCAGATAATTACAATGCATAGGTACAAAGTTTTTATTCTTTTTTAAGAATTTTTTTTTAAATACCTTTAAAACGTATTTACTGCATCGTGGAATACAAACCAAGAATCATAATAACATTATCCGACCTACAATATTAAAAAATAAAATATATGACTTATACACACGCACTTTTATAGCATGATATTGTTTATGATACCTACCTTTCTAATATTAGAACATAGGTATACCCACATTTTACTACAATAACACATAAAAATACTTTTTTAGAGGAATAGATAAAATTTATAATTGAATAAACGTTGACATAACACTCGCTCCGGTTTTATTTTTATTGAACAAAACAGTCGAGATTATGTACGAAAAACAAAAAACGATAAAGGTTTTATGTTTGTGGGTCACCAGAGGGTCGCGACAACAGCACGCCCCGTGAGCTTGTGTGCAAGCTGCCGCCCATGAGGGGACATTGCCGGGCGCTTCTTATCCGATGGAGGTACAACCCAGAGCTGGGCAGGTGTACCGAATTCAAATTTGGCGGCTGTGACGGAAACGGAAATAACTTTAGATCAGAAGCGCAGTGTATGTCCAAATGTAAAGGTGAGCTACTGATTTTTATTGACATTCTTACTAATAATAGACTTATTGTTAGATTAAGTTATTAGGTAGGGTATCCATTAACTAGAAGACTTCCTTAAATGTTTTATGCAAGACTTTATAAATTAATTATATTAATTCACTATACAAAAGACGAGACTTACTAAAACCTTTTGTCTCGTAGGAAGCCCTTATAATATTTTCAAATTATATAATTTAATATAATCTGTTTTATAAAAAGGAGCTAATAAAATTTGTTGGGGTATTACTTACCAACGAGAAACTTATCAAACACTTCATGAAACTTCAAGAGAACTGTCATATAGGTTTAATATCTCAATTGAAAGTGCTTGTTAGCCAACAAATTTAGATATTGTGTTTATACCAGACATTAATTGTTTTATGTTTATATACATATGTCTATAAAACTAACCATGGTATGTTATTTTTCAGGAATTGCTTAGCGATATCAGAACTTAAACCATCATCCGTCATCATCAAAAAGATAACACTAAAAGAAAGAAGACATTAGCATCATATAAATCAAACAACGACATAAGATAAAAACGTTATCGTTGATAGCACATTATACTTTCATTTCATATTTCATCTTATATTAGATTTTAATTATCTTCATTGATTAGATGGCTTTAATTTATTTTTATATTTTATGAAACCATAATGTGAGGCTATAAAGAAAGTTGAATTTCTTTTACGGAAGAAATTGCAAAAGTACAAAATTTTTAGATAATAGGTTTATAACATGAACATTTGAAAGTTGTTTTTAACTGGTACTTGGATATTTTTGTACAAATCTATATATTTCATTATCGATACAAGTACTATAATTCTTATTTAGAATTAGTAGGTATTGCTGTTCAACTTTCAAATGTATCATATTACGTGCATACATTTATACTTCTATACATATGTATATGTATGTATATGGCTTAGGTATTGTTAAGAATCGTACTGAATTTATTGTATTATTATTGTTAGTTTTATTGTTGAAATTTATATTTTTAATAAAATATTTTGTTAAGAAAATGATGGAATTATTAGCCACTTTATTCCTGTTACCTTCCTTCCACTGGCGCCGACTATGGGGGGGCGAGGGGGGCGATCGCCCCCCAGATGATATACCAGAGGGGTTTCGCCCCCCCCTGTGAAGCTGTACGCTAGTTTCTTTTAAATTAAAGGTACATTTGCCAATAAGATTTTTTCTTTAAATAAGGTGCAAGAGGTGCAATATTCAAATACCTACTTGTCACTTGAGTAAAAAAAAATGATCACTAAATATTTCTTCAAAAAGGAAATTAATACAAGTTTCAAGTCTTGAAACATCTTCTTTGTTTCCTTTACAAAGCTTAGCATTAAAAAAAATTCTACGATTTTTCTCCACCAAGTAACTGAAGTCTACGATGATTTTAGAAGCAAACTTCAATAATTTGATGAAAATACATAAAAAACATATTTCTGAAATTTTTTGGCGCAAAAAAATTTAAAGTTAAGTCACTTTTTAAAATGTAAATGACAATAATTTTTTAAAGAATCTTAAGGGAGATTTTAAGTTTTATTTCCTCTTTTTAAATTTCATTGTGTTCATTTGGTCGTTATTACAAAAGTTGGATATTGCAAATTTTTTAAGGAAATTTTTACCCCCCCCCCCCCAAAAAAAAAAAAACTTATGAAAATCTCGCCCCCCAGGTGAGTTGAAAAGTCGGCGCCTATGCTTCCTTCAATATAATAAATCAAATACTGTTATATAAATCCCACAAAAAAGTTCAGAATTGTTGCTTTTAAAAACGAATAGTAGGAAGAAAAATTAAATATTTATTCTCCTTTTAATTTAAAGTAATTCACATATAAAATTTTGATCTACGAATGGTTCATATACTCGTCTATTTCTGCGAATAATATAATAAAATAATAACGGAGTAAGTATTAGTTAATTGTTCGATTAACTAATCCTGGTAAACGCATTGCCAAAACACAGTTTGTTCGTTTCAACCGAAATGCAATTTTGCAACATTGTGAATAGTAAAATGTATTGGAGTACAGTGTACACACAATAACATGAAACAATCACTTATTTTATATCTTTTTAACGGATCTAGATGACATTATTCTCTCTTTGACAACAAGTTAGAACGTAGAATCAAGCAATACAAAACATCCTAATGTATATTAAATATATTTATACATAATATCAATTCAAAACAATAGATAATGAAAGCTAGACTGTTTATCTGCAAGTGCATTTCTCTTCTCCGCAAAATTTGCAACCGAATACGTATATGCATCAATCATAAAGGGCTCACTAACTAGTTGAGTTTTTATTTTATTTATGGTCTCCACATATGGGCCGTCTCTCAACAACAATGTACCTCCACCTATCTGTTCGGAAACATCCAGTGGTGTAGCTAGAAACTAACGTAAAGGGACAAATTTATTCGTAGTATTTGTACTACGAACTAATAAATTTAATACTGAAGTGAGAAAAATATAAAGTAAAGAAGATTTTAAATTTAAAACAAACAGTCTTCTGTAAGATAGTTTAGAAATCTATTATCTATTAAAGCTGTGCTGTAGACACAATAAATAATTATTATTAATAATTATTATTTAGAGTCCTAATTTGCTATCGATTAAGTAAAACGAATTTATGTATTCTTTAAAAAAAATATATATAAAATCTCTCAAATCATTTACCATTGATGAGTATATCTGCTTAGCTGTAACAAAAATGCTTTGAAATCTAACGAATATACATATATGAGTGATTTCAGTAAGAAAACCCTCCAAGAATCTGATTAACCAATATGGATCATCTTTTTTCAGTTGCTGTAACAAAAACGAAAGAACCTCCTTAATTAATACCTAACAGTTTCTATAAAAATTAGTACATGCATTAAGAATTTTTACTGTCGCCCTAACTAAAAGCCGCCATTGGATGCACAAGCATTGGTTTTTACATGGACATCTGTATGTGTGTGTTCGCGCACAAGCAATCAACGCAGTTCATGGAGCGATACATGATTTGATAAATGGTTCGCTAACATGTCACAATCAGGCAACGTAGCACGGCGCGCCAGCCTGCGGGCGGACGCGGAACTAACTAAAACATCATTACCCCCACCCACGCGCGACAGCAACGCCAACGGCGCTCTTCACAACAATCACAGATCAGTGTTGCCAACGTATAATTAGAGACCATTATTGCACACGCGTTTATTGTTGAAGTTCGACGTCAGCGAATCATAAATCACATATGCAACATGTGCGAGAGGAGTTTGAAAAAAATATATGTTCAATGCTTTTGTGGGTTTTAACAGATTTGTATTCGAATCAAAATGAAATGATTTAATGGGCACAAGTAACAATACAACATGTTTTCTGTTTTGGGTCTACGATGAGACTTATTAAAGCAATTTCTCAGAATTTTAACATATTCCAACAATGATTGATGACTTTATTTCAAACGAAGATGGCAGACCAATGCTTACATTGTATACCTATTAGTTCTGGGCCGTAGTGATAGGATAGGCAAATAAAAACACAATACGGGAAACTAGTACACGAAGTTCGACTCGCACTTGACGATTTTTTTTAATTTCCAAGAAATCTCTATAAAAGGACGCAAAATCATGATAGCAACAGCTTCATAAAAATATTGTATATCGCCATATTAATTAAACATTAACGCAACAATATTCAATTATGATGTAAATGTATTCCGTCCGATAGTACAAGGAACCAGGGAACTATAATACCCACATAGAATATATTAGTTAATATGTATATGATCTATATACCATATTCAAACAATTAATAAACAAGATGCATCAAACCGCAATATTAAGTTATTTATGAGTCACAAGTTGGCAACACTGAAACCAAAGTGAAAATTGACCATTGTTGTGGCGGTTGTAATGCAGATTAGGTTAGAGATGAGCTATACAGTGCTATGTATACCGTATACATAGATGTTTTAATTGTTAATAGCAAAGGTGTGGTTATCACGTAATGACAATCTAATAATACAGCACCACAGCGGTACTGTAACTGTTAAGTCTTTTATGTCTATAGATAATTAAATATTTAAGCGAATGTAATTACGTTGCTTTAATATCTAAAGTATACGCAGATTTGAATTATTGACAGACTAATTTTTAATTGAAAGAAATTTTGATGATTTTAATGTTCTTTTTTCTCAGATTTCAATTCACCTAAAAATACTAGTGACCTTTCTGCGCTATCGCCTGCGTTGTTTTCGTTTTTATGAACATTAATATAATTTATAAATTAGGTTCATACATGACTAGACAACTCTTATTTAACTGAAGAAAAAAAACGTTCTACCATTTAACTAAAAAATTAAAAACCAAGCAATCTCGCAAATGTAATTTTAAACGATTGTTGAATTATTTAAATAACGATGATTGAATCGAAACGCATTCAGAAGATAACACCAATTCGTAAGTTGTGTTGCCAACTCTACATTGCACACTTATTAAACGATTGGTCGGTAAGGAAGGTCATTTCGAGCACAGCGTCAAATCGGTCGAAAAACAACATGTTTTTCGATCGTTTCAGTAACGAAACATCGTCTAGGGCAATTTGTTCAATCAATCGTATACAAAAAAAACATCCGTATTGAATGATCGGGTTAAAAACGCATTCGTCTCGTTTGATACATACTGTTAATGTATATTAGAGCCGTGGTTCCAAAACAACAAAATGTAGTATACTCAATATGTACAGAAAAGACGTAAAGGATCGATTACATTGAGCGAGTTTACTAGCTACAAGCCGGCGAGTTTAGAAGCGGGTGAGTCAGCTAGTGCTAGTACGATAGTGATGATGACACACAAAATATTCCACTCGCTCAGTAGCCAACTATCTAGCGAGTTTAAATCACGTGTTGTGAATAGGAACCACCGGGATACTCGCAGCTAGTTAACTAGTTAACAAGCCCACACGCCAGCGAGTAGCGAGTAAAGTAAGTTAGTGAACATGATTACACTGGGCGAGTTTACTGGCAGCTTCTAAACTCGCTGGCTTGTAGCTTGTAAACTCGCTTAATGTAATCGGCGCTTAAGCCAATACCCTGACATTATTAAAAAAAATTGATTTAGTTTCTCAATACATAAAACTAAAAAGTAATCATTTCCAATTTTAGAGAAACAGGGAGAAACGGCATAGAGTTCTTTTTTTATTATCATACCTATAATAGGCATGTGAGGTTTCATAATTTAGATATCAATCAATAGAATATGATCCAATGTTTACTTTTATTTATACTCAAAGAAAGCACCTGCAAAGACTTCAAAGACAATCAACGTATACTTATGAGATTCCTTCGGAACTACAATTGTTTTTAAAAAAACATTTAGAACCACTGTTCTATTTAATAATTTCCCATATTATCATCACCATTATATTAAAAACAAAGATAATGACCCAAATTTCCTTACACTTTACAATATCTACTCCCTCGGTATTTATCGGATAGGGTAGGTACATTTTAACATATACAAAGCAAACAAAATTCAATTTATCGGAAAAGTGTGTATATACACATACATGTTGAAGAGTAGCGTATATCAAACCTGCAATTTGAAATGCCTATACCTATTGGGGGTACAAAACGACAGCACCCTCTCCTCCCTGCGAACACCCACACCTACAAGCACCTCTTTCCGAGCCGATGCGAGAGTAGCGCCCTCCAAAAAACCTTTCCGAACATTGCTGCTTCATTGCACTGGTAACAGATGGCACTATGGTACAGCCACAGATCGCCACCAGTTTTCCGAAGGGAGGGGGGAGATCTCACCCTGCTTCCGTGGATCCGAAATCACTAGGATATCACAATGGTATCGCGTGATATGATTTCTGGGTAATTATGATGACGGTTAATGAATTGTTCATTTTATCGAATCAGTAAGAAGGTTGGCATATATTAACAGGTTATAATTAACAAGAATAAATACTTATAATATTTTTTTCAGTACAATAAACTCGGTTACTGATTTAATTGCATCAATAGATACATAAAGGTGCCTTTTCATGTGACGCTCGACGCTGCGTCAAATCTGATTTTGAATTTTGAATGCTTGCTATTGGTCAGCGACAGTGACTCATAGGTACTGCTTGACGCTAGAAATCACGTGACACTTAATGACAGTAGTTTTGATATTTTGTGTATTCTTGTTTGTTTTGTGAGTTTACGTCTTTACGAATAGTATAATGAAATGTAAATCAATTTTTAATAACTGAACGTAATTTATTGGTTGTTTCACAGTTTAACGTCAAACAGTAGCTGACAGCTAAAATTCCAAAATTCAAAATCGGTCACGTGACTAGATTTGACGCAGCGTCCAGCGTCACATGAAAAAGCACCTTTACACCATAATAATATATTGCCATATACTTACTCGTAACTAACTTGCCACAGAAAATCCAGTCAGTCTGAAATTATTTAATATACATAAAACCAAATTTATCAAATTCGGATATTATGAAGACGTTCCTATAACCTATAACCATATATTAATCAATGATTGATTAATATATGCTATAACTATTGTTACCCAACAATCAGGGCTGTGATTAGAATGGGAGTTACTCTACTCCAAAATTTTGTTAATTAAATTATAAAGAAAAAAATAACATTTTATGTTAACATTTATAACTTTCCAGGAAAAAATTAAATCGATATGTAGATCAAATTAATTTTCTCAAAATTTCAATCTACATCGATTAACATTAGATCCACTAAGATCTACCGCGATCTATGAAGTTTACGTAGATCTAAATAAAAAACTAGATTTATGCAGATTTAATTTAAAAATTTAATTCGGCCATTTTAGATCTATTTATATCTAAAAACCAAAAATTAGAGAATTAGATCTAATTTGATCTAAAATTAAAAAACAACTCCTTTTAAATTTAAAAATAATAGTACGTTAAAAACAATTTTTAAAAATTTCATGACAAAAATAACATGCCTACCAAATCAATAGTAAATAGACAAACTAAAGTTTAACCTATAACGCCATATTTACCGTTTGCAATCATTTATAATGATCTGTACACAACATTTTGCAGTACCGATTCAATATTTCTGCATTCTGATAAAACACGAAATCAATTTAAACACGCGAGTATGTTGTTTGTAAACTCACATAGTGAAAAAAAAACGTAATCGTATATGCTAATCCTTGTGTGGCACTTATGTTGTTACACGGTATCGGTGTTTAAGTGTATCGTAATTTTCATACGTGAAGTCTAATTTGTAATACCTTAAAGTGGAGTCAATATTCCGTATAAATTGTAAATAATAAAAATTTGGTGTATTTTTTTAGAAAAGATACAAAGTCGATTGTTGAACATATCTATTTGTATTTTAACAATTAAAATTTTAAATATGAAAAAAGAATTAACTTTCAGTGTGTTTGTTTTAAAAAATGTAGATATTGGATTTAATGAAACCTAATTATTCGACTTTTTTTAATTATACAAATGGTTACATATTTTACAGTTACTAAATATGAATATTCATTAACTATAATCTATTCTATTCAAATACAATGGGCAGCCCTGCATAAATAAATTTAAAAATTCACGAATCGTTTGGCATAAAGAACGGCATCTTACGGTAATCTACATAAGCAAGGTTTTAAACAAAATAATGTTAAGTTTAGCCTGCCATCTGTTGATGGATAGCGGAAACTTAAAAAGTACAGAAATCGATGTGACTGCATTATTTTTAGTGTTATATCAGAATCAAATTATTCAGGATATATAAAAATATTCAAATTTATAAAGAAAAACCAAAAACGATTAATCCAAATAATTAATGTTAAGAAAGAAACAACGCTAAATAGATACTACATTTATTTCATGCGATCTCAAGCTATATATACATTGTTTATAAATTATTATGTCCATTGTACAACTATACACAAGACACAGAAGAAGAATAAGAAGCAAAATATCGAACTGTCACTGCGGATAAACGAATATGTCTGTAAACAAATCAGTTTTATATTTATTTTATTAGTGTTGTGACAGTGATATTTAGATTAGTTTTAGATGAAATACAAATTCCAGTATAATTTTAACTTAAATAAGTAGTTAGATATAATAAATTACTAAAACAACTGTACAAAAATGGCAACCGACCAAAAAGCAGTCAATAATAAAATTCAGAGCAACAACGAAAATGGTTCAATTGTTCAGAATTCGAAAAAAGTTTTAAATTTATTTTCAAAAGCCTCCGACTGTTCATATATTTCCTGTTATTGGTAAGTTATTTTTCATGATTGATTCATTTATTAATTATTTAATCTGCGCATTTATAATTTCGCTTGACTGTATTGAGTTAGTTATATAATTTTGTATTTTGATATTAAACTGATTGTTTGGGCATATTTACTTATTTGCATTTAATTTTACATATGTTGTACATTTATTTCTATGTGTAGTCAATAAATATCAAAACATTCATATTTTTGTGTCATAATAACTCATAACATATAAAGGATATTACGATTAACCGATCAATTAGAGAAATAAACAAAGATTTGAAATGATTCAATATTATTTATCTTTCAATTTTGTAATAAATAAAGATTTTTTCATTAATTAAAATCATGAGATGACGCTTTAACAAAAACATATTTGTTTGTGGACGTTTTACTATGTATAAAAAAATAAATATACCTATGAAATTCACACCTTATGTCGCTAAAAAAGTTCAATTGGTCCACTTATTTTATTTATTTGTTTTTAATGGTAAGTCTTCGTTAAAATCTGAAGTACTATACTTATTTTGAACATAATAAAATCATTATTAAATATCATGAAAGCGATCAAAGCTTTACTATCATGAACTTTAACTGCATATATTAATTTTAAAATATTCTTTAAAAAAATACACATATTAGAAACATACGTAGGCAGTGGCAGACTGCGGGAGGTGGGGGGGGGGGGTGCATCCCAGGTGCCAGGACAGTCAGGTGTATTATGAAAAATCTAATTATTCAAATTTTATTACCATAGCTACTAATGTAAGAATCTTTTTTTGCCATATGTAAAATCTAAATACTCTTTCAGCTATGATTAAAAACTGAGATGTTCCTAGTTGCAAAATAAAAATCATAATCTATTTTTTTTATAATATCTATACGTATGTTAAAACATTTTTTAGGGTTCCGTAGAAATTTAAGAATCCTTATAGTTTCTCCATGCCCGTCTTGAAAAATTTTGACATTATAAGATGAAATTTGGTATACAGTCGTAGATTGATGATCCAAAAACAAAAATGATAAGTTTTAAAAAAAAAGAATTTTTTTAGACCCCCTTTCCATAAAATGAAAAGTATTTAAAAAAAAATTCACCTACCCCATTGAGTGGGGTATCGTTAGAAAGATCTCCTAAAATGCAACAAAAAATGTAACAGAAATTTTTGATTTTAACCCTTCAATCACGATGTATTTGCTCTCCAAAGTCATTATAAAAGCCCCCCCCCCTCTATTTTCTAAACCATAGGTGTCCAACCTTTTGACCCTCGTGGGCCGCAGAGCGCAAAAAAATAGCGAAAAAAATTTGTTAAGGGCCGCAAAAAAATTTGAAGACCTTATTTTTTGACTTGATTAATTTATTTATATCTCTGTAGTATGTACACTATCTATACCTACTACTTTATAACACAAAAAATCTGAAGACCTTTTTTTTACTTGATATCGTTTATTATTTTCATATTTTACTTTTTTTTAATCTTTATATTATATTTTTTATCTTTATATTTTATATTAAATCTTATGCGGGCCGCACGAAAAGTGCTCGGGGGCCGCGGGTTGGACAAGCCTGTTCTAAACTATCAATTCAAAAAAATCTGAAAAAATTCCAGAATGTAGCTTTTAATTAGTACTTTCACTGAAAATTATAACGAACATTGTTAAAAATATTTTGGACCCCCCTTCTTTAGACTGAAAAGTGAACTCACATTTTTTCCCACTTACCCCCTTAAGTGGGGTGTCATTTAATAGGACTCCTAAAATGCAATAAAAAATGTCAAATAACTTTTTGATTTAAACCCTTCAGTCACGATATATTTGTTTTTTAATGTCGCTGTCAGAGCGTCCCCTCCCCCCTCTATTTTCTAAACTATCGATTCAAAAAATCTGAAAAAATTCAGAGTGTAACTTTTAATTAGTACTTTCACTGAAAATTATAACGAACATTGTCAAAAATATTTTGGACCCCCCTTTCGTAGATTGAAAAGTGAACTCACATTTTTTTCATTTACCTCATTGATTGGGGTGTCATTTGATAGGTCTCCTGAAATGCAATAATAAAAGTCAAATGACTTTTTGATTTTAATCCTTCAGTCACGAAAATTTTGAAAAAACTTTTTTTTATAAATCGTAGTGAGAATGACTACAGAACAGCACTTGCCCGTTTTATTTTATTTAATTTAAAAATTCGATAAATATTATTTACATTGTATCTTACAATCATTAACTAACCTAATTATCATGTTAAAATACTAATTAATTATTACAATATCTTAAAACCTTGACGAGACCGAGAAAAGTCTCGTCTCGGGGTCATAACCTTTCTAGTTCTTGCCTGTTACACTTAATTGATAATTTATTCCTAACAATGTATTCCAGATAACAAATTCATGATAAAAATGTATACATGTCAACATTAAAACAATCTCAACAGCAAAAATTGTGAATGGTGCATTTTTTTTCTCACAAAAAAGAACCTCCACCCATTTAATTACAAAGTTTATCTTTTCTACGGGTACCAGTGCTGCTATCGTAAAAGAGAATTGGGAGAGATAAGCTTTTAAAATAATTCTGATATCAGAAAGTGTACACTATAGTGTTTTTAGATTGTATACATTATTATGTGATATCACAAAGAATCTATGTATGTTGCCAAAAAGTTATTATTGTTGGCATTATATCGCAGTTTATATCGTTATAATATATTATCTAGATATCAAATTTAAACTTTCGTTTTTAGATTCTAAAGTTTAAATTTATCTCGTGCTAATTCAATGGACAAGTGCTGGTTGATTTATTTGCTTAAAGAAAAGTTGTGTGATTTATTTTTGTGAAAATTGGTAAGATACCTATATAGTTAGGTATTCATTGTCTTCATTTTCAGAACATAATATTAAGATACGAAGTCATGGCCAAACATTGCGTAACATGACTCACACTTTTTCCTATTTCTACCCCTTTAAAAAAAATGATTTTCTTTATAGACACCCTTACATTTTTAGATTCTAGAAAACATGAATATACGGTAATCTTGTTGAAAAAGTACCTACAAGTAGAAAGCAAAAAGAGGGAAAATTTTAAAACAGAAAATGGTCCCCCAATAAACCCTTTGATTCCCTTATTTCTTTTTATTCCCGTATTTTGACGCGCTGAATTCGAATTTGAGGTCAAAATAGCACCTTATTCGATTCATTTTGAAAATAACCTCGAAAAAACAAATTTTCGAGTATGTGAACGTTAAGTTTTTCAAGGTTATTTTCAAAATTAATCGGATAATGTGCTATTTTCAACAGTCTCCAAAAAAGTTCCTTACTTTTTGTGTGCAAAAAAATCGATTTAAAAGCAGTGGTGACAAGAGTACCTCATAAAATACATAGCGTTTAGATGAGGTATTATACATTTATTATCACTACTTTTAATCACTATTTTCTTTTGTGGCTCCCATAGATCAATAGGATTTTCTAAGAAAAATAGAAAAAACGAACACGTGTTTAAAAATATTCCAGTATGGATGCTGAGCTCCTTAAGGTGCCTTTTCATGTAACGCTCGACGCTGCGTCAAATCTAGTCACGTGACTGATTTTGAATTTTGAATGCTTGCTATTGGTCAGCGACAAGTGAAAAAAGCTCAACATGGTTGAGCTCATACAGCTTGACGCTAGAAATCACGTGACACCTAATGACGATAGTTTTGATATTTAGTGTATTCTTGTTTGTTTTGTGAGTTTACGTCTTTACGAATAGTATAATGAAATGTAAATCAATTTTTAATAATTGAACGTAATTTATTGGTTGTTTCACACTTAAACGTCAAACAGTAGTTGACAGCTTAAAGTCCAAAATTCAAAATCGGTCACGTGACTAGATTTGACACAACGTCGAGCGTTAAGATGCTTTTTCATGCGTCGCTGGGCCCAGCGACAAATCCAGTCATGTGACCGATTTTGAATATTGAATGCTTGCTATTGGTCAGCGATAAATGAAAAAAGCTCAACATGGTTGAGCTCATACGGCTTGTCGCTAGAAATCACGTGACACTTGTTTTGACATTTTGTGTATTCTTGTTTGTTTTGTGAGTTTACGTCTTTACGAATGGTTTAATGAATCCCGAAGAGGTAGAGGTAAATATCAATATAAAATCTTAAAAAATATTGACTTCAAAAACATTTAAGGATTCATGAAGAGTTGACTAGTACAATCAACAGAATTGCAAATGCAATTTGTAGAGACGATGCACTGAAAACTTTACCTGCTACTCCAATACCAGATAAGATTGACTCGATACCGCATGCAGCAGGACTGCAACTACATCGAATAGCATATACATACAAGAACAATGCGAACGTTGATTGATATTTTACAATTGGCCCATTCACGTATACAAGAAAATACAGCAGATGAAATAGAATAAAATCTGTATAATATTTTTATTTAATAAATTCACTTTTTGACAATCAAATAAACAATTTTTATAATCCTTAAGTATGTTACAATCCAACAATAATAACTATAACTAAAAAATTTAATTATAATAATTAAAAAAAATACTATTCATAAAATAAATATCTGTCACGACTTTACTGCCACACAACAGCTCCTTCCCATCAAAAAAATCACAGAATTCTTCCGTATTGACTCCTGTTATTCATACTACGAACACTCATGTCTCCGAGCGCAGAATTCTATAATTCGTGCCTCCAAAATCTAAGAATGAAACTATTTACGACAGACTCTTTCGTAGTGACGCCAACGAGATATTGATAAAAAGTAGAAATCATACTGTCTCCGATAGCTAAATATCTGCAGAAAGATAATTTATTTTTTACGATTCAGGCATTTAAGTGATTAATTAAAATTGCTTTGAAAAACTAACCTCAATGTCATAATCGTGCTACAGTTGTATTCTGCCTGGAAATAAGAGGATCAACTAAACACAGCAGTTCTTCAAAATGAATTGTCATACGCAAATAATTTTTCAATTTGTCTCCACGCACGGAAAGGGTAAAAATATGGTTTCATAAAATCCATGATTATGTCGTAGCTGGTAAAATGGATGAACCTCCAAAAACTCTTTTTTTATAAGGTCTCTTATAATCTCAATATTTCATTGATTGCAAGAGCCACCAAAACCTTTTTGCGATGTTCTCATTCTTTTGAATGCGTTAATAGTTTGTCGACATTGAGTAATCCATACGATTATACGATATTTGCAGATATTAGACATCATGTGTATATTTTATAAATAAGAAATCTCTTCCTGTGTTCAAAATCACTCAAATGTAATCAATTTTTAATAAATGAACGTAGTTTATTGGTTATTTCATACTTAAACGTCAAACAGTAGTTGACAGCTAAAATTCAAAAATTCAAAATCGGTCACGTGACCGGATTTGTCGCTGGGCCCAGCGACGCATGAAAAAGCACCTTTATCATCAGGAGCCTCTGGAAAGCGCCAGATTTAATACCCGTTAAATCTCACTGTACTGTAAATATCTACTGCTTCTATATAAACACAAAAACTAATTCAAAAAATGTTATTAATTATTTTATATAGATATTGAAAACTATTAAGTGATTTTTTACAAAACATTTGGTATTCGGCTTTTATCGATTGTATTAATTAAATGTATGGTTATGGTCGTTATGGGGAAAATCCGAAAGGATGAGATTTTACACCAAACTTATGTTATTAAAAAAACATATCTAAAACCTGACACTCGCGAACAATAAAATAAAACACACCATCAAAATCCTTAATAATTACAACACAAGGTAATGTATACATCTCATAATTAACCCACAAATAAAAATAATTTCATACTTTTATTCGTACACAAACAAATGTAATGTTTTGCAGGATTATAATTTATTTATCATGTAAAAGTTTTTAATGTATGTTGCACAATCCCTGGGGAAATATTTTAACTATTATGTCCTCCCATATATCATCAACGGCGTCATGGAAAAAACACATACAGAGAAAAGGGTTCCCTGTGTCCGGCCGCTAATGATTTTCACATTGTTATGACAACTCGTAAAAATTGTTTGCGCTTACTTTTGGTCGTGCGTTCACGAAAATATTATATCTACGCCAAGTGTGTTAACATTTTTCAGTAAGAGGATGTTTGTATTATTATTGCAGTTTTAATTACTTATGTGCAGTGGGAAATAGTAACTATAATGTACGGGCTGATTCAGGACTAACGTTCTAAGTTGGGGATGTTATTTTAACCCTTATGTTACTACCCAGACGTTTTTACAGTAGTTACTACCCGGGGTACCCGGGTACCCTGCCTGAATGATCGTCCCTCCACGCATTACTTTGTAATATATATCAACATGGGAGTACCTTGGGAGGCAGGGGAACAAGGGGAGCAGAGAATGGGGTAGGGGGGTAGCTGCCCCCCCCCTACCACTTGACCTACTATACATTTAACTGGTTAGTTATTTGCCTATGCCTAAGTACTGTTGTGTTTATGAAATTGAAGAAGTAAAATTTATAGTTATTTCAAAATTTTCATTCTGAAAACTCACGTTTGAGTCGCGTTACGAGTTAACTTTAAAAAAAGTCGCGCTTTGATTTTTAATTTATATTTTTGATCCAGAAAAAACATCAATTTTTAAAATTATAATCTCTTGTTATAGCGGTTAAACTGTTGTTATTTTTCTTTTTACTTTTTTATACATACATGAAATGTAATGTATAAATAAAGTATAGTGATCACGAAAAAAATCGAACTCGAGATTTTAACGGAATTACACGTTTTGAGGGTCCCTGAATCATATACAACCATTAACTCAATGACGTCTGTGTGTGTGTCTGTGTGTCTGTCTGTCTGTCTGTCTGTCTGTGTGTCTGTGAACGCTCTACAGCCAAAACTGTTAGACTTACGAACATGAAATTTTAAACTTAAGGTTCTTGTATACTCTAGATGTGCACCTCCTATTTTTGAAAACCATCACTAAACCGGAAACGGAAATAAACTTTTTTTTCGAATTATTTTTGAAACGGTGCGCAGCAAAAAAAAATGTTTTAGATCAAAGTTGTAGAAGGTACTTTTATCTATAATTTATGTTCTATCCATTTTCCCCCCCAAAATTTGTTTTTAGGAAATAATCGATTTTCTAAAAAAATTAATTTTTTCGATTTATTTTTTAAACGGTAGGTATTAGAAAAAAATGTTTGAGATACAAGTTGTAGAGAATATTATTGTCTATAATTTTTATTCTAATAATTTTTCCCAAAAAAAAATTGTGGAAGGAAATAATCATTTTTTTTTATTTATATTTCAAACGGTTCATATCAGAAAAAAATGTTTATAAAAAAAGTTGTAGAGAACGTTATTTTCTTTAATTTATGTTCTAATCTTTTTTTTGTATCTTTTATAAATTAACCAAAAAAATAATAATTTTAATTTTAATTTAAAAATAATTTTAATAATCTAGTTATCTATGACAATGGAGGAATTTATTAGTATACAACTGTCAAAATTGAAGTCTAAGAAAATAAAAACATATGTATTCAATAATCAATAATCCCAATTTGTTTTGTTATTAAAATTATATTATTAAAATTATAATGCATCCATTGCATTCACTGAAAATCATTTTGTAAGTAAAATATTTAAAAATCAAATGTTAAAAAATAAAATTAACCATATTATCAATACATCGATATCATGATGTATAAAAAAGTCTCGTGCCTGCCAAGGCAGTTTATTAATTTTTGGTACATCGTATATGACACTTTAAACTATTAAAATCGCAAATAATCATACATCTTTACAAAGTTCATTATTTCTATTTTCTAAATTTAAAAAAAAATTAAAATTCTATTAATATTTAACGAAATTGGAGCTCTTTTAGTAAAACCCTAAAATTTGAGAATAAGTCGCCATATTTTTACTTTTTTATACATACATGGTAATGTATAAATAAAGTATAGTGATCACGAAAAAAATCGAACTCGAGATTTTAACGGAATTACATGTTTTGAGGGTCCCTGAATCATATACCACCATTAACTCAATGACGTCTGTGTGTCTGTCTGTCTGTCTGTATGTCTGTGAACGCTCTACAGCCAAAACTGTAATACTTACGAACGTGGAATTTTAAACTTAAGGTTCTTGTATACTCTAGATGTGCACCTCCTATTTTTGAAAACCATCACTAAACCGGAAACGGATGTTTACTGGTGGCAATTTTTGAACTTTTCGAATTATTTTTGAAACGGTGCGCAGTAGAAAAAACTATTTCAGATTAAAGTTGTAGAGGGGACTTTTATCTATAATTTATGTTCTATTCTTTTTCCCCCCCAAAATTTTTTTTAGGAAATAATCGATTTTCTAAAAAATTTAAATTTTTCGATTTATTTTTTAAACGGTAGGTGTTAGAAAAAAATGTTTGAGATACAAGTTGTAGAGAATACTATTTTCTATAATTTATGTTCTATTCTTTTTTTTGTATCTTATGAATTGACCAAAAAAAGAATAATTTTAGTTTTAAGTTAAAAATGATATCATAATACAAAAAATCTAGTTATCTATGAAAATTTTGGAATTTATTTTTAGAACTGTCAAAATTGAAATCTAGCAAAATAAATACTTGTTAATACAATAATCACTAATCTAAATTGATTTCATTTAATATTTAATGTCAATATTAAATACAATGTATCAATTTCATTCATTGAAAATCATTTTGTAAGTAAAAAATTTTAAAATCAAATATTAAATTATAAAAGTAATCACATATTAATACTCGGTGTCATGATGCATAAACGGTGCACATTAGAAAAAAAAGGTTTTAGATCAAAGTTGTAGAGGGTATTTATCTATAATTTATGTTCTATCCATTAACCCCCCCCCCCCCCAAATTTGTTTTTAGGAAATAATTGATTTTCTAAAAAATTTAATTTTTTCGATTTATTTTTTAAACGGTTATAGGTATTAGAAAAAAATGTTTGAGATACAAGTTGTAGAGAATATTATTTTCTATAATTTATGTTCTATTTTTTTTGTTGTATCTTATGAATTAACCAAAAAAAATAATTATTTTAGTTTTAATGGTTTTAATTTAAAAATGATTTGTATAATACAAAAAATCTAGTTATCTATGAAAATTTTGGCATTTATTATTAAAAGTGTCATAATTGAATTCTAGCAAAATAAATAGTTAATACAATAATCACTATTCTTAATTGATTTCGTTTAATATTTAATGTCAATATTAAATACAATGTATCAATTTCATTCAGTGAAAATCATTTTGTAAGTAAAAAATTTTAAAATCAAATATTAAATTATAAAAGTAATCACATATTAATACTTCGGTGTCATGATGTATAAAAAAGTCTCGTGCCTGCCAAGGCAGTTTATTATATAAGACAAAAAATGTTAATTTTATTTTTTTACATTTAAAATATTTATATATTTATCGAGTTATAGACCAGTCAAATTAGATCGATTTTTTACCTAATATAGAAAAAAATAGAATGAATAAACCTACTAAAATCGACAGCTAATATATATGTAGGTAGAGTAGGTATATTTTTATAGATATTTTGTCTTCTATATTATTATGATAAATATAAATTTACGATTAGTAATAATAATTACTAATAATTTAGTAATTTCCATTATGTATTTGTCAAAAAAATTGCATATTTTAGTCTTTTTATGCGTTTTACTGCATGTTGGGGACATATGTATTTCGTATATATTTTAGCAATTTTATGTTACATATAGTCCGTGTCTTATATAACTCAAAATGATAATCAATAGTGAAATAATTTCTAAAGGATCTATACTTTTTATATACTAGTTACTAGAGGGTTTATATTTTTCCTCGATTTATACCTGCGTTTATACCTTATCTAGTTAGTTTTTTAATTTGGGGGGGGGGTCATGGTCTATGAAATAGACAAGTAAAGTTTCTTTAGTATATTTAATATGCACTTTTCCATTTAATTTGTTTTATTTTTTTATGTTTGGGGGGGGGGGGCATATCCCCCATGACCCCCCCCACTCCGAATACGTAATTAAGTATTTTCACAATAAAAAATATTAAAATTAATCAACTTGTATTTTATTTATTTCCGTGTATCTTACTAAAAGACCGTATGGGTACCCGGGTACCCCGGGTAGTAAATAGACGACTAAACAAGTTTAATCTTATATAAATAATTAAAAAATAAATAAATTACATTAAATAATGCATAAACCTCTTCTAAATAACTGAAATAATGGGGATCTGAGCGGGTAATAGAATCTGACTTTCACAAATGAAATTATTTTAACCTATAGTTGAAAATGGGTACCCGGGTAGTAACATAAGGGTTAAGCACAAAAGTTTGTACGAATATGTGTCAGAAATTGTTGACAATAGCATTACAGCTCCCATAAGAATATACTCGAAAAAAATTTATTTATAATCTCAATGATGCAAAATTTGAAAAAAATATGCGGTTTAAATATCAACCAATTAGCAATAAATATTCCTCAGTATACGGATACTTCAAAATACATAAAATAAACTTATGGTACAGCCTTAAATTTATTTATAATCTCAATGATGCAAAATTTGAAAAAAATATGCGGTTTAAATATCAACCAATTAGCAATAAATATTCCTCAGTATATATTAATACGGATACTTCAAAATACATAAAATAAACTTATGGTACAGCCTTGTTCTAATGGTGAGAAATATATGTATTGTATATGTCAAAATCGTAGGAAATAAAAAAACATTTTTTTTAAATTGACTTCCAACTTCTATAATGAAAAAGAAAATACGTTTTTTGAAGGAATCTTAAGCAGAGATTTCAATAGGTATCATTTCTTTTTTGAAAAATTTAATCGTGATCATTAATACCTACCAAAGCTATTTGGATATTACACATTTCTTTTAAAAAATTGTTCCCCTGCTCCACAATGATTATAACACCCCTAATATATTTAAAAATCGGCGCCTATGTTTCAGAATATATTCTCCTTTTAAAAAAAAATAATAAGTGTCAAAAAATAAAATAATGATTTAATACACAGCATCGCGACGCGTCGGAGTAGCTACCGTTCTAGCCCTGTTTGTATTTACAAATCATTATTTTTATTTTCATTCTTTAGTAAAATATACGTATGCATATCAGTAATAAAATTGTATTATAATCTTCCTGGGATCGAGTCAATTAAATAAAAGTTTATTTGAGTGATTATTATTTGTCTATAAGCTCCTCCTCCCGTCGGAAAATTGATCAATTCACTATAAATCAAAAAGAGTACAATTTTGAGGGATATATTTATGTACATACATGAACTTTCTTATTTTCAATCATATAATCGTAAAAACAAAAATAAAATTATAAACTTATTTCGTGTAATTTTAATAGTCGCCGTATAAGAAAATTGTATATAGTATATACAATCTTAATATTGAAACAAAAACACGACAATATTCGGAACCCTTTTTCTATCTAGTTTTTTAGATAGTTTCGTAACATATAACAACTATATTTAACTATTACATAAACTGTCTGTTACTAGTAGTTTTCATTTTTTTTACACTGCGTCTCCACCATGATACAAAATTTTATTAATAGTTCAATAATTCTTTTTAAAAAAAAATTTTATTGACTTGTTCAATGCATAAGAATTAAATATTTTTCCAAATTGTAAATTATATTTCAAGGCTCACAATATAACCCCCCCAAAAAATAACTATAAGATTTTTAATTGTAATTTGAATTTCAAACATAAAATAATCTTCATCGAAACCGTTCACAAAATGGTTTCTTAAACTAATTAGCAATTACTTGTTATGAATAGAATTAGTTATTTTATAACATTAGTATGTCAAACTAAAATTATTAATATTCTTTAATTCCTCAAATAGCTTTGTCCTCATCTCAGTACAATTTTTCCTATAAAAACATCAGTTGGATCTCTTTATTTTTGTATTACTAGTATTCTTAAAATTTCAAAATTATTGAGCTATTCAAAATATTTTTATAAAATAATATATGTGACCTTACTCTCAAATTTTATTATTATAAATTTTATATTATAAAGAATTTGTTTTAGAGCACTAGTTAACCTAACACTATCTGCGGGGTATCAAATCATTATGAATTTACTCGGGATCCTAGAGTAGTGGCAATAAATGTAAATAATGTGAACGCTATGCATTTTATGAGGTACACTTGTCACCATTGCTTTTAGGTCATGCATATGAACCATAGCAGTAATTTCAGCTGTCAGTGGAATGTTATTTATAATTAATACCTCGCAAATAGCGTTGCTTAGCTTTTATTCGAACTTTTTTTATAATAGGTACCGGACATAAAACCCACAAATAATATACATTTTTAAAAACGAATAAACAATTTATTATTTACTTATGTATTAAACAAAGTAGACATGAATTAATTACCAAGTAACAAATACTATGTAGATATAAGGTACTGTACATCATTTACATTAATTAGTTTTTAGGTAATCTTTCAAATCCAGCAAACGTTTTACGTTTATATAAAAGTATGTCAACAAGTTGCCCTCGAATCAGTGAACGTTTAACAGCTTTTCCAGGGATTTAACTGGCAATAAACTCTCTTTAATCTAGCCATCATCACAAACAAAAGTATCTGGCATCATTTTTTTGCGATAATATTTTATACTGTCCGCTCAAATGTCTATAATTAGCATTAAATTTGCACTTACAACATTGCACACTTACATTGTTGTAGCATGCAGGTGTGTGTGTTTTTTTAACAGTTGGCAACACGAAAGTGCAGATACATTCCCCCAGATAGCACCTGCTAAATGGCCGTTGAGCACGACACTTATACAACATAAAATTTAATTAAATATTTTATGTTGAGATTACTGCGTTTGCCATTATTATTATTGTAGTGCACTGTCTCCAAAGTCTGCTTGTTTTGTATGTGCGACATGCAATATGAGCATTTGTTTAAATATATAGCATATTGTATTGTTACAAATTGTTTTTAAATAGTTTATAATATACAATATGATATATTATATATTTCTTACTATGGCATAGACAAATAGAAAGTAGAAATAAATTACAAGAAAACAAGACCTATTCTTTTTTATGTCTGCCAAATGTTTTTCCTCCTGCTAAATGCTGCAAAGAGAGCTAAATATTTGTTAGGGGATATTTTGCTACAGAACTTGTACCTTTAGAGCATATACTACTAGAGCCAGCCTTGCCGCTCGGCCGTGCAAACAAGCGTGCGAGAGAGAAAGCGTAAGAGTGCTACATCCTTTCTCTCTCGCTCCGCGTGCTGATTGGTCGGCAGGGAAGGGCAAGTGCTTCCCGCTATTACCGGTACAAATCAGCACGCGGAGCGAGAGAGAAAGGATGTAACACTCTTACGCTTTCTTTCTCGCACGTTTGTTCGCACGGCCGAACGGAAAGGCTGGCTCTAGTAGTATATGCTCTATGCTTGTACCTATGTATTTTTTATCGAAAAGTTAATGCTCTACATATTCTTTACAATTTTCATTTACATTTTTTTAACATGCACATGCGTCGTTGTTGAAATATTTTGAAAAATATAACAATTATTGGATACCAACCGATTTTGAAATCGGAAACCAAAAATTGTTCTGCTTTTAGATATGATGAGAAAGAAATGCAAAGATATACTTCAATCAATAGTGATTGCAGAAGAAGTTGATTAATGCTTTAGGATAGATTTGACATATACAACTTTAGTAATCTCTTTGTTGGTTGAAATAAGCTTTCTTTTGTCAAATAATTAAAACCTATATTTTTGATAATATGGAAAACGCTGGCCTATTTGCCACCTACTATAATAACCCAATTAATTCTGCATTATTCATCACATACCATTGTTTTCAATTGAAAACAACTCGTGCTTATATAGTAATTGCTTTTCTTTCTATCAAATAATCCAACAGTCATGGTATTCTATATTTTACAATCATAATATTCGAACACTGCATTTATCCGCATATATGTATATTATATTATGTTAACAGAACAATACATGTACAATATGCAAATGAAAAAGATAAAAAATATACCCGAGAAACGCACACTAATCATTTGAAATCTGAATAATTTACATTGTTACAGTGAAGAAAACGTATGGCGGCTATGCGATGATGTGCGCACGCGCAACCCAGCTGAGTTAACGCATTGTCACGTGGTGTTTGTTTCCAACGCCCGCCGCACCGTGCCGCTGTGGCGTCAGAAAGCAGGACGGGATGATGATCGCCTTGTTATCTGGGTGAGATAGATATATACGTACTATATGTTTGTTTTGTGCACTCAAATACCCCTTGTATATCTACTAATTAATTGTTGGGAATTGTCATAAATATGTATTTGCAAACAAGTAAATCAGTATATTCTAATCAAAATCCGACCTAGGGTATTGAAGATTTGGACAGATGTTCTGAATTCCTTCCATCATGCTTCCTTGTACATGGAAATTAAGTTATTATTAAGATTATTATTTCTTGTAGAATGTAGACCAATGAAATTAGTTTTTTAAATGAAATTAATATTCTAACAATGTAATGTAATATAACTAGAAAGTAATATCTCAATATAAAATATTGTTATTTAAATTTTTAAAAGGTGTTATTTGCTAGTTTTTTTTTTAAATTCAATATACTTTTTTAAATAAAAAAAATGGAAGCCTGCATGTCCTATTAACATGATGTTTTAATAAAAATAAATGTTTCTCAGTCAACAATATTTCTTTTATATTATTATAATTTTACCAAATAGACATTTTGTTTTTATGTACCTAAGCATTGCAGATAAACAGTTGCAATGACGACTAAATATTTGGAGGATTAAAGTATCTTTGAAACAAATGTTTCTATTTTATCCTATAGTTAACAGTTTATGAAAAAATTAACATAAAGAAGGCTAAAAAATATTTTCTTTTAGCATTTTCGCTGCATCGACATTTATTTTATATTACTATTTTTTGTTTGTATTTCTCGGGGGCCTTCAACCTTGCAGTTTTTTTTGTATTTTATTAAGGACATCATTTGTGATCGATTGGCGTTATAATAATTGAGGCTAATATGTATTACTCACCTAAAAATGCACCTATAAAAAATGTAATCCGAAAAAATTCTTGTATTGATATTTTGAGTCGGTACTTTTAAATGAATATTCATATGCCCCACTTTTTTACATTATACACTGTGTACAATATATCGAATAATATTTGTCATCAACGTCAGTATGTTGCGTGTTTTTTTTATAATCAAATGAATGCATACAATTATAGAATCACTATTTACTATTTATAGTGACTAGTAATAATTTATGTTATAATTTGTATTATTAAAATCATTTTCGTAAAATCAATATAGAAATTAAGGTTGATTATTTCTAAATTCCTAGAAACATAACCTTCGTGATTTTGTACGTATTACTTGGCTGAAAATACTTCTAATGTCCGGTATAATAAACGAGCAAAAAAAATTGTTTATTCAATCCCAGCAAATGGGGTACCAAAATAATGCTGTCGATTCAAGGAATTTAAATATGTAATCTTTGTGTTGTTATTATAATCTTCGTTTAACAAATTAAAAAAATATATAAAATTATTTTTTCATCTGTCCATATCTTCGAAAGTAAATCTAATAGATGAATTAATAAATATATCTTGTGGTCTTTTTAACTTTGATTACATTGAATTAAATTAACATAATCGAATAAATTGAAAATCAATCAGTACGGGACACTTGTACACAAGGATCTACTCGCACTCGACAAATTTTATAATAAAATTATTGAGTAATATGCCTTTTTGATGGAAATCTATAAAACCATAGATCCATTGACTTGCGCCATATATATTTTAATATAATTAGTATTAATACTAATGTAAGTATAATATACGCTAAATAATTTCACCATGTACTTATTTTCGTCAGATAAAAATAATATAAATAATACCGTTTATTTTTACCGCAAATACTACAAAACAAATATAAATAGATGTTAATGTTATAGAAATACTTCGATAAGTATTATGATGTTTTATATTATTAAAACACTCAATAAAATAGTAAGCTGCCAAAATTGTGGCAACCTAAAGTCTAAAAAAAAACTTTTTATTTAAAAAAAAAAAAAACATTTTTTAAGAAATTCGATATTTCTTCATTTTTGTTATTTTCTGCTTCTATACCTTTTACAGTATGATTTCACACTTATGAAATATAATTTCACATTAACGAAAACAGATTTCACACAAATGAAATATGAATTCACATTAATGAAAACAGATTTCGCACAAATGAAATATAATTTCACATTAAAGAAAACAGATTTCACACAAATGAAAATAGAATTTACATTTACGAAAAATAATTTATCAGGTGCGAAATTAATTTCAACAAATACTTTAAATGTTTTTTCCTTATAAATTATAATATTATACAGGATGATTTACAACTTTTACAATAGTGTAAACAAAATTTACAGTAGATCGAGGATGTTATTTTAAACAAAAAATATTGTGTGAACACGTGTCCGGAAATTATTCGTGAAGGAGTTACAGCCTTCCAAAGATTTTGCTCAAAATTAGTGTTTATTTAATAACTAGAGAACCTATTGTGGTACAGTTATGAAATTTGATACTCGGTTTAGTATTAATAAGTGTTATTTATTTTCAGTACAAACTATAATAATTAAGACCAGGGGTTTATGGGACTCAAAGGCCCACAGATTTTTAACAAGTATTTTTTAATTCAAGTACGCAAGTCAGGAAAAAAAAAGAATTAAAAAATACTTGATAAAAATCTGTGGGCCCACGAGCCACATAAACCCCTGGTCTAAATTTCTATAGTTTGATACTGGAAATAAATAACACTTATTTATACTAAACTGGTTATCAAATTTCACAACTGTATCACAATAGGTTCTTTAGTTATTAAATAAACACTAATTTTAAGCAATTTTTTTGAATGTCTGTAGCTCCCTCACAAAAAAATTTCGGACATATGTTCACATGAATTTTTTTGCTTAAAATAACATCCTCGATCTACTGTCATATTTTTTTAAACGCACTATGGGCACTATGTCTATGTCTTCTTCTGATGTAAGTACACTCTCAAGATTTGAATGAACAGGTGCGTTATCAATAATAAATAATAAAGTTTTCATTGTTCCAAAATTATTTTTCATGTATGTGAATTCTGTTTTCATTTGTGTGAAATCTGTTTTCTTTAATGTGAAATTATATTTCATTTGTGCGAAATCTGTTTTCATTAATGTGAAATCATATTTCATTTGTGCGAAATCTGTTTTCGTTAATGTGAAATTATATTTCATAAGTGTAAAATCATACTGTAAAAGGTATAGTAAACAGGAATTATTCATAAATATTATTTACCCACAAAAAATTAAAATTTGTATTTATTCGCGAATTTCAGTTAAACTATTAATTAAAGTTCAAACTACGCCTTACCAGTGGTTACTAATCTTTTTGGAGCTTAGAGTTACCTTAAATGTGTATAAAGATTTTAAGGACCCCTTTCTTCTCAAAAGGGTACAATAATTAAATCAGTCACATGTAATTTTTATAGGTCAATAAAATAATAATCCTTAAATATTATATAAAACAACGTCTCTGTCTGTCTGTTCATTAGTACGCTTATCACTAGAGAACCACTTATCCGATTTACGTGTGTTCTTTTTTTTAATTCATAGATAAGTTATTTGCCCAGGATTTAGTATATTTTATTTTGTTACGTTAGGTAAAATAATTTGCCGCTAGAGTGGTTCTTTGCAATACCCTGCTTTAACCGTTAAATATTGAACAATATAATGTGGTAAAGAATTGTGTAGAGTAAAAAAATCTATATTTAAAAAAAAGAGCAAAACCGCAAGCACATCTAGTAAATAATAAAACACAAATAACTTAGTGCATAAAGATTAGACCACAATTTTCAGTTTTTCAGTTAACTTTAACTTCCGTTAAATTTTCGGAATTTTAACGGAGGGTCGGGAGCTCCCAGAAATATTACTATAAAAATACATCTGTAAATAAATATAATTAATGTCTGTATTTATTTCAGGATTACCATGTGGTTTTGCTGTACCAACCGCAAGTAGATAGGTGTCTTGTATATGATCTAGATTCTGAATTGCCCTTCCCGACATACTTCCATAAATATGTTACAGAAACGTTTCGCACTGATCATATTCTAAAATCTGACTACTTCAGGTAAATTTATAATATAACATATTATTGTTTTAATTTAAATTTTCTGTACTAGTTTTAAAACCAGTTATTTTATAAAAAGTTGCATTCAAAATGTAGACCTATTAAAGATAATAACGTTGATAATTTTTGTTTAAATAAATATTTTTATAAATGTTGCAATTACAAACTTTATTTATTTTCAATAACATGGGTTCTGGCATTACTTTCAGGTATTTCCGAGTAATTCCTGCAAGTGATTTTCTCCAGAATTTTGCTTCGGATAGAAGACACATGAAAAGACCTGATGGATCCTGGATAAAGCCTCCACCGCCTCATCCGGCCATTATAACACCCAGTATGTGTTTAATTTATATTAATTAATTATTTACTCCTGAAAACAATGTTTCCAAATTTTAAGAGATGACCAAAAAAATCAATTTTGGGGACCACTGTCAGTTAAAATAAATACAATAAAAGTTTACTTAATATTAATTTTTACATATTAATTCTATAAATTGTATAATTAATAAACACCAGAGTTACAAACTTTTGACGGAGTATCCTATTCTACAAAAGTTGGAAATAGCAACCAATCCCTCTGAAAATAGTATTTATACATCAACAATTTAACTCTTCAAGCCGGTAATTTAGAGAAATAAATGTATACACTTAATTTTGATTTAAATTCTTACTTTTCTACACACTCAACTTAAATCATAAAATCCATATTTTAATGATTTTTACGTAACATTACAAAGGTATTATTATTTCAGACAGTTCACATAACTTAGATGACTACATCCAGATGGAAGTGGACAAAGAACCAGGCCAAGTGTATAGCCTAACACAATTTGTTCAACGATTTTACAAGCCACCAGTTACTTCTTAAACATGTTTACTGCGTTTGACAGCGGGTTTTAAATCAAGCATGCCGTTGCAAGTTCCAAAAGCTGCTAAAATGGTTAATGCAGAAGCACAATTCTATTTATCTAACATGGCGGCCATTCAAAAAATTTCAGGACTGATGCTTCGATGAATTGCTGTTAAAGGTATGCAAAAGATGAAATTATATGATATTAAGGAAATTTTATTTTGCTGGAAATTCATTATAAAAGAAGTACTTGTATTTATTTTAGTATAATTTGTTAATAGTTATTTTCCTAGTACAATGTATTTTTTTTTTTGACGTATTAAAATAATGTGTATTTTTAAATTGCACAGTTTAATAATAAAGCACGTTTATCTTGTTAAATAAAAACACATATTTACAAATGATATACATATATAACATAATATTGCAAATATACAGTGAAGTTTTTTCACACAATATTATAAAAGCACATTTGTGTATGTTACATGATAATTACATTTGAGTATTTTATAAACACTGAAGTCTGTTAATTAAATTAGCGTTAGTTAGAAAAATTGAATTTGTCTTTCTACTTTTTTATTCAATTTAAAATTGATGAATATCTATATAACTATATTAAAATATAATTATAAGGATTTATAACACTTAAAAGAACCTAAAATAAAAAGCCTGTAAGATCAGTCATGAAATTTTTTTAACATGTCCTTTACTAAATAACGATGTTTAGTAAAATTATAATAATGTTTATTGATGGCCTAAATTTATACTTAATAACCATTAAGGCTTATAATATATAAAATATATAAAAAATGTGTTTTATGTCCGTGTTTTTGTCAATTTTACTCGGAATGTTTTTTATTTCTTCATTATATATGTGATTGAAATTATATATATGTAGGTATATAAAATGTGATGATATAGATTATTAGATTTTTTTAAATTGAATATATATACATAAATATAAGTGTTTTTTATTTAATATATAATGTATTTTCAAAACAATCCTCGAATAACGAGGCTAAATGTTAAAAAAAACTGTATAAATTATTAAAATACATAATACTGTAAAATATTTTTTATTTTATAAGAGACGATTGCTAGAACTAGAATTCAACGTTTATAATGAATACAATAACATTAACAAAGTAAGGAATGGCATTGGAAGAAATACATTTCAATTATTCTACCGTCAATTGAGGTTAATAATTAATTTTAAATAAACAACGGTACTTATGATTATCAATATTTAAACAATTACATTTTGAAATAAGTAAGATATACATAGCTACAATTTTTTCAATATTTTTGTCATTATATGTGGGAATTAAAAGTCATACCCTAAGCTAGGGCTCATTTTCAACCGTCACTATTCCCCAAAGTTGCAGTACTTGCTTTGGAGTTACAGATCTTCAGCGGCATGATTCATATTATATAAAATAACAGTACTTGAACTTGGAATTTAATGTAACGTAACTCTGGATGTATAAAACTATATAATATTTATTGCATTAATTCAAATCCTAGTTCTAGTTATATTCTTAAATTACATACAAAAACAATTATTGTATACAAGACTGCACTTTCTGCCTTCCATTTTTGTCTCTCCTTTACTATAAACCTGTTGTATATGTTTATCGAAATATTAGATTTTTTAAACTGTTATTTTCAGTTTTTTATAAATCAGGGATGTAGAGAAAATAACTCATTGTTTTTTCTATAAATTTTATTTATTAAAAATTTATTATGGTGTGGTAATAAACTTGCCAAATACATAATCTATTAACAGGTAGACTGCCACCAATTTGTCCCACTGTTTTATTAAATATGTTTAAAACAATTAAATTGGCCAAAAAAGAAAGTTATCCGAAGGCCACATTAAAATTTAAAACTAGATACTTTCAATTTATTTTTAAGAAATGTAGTATTTTTTCTTACCCGGTATGACCATCTATTTTAAAAGTATTACAAAACTGCTGACAGTCAACCTGTTATAATTCTAATTTATAAAAAAAAATAGATTATTTATCGAAATATTATACATTCACTATTTTCTTATGAATAAAATAAATAAACAATGAGTTAATAAAATATATATTGCATATATAATTATAAATAGTTACGTTATATGTAATATCTTAAATTAAATTAAAAAGAGATAGAGTGAAGATATTTTGTATTAACGGAATCACATTACATATATTCTATAAAGCAATTAAACACAAAACTTATTACATTTGCTGTAATAATGTTTAGAGCAGTATTTATTATTAACCCAGAAAAATGTTTTAATTAAAGTATTAATTATTAACAATATTACGGAGTGTTTCAAAAAGGACGCAACCCTGGAGATAAGAGTAGAAATTATACTTAGATTAATTTTATGCCATAAGTCAGATTGTGACACTGTATTCATGGTTAACTGCTTCTAGCCATTGAAATAAACTTTTCATGAACTTGCCTCATATTCATTACTTTGTATTGTGTCAGCCATGAGGATACTTCAACTCAAACTTCTGAATTTCACATTTGTACAATTTGTATGTCCAATAAATACACGTCTTTAAAAAACGGTAGAACTAATGCAATACAAAATAATTAATGATTATGGTATACTGGTTCGTGGCAAGTTTAATTTTAATGACTAGAAGCAGTTAATCTTGAGAATTTACTTACGCATAAGTTCTATTCTCGGGTTGCATTCTTTTTATAACATTCTGTATAATAGAAAATCAATTTATTACATGTAAGTAGTAATTATGATGATATAATGAAAAAATTATAATTATACTTTTATATTTTATATTTCATTAGTTGTGATATTAACGGTTGTGAAACACATGTATACTAACACGAGTGTACGTTTTTGCATTTCTTTTTAGTATTTTATTATAGCAAGTTTCAATGGTGGCTGGTGGCATAACTTCACGGAAGGCAGCTGAATATACTATTTTAGATCAGTCATTGTAACTTAATGAGATTAATCTAAAATTTGGTTCCTGCCGTGCCTCCTCTGAAGTTAGGCTATGAATTATTATACACTTAATACTTAGATTTGTATGTGTATCACTTTTTCTTCACTCTGTCTCTAAATGGTTAGTGTAATTTTAAATAAAAAATATTTAATATAGATTGACAAATTGCACATTTATCTGTATTCTATTATTTATGTATAAATAAATATTGATAATATTTCAATTTCTATAATCTCCCTATATACATATAATTAGTGTTTAAAATTTATAAAGGGGTTGGTATTTGAATTATTTAAATTAAATTATGAAGTATGATAAAATATTAGAAAATATATTCATCGGTGTATAAATAAAATATTTAACCGATGTTTTATAAATAATATTTTTTGTTTTAAAAAATATTATTTAGTAGTTGCTAATTTAAGATTATATTTTGATCACAACAATTATATCATGTAAAAGTTTAAATATCGTAACTTTATATCAAGTTCAATAAAAAATATATCATTTTTTACGCAACTACTATTCTAAATAAATAAATAAAAGTATATTTTAATACACACCCCTATTTAAAAATAACGTATCTACTTCTTAACTGATTTAAAGTGCATTGACTGTTTACGTCTTTAGAGCACGTATATGAAGCACCGGCGCCGACTACGGGGGGGCGGGGGGGGCGATCGCCCCCCTAGATATTATATCAGGGGGGTTTCGCCCCCCCTGTGCAGCTGAACTCTAGTTTATTTTAAATTAAAGATACTTTTGTCAATAAGATTTTTACTTTAAAAAAAGGTGTAAATATTCAAATACTTGTCACTTGAGTAAAAATGATCACTAAAAATTTCTTCAAAAAGGAAATTAATACTAAAACAACCCTTATTTCCTTTACAAAGCTTAGTTAGATCAACAGCTTTAAAAAAAATTCTACGACTTTTCTACACTTTACTATATTTTCAGCTAAAATCGTCGTGTATGTTTCATGAGCCTCTGTAAATTAAATATAAATGTCCACTTTTCAATTATTTCAAATAATTAAAGTTTGATCGATTTTTATCGAAACTACAATAAATTGATGAAAAAATTTTTTTTTTCACATTATTAGTTGCGTTTCTGAAATTTTTGTCGTTATTACAAAAGTTGGATATTGCACATTTTTTAATGAAATTTTTTGCACACCCCCCGTCCCCCCGAAATTATGAAAATCTCGCCCCCCTAGGTTAAATGAAAAGTCGGCGCCTATGATATGAAGTATTTATTATTATAAGTGCATTAAAACATTTAGTATGGAATGTAATTTACACTTACACAAATTCACTTTAACCATGTTTTATAATTATTGTTAGCTTTAGACTTTCAAAAAGTATGTTCAAATAATATAATATGTTATTTATAATAACTAAGTAAATAGATCTACTTACTAAACAGTGGTTCCGAAACTGTGGTCCATGGACCCCTGGGGGCCTGAGTTACATGAATACATTTTCTGTAACTAGAACGCAGTTCATAAAATATTATGACTATGTTTGTGGGGGTCTGCTTAGAAAAATTGTGGAACTACTGCATTAGATACAAATATGAGTGGCATAAAAAAATTTGTTTGTTTCTGTATTATATTGTAACGGCAAAGTTGTAAATCTTTTAATAGTTTGAGTAAACACCGCTTGTCTTCTGTTATTCCATTTTTGATGTACTACGCCATAAAAAAATACATTTCTTTGCTATAATATCATAGAAACAAAACATGACTTTTGATATTAAATCTTAAGTTTTCATAAAATATTAATAGCCACGAACGTGCACAGAAAAATGATCTAACTCAATAGTTACCAATGTGAAAGCCGCATTGAAATCGGTTAAATATATCTCGAGTCTATAAACTAGATTTTAATTTTTTTCATTCATTTATGTACTTATTTTTAATATTTTAATAATTTGTCTGAACATACTTTTTGTATAAATTATTAAATTTATAAAATCAAGATTTTAAAATAAGTCAATCACAAATTATTCCACACGAAAGGCATAAAATATATATTTAAAGTAAATAATTATCATATACAATGTTTGATATGTGTTATACAATTTTTTATAATATATAGAAATGTTTTTTGATATAATAAATATTAAATTTATAATTATTGAAGATTTTAGCTTTGTAAGTAGCACAGGTGTATTTTTAAAAGGTGACTTTTTTGGTCCAATTTTAAATATTGAACTTCATGAAGCAAGTAACTTTTTAAACATTTATTGTTATAGTGAAACGGAAACAGAAAATTTAAATAGCAAAATAAGCAAAACAGTTTCTTACTATTTTTTTTATCTTCTAATAATATAAAAAATCAAAGATAAAATTGAAATGTAAGAAAGATCGCATGATTATTAAAACGTTTATTGCAGAAATATTTATATTATCTTTCTAATTAAATTACACAGTATTCATGCTTGCTTATTGAAGTTTATTCTTAATTTACAGAGATTATTATGAAATTTAGCTTGTTGCTATAAAAGCACTGTTTCTTAAAGACCATTCAAACGTGTGAACAATGTTTGTTAATGCTTTAAATTTAATAAATTTTGAAATGTGTTCCTGTTATTTCGTTATTTTTTAATAATTTCCTTTTACTATCCCAAATTAATAAGACATCGATATTTGATTCAATCAATTTAATTAAAACTTAATAATGTGTTAAAATTAATCATTTAATTTGAAAAATATACTTTTTATCTTATTGTAGGTATATTAATAATTATACATACATGTATACAAAGCAGTTGCAAAAACATTCAATTATTATTAATTCTATTTCGTATATGATAGCCGAAGGTATGTAAATTACAATGAAGCCATGTAGTAAGTACGTATACAATAATATTTATAAACAGAAAGTAAGTAATTTTCAATACAATACTTTATACCTGTGTAGATAAACAGGTCACAAAAAAACGAATTGAGAGTATCTATGTAGATAAGTAGATATTATAAATCAAGAAAAGCTATCGGTAGCTATCATATGTATTAAGGCATGAATGTAAAATTTGATATCACTTATGATATGAGCATGTTCTTTCACATATGATGATATGTTAATACTTTCAAATTTTAAAAAGGTGTATCAATAACCATACTGAAAAACACCATTTTTGAATTTGAAAGTAAGACACGACATCGTATGTAATATGATGGCGTGTTTCAAATTTTTTTTCGATTTTCAAATATTTAGATACATTGTCGTATCTACAATTATATACGCTAATTCGACTTTTCGCATCAGTTTCAAAATTCTTCGAAGGGGTCAAAAGTTAAAGCGATTTTTCTAAGAAAATTTGATAAAAAACAGTCATACATGTAGGTATTTGTGACATTTTTTATTAGCATTTTTAGAATAAGCATGTTGTTATACATACGATAGAATTCATAGAATGCCTAACTCGCAAAAAACTGTAAAAAATAATTTCAAAAAATATTTTTAATATGGTGGAGGCGCCGTCATCTGACGTCATCACATAAAATTTTTTTTGTTGAGTTAGGCACGCTATCGTATGTATAACAACATGCTGATTCCAAATATGCTAATAAAAAGTTTCACAAACACCTGTATGACTGTTTTTTATCAAATTTTCGAAGAAAAACCGCTGTAACTTTTGAACCCTTTGAAGAATTTTGAAACTGATACGAAAAGTCGAATCAACGTATCCCTTTACATACGATAACGTATCTAATTATATGAAAATCGAAAAAAGTTTTTTTCGGTCAAAAAAGAAGGAAGGCTATTTACCTTGGTTTTTTTTTGAGAATTTTTTTTTGTGTCGAGTTAGAGACGCTATCGTATGTATAAGGGCACCCTATTTCCATATATGCCCATCAAAAGTTGCGCTCGGATCGATAAAACTGTTTTTTATCAACTTTTGTTTTCAAAAAATTGTTGAAATTTTGAACCAGTGAATTAATTAGAAATCTGGTGTAATATATGATATCAGAGTGTCCTTTTACATGCGATGGCGTGTATAATACTTCAAAATTCAAAAGGGGTGTATCAATAATCTTACTGAAAAACACCCCCTTTTTGAATTTGAATGTAATAGACACGCCATCGTATGTAATATGACACTCTGATATCACATATTAGACCAGAATTTAAATAAATTCACTGGTTCAAAATTTCAACAATTTGTTTAACACAAAAGTTGATAAAAAACAGTTTTATCGATACGAGCGCAACTTTTGATGGGGATATATGGAATCAGGGTGCCATTATACATACGATAGCGTCTCTAACTCAACCAAAAAAAAAATTCTCAAAAAATAAACAAGGTAATACCCTTGCTTCTTTTTTGACCGAAAAAAACTTTTTTCGATTTTCATATAATTAGATACGTAATCGTATGTAAAGGGATACGCTGATACGACTTTTCGTATCAGTTGTGAAATACATTGAAGTGGTTTTTTTTTGAGAATTTTTTTTTGTGTCGAGCTAGAGACGTAATCGTATGTGTATAATGGCAGCTTGATTCCAAAAATACTCATAAAAAGATTCTCTCTTATCAATGAAACAGTTTTTCATCAATTTTCGTCTAACAAATTGAGTAAATTTTTTAACAAATTAAGGAATTTTTATCTCGTGTAATATATGTTATCAGCATGTCTTTCTACACACAATGGCGTGTATAATACTTTCAAATTCAAAAAGGGTGCATCAATAACCGTACTAAAAAACACACTCGTTTTGAATTTGAATGTAATAGACACGCCATCGTATCTAATACGACACCCCGATATCATATATTATACCAGATTTTAAATTAATTCATTGGTTTAAATTTTCAACAATTTTGTGAAAACAAAAGTTGATAAAAAACAGTTTTATCGATCCGAGCGCAACTTTTGATGGGCATATATGGAAATAGGGTGCCCTTATACATACGATAGCGTCTCTAACTCGACACAAAAAAAAATCTCAAAAAAAAACCAAGGTAAATAGCCTTCCTTCTTTTTTGACCGAAAAAAACTTTTTTCGATTTTCAAATAATTAAATACGTTTTCGTATGTAAAGGGATACGCTGATTCGACTTTTCGTATCAGTTGTGAAATACATTGAAGGGTTCAAAAGTTACAGCGATTTTAAGACGAAAAATTGATAAAAAACAGTCATACAGTTGTTTGTGAAACTTTTAATTATCATATTTGGAATCAGCATGTTGTTATACATACGATAGCATGCCTAACTCGACAAAAAAAATTTTGATGTGATGACGTCAGACGACGGCGCCTCAACCATTTTCAAAATATTTTTTGAAATTATTTTTTACATTTTTTGGCATGTTAGACATGCTATCGTATGTAGAACGGAATCAGCATGTTGTTATACATACGATTGCATGTCTAACATGGTAAAAAATGAAAAAAATAATTTCAAAAAATATTTTGAATATGGTGAAGGTGCCGTCATCTGACATCACATAAAATTTTTTTTGTCGAGTTAGGCATGCTATCGTATGTATAACAACATGCTGATTCCAAATATGATAATTAAAAGTTTCACAAACAACTGTATGACTGTTTTTTATCAATTTTTCGTCTTAAAATCGCTGTAACTTTTGAACCCTTCAATATATTTCACAACTGATACGAAAAGTCGAATCAGCGTATCCCTTTACATACGAAAACGTATTTAATTATTTGAAAATCGAAAAAAGTTTTTTTCGGTCAAAAAAGAAGCAAGGGTATTACCTTGTTTATTTTTTGAGAATTTTTTTTTTTGTTGAGTTAGAGACACTATCGTATGTATAATGGCACCCTGATTCCATATATCCCCATCAAAAGTTGCGCTCGGATCGATAAAACTGTTTTTTATCAACTTTTGTTCTCAAAAAATTGTTGAAAATTTAAACCAATGAATTAATTTAAAATCTGGTATAATATGTGATATCGGGGTGTCGTATTAGATACGATGGCGTGTCTATTACATTCAAATTCAAAACGAGTGTCTTTTTTAGTACGGTTATTGATGCACCCTTTTTGAATTTGAAAGTATTATACACGCCATTGTGTGTAGAAAGACATGCTGATAACATATATTACACGAGATAAAAATTCCTTAATTTGTTAAAAAATTCACTCAATTTGTTAGACGAAAATTGATGAAAAACTGTTTCATTGATAAAAGAGAATCTTTTTATGAGTATTTTTGAAATCAAGCTGCCCTTATACATACGATAACGTCTCTAGCTCGAAAAAAAAAATTACTTAGTCGGAATGGCTTCTGAAAAAAAAATTAATTTAAAAGACACATGTGAAGGCATCTAGCGGGGAACGCTTGAACTAAAAACATTTTAAATTATATTGCTGGTTCACGCTGTACCTGCTAGATGGCGCCATGTGTATCTTTTTAATTTCAATAATTTTTTCAGAAGCCATTCCGACTAAGTAATTTTTTTTTCGAGCTAGAGACGTAATCGTATGTGTATAATGGCAGCTTGATTCCAAAAATACTCATAAAAAGATTCTCTTTTATCAATGAAACAGTTTTTCATCAATTTTCGTCTAACAAATTGAGTAAATTTTTTAACAAATTAAGGAATTTTTATCTCGTGTAATATATGTTATCAGCATGTCTTTCTACACACAATGGCGTGTATAATACTTTCAAATTCAAAAAGGGTGCATCAATAACCGTACTAAAAAACACACTCGTTTTGAATTTGAATGTAATAGACACGCCATCGTATCTAATACGACACCCCGATATCATATATTATACCAGATTTTAAATTAATTCATTGGTTTAAATTTTCAACAATTTTGTGAAAACAAAAGTTGATAAAAAACAGTTTTATCGATCCGAGCGCAACTTTTGATGGGCATATATGGAAATAGGGTGCCCTTATACATACGATAGCGTCTCTAACTCGACACAAAAAAAAAATCTCAAAAAAAAACCAAGGTAAATAGCCTTCCTTCTTTTTTGACCGAAAAAAACTTTTTTCGATTTTCAAATAATTAAATACGTTTTCGTATGTAAAGGGATACGCTGATTCGACTTTTCGTATCAGTTGTGAAATACATTGAAGGGTTCAAAAGTTACAGCGATTTTAAGACGAAAAATTGATAAAAAACAGTCATACAGGTGTTTGTGAAACTTTTTATTAGCATATTTGGAATCAGCATATTGTTATACATACGATAGCGTACCTAACTCGACAAAAAAAATTTTATGTGATGACGTCAGATGACGGCGCCTCCACCATATTAAAAATATTTTTTGAAATTATTTTTTACATTTTTTTGTGAGTTAGGCATTCTATGAATTCTATCGTATGTATAACAACATGCTTATTCTAAAAATGCTATTAAAAAATGTCACAAATACCTAAATGTATGACTGTTTTTTATCAAATTTTCTTAGAAAAATCGCTTTAACTTTTGACCCCTTCGAAGAATTATGAAACTGATACGATAAGTCGAATCAGCGTATCCTTTTACATACAATACGTATCTAATTATATGAAAATCGAAAAAAGTTGTTTTTGATCAAAAAAGAAGCAAGGGTATTTCCTTGTTTTTTTTGTCGAGTTAGTGACGTTACTGTTTTTTATCAACTTTTGTTTTACAAATTTTTGAAAATTCTTAACCACTGAATTAATTAAAAATCTGGTGTAATGTTGGAATTTTTTGTCGAGAATTCACTGAATTGATTATTTATCTATATTAACGCTCTTAATTAGTTTTATGATATGTACCTGTTTATCTACACAAGTATAAAGTATTGTACTATTGTCTATATAACTTACCTTATTTATTTATTAAATATACAATAAAAATAAATAGTGTATGCATACTTACGATCATACATTATACCATTTATACCCCTGAAGAATAGAATGTATGGTAATATGGTATAATCATGAAGAATAGGGAGTTTCTTCATGATTATATCATACATATATACTTTCGTGGTTTTCGTGTTATTAATCGTATTAATAAATTCCCGCCTTTCAAATTCAAACACAATCAGCTGTTTATTTTCAACTGTCAATTTGTGACATTTCTTGACTGACTTCTACGAACTTTTTGAGTTCTACTATGTTCTAAAACTGTATTAATTTAAAACAATGATTAATACATTTTTCGTAATATTTATGCAATGATATTTAAAAAAGTAGTAGTTGGAATTTCTGGTGGGGTAGATAGTGCTGTTAGTGCTTTGTTATTAAAAAATAAAGGTTATGACGTGACAGGGGTATTTATGAGAAATTGGGATATTCCAGATGAAATTGGGAGATGTTCAGCAGATAGAGATGCGGAAGATGCTGAAAAAATATGCTCGAAATTAGGAATTAATTTAATCCATGTTAATTTTGTAAAAGAATATTGGAATAATGTATTTAGGTATACACTTACAATTTTGTATATCCTACTCAAAATAAATATTATACCTACATTTTAAATATGATTTTCAGCAATTTAATAACAGATTATCAACTAGGCCTTACGCCAAATCCAGATATTTTGTGTAACCGTTTTGTAAAATTCAATCATTTTTATCGATATGCTATAGAAAAATTAGATGCTGATGCAATTGCTACTGGTCATTACGCTTGTTCCAGTTTTGGTTGTTATTTAGAAAATTATCTAGAAAATAAAAGTAAACATATGTTGTTTTCGCATTTATATATATATGAAGTATTAATATATAAATAAACATTTCAGAAGTGAAATTATTAATGTCTAAAGATAAACACAAAGATCAAACATTTTTCCTTTCACAAATACCACAACATGCACTGAGACGGACAATGTTTCCGATAGGTAATTTAGTGAAATCTTCGGTGAGACAAATAGCTATAGAACATGACTTAAACATTGTTTCAAACAAACCAGATAGTGTAGGAATATGTTTCATTGGAGAAAGAAATTTTAGTAATTTTATATCTGAAGTAATGATTTTTTAATAAAAAATATCTTGATTTTCTATAATTTAACGAAATATTTTACAGTATATAGAAGATAAACCAGGATTGTTTGTAGATGTCAGTGATGGAAAAAACGTAGGAACTCATAAAGGGTTTCATCACTGGACGTTAGGACAAGGAGCAAAATTGAGTGGATTTAAACATAAATATTTCATTGCTAGAAAAGAACCCTCGTCAAATATAATATATCTGGTAAATAATAATTTTCATTTATTTAGTACAAAGGAAATGTTTTAACACAAAAACACTTATCATGAAAAGTCAGTTAACACGAAATAACATTCTTGTCCCGCCAAATTGCTATGTAATAACATTCATTTTTTTTATTTAACACGAAACTAAAAATGATTAACACGAAAAGATTTCGCATCTCAGAAGTACAAATTTAAAGAAGTACTATTTTTAAGTATTTTTAACAAATGTTAAAAGATTTTTTTTTATTATTATACTGTTTTTTTCTTGTGATGAAATAATATAACATGTTAAGAGTTAATAAATTGTATGTCCCTTGTATTATGCTGTTTTTTATTTTATTTAATTTTTTTATTTACACGAAAAAATATTTCTGTTCTTATTATTGTGTGTAATTTGTTTTAGGCACTTACAACAAATCATCCCATCTTGTACACTCAATTGATTTTTACATCTCAACCATACTGGATTAATGAAGAACCAGAAAGTCTTAAAAAAAATAGTATATTAAATTGCAAATTCCGGTTTCAACATACGAAACCTTTAATACAATGCAAAGTAATGAAAAACGAAAAAGGACATCTATTAATTAATTTAGATAAACCAATGCGAGCTGTAACTGCTGGGCAGTATGCTGTACTTTACTTAGATTATGAATGTTTGGGTAGTACGCGAATAATTCATCCAGGTCCTAGTTTATTTTTACTTAATGGTATTGCTTAGTGTAATTTTTTTAAAATATATTTTTTATTTACATTTTCATTGTTGTTGATCCTTTAATTAAAAAAAAAAAAACAAAATTACTAACTTTATAACAAACAAGCAAGAAATATAAAATAACATGCATAGGTGGGCATTAACTCGTTAATCCGTTAATCGTTAATTAACGAAGTTAACAAAATGGTTAACGGATTAACTTTTAAGTTAACTCAAAAAAATATTAACGCTTTTGTTAACTTCCGTTAAATTCAACTTCCGTTAACTTTAGTCCGTTACATTGGTTGTTTGATGAAAAGTACATAACAAAGTTGTCGAAATAGTTAAAAAAAAGGTCTAAAAACATTTTGGATGGTTAACTTTTAAACGGATTAACTTTAACTTTAAATTTTCGAATTTTTGGTTAACTTTAACTTCCGTTACATTTTCGGAATTTTAACGCTTTAACGGTTAACGAAGTTAAATTTAACTAATTAAATTAGTTAACTTCTCGATTAACTGTGCCCACCTATGATAACATGGGATGTGCTTTTATTATTTTATCCTCATAAGTTTGTATTTCTTGAAAAAGCAAATTGTAATCTCCTCATCTATTTAGTTTTATACCGAATTAATTAATTTGACAAACTACGTAAACAAAAAATCAGAATTGAACACTATTAAAAGACATAGGTTTTTTTAGTTAATAATAAACAGCAAAATAATTTTTACTGTATTTATTATGAAAATTATTGACATTTTCATTAGATATGGAATATTAGATTTTGCTTCTTTTTTGATCGCGATCATCATATTTTTTTTGATCTTCATATTTACGTTTTTCAAATTTATCTTTTTCATGTTTTCTATATCGATCATCATATCCACTGCTACCTTGACTTCTATAATTACTGTATCTATTTCTATCTTTATTATCTTCCCTTCTATCTCTATCATACCTTACATTTCTGCTACTATCATCTTTATAGTTATACTTATTTCTTACATCCACATCTTTTCTATTATAATCTTTATCATTTCGATAATCATCATTGTAATCTCTTCTTGAATACTTTGTATCGTTTCTTCTATTATCTGAAGTATCACTTCTGTAATTTTTATAAGAACCATCTCTCCTTTCTTCATCTTTATCAGTTTTCATCACATCTTTAACATTTTTTTGACTATTATCAACTTTGTCTTCCTTTTCTACTTTTATTACTACATCCTCTTTTTCTTTTTCATTTTTATCTTTTTCATCATCTGACTCTGAACTACTTGAATCACTATCACTTCTGCTACTGTCTGAACTATTCGAACTACTTGAAGATTCTTTAGAATCTTTCTTCTTCTTTAATTTCTTTAATTTTTTCTTCAATTTCTTTGCCCTTTTTTTAAGTTTTTTAGTCTTCTTTTTATCCTTTTTTAACTTTTTAATTTCCTTTTCACTCTTTACTTTCACTGGACCTATTGGTAACCGTTCAGGCAATTTGATATCATCATTGTTCATTGAAACATCAGAATTATTTTGACATGACAATTTTTTTATTATTTCCGATCCAGGAGCACATCCTTCTTTTTGTAATTGGCGTGTTTCCTCATCAATTTTCTTTGATTCTTTAGGTACTTTATAATCAGCTACATGATCCACCCGAATTGTTCGTTTTAACAACTATAAATAATTAAATTAAATTGGTTTAAAAATTACATTTATAATAAATTAAAAATAATTACTTTTATTCCATTTAGATTATCCACTGCAAGAATGGTTGAGCGCTGATCCTCATAGCATATAAAACAGAATCCTTTAGATTTTCCAGTATCTTTGTCTCGTACTAAATTAATATTTACAATTTCTCCGTATCTACAAATTACAAACAATCAGTTACAACAGCTATAACAATAATGATTAAATTAATTTTGTCCAATCTGAAGTCAAACTGTCATGTATTTCACGTGAAAGGTACGTCGCCAACTACTATCGAGTTGATATTTTCAAAAATTAAGAAGCCACAGATCAAGATCAGAGAATATATGTATATAAATATACAAACTTACTGTGAAAATACGCAAACTACATCGCCTTCTGTTAAATCATATGGTAGTCCTCCAATAAATATCCATGCACTATCTTTGTACTGGTCGTGCCATGATGTTTTATTACTTCCTTTTAATTCTTGTTCGCTTAATTTTTTAACATTTTTCATATTTCTGTGAAATAAAAAACCATATGTAATTCAATTTAAGCAATATATTGTTAATTAAGGAGAACATTTGAAAAATACTTACGTTAAGGGATTCATTTTTATAAAATAATTTGCGAATACGATCAATAAACAAAAATATATTATGAGTGATTACGAGAAAACGTCAAATCAACATTCGTAAAAAAAAACTGAGGTTATGTTTAAGCTGTTTACATACGTGCTGTTTACCAATTTATTTACAAACTTGTCAACAGATGTACCTTGTCAGGATTTATCATATAATTATGTATTGAAAAATCACAACTTATTGAATTAAAGTATTAAGTATTTGCAGCATTTTAATATTATATTAATTTAAAATGAGTAAGGTTAGTATAAAAACAGTTTTTAAAAGTATGTATTTCAGTGTATATATCAACACATAATTTAATTTTTACAGGAATCCCAAGGTACCTTAAAGAATTGGTCACCGTTTGCAAAAGTTTACGACCCAATAAAAGTTGGATCAATTGATAGCACAGATACTGAACCACATGATCACGGTATCGTAAGAGCGTTACATTCTGAATATTACCCTAACCGTCACGTGAAAGGTAAACCAGAAAATACAATATTTGTATCCCGCCTAAACCCTAAAACAACAAAAGAAACACTAAAAGACCTATTTTCACAGTGTGGTAAAATACGCAGGTAAGTTGTCTATATAGTATGTATTGAAAAACTTGTTATAACTTATTTTTATTATTTACAGGTTTCGACTAGTAAAAGATATTGTAACTGGAACACCAAAAGGATATGCCTTTGTAGAATACGAGCATGAACGAGATGCAGAAGAAGCTTATAAACAGATGTACAAACAGAGAGTTGATGGAAATGAAATATTCGTAGATTTTGAATGTGAAAGACTACTTAAGGGATGGAAACCAAGACGGTTAGGTAATTACTAAAAATTTCTTTTTTCTTTAAATATTACATTCTCAAGAGTAGACACTATTATTAATTTCACAGCCACAAGTTTATCTATCTACATTAAAATATTCCTTTTTTTTAATCTAAATATTTAATTTTATTATAAAATATTCAATTCTCTAGGAGGTGGATTTGGTGGTCGAAAAGAATCAGGACAGTTACGTTTTGGAGGTAGAGATCGTCCATTCAGGAAACCTATAATTTTAGAGTCTTCAAGGAAAAAATAAACAAGACTGCTTGATTCAAACTTGTTTGTATTTAATTAATCAAGTACACTCATCGCTTGATTAACCGACCTTTGATTTATTGAAATGCACGATTTGCCAACTTTCTCCTATCCCCTCCATAATACTACCGTGATTTGTGTTTCTGCACGAAATTTCAATTCACCAATCAACGTTGAGGTTGGCACGGTGGTGGGAACCCCTCTTTACGTTGGCAATTCAAGCGGTTGAATTACCAACAACGCCGGTAATTCAAGCGATGAGTGTATATTTCATACAAAATGAAAATACATTGTATTTATTGAATATATTGTAAAAAAAATATATCGATAATAAAGTAAAATAAATTTGATACAAAAATACGTATTGAATTACTTTACACTAAAATCTTACATAAAGCAAGTCACTGCAATTTAGATACTTTTGTCGAGATTTATTAAATGTTCAAAACATAAATTATAGTTTATATCGTAGACATAGAGACACGGACAGCGCATTCGTATTAACATAACGGTGTAACATTTGTTCTGTAAGTCAGAAAGAGATGTAGTATAGTTTTTATTTACGTAGTCAATATTTGTAATGATAAAAATATAGGTAACGAAAATCATCGCGTAATTATTTCATATGAACACAAATACAATCATCTTTTTTACTAAATATAAAAAATTAAGGCAATTTACAAAAACTGTCAACTGATCCCATAGAAATTTGTAAAATTAGTGAACAGATTTTCGAGAAAGTAATATTATTGGTAGTGTAAATAGTTTTAATTATTAATAATTAGTTTTAAAGCAATTCCCATGTGGTTGTTAAAAAATGATGAGGTGAATTGCACTAACAATCACAAACAAGATTTTAAAAAAAATTATATTAAGTTACACTATGAAAGCAACAAAAAAAGATGAACAAGAAATTAGAATTAGGTCAAAAAATACGAAACATCTCTTTTGACACGGCTCTTTTTTCAAGTCAGATACGCTGTCCATGTCTTTATGTCTATGGTTTATATTAATTAACATATTGTTAATCCAGCTTCACATATAATATTGAACATTACAAAAAATTTAAATTGACAGTAACTTACATACTTATACATTAACAGTTATATAAAATGAAAAATAAGGTAACTATACCAGAAATATAATATATATCATATAAGTTGTACGTAACAGAAAGTGGAGAACTACTAATATTGTATATAATAAAATATTAATTAGGTACCATATTGGGATCCGTCAAATGAGCGTACACCACCTGGTGGCAAAACTTGGAACTAGACTGAGGGTCCAGTTTTTATGGTAATAGAATTTAATAATGAAAAAAGAAATAATCTCAAGCATTAACTGACAGATGAACCTACGGTTTATAGTAAATAGTTACGATTAAATCACAATATTATGTTTTAAATCGTCCAAAAATAAATGAATGAAAGGACAGTAAGTACCAAGAAAGAATTTTACAATTTTTTCTATATATATTTGATTTATTATAATATAAATATGTATTTAAAAGATTTGTTTGTTGAAAAATTGTAAACAATCAATAATAAATAACTTTATTTGATGTTATCGCGTGATATTATCTGTAATTATAATGAGTGAATTTAAAATATGTGTATATTATAATACTTATATTTTAACTATTGACGCTGTCTTGTAATTTTTGAAGTTATACTTCTTTAGGGACGTTGAGGGTAAAAATTGAGTAATGTAACGAAATTATATGCTGTGAAATATCTAGCCCGGGACTGAAAATACAGAATAAATAACATAACTGTAAAGAGTATTGCCTATATTAATTAAATATTATAATTAAATTAAATTTTTAATTATATTTAAAGCAAACGGCAGATTATTGTTATTAAGATTATTCGTAGTTATTTTTCAATCATCCCAAAGAAGTATAACTTCTAACGTGTGTACATAAGTACATACTCATTTTTAATTGACCCTTAGCTGCGCCATGTTTTTTTTAGGCCCCTCCCATCAGACGGATCCCAATAGAAATTACATTTTCACAAGTATAATAATATATGCACCAAATTAAATACTTAAATAAAATCGTGAAATAATTAACAAATGCATTTAAATAATAAAAAAGAAATTTTAGTTTAGGTCAGACACCAAATCTGATAAATTTATTAAATTCAGAAATGATTCTGATTGGATATTTTATTCATATAATAGTTCTTTAGTGTATTCTTAAGTTTACCCCTTAAACAACGTTGGTGTCAGGAAAGGGGCAAAGTTTGCAATTTCTTAACTTTCTTTTAATTTTACGATCAGACCTCATTAGGAGGGAGAACTATAGGATCTCTTATTGACGCTCAAAAGAACCATTACATAAAAAGAAGTATCTAGTGTAAATTTCTTGTACTACAAAATACTTGATGCTTGACCTATTACTACGAAATTATTTCAAAAATATAGAATCATTGTAAATTACTTTAAAACAAATGTTTTAATTAATAATAAACAAAATAGAAAGCTCCTTTGAAAAAATAAAATCTAAAATTAATATCAAATAACAAATTGCATTTTTTTTTTTTGAAAACTAATTTTAATTTAAAAAAAATAACACAACATTCAGTTCATTTCATTTCAATGAATTGTTCTTATTTTCGTTAATTTTTTAATAATCAAAATAAAAAATCATAAAATAAATGTTCATAAAACCAACTGGTTCTTCTACCAAGATAAAATTTAAAAAATATTTAAAAAGGAACTAGTTTTCATAGAACGCATTTTAAAAATTAAAAATTAACATTACATTAGGGATGCAAACTGAACCAAATCTGTTTAAATCTGTACTAGAAATCCCCCTACAAGATATAAAATAAAATCCTCGCATTAACATTAAACCTTAACTATATATCAATGAAATTATCCATAAGCTGCCCCCCCCCTTTATAACAATCATAACATTGCTTAATAGCTGTAATTACTTATGTTTTAATAAACTTTTAATTATCCGGATTATTTTTTTTATAATTGGTAAACTAAACGTGATAAACAAGTTAAGGATATCACGTGGAAGGAATCAATGATAACAATTATCTACTGTATACATTTAAAACTATTTGAAGTTTAGTTTGCATTCTTGTTTTAATTAAATGATTATTTCACTTTTTTATTATATCAATTAAATGATTTTATCTTAACTTATTAAAAATTGATGAGTGAAATAGGAAATCAATTACGTAAAATCAAAATAAAATAACATAAAAAGAAAATTAAAATTGTACGTTGTAGAATTCATAGTTTTTAATGACATACTATCTATCCTATTGGCTGATATTCTGAAAATTAAAAAAATTTAATATGGCATGGTTTTTAACTAATTTACATAAATCAACTGTAACGTATAATGATATTATTGCGTTTTTTCACGTTGCAACGTTTTCATGTCATCGTGATAATACGCCTACAGAATGATAATCGAGGACTGTTTATACATAATATATTTAACTTACATTCGTTTCGAATAATCTTCTTCTTAATTGTTCTAATTCAGATAATAAATTATCGATAATACGATCATGTAAAAATTTTGGCGTACCTAAAACAAACAAATATATTAAAATTGGTAGGTACTTATTTATTTATTCAGAAGTATAAAAAAAATAGTCTGTAATAAGAACGTGAACAAATAATTACCTGGCCATTCACAGAGAGTAAATCGATCTGTTTCTGATAAATCTTTAATATTTGCTTTGAAATCTCGAATCTTTGCTTGATAAACATCCGCAAAAGTTTCACCCGCTTCTATTGTAAATAATTCCTGTATATAAAACATATCGGTTATCAAATATCAATTACATATATAAATATATTTCGACTATTAGCCGTAACATAAATAATAATATTAACCTTAAATTTTTGATAGATGTCATCAGCTTTGTTTCTAATATTTTCTGAATCAGACAGAAAGGTTTTAGATTCGGCCGATGAAAGTCCCCATAACTGGAGATTACCGATGTACCTACGTAATCTTTTTATTACGTCAATCACGAATGGGTGTTTCACCAACATCAATTGTTCTATTTGTAATTCATCGATTTGGTTTAAACACTGCAATGCCAATTTTGTATTTGCCTTCTCTAAACCTAAATGCGACTGAAAAATACAAATTCACAACATATTAATGTCTCAATATATTCTTTCATTTTCAGTAAAAAAAAATACTGTTTATAAATTTTATTTTCTTCCGTTTGAACCAGAAGTTGGATTGTTGAAATGAAATATGACAATTAATCTGTTTTTGCATTCAATAATGATTACATAACTTCTTCTTATCCTTTGGATATGGTGAACAAACAATAATACTATGTTATAATAAAAGTTTGCATACCTTTATTTCACCTTCCAGTTTAATTAACTTTGATTCAATCCGAAGCCAGTCCAATTTTCGTGACTGATGTTTCATAATATGTGCTTCTAGAATTTTAATACGTTGGGTAACTGACAAGTGAGGATTAATTATTAAATTATTTTTAAAATCATTAACGTCTGCTGCTCCTTCTTCCAAATCAGCTTTAAATTTCAAAATGTTCCGAATAGTGTCCAACATATGCGCACGACGCTCTTCAAAATCAGATATCTCATTTACATTCAATTTATATTTGATCCCTACAAAAGTACCGTCAGGGATAACTGCTACTAATATCTGCGGTGTTTCCGATATTTTGTCCTCATCTGTAAAACAAATTTTAAAATTTGTGTTAACTAATTTGACAAAAATTTGTTAGTTAACAATCATGTGATAATCTATGGTTTTATGTAGGAATTTAGAACAGTGGTACTAAAATTTACTAAAACACGGTTGGCGACTGTACAAGATATTTTTCATATACCACTCTATTTCAATACCGTTATTTTGTACTCACTGCTCATCTATTTGTCACTAAATTTTAAATTATGCGTCGCTACACAATTGTGAACGATATGCAGTAAACACTTTCTATTTACCTATAAAATATATTAATGTTTTTAAAATAACAGCATAAACTCTTGTTAAATACATTTCTTTTTGTAAATATAAAAATATATAAAGATTTAGTAATTGACTTTTTCAGAAATAAAAATATTGTTTTTAACAAAAAAGGCAAATATATAATGTTATCTAATGAATTAAATCCATACAGAAATTAGAAATGTACAATGCATTTAAATAATTACCATTTTTTATTTCTTCCATTTTCAAAGAATCCTTATATTGATCTTTTAAGTTGATGTAAAAATCAAAATTGAAGAACCGTTTTTTATTATTTTCAAGTAACGCACACTTGTTAAAATATATCACTTGTGTTAACATACAAACATCATAATTTCTCTTGAACGAGCCATGCGAATTAGGTTGTATTAGATAATCAACCAAATCAGAAGAACTGCTTGTCATTGATACGTCTGTAGAGACTGATTGATTTTTTTCTTGTTTTAAATCTAAATCAATTTTCTGTTTTTTTGTCAGTAATGCAGAATTATTTTTAAAACTGTTATATCTTTTCTTTGTGGATTTAATTTTTTTTGATGATGTTGAATTATGTATTTTTTTAATTCTATTATTAATTTTGTTAGTTAAAAACCCTTCTTTATTATGAGTTTTAATCTTTTTTATTGGTTCTTGTTCTTTTCGTGTATATTTCTTTTCAACATATTCAGCATATGATTCATCTTCATTTTTATTATAAAGTTTTCTTTTTCGTAAATTATGTTTTGAATCGACTTCTTTTGTAGCTATTTCTGTATTTTTAATTAGTTTATTGTTGCTTTCTGGTTCTGAATACTTTTGAGTTATTCTACATATTTTTGATGGAAAACTTTTTCTGCGATGAATCTTAAAAACATTTTTGATCGGTCTGCGTGTCAACGGTAACTTAAAACTAAACTTCTTTTTCTTTTTGGTAGTTCTTCTTTGGGGCAGAATGCTTTCATCATTCGAATCTTCTAATTTGTAACTTTTAAATACTTTTGATCTTCTTGACATTTCGATTTTTTCTACAGTACTCGTATTATATATTTCTGTTAAATCTGTTGATTTATATTTATTGATTATTTCTAGATCTTCTTCAATATCTTTTAGTTTTTTTGCTAAAATATCATCAACACATATTTTTTTTTTTTTTTTTTCACGCATATGATTATCAAAATCAGCAGTTTCCTTTTTATTCAACAGTAATGTAGAACTATCATTTGCAGCTACTTTAGATTCACGATTTTTTTTCAGGATCATTGCTTCTTGTAGTCTTAGAGACCTGCGTACAGGAATTTCTACAGGCTGTTCCTTTTTATTAATGTTTTTTGTAATCTTAACAGATTTGTGTTTTTCTTTCTTTAATAATTTTTTATTTTTTTTCGAGTTTTTTTCTTTATCTTCATTATCAGATTTTTCAACATGATTTTTTTTTAATTTTCCCATTAGTTTTGTCGCTATGTTTTTAAATTTATTAATAGTTGATTTGATCTGTGAATCAGATTTTTTCAGAGTTCCTGATACAGATTTTTTATCTTTTACAGTAGCATTCTTTTGAGTTTGATTATCTTGTACTTTGTTTGATTCTTTTGATTTTCTATTAGATAAATTAACTTTGTTTGATTCTTTTGATTTTCTATTAGATAAATTTACTTTGTTTGATTCTTTTGATTTTCTATCAGATAAATTTATTTCACTAGTATCTAACTCTATCAATGATTGTGCCAATTTTCTTGTTAAAGGGCGAGTTATTTTAATATCATCACCGATAATATTATTAACATCAATAGTACACATATCTCCTTTTCGAGGACGTATGATAGGTTCAATTTTGACATTAACTTTCTCTACATTAGAATTTCCACCAAAGTATAAATTATAAGTACGTTTCTTTTTTGTATTTTTTAAAGGCTCTTGAACAGGAAAATGAACAGATTTGGAAAGTTCATTATCAGATATTATTTCTTGTTTAATTCGATTACAAACAGGCCATAACAAATCAGATCGTTCATTAAGAAAAACGCTATCGGCAGATGACGCACGTAACTTAATTCTATCATAAACATTCACTCTACCTTTATTTGTTGGAAATTTGTTTAAAAAATTGGCAGTATTGTTTAACAAATCTTTAACTTCATGTATTCTTCTGCCTTTTTTTGAATATTCTACTGGTTCAATTTTTATTTTTTTATTTCTAACAATATCATCATCTTTATTGAGAAACGCAGTCTTTTTATTTAAAAATAACGAATCATTTACCAACTCTGCAATATTTCTTCTTTCATATATTTGTCGAGTTCCAATTTTTACATTCGTATTTGTATTATTGTCTCTAATAAATTCAATATGAGACTTTTTATCTTCAAGTGGTTGTACTGGAATAATTTCTGCAGAACTAAAATTAGGTGCATCGATTTTTCTGTCAATAATTATGTTTTCAAGTTTAACAATCGGTGAGTATAATTGCGATTCATTTGAAAATAAATCTTGCGACATCATAATACCTTCATCACTCTGTGAATTTGTAAGCTCTTGTTTGATATTAACATTTAAAAGTTTATCTTGTGGACTTTTGGTATCATCCACACAACCAGTATCTAATGAATTTTTAGCAACTTCAACAAGATTTATTGTTTCCGAAATATCTACTACAGAACTATCTGTTGTATCAGGCAAGCTTGAATCTGAACTTTCAATCATGTCCTGATTATCAATATCAGATACAAAGGCACTGTAATCATTATTGACTACTTCACTGTCAGAACAACTATCTTTATATATATTTATTGTTTCATCGCTTGAGTCATAATATTTTAATTCCGCTTTGGTTTTAAAACAGGAATTTAGCACGCATTTTTTCCTAAAACATTTATGTTTGTTTTTAGCAAATGGATTTGGTACTATTAAACTCTTTTGATATTTATTTTTTTTGCAATAAGGATTAAACACTAGATCCATTTTTTTTGATGTTTTAGGCTGGTTTAAGCATGATATCCATTGAGATACTTCTTTTTGTTTATTTTCACTAAAAACTTCACTTTTAATATCTTCTTTAGAGGATTCACTTGATAAACATATTACACTTCCATCATTATCGTTTGATGAAGTATATAATTCCGTTTCTTTTTTATTTATTTCAATTGAGCTTAAATCTCGTGATATATTCGATTCATTTTCACTATAGCTGGGTTTATCTTTTACCGACATCTCAGACATCTTTGGATTAGAACTTATATTATTGCTGGTTAATTTATTATCAAAACAATTATTAAATTCAATATTTAAATTATCTTGTACACATTCATCCGAAACATTACTTGTTAACAAATCACTCTTCACTGTACTACTAAATTCTTCATTTTCATTTTTAAAACTATTAGTTTGCTCATCACCATCTTTATAACATACATTTAAATAATCATTTTTATTTTCCAACTGATTATTTGCGTCAGTTAATTTCAAATTATTATCAGCTGTTTCATTTTCTACAATGAAATCTGTAGAATCGCTATGATTGGTGCATTCAAAATTGCAATTTTCGCTTTGTTGAGATTGTTCAAGTATGTCGGCTATGTCGCTATCAACTATATCTTCGTTTATGTATTCAACAATTACATCATTGTCTGATCTTCCAATATTTTCAAGAATAGAATCTTGGGTCATCACTACTAATATTTTATTTGAGGATTCATAATCATCAAATAATTTTGCATCTACACACATAACTTCTTTACTACAGATATCACTATTCTTGTCGTTGTCATTGCAGCTTCCGTATAATGCATTAGTGACTTCACGTTCTTTAATTTCTAAATCTGAAGTGTTCGTTCCAATATTTGTATTATCGGATTTAATATAAATTTCTGAAAAATCTTCAATTACATTATTCATATTATTCTCAGTTATTTCTTCTTTGTATTCAACGATAATTTCTTCTTTACATTCTAACATTTGGCAGTTAACGTCGTCTGAATACGCGTCTTCAAAATTATTGATCTCTTCAGACATTATATCAGCTTCGTATTCTACTGGAATAAGTTGTTGCTTTCTTTTTGAGATACGTTTCTCAGTTGATTTAACCAAAGATTGTTTTTCAGAAATTGTGTTATCATCTACAAAATCTTTCAAGTTATGAAGTTCTAAATCATTAGAATAAGTATCAGTTTGTGTAACTTCTTGTTTTACTTGTCGTTCTAATATTTTTTGCAAAACTTCAGAAAAATTTTGAATGTTTTTCAATTCTTGAACGACTTCTTGACTACAAAATGAATAGTTATTATGATTTCGATAATTAGGTGTATCTAGAACTAATAATTCGCCAGTACTCTTTATTTGATGAAATACCCAGTCTTCAAATATTTTATGACATTTTAAGAATTTCACCCTTTCACTGTGAGGCATATCCCTTGTAACATCTTCTTTTGTTATTATTCTTTTTTTAATTTTATGTCGTTTGAACTTTTTCGGTGAATGCCATTCATCACTGTGCGAAGAATTATCAGAGTCAAAATTTTTTTTAATGCGTTTTCTATAACGCCTTTTTGGCTTCTTTTCAAATTCTAAATCTAATAGATTTTTTTCTAAATCCTCAGGTTTAATATCGGGAAAATCTTCAATAAGATTATCAAAACAGAAATATGGTAGATTTTCTAACAATTTTTTATTTTCATCACACACATTTGCTTCATATTCAGAATTATTATTAACAGGATTTGAGATATTCATAGGATTCATTGTATTATTAGGATGTGAAAAATTGCAAAAAGGAAAAATTTCAGGATTAACTGTACTTATGAAATCACTAGACACATTATTTAAACTACTGGCAGTATTTGGATTTATGTGAGTCGGTAATTCCAGTATTTCATTTTCATTGAATAAATCCAAAATATCTGGTAGTTTCGAATAATTCATACCAGCATCATTATTTTCATAGTTTATTTCTAATTCGGTATTATTTTTATCTTCATAGCTGTATCGTGTAAATTCCATTTTGAAAACACTTCTAACAAAGAATCTACCGAATCCACAATTGAAACGCGTAATGGAAGGCAAACGAATGAGTTTTTTAGTTTTACTGGTTGTATTTAAATGATTTATTTGAAGCAATAATTAAAAATTTATAATTCATATGTATATTTCTTTGTTTGAAATTTTTTTACTACCATTGCAATAATGCCATATGATAGCATGAAACATATGACATTTGTACATAAGCAACAAAGTCAAAACATATTTAAAATGGCGCTAATATATTTACTGTAGACGTTCCATACTGTGAACCCGGTTGGGGACGGTACTTTTCATATTATGAATCCCCGTTATGTAACTTAAATACGACAAATCGTAGAAGGGTATAATTATAAATTTAAGATTAATTTTTGTCAGCTGAAAAGCTCCTATTTTTGAAAACGATCTTTCAACCGGAAACGGATGTTTATTGATGACAATTTTTGAATTTTGCATTTTTGAAACAGTGTTCCAAGTACACATATTCATTTAAAAAAAAAACAAATATTTAAAATTAATATATTTCCAATGATTCATAACAGAGAAGAAATATGTGCCATAAGCGTCATGAAAGTTTCTTATACGTATTACAGAGATTGAACAGTAGGGGAAAGCAGGTAGGATTCGTACACAAGGAGCATTCGTACAGTGATGATATCTATGATATCTAATACATTTACATGTTCGCGTTTGTATGGGTGACTCCCCCTCATACGCAAAGGGTACCTGCGGGGCGGGCCGATAATACGGCCACCGGCTTCGATGGACCAAGCCGATATGTATTTTCGCTCTGCTTAGGTTTTTTTTGTTTTCATCTTTGAACACGCTTTGCTGGTATAAGTAATACTCGAATTATAAAAGTGATGTATTATAGTTTATGCCTTAAAATCTTGGTTTAATATTTAAATAGTCATTTTAGTGTAACTATAACGGTAATTTTTATTCCAAATTAATTTGTTGATTTCTCGGGTTGGGGTACCTTCGTACAGTTATGAGTGGGGTAGATTCGTATTGTACGAATCCTGCTCTACTAGATACCTAATACCTCTACTTGTAACTATAGGCAATTCTGTTCACATTTCACGATAAACACAATTCTATTTTATGTTTTAGGTGGCTGCAAAAAGATTGTTTACCAAGAATTAAATTAAAAGTCTTATATATTTATGTTTAAGCAATTATAAGTACTTTAAATACAATAATTGTTAGATTACTACATGAAGGCTGATTCTGTGTTAACTTTGACCTCAATAAATGAATTTAATACATTGAATAAATGGCATTTTCTTTGACTGTACGAAGCTACCCCATGCATGGGGTGCCTTCGTACGTTTTTCATTTTTTAGGAAAATTGCCGTAGTTTCCCCATGCTGTTTTATATGAAAACTACACTTCATAGTATTAAAGCCAGATATATGGGTAACATAGCGGTATTAAAATAATTTAGTAATAGCTAATAGTTTATTTTTTGTAAGGCTCAGAGTAAAAAGTGTACGAATCCTACCTGCTTTCCCCTACGTGTTTGCCACAGGCCAACCATGGGATTTTCTTATATGTTCTACTAAATGTTTCTTTTTAATTGCCTAAAAAAGTCTTTCTTTATGTCTGATTGATTTATTATATCTTTTATTAGTTTGTCAGAAATATAAAAAAAATAATAGTGCACTGTTCACTCAGAATTACGTATAAGAAAGCAGTGGCGTAGATAGCTTTTTGCGATGGGGGGGATATCAGAGTCATGGGGGGGATATGACAGTATTAAATCATCTTTTATATGGTGAAAAGTATAAAAATTTGACTCAAGGGGGGGGATTGATCCCCTTAATCCCCCCCCTATCTACGCCACTGTAAGAAAGTCTCGTGGCTTCCATGGCAGATATTTTTAAAATATTTTGCAGATAATTACTTTTTACTTTCTTATACCAATGTATATGAAATATACATATAGTATAAGTAAGTATAGTAAACGCGATTTTTTTCGAAATCCGGATTTTGATGGAATTATCAATTTTGACCTTCCCTGAATCCATTCTGACTATTTTCGCCATGATGTCTGTGTGTCTGTCTGTCGGTCTGTCTGTCTGTAGACGCTGTAACTCAAATACGACAAATCGTAGAAAGGTGGAATTTTATACATAAGATTGATTTTTGCCTGGGAAGAAAACCTCCTATTTTTGAAAACGATCATTCAACCGGAAATGGATGTTTACCTACATCGATTTTTGAATTTTTCGAATTACACTGAAACAGTGCGAGTTAGAGAAAAATGACAAAGTTGAAAATAGTAGGTAATATTATTATCTATAATTTATGTTCTATTCATTTTTTCGAAAAAACAAATTTAATTTTTTTTTTACCAAGTGTTCGTTTTTAAGTACATTTCAAATGGTTCATAACAGAGAAGAAATATCTGCCATGAGTGTCATGGGACTTTCTTATACAAGAAGACTGTACGTGTTTGCCATATGTATCATGGGTCTTTCTTATACGTAAAATTGAGAATAAACACTGTACACTCTATTTCATTTATTTTGCAGTGGTCCCCGGGTGTCTTGACGGTATGAGTCGTGATCCGTACGGTCAAATCACCCGACAACCAGTAAAATTACATGAGTAAACATCCGTTTCCATCTTATTGTTAGTAATTATGTTAAACAAAATTCGTTCGATACATAATTTATAAAATAATATTTCTATAGTTTATGTCTCATTCATTTTACTCTATCTTTTATTAGTTTGTCAGAAATATCCTTCACTAAAATAAAAATCACGTACACTGTTCACTGTCATTATTACGTATAAGAAAGTCCTGTGGCACACGGCAGATTATTTCTCTAATAATGACTCAAATAATTATAAAGTAACCTACACATAAGATAAGGGTCAATTTATATGGAACTAAACAATTAAAAAAAATTGTTTTTTCATTTGAAAAATGGATAAATAATCAAAGACAAAAATAGTTTAGTTTTATAAGCCTCTTATCCTGGCATATTAGAAAACCTCCAATTGACAGGTGTATTTTATGAATTTTAAAGGTCATGCCGGTATATTTTTTAAAAGGGGTCAGTCCGCGGTGACGTGTGTGATATTTAAACTCGGATTAGAGTTCATAATTTCTAAATAATACTAATAAATAACATGGTTTTACCATTTTTCTGTAGATCTTACTGTAATACATGTATCTTGAAAGAATAAAAGGTCTACGGTTATTTTACAAAAAAATACCAGCGTTCAAAGCCCTGTGACGGGTGTGACGCCAACTATATCAAGTCTTGCAACCTCTATCCAAAATCCCAAAAGTTTAGTGAAAATATTGAAGTCTTTATATTATAATATAAATATATATTATATAATATATAAATTAACATATTAATGTATGATTATTATAAATTATAATAATCATACTTTAATATGTTATGAATAAATTATTTTTTAGTAACATAGTAGTATCAGGTAAAAACGTAATCCATTTAATTGGTTATTACTCAAAAAACATTGTGACGGGTGTGACAAATTGAATAAAAGGATACAATAAGAATTTGTGTGTTTAATTGCTTATTGATATTATTAACTAATACTTATAACAATTATTTATCAAATACATCAATAGACTCGTTAAATTTATAATAAATGTGGTCACTCTTAGTCATTAATGTTGGTGACGGTAACTTTTTTTTAATTTGGTTAAACGTCACGTCTGATATGTCATTGTCAAAGACTTTTAATAGTTTGCCATGTTCATTACTTATTCTTAAGTAAGTTATTGTGATTTCACCTTCTTTGTTGTCTACTTTGAAAAATATTGAAAATATTTTGAAAATTAACTAAAATTTTTCTAATTTTCTTTTGGTTTATGAAAATCGATGTTAAATAGCCTGTTAATTTTATATTTTGGTATTCATTTTCGTAAAATATTTTTTGGTATCGGTATCGATTACCGCAGACTGACCCAAAGGTAATACTTTCTTTTTTTGTTAAGTAGGTAAACTAATTGGGTATATTCTTATATATGTTACCCAGGGATATAAATTTAATCTATAATAAACCTATAATTGTTTTTTTTCCAACTTGAAGAAATTTACACAAAATATCCACAAATTATACACCTAAACCTTCCCTGTAAAACACTATCCATGAGAAAGTGGTGCACATACACAGACAAACTTTGTGTTTGTTTTATATTCCATATACACAAAATAAGGCAAAAAAAATATAAGTGACAAGTACATATACTACTAGAATCTCAAAGTTTTTTAGGTCCCAGCATTCGGTTTTGACCCTCATAAGATAAATAAATAAATTAGTTATATACCTACTTAAAAAAAATGTGTAAAGAGAAAATCTTCGTAAGGGAATATTTTATTACAAATGTTGTAAAGATCTTATAAAAATTTAATACTTTTTTTACGTAACATGTATCGTTTGTGAAAAAATTTGAAAAAAATGTTGAGATAATCTCTCATTGCTAGAATATTAAGATCTATTCTAAGAACGTTACCGCAATGGATTGGCGTCACTGCTTTCAGGTTTTGATGTAATCAATATTCTAATATTCATACAAAGTAATGTAATTTGTAATAACACTCACCAGTTTTATTTTCTGCATTATATTCATCATTCTGAAAAAATAATTTTTAAATATACGTAAAAAGATAACATTATAATAATCATAATTTATGTTTTTATTACCTTTATTTTCTTTTCTAATGTATCACTCAATATTATTTCATATATTTCTTCGCTAAAAAATAAATTTTTATAAATTATTTAAAAGTTTATTATATAAATATTATGTATTAATTAAAATACATTCAAAAAATGTAAGAAATAATCGCAGAAGACTTCAAAGCTACTAGAAGTTCTCTCGGCAATTTCTATTGATCTTGGAACATTTCGATTTATTGTATAATAGATATACTACATTAGTACACAAAAATCAGTTCCAAATAATACAGTGGATTCTGGTTGATTTGGACAGTTATTTATTTATGTCAAATTTGAATAACAAAAACAATGATTAACATTGGTTAAATTTTTGCTTAGAGATCTAATCTCAAATAAACCGAATCCACTGTAAATAATTACAATTAAAAATTCCGAATTATCAGTTTGGTTATGAAGAAAGCAGATTAAAAACAAATATTTTATATTAACTTAAAAAAAATTAAACTCATCAGTTCATATGTAATTTCCTTACTTTTCATTGTATTCAGTATCTTCTGATTCTTCCATCTTAGAAGTATCGTCATCTACTTCATTCAGCTCCTCTATCCCTTCTATTTCTTCTTCACCTTCTTCGCCTTGTTCCACTTCATTATCAGTTTCATTAAAATTTGGTTCTTCTTTCACTTCCTGCAATACTGTAGCAGTAGTGTTTGCTATTTTTGTAAATCCAAAATTTTCAAGGACTTGTGTTTTTGCTTTTGTGTTTGGTGTTTCGTTCGCTGTATCTAATTTCCTTTTTACTGATTTACGACTGGATGGAGTAGACTTTTCTCTTTTTGGTGATATTACAACTTTCGGTGATTCAGTTTCTATTGTTTTTATTTTATTTACATGTTTATTTGTAGAATGTGTATCATCCTAAAAACATTTTTAATTAAAAAACTAAAATTAAATGTCATTTTCTTAGCATCTTAACACTTTAAATGGCCTTCGTACATTTCTAACTGATTGAGTTATACAATAGTTGGATAACTACAGGGCAAACTACTAAAATCTAGGATGTTTGGTGATTTTTATCTAATAAAAGTATAGCCAACACCATTCTAATAAGTTATGTTGTACAGTAAATGACTTGCCTCCTTAGAATTATTTTTATCTTCATCGTCAGAAAGATCAGCCTCAATTTCATCAATAGATTCTGCAAAGTCTCTTTTCTTTAGATATTTAGTTGTGAACTGTTGACGATATTCTCGGTATGGGAATAAATCAGTAATTTTTAAGACCCCTCTAAAAAATTAGATCATTGTAAAACTGATATTCATAACTAAAAAAATTATTAATTTTAAAAATACTTACGTTTCTTTGGTTCCATAAAACGTTACATGGTATTTTTTACCATTTACATTATCAATCTAAAATAATAAGTTTTATTAGTGTTTACAAAAATATATTTTATAATTGAGGTTATTTTATAATTTATACACTTAATTAAAATTACCTTTGCTGGCCAAGGTGGATAACCTTTTACTTTTGCAAAAACCTTATCACCTGTAACAAAATCTTTTTTATTACCACTCATTATTCAACTTTAACTAAAAACTTTCAAATCGTTGAAATCGTATGTTTAAAGCGTCGCTTATGTCAAGCTTTGATAATAAATGACGATTAGTGGTGGATTAGTGAATGAAACACATATGTAGTTTGTTTACAACTACATATACTACACATATGTATTAATTTTCAAAAATTCTGGTGTAGAAAAAACAATGTATTATTTTGTATGCTTTAAAATTACTACTTTTGTTTTGTAAATAACTATTTATGTACATATAATAAATCGGTTTTATCCACTCTTATTGAATTAAACAGAAAGAGAAGAACCGAGAATATGCTAACAGACAATTATTCTGTAGCTTGTACAACCTATACTTTAAATTTTTTTATTTTATTAGTACATTTCATAATAAATTAATTAAGTTTATATTAATAATGAAATAAAATGCTTCAATAACAGGAATATTTGTAATAGATGATCTATCGAAACTTCCTTGTATGTAAACTGATAAAAAAATGTATAATTTTTAAATTATATACATACTATTTTAAAGTATCATACATTAATATTAAATAACACACCTATTTTATTTTACATACTTACCTACATATATTTTTCTGAAAACCTCTATATTTTTTCCATAATGAATTAATATCAACAAAGTGGCGTTTTCACAAGGCAACCAAAGTTACCTTGTGAGAACGGCGCTTAATAGGTACATAAAAAGTAAAATATGCATAAATTAAATGTTACAAATATATTAAACATATATTTATTAAATATCGACGGCTCCACATACACAACAATCAAATGTACAAGCGTATTTTTAAATTATAACATGAATTCATGAAAAATATTAACATTGGTACAAATATGACTATTAATTAAATTATGTATATTTTTAACATTTGCTTTTTTAACTAAATAATTCTTAAATGATTTTTTAAATATAAAAATAGAATTGCAATGATATTACAGAAAGTGATTACTATTTTAACCAGAAAGTTTAAATTACAAATCAGTAGTATAATAACAGTATCGCATACTCTTGAATATAAAAAGTTTATATTTAATTTACTGTAACGTGTTTATTTGCATATTTTTGCACACCCGTGATATATACCAACAATCTTATTTTATGTGAATTAAATATCACCATTGAGTAAAAAATTATTTTTAATAAATGATTTTGCACAACCGTCTGAGTTACTGGAATATTTTTGCAAAAACTGCATCGTTTGGCTTTGTGCTTCAAAATACATCATACCCAATTCTACATTTTGTAATGTATCATAGAAAATAGCAAATGCTAAATTTATTTTCAACATGTAAACAAAATTATGTTATACAATTCAGTATGAATATTATATAAAATGTTAATTTAAAATACATATATGTAAAATTTTCAGATTTTGATTTTTTATTGTCATAATTATTTACATTGTCAAAATAAGCTTATTTAGATTTTCTGAATTATAATGCAATTATATAATATCTCATACCAATTATAAACAAAATTTAAATATTTTTTATAAACATTAAGGCAGTTTTCCACCAAAGCAACAAAGTTTTGTTTTCAAAAACTGAAACTCTGTTTCCACAAGCCCAACAGAAAAGTTGCTATTTTGTTCTTAGCTTTGTGTTAATGTCAAAATCTCTATCTTGCACTTAATTTTTAACATCGTCATATAATAAATCTATCTAATCTACAAATCAAATAAATACTTTAACTTGAATAAGACATCAAACTTATTTTCAGTTTTTGATTTATAAAAAAAGAAATTGAAAACAAAACAATTGTGTTTCGATTTTGGCATTTCCATTATGGACTGTGTTATTGTTTAAAAAAAAAAACTTTTAATCTTACCAACTTGGGACGGGTTTTGAACTTATTGATAAAAACAATAATAAAAAGGCAACATAATTCAAAAAGTTACAAATTTTACAAACACAAGTTGTGTTCTTCAATTTGTTTCTTAATAAATGGAAAACCATTTACAGTTCCCAAATTAGTAGAAAAACTAAAAACACTTGACCAATTAAAGTTAAGACATTTTTAAAATGAAAAATCTTTATAACAAAAGGCACTTTTTTAAATTTTACCAATAAATTTACTGTTATTCGTTGCTTGTTTTTACTTTTCGTAAAAAGTGCTTATTTTTTCCAAAATAATTCGTAATTACAAAAAATAAGTACACTCATTAATTATTGTATTAATTATTATATTAAATATTCATATTTGTATACCACTATTTATTTAGATAATTTAAATAAACTCAAATTTGCCACATACGGATTTTCAGAATTATATATTTCTTTTATAAATGACAAAATTAATAATATTAGTGTCATACAATTCACTGTCTGATTATTTTCAACTAAAATTCATTATTTTTAATTATATTTTGTTTACTTTTATATCAAATTTATAAAATTAATAATTTTCAATACAACTATAATAGAAAATCACTTATCCAGAACTATATCTTTTTAATAAATAAGTAGAAACTTTGATTTTAACTGTTTTTTCTTTATTTTGGATAAATGATTTTCATTGTATAAACATTGACAGATGGTTGTAAACAGTGTAACAAATTAAACAAACAATGCTTTTACAACATAATCCTAATGGAAAATATTTAATTAACATACACAAGTTTTATTTTGAATTGTAATTATTGCAAACATTTTATTAACAAATTTTTATTCAGTTTGTTAAGTTATTATTTGTGTTAATTTAAGTATCATCCATTACGACTATGTGAAATTGTGCACATTTTAAAATATGAAAACCTGAACACGTATGTATTAGCACAACCATTACATACAAATATAACCAGATTTAATACAATATTTTTTAATTAATATTAATTATATAACTAAAAATATGTTTAGATAAAAGTATTATGTGGTAAAATATGTATTGACACAAAAACAAATAAATAGTAAGAACATTTATAGTTTTTTTTTTTATTATAATAATCTTATTTAAACGTATTTTTTTATTATTGTATTACCCTGATTTATAAGATGTACAAAAAATTGCAGTGTAATTTTTTTTATACAAAACATGTGAAATATGTATGTCTAAAATAAGCGTTCTTAACCAAATATTCAAACCCTCAGCAGAAACAAAATAAAGAACAAACAGCTGTTTAAATATTTATTTAATTTTTGTTTTGTATCGAACCCAGATTGCTATAATACATTTCAGAAAGATTTTTATTACAAAATTAAACCATCCAAGAAAAATATATATACAATCCCAATGATCTATTATTTTTAGTTTTGAAATCAATCTGGATTATGACTGGGATTCAATTAAATAGTTAAGAACTCTACATTTACTAAATACAAAATAAGAATACTTTGAAAATAATCACGATAAACATTTACATTCAACAGTTATTATATTTATTTAATTCAGAATTAATAAAAATTAAAGTATATAAATCTATGAAATTCATAGGTTTATTTACTTCAATTTAACCAAAGTAATATTTTATTTACTATTTAAATGAATGAGCTTTTTATTATTTAACACGATTTATTTGAAAGGTAATATAAAAATATAAACTGAAAATAAATTTTTAAAAATATTATTTGATCGAATGTTAATTAAATACATTCATAGAGTTAATTCACGCTTTTGTATCAATATATCAAGCCCTAACTGTTTTTTTTTTTGGAGCATTTTTAATCTCAAGATACAAGCAAATGAAAATGCTGTGTAATGTTCAAAGATCAATATTTAAATGATAATTTTACAGCGGGTGGGAATTTTTAAATTAACATTTAGGGCTTGATATTATTATTAAATACATTATATAAAAGTATGGCCCCTTTAACATTTTACTCTCCTTATTTATATTAATAAAAATACTGAAATATTAAAAAAAAAAATTCATGGAGAAAATTAATTTTTGTGTCTGTTCGTCATTAGTAATTACAATTGTTGAATCGGATTAAAGATATCTAGATTGAAAATATTTACTATAATATCAATAAATTATTCACCCATTCATTACTATTATATTTTATATTTATTTCAACTATGATATTTTAATATAATTGTATTTAATACATACTTTGTTTTGTCTAGATGTTTTATTATTTTATTGTTTTAGACACGTTTATAAATAAATGACATTTAGAAAAGTACATCCCATATCAATAAAATAAATTCAATTCAAATAAACATAAATTACAATAAAGACCTCTGTATACTTTTAGCTTTAACTGTACCATTTAAAATCAAACAAACATGAACATCCACAATTTTTTTCATTCTTTGTTATATTCTTTATTCTTCAATACTAACTAAAACTGAAAATGTGCAGAGAAAATAAGAGTAATTTAATTGCACAAGTAAAAACTATAAACATACGGAGGCCTAAATATCTGAACATAAATTAAATGTAATATAGTAACTATATTTTTAAACAAAATAAATCTTTGAAGTTAATAAATTATTTAAATACTAACAAACATAAATGCAATATAACAGTCTACAGAGTTTCTCAATATCTTTATCTTCATTATTATATTATGCACATTCTATCCATAGAAGTGTACACTTTGTGTATTATAAGATAATCAATTTTCAATAATGTAATTGAATTAGAGATATGAATATCATCTGTCTAATAAGAGCGTGACCAGGAAAACTTATGTTTAAAAACCAGTTATATTAAAAACTTATGAACGAGTAGGTAGAGTTTCATCCCCTACAAAAAGACGCAGTTATTGTACTACCTTCTCTAAAAATAAACAAATACACTGCAAAATGGACAAGGCAAATTCAAGGAAGTTAATAAAGAAACCGCTTTTCATAAAAAATCGAATCACCATTAGAAGAATGTGAATATGGATCCATTAAAATATTTGGGAATGCTGGATTTTAGTGGAAAATATGCTTCGAAGAAGTCATGCAATAATTGACAACAGTGGCACCTGAACTACTTATTTATATAGAACTACGTATTTATATAGAAGCTGTAATACTTTTTAATTTTTATAATATATAGTTTAAAAGTTATTGGTGTTACGCTCATAATAGACAGACTGTAAATACATAATTGTCGTAACAGTATTTTGTAATTAACCTTTAGGGGATAATTTATTTAAAATAGTCAATTTAATATCTACGAGTATATTTAATATCCTCCTAAAGGTTAAATCAATATTGTTTTAGTTGCCCAATTGATAATTAAGATTATAAAAAAATGTTTTGGTAACTAATGGTAAAAAAACATGTTAGAGAAACCCTAGTTTATAATTTAAATGCAAAAATCAACATACACACACACACACACACACACACAATCGCACACTCATATAGTATATATGAAAAATATTTCTCAATATAAAAAATTATGTGAAATATATTTCTAACAAGGTTAACTTATTTAAAAGAAACTCGACAATTACTTGAATAATATATTTTATATTGTCTCAGATATAGATAATTTATAAAATATTATAAATTTTTTTATAAAATAAGAAAGATTATTATTTATTACAATAAATTCTGAGTACGTTCTTTTCCAATATATTATGCGTGATACTAGAACAGACATTATATTTCCATTCCTCGCTTGATTGCATAAATTTTTATATGCAATCTCTAAAATATATTTATTTTTTATTCATTGTATTTGCCAATATCCAACAAATCTGCACCATTCTATACATTTGTTATTTTTAGAATTGAAGACTGTCATTTAAGCATTCAACATTGATAATTTTATTGTGTTACAGTTAATATTTTATAAATTATCCATACATTTGTATAACATTCTGAAATTTTGATGACGTATAAATACAATTGGTAACATATTTTTCAGTGAGACATAAATTAATGATTCTTATTTATATAAGTCCATATAAATCACTGAATTTTAACACTATCCATTTCATAAGTTTTATGAAAATATTTCTTCATTCTTTTAGTCTCAATTTTATATAATGTACAAATAAATATATACCTATCACAAAGTTACTACAGAAATATTATTTTTCAATTTGTACAGAATGTCTATAAACTTATTCCATTGATTTAAAAATATCACATCAATTTGATTTTTAAAATAAAAGTAAAATTTTACAGTTATGACAAAATTAAGAGACACTCATTTTTATTAAATTAAGAATCACTATTTTAATCTGTAATGAAACATTAATTATTGTCAGTTATAAAGTTCAACTTTATAAATAAATTTAAAAAATAAATAGCAATTATTAATAATAAAAAAAAAAAACACATTTTTTAACAATAACTAAAGTTTCACTTTATATGAACAACAAATTTCAATTGTATATAACAGATTTATATGTATATAAATTAAAATATATAAATGTTAAAAAAGGTTAGCTTATGTAATACTAGAAACCCTTAACGATATTGGTATTATGATGCATTATGAGACTTCCGATCAGAGCTACCAATGTGCGGTCGAGCCACGTGACTGGATTTGGATAGATTAAACCACCTTCATAGAAACCTAAATGACCGCCATGAGCTACCTCCAAGTAAAGGACATTAACATGCTCGTCTAAAATACAAATTAAAACATATTCATTAATTTACATTCTGAGTTAATTTAAATTATGGAAAACAAACACAAAAATTATGCGAACCGTGGCATTTATACAAACTCATCCATCTATTATTTTTATTAAGGAATATATAACAAATTAATGAATTTGTTTAAAACTTCAGTTGTTCGACTTGTTCATTACAAGTTAGTCATGTTTAAATTTAGGAGAAGGCATCATGGGAAAACCTTAGTTCAAAAAGAGTGTGGCAAGTCTAAAACATTTGGGAACCACTGGGTTAAGGGATAAATTTTAACATATAAAAATTACATATATAACTTAGATATAAGCGGTACTTATTTTAAGAAATTTTACATACCTGCAAATTTCCTGATAGGATGCAGCAAAGGTTCAGGAACAATTGGATCATCTTTGGCATTAATAAACACCATTGGAATGTTTATATTTGGTAAATAGTTCATACAAGAGCTCCATGTGTACATTTCATTAACAGAATTAAAGTTATGCACTCTTCTGTAACACACATATCAAAGAGCATTAACATTTATCCAACTAAATCGTAACAAAATTTAGAAACAGTTTATCTTTGAATATTTTTATTTCATTAACATATAAGTAGTCAAATTGTAACACATAGTACAATTTAAAATAAGAAATAGTCATTTTTACCTTGTGTACGCATCGTCTAACTCTGGCAGTGTTGCAGCTGATATGATGTCATGTTCATTGAGATTGTGACGTTGCTTCACTTCCTCGCTCAGCAGTACGTGTCTGTGCCTCAGTATAATTGCTTTCATACTCTCTGTCATTACATACAAATAAAATCGACGAAAGTTTTGCCAATTTAACAGCCATTTAGTACCCCTGTTAGAAATAATAATTAGTGTATAATAATAAATATTGCTTTAATTAAATGTATTTGAAATTTCATGATAAATATTTGCACACACATAGTACATACATACAAACTATATTGAATTAGTAATTAAATTCATTATGAGACAAGATATATTAAAATTATCAAAAGATACGATACATGAAATAAATAAAAAATAATGGAAACCTTATGAGTTTTATAAATTATAAAGTCAAAATTTATAAAAAAAGAGCTAAAAAATGAACACTAGAATATAATGTAAAACATACGATATTAGTAATTTTAAATGCATGCAAATGAAATAAGACATAAACTTCTCATTATTTAAAAATCAACACCTAAATTGATTTTATTAAATTAATAGATTTAGATAGAATACAGTCATACCCCAAAGTTACGTCACTTTCCATGTTAGACGCTAATCTAGCAATGACATCATGTTACTAAAAAAATGTAACTCCAAAGCAAGCGCTGGAACTACAGGGAATGGTAGTAATGTAAAATATACGTAAAATCAAAGCACTATAACACTTAGTATGACTGTATTTATAATTATAATTAATATTACACAGGCTTAAGTTTAAATTGAAATAATAAATATTTCAATTATGTGGGTGTTCTTCAAATTTTGATACATTAAAATAGTATATTTTATGTATAACGAATAAGTTTTAATGAAATTCTAAGAAATTTGTTCAATGTTCAAACTTACAAATGTAAAAAAGAATACAATGCGTGAAGCTAAATATCTACAACGATTTTTGAACTTATTTAAGCTTTTGGGTATAAATAATACATAATTTATAATATATTTTCTAAAAAGATGATCTCTAGAACATACGACTAGTTCTCATGGCAACCAAGAAGATGTAGTTTATACCCAGAAGTCCAAATACAACAATTTTCATCCTTATTTCAAATATATTCATTATCTAAAACTTTGAAAATATGCCTGATTCATGCATAAAAAATGAATAAATAACTTTCTTATTGCTATGAATTAAAAATCATGCAAATTTTCACTACTCTAAAAAAACAGGTCTCAGATATTTAATTAAATTAAATATCGTATTAATATATTTCCATTAATTTTTTAAGTTACATAAATTATATACAATATTATAAAAATCTAATATACATAAATGTATATTCAAAAGTAAATATATATTCGATTGCAGTGATCATAGAATGCAATACTATTTATATCAAAATAAGCCGCATAAAAAAAGCCATTGTTATTTTTTTACAATCAATTTTTGCATGTATATATTTTTCACAATATTTAAAATCAATTCAGTTTAAAAAGTTTTTATATTTTATAAAGTCTTTATGTGAATAAGACATGCACAAAATTATATAAAATATAAAAGTCAACCTAAACTGGAACATTTTTTTTTCTTTTATATTTTTAGTTGGTAGGAAATCATAAGTTTTGAAATAAAAATTAACAAACACTTAGACCTGGGCGTATATACAATAACCTACAATATTAGAAGAGTACCGTCTGTATAATAAGAAAAACTAAGAACAGACATAATATAATGCTGCAATAAAAATTAACTTTTGCGCGGTATCATGAAAAATTTCTTCGCAAATAAAATCTTTTTATGAGGTCTTTTCAGTGCAAATGTTATGCTATCTGTGGATTTTAACTCTTAATGTGCTCTTAACAAGAAATACATAAAATACAATTTAATACCTCGTAAAGAGTTTTTAATTTGATAGTTTCATGTCTGATTATCATAAAGGAGCTAGCAAATTTGCTAGCTAGCAAGCACTCTTAAATGAGATATCAAACTTATATGACAGTTCTCTTGAAGTTTCATGAAGACAATACGTTGAAGTATCACTGCTCTAGATTCCATAGCAAATCCACAGATACTATCACAAAATTAATACCTCATTTGCGAGTGCTTACTAACTAGTAAATTTTGTTAGCCCCTTTATGATACCAAACATCAAACACATATTCTTAGTAAACAGACCATCTAGAACAGTGGTACCTAAACAAATGACATCATCTTGCAACTTACAAAAAAAAAATACATTTCATCATAATCAAAAAATCAAAACGCCTCCGATAATTTTTGTTTAAAACCACTGTACTAGACCAATAAATCAACAAAACACCCACGACAATAAATAATTAGATTATAGCGTGCGCATGAAAAAAAAAGGCATACGTTTTATACAACCACGGCAACCAGAGTATACGGTCTGAAGCACGCATCAACTGCGAGAAGCTGGTGCCCGAATCCACGCCCGACCTAGAACACGCGCGACCGGCGCAGAAAACCGCGCGCTTCCGTTAAGACACACATCACAGGAGCAGTATATAAAATACAGGTGCTGTTACTGACACTAACCAGTACAGTGAGAGTGCATGTGTACGTCAGTTTCATATTTTATAACAGAAATGTGGTTTCAGTTTTGATATCCTACCATTTGGATGTTTCAGCATTTTTATTTTTAGTTCATGTAGAATTTATAGTTTCAAACATAATAAGCATTACCCTTTGAACACCACACATAGGTTAAGAAACTCAATATCAGTATTTTTTTTGCTCATATATCAGAATCTGATCAACCAATTTAAAGTGTTTTCTTTTTCGAATCAATATGCCAGACATATTAAATTATCTAGTTATTTAGTCATATTAAAAAAAAAAAACATTGTATTAAAATATGAAACTGAAAAAAGGCAAATTTATAATATTTGTTAAAATTAAATAATTAGAACAAGTCTAATTAGATAAGGACTGAAAAATATGTAGTATAATAGTGGTAGTATACACAAAGAAAAAATAAAGCAATTATAAAATAAAACAGTGCCGAATTAAGTTGGTTATATAACTATTATTTACTTAGAAAACATTAGTGCAATGTGCAATAATTAGTTGATTTTTAAAGAGAAGTGAAAATTACTTTCAAAGTTATCTTCAATATTATATATTTTTTAAGGAATGAAAATTTAATTAAAAAATAATTATAAATTGCATTTTAAACTAAGCAATGCTAAGCCAGCAGTGATATATAGTTTTAAAAAGTGAACAAAAAAATAAATCTACTGTTTTTTTTTTAAATTACAGGCTGAAAAGGATATCAGTTAACTTTTATTTAAACACCCAGACCCAAGTTTTTTGCCAGATGCTTTTTTTTAAATGCAATGGAAAACGGGGTCTTGATGTATATCAAGGGTGTCAATAATTTCAATCACGATCTTGTGAAATTGAAATATTTTGGCAATATTTGTTTTTACTTCATTTTGCAAATTTTCAGCTCATTTATGTAATAATTATTTGACACCCCTGGTGTATATAATACAAAAAACAACATTAACTTTATAATATTTATTAAATACTCATTATTAAAAAATAAAATAAACGAAGCCTGCATACCAAAGATAACTTTAAAAATATCAAAGGACACGATTATAGTAAAGAAAAAAGTAAAAGAAATAACAAAGCTATTAAATTAAATGAACTAACTAAAAAAATTGTAAGTGTAATTAATTGGCATTAAATTGTGTACTTAAATTAATGTTTTACAAAACATTCCAATACATATTTAATACTACTTTAGCTGTATTTTTATATACTTCCTTAAAATTCCATGTAATAAAAATGGAGATTACTATTTATATTACTTTTGTTTTTATTTATCCAATTAGCAATTCCTAAATATTGTTTATTTAACTCGAAGAAGAACTCAATCAAAAATTGGGAATACATCAAATACAATATATTTTATAATAATTTTAGTTTGAATTGACCACGCAACTAAATTTTTTATAGTACCACTTATATTAACAATGGCAGCTAACATAATAATAGTAATTTTTACGTTTGTATTATGATTCTGTCCAATTATATATCTCAAAGTACCTATCTGTTGTGATATCTACTTATTTATTTCAATTGATTGTATCTCAGTAGTGGGAAAGTCAGTTTAATTAAGTAATTAAATAAATAAAATAAATATCTAACAATATATGTAAGAAGTGCTTAGAAGTAAATAAAAACAAACAGTTAAACGAGACGTCCAGTAGTGTTACACATATACATACGAGATAACGTCACTTACTCGATGGCACAGTACCCTTGGCAAATGGATACAGCACCGACAATGTTGGGCGAGCGGGCGCGATCCGTCTCCCCCATATATTTGGTAACGATGTTACCCCCCAAGCTGAAACCCACGCACACTACCTTGGTGTCTGGATGCCGTTCCAATAAACTTTGTAGCATTTCATTAAAATCGGCTGTATGACCTAGAGATATATCAAACATTATATATACATAAGTATTTAAAATGATTTCTGATTATGTCACGACACCAAGAATTTTAAATTTCATACATCATCGAAGATTAATAAAGATGACCACTGCAATATTGACAAATAATGGAAACAAAAACACACAAAATAAAATAAAAACTCAGGTGAATATACCTAAAAATGTGTCTCATTCATTTTTTAAATCAATTATTTGACAATATTAGTAAAACAATCGCATCGTTTAATAAAAATCTACAAGTCAGACAAGCTACAAGCAAAAAGAAATGCATTTATAATATTTTGAAGAGAAAAAATCAGGTGACAATGTTTTTTATTCATACCGTAAGTGAATATGCGTGGGGAAGTAACAGGCACTGACTGTAGAGCACCAACATGGTTCAGGACGCAAGCGCGGTAACCGTGTATTTGAGCCCAATGCACGAAAGTCCTTATATATATACTTTCTGAAGTGTTACCTATACCTGGACATATCGCTACTGTCACGTCATCTGAAAAACAAATTACGCTCATAAAAACACGTAGAAGATGAAATACTTATTATTTATTTATATGGACTGTTATAAAAAATATTGAGATAGGAGTATACAGTCAATTGGCTTGTTCATGTCACCATGGTTTTGATTGCAGCATAAATAATGTTTATAATAATAATAATTAATAAAAACTAAATCACCTTCGTGTACATTTTCCAATGGCTGATACAAATCATATGTGAGAGTGGTTTGGTCTTTGAGCTTGATAAACACCCGGTTACCGATTGGCCAGGGGCAGCGCACCCTTCCAACCACGCTGTGGATGATTGTCTGTACATGGCCGCTGAACCCCCACAGTCTCGTTGGAACGTATCTGTAAAATACACAATATTAATTATTTATGATTTCAATCTGAGCCATAATATTTACTTAGAAGCCAAAGCATCCGTTTCTTTTTTTTTTTGTTGACAATTGTTATTTAAAACATTAACTTTTTATGTGAGAGTTCTATTGAACGTACTGCATTGGAATAATGTATATGTACAGACAGATACTTAAACAATATTATTCATACTGTAATATTTAAAGAAACGTAGGACATTATGAGTGTGGCAGTATAAATTATTTAAAAAAAAATTTGTAGGTATATATGTTACCGGCAAAGTATGTAATTCAGGCATTCTATATAATTCCTAGGAATCCTATACAATGCCTAACGATTTCAGGCAAAGTATGTAATAATTTTTATTTATTGTTATAATAAATAAAATAAAATATTAGTTCAGACGAATATTAAGTATATGATTTGAAATTGTTAAAATAAAAAACATACAAAAATATTAGATATTATCATATATTATTTAGTCATTTAATAACATATTAGGCCGGTATTAAGTAAGATAAATAATCAGTATTTTAGTATTTTATTACATAAAGTAAGCCAATATCTGTGCCTGAACCAAAATAGGTTGGTTGGTTGGTTCACCCTATTTATGTTTATATTTCTAGTCTATACAATGCCTAGGAAATGTATATAATTAAATTCATTTCATACATTGCCTGGTGATTTTTTAGGCATTCTATAGAATATCTAGAAATTCTATAAGTACAGTGCCGGATTTCATACATTGCCGGTAACATAATATATACATAATTATTTAAATTTCGTAAAATATACTGCTTAGAACATAATATTACATGCCTGTATAAATAATTGCATACGTGGGTAGTTCCCGATAAAGTTAATGACATTAAATATTCATGCTAGCATTTTTATTCGTAGATAAATCTAAAAAGTAACGCGGCTTGTATCGATCCATTGTAATAAGTATATGTAATACATCATAAGCATTTATATTTTGTCAATAATATAAGCAATATAAAAACGGTTTATAAAATTAATATAACACGAAAATATATTTTTCTTATTATAAGTAAACATATGACAATAGCCATAATAATAATCGGAATGAAAGTGTCCATGAAGTCACTGTTAATACCCAGAAACCAGTAGCCATGTAAAGATCATTGCAGATGAATTAATACTTCCATATTATATATTAAATATTATTATTTATACATTCACTATAGAATTATTGGTCATAGTTATTTTTAACAATACATTTCCCAATTCTAGAGATTGTGAGTTTGTACTTAAGAAGGTCACTTATGTTATAAGTGCCGAACGTACTTTATCATAAAATAAACAGTTAAACAATATAACCAATTTAACACATAGAATGACTAAATAAAGTTAAATAAACAAAATAACTTCATATTAGGTAATATTCAAGAATATCATTTACTCACTGATAACAATTCATAAATTTGTATTTTAGACAAAAAAATTGTTCTTGATCAGTAAATTGTTCCGTTATTTTATGACCCTTGTTATCCGTTTGTATAAAATACAAGGGGGGCACTTGCTGGGGGCACAAGAAGTTTTAGCTACGCCTCTGAATTAGCGATATCAAGGAATCGTATAAAGGTAACATTTTTAATATTTATTTTACAGATACGTAAAAAATGTTTTCTAATTCAGGTTAAAAATCGATTTAATTAGCTTTTTGTATTGTAGAATTAATATTAATATTATTGAACTTCAAATACATATTTCATCCTCACAAATACGCAATTAAGCTTTTTTTGTGGCACATGTAATCTTATTATGACAATAGGAAATTATTCCAGCATGCATTTATAACAATAATTACATATTTACGATTAAAGTACATTAATTATAGGAAATTTCCTCTATTTTTTGTTTGTTAATATAAAAATCAATTTGTTTAATATTAAAAAAAATAAATCGGACGAAAAAATGTTCATTCAGATAAAAGTGACATTTCGTAATAAAAAATACAACAACGTTAAAAAACTTGACCTTTCAAGTTCAAATAAATATCATCAACACGTTTTTTAAGGCCTGCTATTTCTGTATGGGACATTTTTAGCAGAAACTTAACCCCTTTGAGATATTTGACCATCCCGGAACTTTTTGGACACACATTACATGTAAATATTTCATACAAGAAAGAAAAAGTTCGAAAACAAAACAAATATTTTTTAAATATAAGACCAATTATAAATATAAATAAAGACCAATTAAATTAAAAATATAAGATAAGCTAATGACACTGTTATTTATCATGAATTAAACATTTTACACGATAGCAAACTTACCAATGTCATTAGAAAAATTGTGTGATAATTTTCTCTTTTAAAATAAAGATTATAGATAATTATTATATTATGTGACTCTAAATAAGCAGATAAATTCAAAAACTATTAAATAAAATATTGATATTTATTTTATTCAAAATAAGGATATTATTTTTTGTTCACTATTATAATATCCCGGGAAAAAATGTAGATCTCCATTTTGAGACATCATATTTTTCACTGGTTTTTGTTCTGTGGTGACTTGCAAAGATCTACAACGGTCTACAAAGATCTTAAATGATCTACAAAGAACTACAACGATCTACAAAGATTTCTGAAGATCATTGAAAATTAATGATTTTCAACATTGAAAATTCGTGGATTGTCGACGTTTTCATCTCTATTACGATCTACAACGATCATTTTAGATCTTTGTAGGTTATTGTAGATATTTTTAAGTCTCCACGGGTCAAAACCAGTGAAAAATATGATGTTGCCTCAAAATGGAGATCTGTCGAGATCTCAGTAGATCTCTGCAGATCCACATTTTTTTCCCGGGATAATATGAATTCATTTTAGTTTTCAGAATGTATAAAAAATACGTTTCGATTAAACAACCAGTGTACCAACTCTCATCAAAATCGGTGAGACACCAAGCAACATTTTCTTAATACATTTATAAGTAGGTACGCGATATTTGCATTTTTCAAATTTTTTCAAAACCCCTAATCGCATATACGCCAAAATCAAAAGGATTGATGTCTTCACTGAGAAAAACATTTTGAAAGAAAATTCTACATACAGACAAACACGCGCACAGCCGCCATATAGAAAACAACATTTCTTATGGAGCGTTTACACCAAAAAAAACAAAACAGAAACATCGTGTCTTTAAAATACTTCGTATTTAAAAATGTATAGGGTTTATTGCTTTTTGGTCATAAAAACACCGTGTTTCTGTTTTGTTTTCTCGGTGTAAACGCCGCATTATATAGTACAATCAAAGTCTGATCTTATCTCGGAGACGAGATTTCGACAGTAATACTTCAATTTCCTTCGGAACATGAAAGTAAAATAATAAAAAAAAATTGTTTGAATACAATCCTTCTCGATACGCCTCTGAAACATTATTCCGTGACAATTTAATAATAAAAATTACCTACGAATAATTAATTTAAATGCTTCGACAGTACAAAACGTGAGAAACCAGTGAAAGTATGTCTATTCATAAAAAACACTGTTGATTTTATACACATCAAACTTGAAAGCTTCCTAAAGAATTCGGTGAAAATTGACATGTCTTATATATTATGATAATTTAATACTGCACGTACATACCTACATACTTATTAGATATGAACTAGGTAAAATACTGTCTATTTTTTATGTATATTGAATATTCTAGATTCTAACTAGAATAGGTAAGTCACATAGTAATTTTATGACGCATACTACTTGATATGTAGTGTTGTTAATTATTAAATGGAAAGATAATAAATGTCAATTCAATTTAAGGTCGAGATATATTTATACAATTTTATTGATTTCAGGTATTTATTTATTTTAGGTATACTGCTCGCGGCTTCGCCTGCGTAATATTAGTTTTTATGAACATTTATATAATATACAAAATATAATATCATTTATGTTGGACAATTTTTTTACCCCTATTAGGAATGAACTTTGAAATATCGCGATACGCGTATATTTTTGTTTGAATAGAGTATTAACTTGAAATTCATTTTTATAATACAAACAGTTATACAGATAAAAATTTGGAGCTGAATTGTGGAAAATTCCTTCTTATGTAGGTGATTAGTGATTACGTTTTACGTCACAAAAAGAAGACATCCCAAAAATTTCACGTTTATATGTAGGTATATATAAGCTAAGCTCTGATGAGTCAGTGAGTGAATGAGGACAAACTCTTCGGAACAATTTTTTACCACTATTAGGGTTGCCTTCAATTTACCTCTATAACATGTATCTATAACTATAATTATCAATATTCTTACGGGTGGAATCACGAAAAATTATTGTTAGTAAATGTTCACACCAGGAATTCCAAACGGAGTCCAAGTGGATCCCCTGGGAGTCTATGGTAGTTTATAAGTGGCTATGTTTTTCAAGGGGTCTATTAACGGTCTATTTTGAATTACAATGTGCTTTTTTTGCTTTTACTTGTACTTTTTTGACGGTAAAATCATTCTTTTAAAAGGGGTATATGTAGGAAAAAAGTTGGGAACCCTTGAATGAAGATACTCCTGTAATTTTAAGCAGAAGTTAAAGCTGGGGTTCTTTATAATATAGGTAACGCCTGAAGTATAAAAATATACATTATTTTATTTGAAATTCAGTTTTATTGATAAAATTTTATAATACGTTTTTCCTTAACCCAAATTCTTTATATGTAATTCAATTAGATATCTAATCATTATTATGAAACCATATATACACACAGTATTTTTTTAGGAATTTATCATACCTACTACACTCATAATGGTACTTTATAAACAGATGGACTGATAATGTAATATGTAATACGGGTATTATCTATACTACTTTTTAAATTAATTCTACTATAATTTTAATAAATATGCTCGGGACTTCTTGGTATTTGCTGCATTCGATATTTAAACGTATATTCATTATACAGGGTGATTCAGCACTGTCGTGCCAAACTTAAACAGTAGATTGAGAAAAATATTTTAAGCAAAAAACTTCCCATAAACATGTGTCCGGAAATTTTTCCTTAGGGGAGTACAGGCCTCCAAAGATTTTACTAAAAATGAGTTTTAATTTAATATCTAGAGAACCCTTTGTGATAGAATTATGAAATTTAGTATTTGGATTAGTAATAATATGTGTTATCGATTTCTAATATTAACCAATTATATTTTAGGCCAGGGTTGTATGGGGGCAGTGGGCCCATCGATTTTTATCTAGTAATTGTTTGTTCCTTAATTTTTTTCCTGAGTTGGTACTTTTATAAGATTATATGACACAAAATACACAAAAACATACTTGCTTGTTTATCATAGGATAAACCGTTTTCGAGAAATATCGATGGAAAAGAAAGCATGCAGAATTAACCTTAATACGGATGCTTGAAATTATAAAAAAAAAAAATATATTCTTGTTCTATGATTTAAGGTAAGAATAAAGTTCATTTAAATAAACCTCCTAATATGAATCCTGTAAGATCTATAGTCAGTTCTTTTACTGTTACATGAACTTTATTAACAGGACTAAAAAACAAACTAAAAATGGCTATTTGTTGATATGGATGCATTTTCGGAGGTATATTTATATTAACTTTTTGTTTTATTTGTTATAATGAAATAAGAATATTAATTTATTTTTTATATTTTCAAGCATCCGTATTAAGGTTAATTCTGCATGCTTTCTTTTCCATCGATATTTCTCGAAAAACGGTTTATCCTATGATAAACAAGCAAAGTATGTTTTTGTATATTTTGTGTCATATAATCTTATAAAAGTACCAACTCAGGAAAAAAATTAAGGAACAAACAATTACTAGATAAAAATCGATGTGCCCACTGCCCCCATACAACCCTGGCCTAAAATATAATTGGTTAATATTAGAAATCGATAACACATATTATTACTAAACCAAATACTAAATTTCATAATTCTATCACAAAGGGTTCTCTAGATATTAAATTAAAACTCATTTTTAGTAAAATCTTTGGAGGCCTGTACTCCCCTAAGGAAAAATTTCCGGACACATGTTTATTGGAAGTTTTTTGCTTAAAATATTTTTCTCAATCTACTGTTCAAGTTTGGCACGACAGTGCTGAATCACCCTGTATACATATATTTATTATTTATGTATTTATTGCTGTACAGTTTACACTAAATTTATTGTATTATCAGTCAACATACATATATATGACCCCCACAAAGGAGGAGAGAGCTGACAGGGTTCCAAACTAAAAAAAAGGTCTCACATTTAATTTTTATGTTGTTTATACACTAAATAAAGACCTAAAAAAGGTCGCCGATAATTCAAAGTTCATGAAGTTCATTCGAACTTTGAAATCTTTTATAGGGACCATTTTTTTACCCCTTACGGACCACCGATTGGGAACCCCTCTGCACTAGATGAATTTGATAAATAAATAACAAATGATACATGTGAAAACAATTTCTATTGCCAAACTTTCCTTGCATTTTTTTTAAGTTCTTGCCAATTTATATAATACTAAAAAAGCAGCTGTTGTCACACTCAAATCCATTTTTAAATTCATGACAATTGTGGGAACAGGATGAGCACAACGAACGTGATTCGTTCGTAGTAAAATGCCCAAGTTAAAATCTACCACTATAAAAATAAGAAAATAATTTATTAATTTTTCAAGCTCATTAAACTGTAATTTAACAAAAATAAGACAAGCGGGGGTCAAACATTATTTTGCTCGGTTATCCAAAACTCGTAGCACTAAAAAGGAGAAGGTGGTTTCCAACATCCCCATTTAAAATACCCTTTTGAGACAATATACTATTATAATTTTAAGCTATTTACAAAAATGTTTTTAATCTTCTGGATGTACGCCAAGAGTTTCACTCGAAGATAGTAAAATACGCCCTTGAAGAATACGGAACATAGAATCATTTGTATTTTACTTTAATTTGTTATTTTACACTACATAAATTTCGTAATCGTTAAACCGTTCAGAAGTCAAACTGACTTTTGGCAAGGGACAAAATATTTTTACGATTGTTTTGAAAATTTGTTAAAACGATAATTTGAATAATAACAAAACGTTTACATATTTAAATTCCTTAAATTGTCAGTACATTGTTAACAATTTATAACCACTGCTCTGAAAAAATGATTTGACACCTTGCAGATAGCGTTAGCTTAACTCCGACCCGATATAAATGTTTCTTTTCCAATTTCTTGAAACATAACGTTTCGACCAAACCCAAATGTACTGTCGTACATTCGGGGTATGGTTGTACGCTGGGTGTACTTACAAGTACTGCATGATCGGATAGGCTGTTAGAAATAACGAAATAAGTAATAGATTTTGGTAAAACAGAGTATTAATAATAAAATAACGAACAAAACTTGTATCCTACACTCTACAGATCTCCGCATTGCAGAAGAATGTCAACACAAAGAGTTAAAATTTCTCAACTCCCTTCATCTCGTATCCATCTGAAGCTATTTATGAGTGTTCATTCTGTACAAATTCTAAAGAGAAATTTATCTATGCTTGTACAACAAATACATACATATACGATATGTGCTGTTGTATTGTAAAATAAATGGTCTGTATCAGAATCCGCTTTTTAAAAATGTAAGGCTGCTGTCAAGTGGAAATTCACAACAACAATCAACACCGCACATGTTCTACTGTAATATTCATACCTAGTAGGCGCTGTTTTCTCCGCAAATCATGGATGACCATTATTCAGTAGAAAAAAAAATTAAGCTAATTTCATGAGTATTGTACATAATAAATTATAGTCTACGTTTAATATTTCGCCTCCTGTCACAGATGAAGGGTTGTTCTTTTTCTCATTCGATCTGACGGGATAAATCTTACGGGAGTGTGGGAATTGGTTCTAGGGGGAAAATTTACCTCCTATCTCGCATAGGATTTACGATTTTGTATAATTTTTTTAAAGTCCCATTTATAATAATCCTTAAATACAAAAAAGCTAAGTTAACTTTCATAAGATTTTGTAGATAGGTAAATATAGCCGACCTAATTAATCATTAATATTACACAATTTCTATAAAAAATGTGACACACATGTAGTTTATGTTGTTAGTTACAACACATTTGATAATGTGTCCATATGTCTCGTGTCTAAAATAAACTCTTTCAGTGCACCGACAAAAGGAAACAAATTAATCAATCAGGGTACATAATTGTCAGTAAATGTTCCTTAACATCCTGTGTAAACCTATTTAGAAACCATACCATTTAATTCAATTTTTGTAGATTTTGTATTTAAAAAGATTCCGTTATTTTTATTTAATAGACTTTAATGTCCGGTATTATAAACAACCTAGCAAATTTGCTAGGTAGCAAGCACTCTCAAATGAGATATCAAACTTATATGACAGTTCTCAGTAAGTTAGTTTTTTTACGCAAGGTTAGTAAATACACTTTAGTAAATATTTTTTATATTTACTAATAATATAATTATATATTACTTTACATACCTTTTTTTTACTTCCTATGTATAAAACTATCTATCTAAAACGGTAAAAACCAACTTACTGAGAACTGTCATATAAGTTTGATACCCCATTTGAGAGTGTTTGCTATATAGCTTGCAAATTTGCTAGGTCGTTTATAATACCGGACATAAGACATTTTAAAAACTGAACGGCTTGTATTTTACATACGTTGCCATCCGTCCTCTTTTCCCCGGACGCATATTTCCAAAAGCCTGTCCAGTACAGAGCAACGGACGAAAATTGTGCTCTGTAAAGCACTGGAGTTTGGAAATCGTTTCATTGATATTTGCACTCCAAACCCCAGTCGATTACAGAGCATACTCAGACTGATTGCGAGGTTAATGTTATATGCGTTACAACATTCAAATATGTTTATTAATAATTGTATTCTTTACAAATATAATTGATAGGTTTTAATATTAATAGTTTTTTTTATGAAAGCTAATATTGAATAATTAGGTCAGGCACGTATTAAAAAAAATCAATTGATATTTTTCAATAAAAATACAAATAAAACGGATTACCTACCTTTTGCTTCAAATGAATTTTTTTTAACACATGAACAACTAAAAGAGCATTAACAAAACTTCCGGCTTTCCAAATTTTGAATTTTAGTGTTGTAAGTAAATAACATATGTAATCAGTAGTAATCACTATATTAATAATTCAAAAACAGTTTTATTCAATAAGGTATAATCAGTGATGTAGCTAGAGGTCGCTGCACCTCCGACGAAAACAGAAAAAAATATCTTTTTAGATGTAAAATTATTAAGGTATTATTGAAAATAAATATTCGTTGTAAGTTATTAATAATGAATTGTAAAGATTCAATAATTATTTCGTACTGTTGTCACATAGAGATCACTGACACAATTAATGCTGTTCTATATAAAAAATATGTTACAGAAAAGTTGCAACAAACGTTCTTCAATGAAAATATTAAATTTAATTATTGGTTCAAAATATCTACGTAAATAAAATCAGTCGACTATACTTATTTGTTTGAATTTAAAATGTAGGGATATTTAATCAGTAAAATTATGTTACGATAATGTTTGATTATTATAATTGATGGAAATAAAATATATAAACAATATTATAGTCATATTTAATATACAAACAAATAAACAAACTTACATTGCTAGACACAAACATAAAAAAGTAAATAAATTAATTTGCCTCGATTCTAAAAACTGTACTGTTTAAAATTTAATCAGTAAAATTTATTTTATTAAGTAGGTATGTATGTAAAATTTATAATTATAATTATAATATAATTAAAGCAAAAAGTAATCCGTTTCATTTGTATAAATTTTATTGAAAAGTACCAATTTATTTTTTTAATACGTGCCTGACCTAACTATTCAATATTAGCTTTAATAAAAAACTATTAATATTAAAACCTATCAATTGTATCTGTAAAAAATACAATTACATAATTACAATAATAAAACATAATTGAATTTTGTAATGCCACAATCAATCTGATTGTGAGTAAGTTTGATCTGTAATCGACTGGGGTTTGGAGTGCAAATATCAATGATATGATTTCCAAACACCAGTGCTTTACAGAGCACAATTTTCGTCCGTTGCTCTGTACTGGACGGGCTTTTGGAAATATGCTCCCCGGACGGTGTCCTCCTTTTTAGGGCGTCCGGGAGAATTTTTCAAATGTGTCCGGGGTTTTTAAGAAGTCTACCTACACAAGAAAGTTGTGAAAATAATAAATTTTAAATAAAAAAACTAAAAAAAAAATCTAATCCGATATATACTTTTTATTTTTATTCAATCTGTCCCCTTTTTTAATGAACTAATCCTCTTTTTCACATATTACCATCTGGCAACCCTAATTTTACTAAATCTCGATAAATAATGTTTTTTATATAATGAAATATCTACTATTTGCAAACATGCAAAATTATACATCAAAAATAAGTACCTACGTAAAATAATTCACTTTATAAAATACATTTTCGGATACATATATTCGTTCTACCTAAATAGAAATAAGTACTAATATAAAGAGAGAATTATAAACTATTATATTTAAAAACTCGTCCTTTGTTAAACATGACATAATAGGGATTTATTTTTGTCAAGGGTAGTAGAAACCAATACAATTATTTTACATATTTAACAATATATAAGTATTTAACGACGAAGCACGATACAAATAAGGGGCAGGAGGGGGTTAATTATGTGTGATACAATTCGTAGTACTAATTATCAATTAAAATACAATACACATTGTTCAACAGTATAATGTGCATAATATAACTTTTGTTTAATTAAGTATGAGAGAAACGATAATAAAAAGAAACAAAATAAAAACAAATAGTATTTTTAGTTATTCTAATTTATGAGCCTTTATTTTCAATTTTTTGTAAAACTAACTAAATAATAAATATTTGATAGCAATTCAATGAGCACCTACTGTTATTATTGAAAATTTTGATTTATTTGTCAATACTCACATGAAGTATTGATTAAATGTATTATGTATTAAAATTTATTAGAGCGTGTTCTCCAAGGTGTAATAAAAACGAGTAGAACTCCAACAGAACCTAGACCAGGGGTGGGCAAATATTTAACGAAGGGCTTGATTAAATATTATAATTTATATTTTATTATTCAAGAGATGGTGGTCTTAACTCTTATTTTACATTAAATATTGGAGATTTTATTTGGTTTTTACCCCATTTCGATTATTCTATATTTAATGTTCTGTATTTCTCACAATCAAAATTGAGGTGAAGAGAGTTCAAAGATGATGAACTCTACAATAATCTGGTACACTGTTTTGATTTACTCGGCAGAGCAGAAATTCCAGATTCACAAAGGTACGTTGCAGTTGCGCAACCAAGGGCGGCCTGGGGATAGACTGCCTCCCCCCTGCAGGGGTGCGACTAGCGAGGGCCCAAATGGTTATATCATAATATATACATATGTAAAATATAAATTTTATGTCACCCCCCTCCCACCACCCTTAAAAAATCTTGGTTACCCCAAGTCAAAATTCAGTTTAAAATATTACTTTTGGATATCTTCTAATAGCAGTTCATGATGTGAGAAAAAAGTGTGTTTTTTGTCTTGAAAAACGCCCTAAACTCCCCTGAAAATCATTTATACCCCTAATCCCCCAGGGGTTATGCCCCGCCGGTTGGGAAACAAATCGAATAAAAAAAATACATGTTTAAATTTTGTATATCAAATACCTACTTTTCTAGGAATAAGCTCTCATAAGTAAATTTTGCATCGAAAATTTTGAAAAATAAATAAATAATGTTCTGTATTGAGTTTGTATTGCGTTCAAAAGAGCAATTGCAAAAAAAATTGTAGCCAATTTAAAAAAAAATGGCAGACTGCTATAACTTGAGTTTAAGTTACCCCCTCCCCTATTTTTACTAATATTTTAGAAAATATGTCTATTAGTATACATAAAACAGAAATACAAAAATTGCGGCGCTAACTTGTACTTCAAAACTATAACGAATTTTTTAAATCAGTGCATTTCAACATAATATACCGCATTTTTTTTATATTTAACACGCGGGCTAAACTAATTACTCAACGGATAAGATGTGGCCGCCGCAGGCTGACTTTTGCCCTAGTTTCACCTGAGGCATTAAAAACTATCATTAATAAAACTATTGTCAGATATATGAGAATAAGCACACAGCAAAAACTAGCCACTGACATGATTCTTTAGCAGAGATGTCAAATTATAATTAACAACACATGCAGGTGCCATTACAGTTGAATACCATTGAATTAAAACTAATGCATAGTATACACTCTTGATAATTAAAGGTTATCAAATACTAGCAAGCTAAGTATGTACGCTACTATATATATTATAATCCTTTTGATTTTGAAAAACTCAACGGTACTCCTGAACGATTTTCTTCTTTGATTCGCAGTTATGATGTCATTCTAATCAATTTCCCCTGACTCATGAATATGTACCTACTTCAGTATGAAGGGTCGATATAATATAATCCTAGCTTTTATATATTTATGCTTACGTACGCGTGATTTTATAAATCTATAGTTCGGAAAATATTCTTAAGAAGCAGAAAAAAGCACAAAACGTGGAAAATGTATAATTTATATAGGAAAAAATTGCACTCCGGGTTCACTTCGCTCTCGAAACAAGATCGAAACGAGACCGTATAAAATGTTGACGAGAAATAACCGAGATTAAGATTAGTTATATGTATAAGTCAAAATTTAATTGTTCATTACATAAAAATAAATGCAAAAATAATAATTTTATAAAAAGAATTCGAGACGAAATTGCTTCAATTTCCACGAAACGAGATCGAGATTATACTGTCAGTTGTAAAATTAGAGGTCAAAACTTCAAATTGCAACCTATATAACTAACGTAAGTCTTTTAAACATAATACCTGTATGTATAGTAGTAGCAAAGTAAATTGATTAACAACTTTTAATTGACTTACTGTACGAAAAGGCAATTACAACACCCGACACTGGTTTCAATTAACGCATTTAAAAATAATTAATTAGAAAAAAATCCTTACGTAACAAACGCTTTTCATCCCCCTTCGAACGACGTAAATAGACGTAAGGTCAGATATATACATTAAATTTTATAAATTAAAATTATATATATAAACGATATAAATCAAGTTAGCCTCTTTGGTTTCTGAACGACATACATATTCACTTTACGCGGTGATGCGTTCTGGAAATACACAACACATACTGAAGCGACGCAAACTAGCCTTCCTTTCAGATGAGTACATAATGCAGTAGCTCCTTGCAATAACGGCTACTCGCTTAACGGCACGACGTTTCACAATAACGGCGCTCTTAAGGGACTATACCAGTGTGAACGCTGGAAATTTGGGTGATTTTCGGAAATTCTTTGTAAGAAAATTTTTTTGTAATAAAATACTCAATGAAATATTTTGGAAAATTGAGAATATATTTAGCTATATTAGAGGTGTATTCCATAATTTTTTCACGTAAAAATATCGATATCTAAGCGACTTATGCGCAGTCTTCGGAGGCGCCAAAAAAAAATCTCCTCCACTGCGGCCATGATTCCGACGATGTAGTAGTTGAAATTGAAAAATGGAATAATGTCTTAAAACTGGAAGGTATTTCCTGTACGAAGATTTTCGAAAAATATCAAAATCTAACAAAATGGCGTAGTTATGAAAAAAAGTCTGTTTTTTTGCCTATAAAATGGTCGTATTTTTAATGCCAAATCGTCAATTTTCATCCAATTAAAAATATCCTAGTTCATCGTAGAATAAATATATTCAAGAGTTTAACGTCACCTCCTGGGCATTTCATATCTGCGAGCGGCCGCTCTTTAGAAGGCTGCTGTTTAGAGAGTATTAGAGATACGGCCTTGAAATTTTCACAGAATATTCTTGAAACTAAAAACTCTCCAAAAAGGCAAAAAAAAATTAATTGATTTTTGGAAAATTTCACATTGGTATGGCCCCTTAAATTTCCTTTTTTCAGTTGTTAACCATGTACATACTATAAGTATTAAATATACATATATTTAAAGGTAAGCATTGTGTAATTTTCCCTTTCTATCATTGTTTTATATAATTACTGTTAGTGTTATTGCACACTAATATATTAGTACATGGCACTATGGCACGTACTTTTGCTTGTATAGACACTCGCGAGGGACAAAACAGCCTTAATTCACTTACCGGCGTTTTTCATTTAACGGCGAGGGTCTGGTGCCAATTACGCCGTTATTGCGAGGTGCTACTGCAGTTACGGAAGGAAAAGGGTACTCCGAACGATGCAAATATGGAACTTTACGACTAAAAAGCGTAATTTATTTATTTTTACATAAGAAACCAAAACGTTGCAAACTGGGGTCTGACAATGAGTGCAATCAAAAAAAACTGTATGAATAAATGAATAATATACTTATACATATATCCATACATAAAATTTTTTACAATATTATTGTATTTTAATTACTGACAACTAGTGAATGTATTCAAATAATAAAGTATAGAACTTTCATTCGCGAAAAAGTATGTAGGTACTGGTACATACATATTTACAGTTACAAGTAGAATAAAATAATCAATCATCGAATTTAGGTTGTACTAAATAATATTTTTAATAGATTGTAGATGAGTACTTAACTATTACATTCTAGAATAAGTAGATGATACAAAATTAAGGACAGCTCTGCATGATGCCATTCATAACCGTGCCCATACTTGAGTAACGAATATTATACATACCTAATTTATCAGTTAATAAAAAAAACACAAATTATTTCATAAAATTTCACATAAAACTTTTATAGAACAATTATATGCTCATAATTTCCGGTTCCGGTTTTCATTTAGTTTGCGAAATTGTAACACCCCACATATATTATAATTTTATTATTTAAGTAAGTAAAAGCTAAAATATATACAATTTAAATAAGTCTATTATTATTAATTTTTTACTTTTCACAAAAATACCCATATTTTTTCAAGGTCATTTCATTTTTATGGAAGAATTTTACTTACTAAATTTTTTATTCTATCTTTAATTAATTTGTCAGAAATATGTTCTAATAAAATAAAAATCACGTACAATGTTTACTGTCAGTATTACGTATAAGAAAGTCCCATATCAGATACTTTAACTTAGGATTGTGTTATTAATGATTAAATGAAATTCATTATTCATCAGCAATAATTAACTTTTCTGATGGCTGACGAGATGGCATAGCAAAAAGCATTTTTAAATTTTGTTCTAGTTTTCAGTCTCATCCTAAAATCCCACTTATAGGTAATCAATGTTTTCTAGCAAGTAAGATAGATTAACAAATTATTTTTGCTGGACGATTTTTTTTTTTTTTAATAAGGATACGATACTATAAGCAAAGATGTTACAAGTACTCAGTGAAAGTACTTGAAATATCAAGAAGTATCAAGTAAATTTTTGCTATTTTCAAATGTATTTGAAGTAAGTACTTCAAGAACTTTACTTGTTAAAATCAAATATTACACAAAAGTACGTGAAGTAATAAGTACTAAGGTATTTTTAAATGTGAGGTACTTCAAGTATTATACTTGTTAAATTAAAGTAAAATTATGTTCTGAAGTACTTTTTCAAGTATTTTACTTGAAGTATTGACAACTCTGAATATAAGGACATACAGTTTAACAATATCTGTATTTTAATATTTTTTCAAATAAAAAACATATTTTAAATCATAACAAACCAAATGTGGATAGATACTAAATGTAAATACCTACTTCCTACACTGGTAGAAAGGATTTTTCAAACCAAGTAAACCTTGTTTTGTATATAACGAAAACAATATTTTCTTAAGATAAGTAATAATCTCTTAAACCAGCTATAGTATTCTTGAACGAAGGAATAACGTAGTTGGATTAAGAGTATGTTTCTTATATTAAGAAAAGATTGTTTTTCGTTATATACAAAACAAGGTTTTCTTGGTCCAATACAGTTTTTTTTGTGTACCTATAGTGAACAAAGAGTATGTTACTAAAAATATAGATTAAAATTAACAGCATCTACGAATAACAAAGCTATTACCGTTTTCTAGTTGAATAGTTCGATCGATTAAAAATTGTACATAGTAGTTTTTTTTATACTATTTACAATAGTGTCATTACTGTTTAACATGAACAAAGCAAATCAACCGAAGTCAATGACATTAAAAACTGAAGTGCCATTTATGTAGAAAATAAAACCATGCACTAGTTAAAAAGTAAAACGATCGATAACTGCAACTAAAATCAAACTCAATTGTAATTATTTAGCTAGATGTACACTGAAGAAATGTAATGTTAATTTTTATAACATAAAAAAACATGTTAACGGGAGGACGAAATTACATTCTGTGAAAAATTAATCGGTAACGTAGTAATATTTCATACCAACAGTGTATGTGAAAAGATAGTAAATGCACTGCTACATTTTATTATTTATTATTATAAAACTTAAATAATTATTTTAACAAGTTATTAATAGCAGCCTGATGAAAAAATTTCATTAACATTTTTAATTATTTACGAAGCGTAGGAATGGAAAAAAATAAAAAATTGCATAGATTGATGAAAATTTTTTTGATCCTAGAAACTTTTAACACCCGACATGTAGTCCACTGCAATTAGATATTTTCACTAAATCGGGCCTCTATGAACCGATTTTAATGAAACCTTTTGCATTTGGATTGTTTCGATGGGTAGGTCAAAGTTTATATTTTCAAACTTTACGCTAGGCCCAAAATATTTTTTTAGGGCCATTCCATTAAAGAGCCATCAATGATGTATACAGTGACCTCTCAGATTTTGTTTAAATTTTCAAATGTGATGTAGGCAATCAACAGGTAAATACATTCATCAAAATTTTTGCGATCGGACACACCGTTTGCCCGTTGTGAGTGACGAAAGTCGTCACGTGACGCTTATACGACCATTTTAAGTCCGCTTTACTGCTGCCTTGTAGTTACACAATTAATTCTGAAAAGTACATGATTGTATTACACAAGGGCTAAACTAATAATATGAGTCATTAGATCCCGGTATTAAGTATTTAGAGTGCCCCTTAGACCCCATAAACTGATAAAAATTTACTAAACTTTAGATCTGTAAATTTTCCAGGAAAAAAGTATTTTTTGGGGTTGTAATTTATATACGATAAAGTCCCAATATACTACAACATAATTCAGCAGGAATCATATCCCGCAGTATCTTTAGCTCTGAGTATAGTACAGTCAATGGCGTAAATTAAATGGTAACTGTGAATTTCGGGTAGGCTGTTATTTTCAAGAATTTGGGGGGAGGGGTATCGAAGGGTTATCAGAAATGAGTAAATAACTTATTTTTATAATAATTTTAAAATTGAATTGAGTGGGGGTGTTATTATTTAGCCGCCATCTTGAAAATCACAGCCTACCCGAAATTCACAGTTACCATTTTATTTACGCCAGATTGACTGTACTATACTCAGAGCTAAGGATACTGCGGGGGATGATTCCTGCTGAATTATGTTGTAGTATATTAGGACTTTATCGTATATAAATTACAACCCCAAAAAATACTTTTTTCCTGGAAAATTTACAGATCTAAAGTTTAGTAAATTTTTATCAGTTTATGGGGTCTAAGGGGCACTCTAAATACTTAATACCGGGATCTAATGACTCATATTATTAGTTTAGCCCTTGTGTAATACAATCATGTACTTTTCAGAATTAATTGTGTAACTACAAGGCAGCAGTAAAGCGGACTTAAAATGGTCGTATAAGCGTCACGTGACGACTTTCGTCACTCACAGCGGGCAAACGGTGTGTCCGATCGCAAAAATTTTGATGAATGTATTTACCTGTTGATTGCCTACATCACATATGAAAATTTAAACAAAATCTGAGAGGTCACTGTATACCTCATTGATGGCTCTTTAATGGAATGGCCCTAAAAAAATATTTAGGGCCTAGCGTAAAGTTTGAAAATATAAACTTTGACCTACCCATCGAAACAATCCAAATGCAAAAGGTTTCATTAAAATCGGTTCATAGAGGCCCGATTTTATCATTTTGATGTTTTTCAGTCTAATTGCAGTGGAGTAATGGTAAAATTTAAAAGAACATCTACTACAATTCAATATACTGTATAGCAGTTTCTATGACGGCGATAGGTCAGATATGAAAAGTAATATAGAAACATAGTAAAATTATAGAGAATGTACGTGAAATTTTCATATGCAAGAAATAAAATTAAAGAATAGCGTATATTACTTTTTCAGAGTAAATACATTTTAATAGGTACTATGTTAAAATTTACCAGTATGTCATTGTATTTTTCATTTACTTTATTTTAAATTCTACCGACTTTTTTCAGAAGTTGATTCTGTCCTCAGGTTCACAGCATTTTCTGTTAATTTTTAAAAGAATATTCTCTCCGTGTATGCGAAGAGACCTTTTAACTGAGCAATCTACAATTAACCATTACCTCCCCAAAAATAGTCTCAAATCCGAGATATGCTAAAATTAACTAAGCCGACAACTGTTCTAAGTTTCTAAGAAACCTAAATTTGAAATTAAAATAAAACTATGTAATGTGAAGCAACCCGTATATCATCCGGCCCCAAATAAGAGCCATACCGTGACTTGAGTCGTCCGCATTTTCCATAGTTTCGTGTATAATTTAATTTCATTAATCGTACTTTACGTAACACACATATGTACATTCACCCCACCTTGAAATCAATTTTGCTCAACATTTATGTCTGTAAGTTTATATATCGTTTCACTACTGCCGGCAAATTGAAGTGATTGAAGCACGTATGACTCACGTTAAAATGAAATTTAATTATTTCTTAAATTGATATAAATTTTATCATAACATGTTTTTCGTTATTGCATTTCTTCGTCGCAGTTAGAGAATTTTAAAGATGTCCATAGTATTGAGACGAAATGGTTTAAAAGTGCAACTATTACCCATGAGTCCAGGAGGCAATTACACTGGTCAACAGAAAAAAAATGTGTTTTAGCGCAAAGTTAAGAGAAAATGACCATAATTTTTTTCCTAGGTCTAATTTTCGAGATATTTAGAAAAAATCGTTTTTTCAAACATGCAAAAATTAAAAAAATACAACCGTCATTTTTGATTCAAAAATTTCATTGAAGAGATAATTACAACTTGCTATGTACACTAAAATAATATTTGAAAACATTTTCAAGTACATTTTCCACTAGAAAATGGAAAAAAACACGTTCAACACAAAAAAACATGGATTTTTCATTTCGCGAACTTTGACGTGCTGTTATTTGCAAAATTTCCACTGAATTATGACATAAATTCTCAGAAACATAGCCTTATGTCTGCCATTTGACATATCAAAATTTCAAAACAAATTTTTATTTTTACTTTTTCTAAATATCTCGAAAACCAGACCTAGGAAAAAATTATGGTCATTTTCGGAATCAGTGAGCCAAAATTACCCAAGAAAACATTCTCTTAATTTTGCGCCAAAATGGACCAGTTTTATACATTTTTTACAATATAATAAACTTGTTGTATAAAATAGATCTAGAAAAAAATAATGTTAACTAAAATTGTTTAAGGCTAGACTAATATTTGGGGTTTTGGTTGCCGCCTGGTCTGTCTGCCCTCCTCTTAGTTATACCATTGCTAAGGACCAAAAAAGGTCTAATAAAACCAAAATAATTTCAGACATGCTCGGACTTTTACATGCATAGATTTTGAATTTTCTGAAAGGTATAAGAAATTTCCTATGACATATTTTTAATTTTTATTTCGTAAATAAATCTTCAATACATCTCTGCCCCACACGTACCTTTTCACGGTCAAACCTCGATTAAAGTTTTCATCTAAATATATCAATGATTAAATATACACACGTGTAGTAAGTACATTATGAATTCAATGTTCATAGAAAGAATCACAGAACATATGAATGCATATTATATGTGTAAAGGACAGTTAGGAGTTAAGACATACTATATACAATATGTACTTTGATTTTGATAATAAAATACATTCAAAAATGTTATTAATAACCTTTACTCCCGGAACTAAACCCCATCTACTTTTTATCACCACTTATATTTTTTTAAATAAAATATTACATATAAAATCAGTTCGAATAAGATAAAATAGGTACTTCATATTTTACTATAAATTGTAGTGCGTTATATTTTCCTTATGCAAAAGAACAAAATTAAAAGTAACAAAATATGAAATACCGATAAAAATAAACACCTCGATTCATACATTGAACAATAAATGACTAATTGTCATGCAATAAATGTATGAATATGAAATTACCTCATTAATTATTGATTTGAATCAATTAAAAATATAGGTACAATAGGTAGATATTTGTCTATTATATTTAATACATCCTTTTGTTGACATTTGTTGTCAATAAACCCTAAAATGATTGGATTCTTTGAACTGCTTTGAACAAAAAGATTTAAACGTTTGAACGTACATAATTTTATTTACAGGAACAGGACAATCGCTAGTATTTATCCTATTTATTTTCCACACTATAGCATTTTCCATTTCAACCTGTGTCTCTCTCACTCTTTACAGACACAATACATAAATACACAACTGTCAATAAAATAAGTTTGTATATTGAATTACCAGACTTTGTTGAATAAAGCAGATATTAATTTATATAGAATAGGTTGATAAAATTGTCATTCTATTGATAATACAAATTATTATTAACACTTTTTTGTATCTCTAGAATATTTAAAGTAAATTTTTGTTGCATTACTAATAAATACATATAAGGCATACAAGTAAACTTCAATTAAATAAGTTTATTTGAGTATGTGTCATACACATTCAAGGTGTGATAAAAAAGTATAGTATTTTTTTAATGTACTTAAACATGACATCATCGTTGCCGGTTAAAATATGTTTCTTTTTATTGTGATTTATTGCAAGATGTTAAAAATTTAATTTAATAAACAGATAATTTTTCTGTTTATTGTTTACTACCTATATTACATAAATAAATTATAAATTCATTGATAATTTAAACTGTCAAAAAATTCATATGTATTTAAAACACAAAAAATGATCTCAATGTTTTGGCCTAAATTAGGCTACTACCTAGGGCAATGTTCCCAATATAGGGCTTATTATCTACATTCTATCTTTAATCATTAAAAAATTATCATTAATACTTACGGTTCTTGTATTAAGGGCGCTATTTTTAAAATAGTATCTAAAAAATTAGTATCGCTACACCAAATTCCAGGTCTTTGAGGTTGACTGTTCACATTTAATATTCTGAATAATATACACAAAATAACCGCAAATGCGGCTAAAAGTGCAGTGGACATAATCGCCCAGCCGTATTCAAAGATAACGTTCTTGAACGAAAACACGATTATTGACAATTGTAAACTCACAAACTACACCTTACTTCGTTTTAAAAAAACGAAAGTTCTTATAAATATTGACTATTCACTCGTATTATACATCTTACTCTAAGCTCACTCGATTCAAATCACAATTTTATATCCATTAATCAATTTGAAACACAGCGGTCCGTCATATGTCGCATTTCAAATTGATTTGACGTTCTAGACTTCACAAATGCATACTAGACGCCATGTTTGTTACATCGCTATAAGTGGGGGAAAATCACAAATTAAACAATGGATTTTGAACCTTATGAAAATCGAAATCTGTAGATACGTAACAATGCCATAATAACAATGTATACTTGTAGCTTATGAATATGTATATATTCTGAATTAATAACAATAATATCAATTAAATTGTTAATTTAGTAGTATGTATGTAAAATAATACTAAATTACATACATATTTATAAATGTAAATATATAGGTTTATAAATAATAAATAGTTACATACTAATAATTTTGTAAAATAAATGATTTTTTATTGGTGCACCATGCGTCGAGGGGTTCTAATACGAAAATGATTTCTCCCCCCCCCCTCACCTGTCGAGATCCTTTACAAAATTCTGAAGAAAAACTACAATAAAAAAATAAGAAAAAATAAATATCTATGTTTTTAATATAAAAATAAATAAACAGTTATTTTAATTCAAAATATACTTTATTAAAATTATAAATAATATATATAATCTTTCCCAATTATAATTGATAACATATGAGACTCTGGAATGATATTTGGCAGGATATTATTTTAATTTTACACTAATTAATAAGATCTTTTAGTTTTAAACAATTCATACCAATGATAATATCTGAATATTTTATGTCGTTACGAATTACATATTTATAAAACATCAGCAAATCCAATATTTGTACTTAACATAATTTTTTTTATTAAAAAGTAAAAGATCTTATAAATAGTTTACAATCAACTGACCTATATTTTTTAAATACTGGTAACGAGTTTAAATTAGATAACAATCATGAATATTTTATTGTTCTGTATAAGTAATAAATTATATTTAAATAATAATTTATAATTTAAGGGACTAGTTTAAGTGCAAAATTATCTGTAAGTATTTTAAATATTGTTCGACGACAATATTACCCAGACTTTTGCTAACACTATATATCTTTAAATAAATTATCACTGAAGATAAAATATAAAGACGTTAATTATTTAACGTTAACTGATGATTGTGGTACGATTACTATGTACATAGATATTTTCAATCTTTTCATAACTTCTTTCATGAATTATAGATGAGTCTGAAAAAGAAATCAAACAAAAATGTTTACTCAAATAGAATCTAAATTAGTGTTCATTTATTAAAAAAACTAAATTAATATACCAAACAAATAACTAATATTAATATTTTTTGTTCAATAGAAAATTAAACCCAATAAAAATTAACAGAAAAAAACTGATTTTGTATTTACAGAATAAAAAAAAATATAGAAATACTTCTATTTAAATTAAATTTAAATAAAAGTTTGAACTAGAAGGAATTAATAAAGCACAAATATTAAATTTGTAAATTGAAGAAAATTTGCAGTAATACATGCGTCATGCTTATTGAAATTTTTGTGTCTTGAAAATGTCACATAAAACTTCAAATTTTGTATACGTGTTATCAATTTTTTGAATTATTTTAAATATATCAAACAATAGTGTTTTAAAATTGATTTGGCACAAAATTTTAATGATTACTTAAGATTTTTGTTAATATACTAACACAGTAAATAAATGAAAAATGTTTATTTACTTTGTGGTATTGTTAATGGTGCATGCAAAAGATAAGTATAAAATATGATCTATACTGAGATATATTATGTACAAAAATTTAGCTACCAAATTCACCCATAAACAAAAAACCAAAAAATACACACAAAAACAAAAAGTCAAAACATATTTACCTAGTTTTAAATTACAAAACTTCGGCATAGAGGAATTTCATCTAAATATATAAAAATAAACCCCCAAATAATCAAAAAACATTTTTTATAAATAAATCGTAGATCAAAAAATTTCAACAATAACTTCAAATAGTATCGTTTTTATTTTTTAAGTAATTTATTTTTCAAAAGCATGACATTATATCCAACAACATAGCATTTAGTTTTTTTTTATAATCAATAAATGAGTATAATATATTTTTACATATTTGAGTATCTAATCAAAAATTCTAACTACATATTTCCTGTATATACATCTAAATGTAGACGTGAATTAATATGTACGTATTTATATATATATAAATCATGTGAATTGTACATTATTTATATGATTATTATTATTATAATTACAATAACAATTCCATCTATCTTTTTTACCTTTGCTCTTTTAAAGATCACACTCTATTTACATTACAATACATCAAAAATATTTTACTATCACAATCATTTTCATTATTTATTTTCTAGTTTATTTTAACTCATTACTAGAATAACAATATAAAATAATTATAAAAGGAAACAACTTATGTCAAATTTATCTCAAATTTTTAAACAAACTAATTATTTTACACATACAATTAAAAAATAGACAGAACTGTTAGGAGCTATAAATATGTTGTGCTAGGGTATATACGTGATAAATATATTTATATTTTTAAAGCGGATGAGCTAATATGTTAATCTTATTAAAAAAAAATAAAAGAACAATATTGTTAACAATACAAAATTTTAGAAACTTGGGTTCGTTATAAGAAAAATTATTATTATTTGTTTACAACAATAAATAGATATTGACTATTGATAATACTAATAATAATAAATTATCAACAAAAATACAAGTCACATTAATTAAAGACAATTATAAAATATTGAAAAATATAGGTAATAATAAGATATGTATTATATTATAGGTATATTAAATCATGATCAGGAATTTTATTTCTTTTATTTACACTAACAGCAAATAATTAAATATTAAAAAAATCCCATATAAAGATGTGCAAAATATTGTTTATAATAATAATAATTATTTTTACTTATTTTATATTGCTTATATTATTTATTACAATAATCATCATAAGACGACTTTGCAAATGTTGTATTGTTAACAAAATAATATAAATAATTTCTTAACTTTTTCTTGAACCCTTATTCACGCATTGCCATCAAACAACTTTGATGACATTACGTTAATTAAATTCTGAACGAAAATTTAAAAAAATTATAACTTTTCATATCATACACAATATTGTATCATACTGCGTACAATCAAAGAATATTAACCATACACAACTGTTTTCTAATTAGGCCATTAAATGAATTTACATAATTCTACAGGATATTTATATAGTATGATATAAATAATTAAAAGCATTTTCTACTACACATTGCAAGACACTTGGTTCAGGAGGCAGTTATGAAAAACGTTATCTTTATAAAGATGTATAATATTGGCACAAAAATAGTCCGACAATCATCTACAATTGTAATGGACATTAGTCTCTATACACCTCAAGATATACTGACAGACCCAAAGTCACATGTAAATAATGTTGTTTCGCCCATTACGATTATAATAATATAAATAATATGACTTTACATTAGATAACATTTCTTTTTAATGTTCAAACTAAAATATTACTACAATTAAATGATCTCTAATAAAATGAATTTGTATTATATTATTTAAAAATTTTTAATAAGAAATATAAATATCACCACAAAATAATTATTTAAAGAACAGTTCAATATTATGATTTCATTAACCAACAACAATAATATATTACACTTAGATAAAAGTCAATACTTCAATATTTCACTTAATCGAGTATAATAAACAAAAAATTATATATTTGTTTTTAATATACAAACTGTAAAATGATTATGAAAAATTGTACAGTTTAACTTGTATACTATAAAAATATATAATAAATAATAGTCCAGTAGCTTCAGGATTTCACTACGGAAAAAATTGCAGGAAGTAAATTTTTGTATACACTTTCATTTCGTCTTTATAAATAAATTGCTAGAAGTTCCCATCAACCAGTTGCGAGCATACATTTTTATAGTCCATAAAAGATACTAACTATCAGTTTAAGTAAATATTTCCATATCTATTGGTTCTATGACTAATAGTTATTATCAAATATAAAGATTATATAATTATCTACGGCAAATATCGTATACCATTTTTTGTACAAGTAATTGTTTTCACGAATTTAGGTTTACTAGATTTAAACCTATAACGAGTGTTTCAGGACTGGCATGCCAAATTTTAATAGTGAATCAGAGATGAAAATGGTTGTAGAAAATTTAATTCTGTTTAAACTGTGAGACGGAGTTAATTGGACGTTCAGTTTATTAAATACAGTTGTTTACAAAATCCTTATATAACAAATATTTACTGGTTTTCAAGAAATATACATCTCGGTATGTTCTAACCACTGACAAAATTTGGCACCCCATACATTTGTTATAATATTCACACCAATAAGAAAATATTTTACTGGGGCTAGTATTATTTGTTTGAATCATTAATTTTGCATTGAGTTTCCACAAAAATTATAGCTCGTAGAGAATTTTCTTATATTTCATCGATATAGATATTCACTTAAAATTAAATGTTAGTATTTTTTATGGGCTGAAAAAAGTATGTTCACAATGGGGACTTTTGGCTCCTTATTTATAAAAATTTTAAAAAAATCTAAATGCACTGGTCTATATGATACATAAAAAACTACAAAAATATTAAGTACAAATAATTTAAATAAACATTAATATAAAATATACCTAATTAGTATATATGTATCCCATATAAATGGTAATAGTGAAATACTGAAGTATAAATATAATACAGGAACAATTACTAACAAGGTTACGTATATAATACAATAGCTTAAATTGAGACTTCACTACGTCATTTAAAAAATTTAACAATACATTTAATGACATGTATAATCAAGAACCGAATAATTACCAAAGTAATTTAGTAAACCATTAAAATAATTTTCAGTTCCATTTGGAGGTTCCAAAATCATGAAATGTTTAAAAGATAAATTAAAAATATGCAGCATTAAATAATATATTTATGTAAACACAAAAAAACGAATATATTTAATTAATTAAAGCAATAGAACAAAAAAGTACAGTAATATATAAATATTTACATACTTTACAATACATTTGTATGTATTTAAATAACTGATTTGCTGCATATTTAATTTTCTTTACTATTTCAAGTATTCGCATGATTAATTATATTCAAGAATTCAAACATATTTTTCATAAAGAAAATAATTTTATACAATTTTTTTCTCAATGTCCGGTGATATTAGAAGTATGTATTTCAACACTGAAGAAACATTACATCATACCAGATTTTGTAAATCTGTATAAGGCGTCTTTGGAAGCCCAGACATGATATATATTGCAAAAGTTATGACTTCTACCAAATATTAAATAATTATCATATACCCCAGGTGTTACTATAAATAAATTGGTTATTTCGAAGATCTTGCGTTTGATATTAGTGATATTCAGATGAACTTTAGAAGTAGTTACTTCTTATTTTTAGAATATGTGATAATTACTTGATACATGCTTCTACCTTATCGCTTCATTTAATTGATATTCCATTGATATTTTTTAAACACACAAAACAAGTTATTAAATAAATTTTAATGATTTTACGTACACTTGGTAACTACACAAAGTAATTTAACTACTTTAATTTTTATTTTGTTCCCTTCTCAGGATGAGCAGCTTTAGCCCAATATTCAAAAATAATATTGGGTATTTTTATATTACATTTATAATATATTTATTTTAATTTTCACTCGAGGAATTTACATTTTTAATTCAATAATCTTTTTAACTGTAAGTTAAGTTAAGAAAATACAGTAAATTCTAGACATAGTGACATTATTTAGGGCACATCCAAGCGTTATGCTATTTTTTATAGGTTTTTTCGTATTCTTCAATATTTAATATTAAATGTTAGCACCAATATTTCTGTTTTTCAATTAAAATGAGCATTATATAATATATATAATGGCATATGGGATTCCTCCAGAAAATCTTAATATCAAAAGTTTACTGCAATGTCTTATACTATTAAAAATTAAAACCGCCTAAAGATTTTATTATATCCAATCGAAATAATTTAAAAAATTCCTCATAAAATAATATATACAATCATATAATCAACTAATTAGTACCTATTCTAAATAAAAATATTTTTGTCGTATTTTTACATAATGTACATAAGTACATACATTCAACATTAAAAATATACAACCAGAAATTAATAATCAATTTAATTGTATACATTCTACGTATTTTACATTTAAAATATTTTACTTTATTATTTTTTTAGAAGAGAACACACTTTTAGCATCACCGTTATGATAAAATAAAATCCAAATAATAATAATTAACTACTTAATCTATGAAAATTACACCGCATTGAAGCTACATCTATTGAACACTGCGGTCGCACACATTTAGGTAAAGTTATAAATATACAATTTACATAATTGATACTTAATGAGAAAGTATGTATAAGAAAATCGTTTTTAGTTAACATTTAAACAATTTAAACCATTTAAAATAAATTCGGTATTTCAACTATAATTGAATAAGCAATTTTATACAACGTATAGGTACATTAAAAAAATACATTTTTACCATCATGACATTATTATGATACAAGGTTGAGTGATAAAAAATTCTTTTAAATTAAAGCATAAAAAATGTCTGATTTTCTAATATTATTAACATCAAATCAATTTTATGACACATACTGACTTTGGTATATAAAAAATAATTGAGATTATAAAGTATTCAAAGTAGTATCAAAAGTCATAGTAAGAAAAGCATTGATACAGATAAATTCTACTAATACTTATAAATAAAATTAATATCCATAATAATAATAATTAATACAGTTCTTTATTTTGAATATATGAATATTCTTTAGTTTCAAAATGCACATACTTTACGGAATGCTGCAAACAAAAGGAGAAATAGTTCTTTTTAAACATTTATAATATAATTATGTGAATAGTTATAATATAAAGTGCATATTAGTATGTTTAATAATAATTAACAAAAATATCAAGTGCAACTTTGTTAGTTCATTTTAAATCACAATTAGATGTTTTGTCAGAATAAACAACACTATGAAGTAATAATTATTATTAACTTGTTGGCATCATTATTTACACTTACAGACATTCCGAAGAAAATATGTTTCATAAAAATATATTCATTATTAGAGTAGGTGTTTTCAGTCATTTTTATGACTACTTTATATATAATGTTACAAAATCTACAATTCGTTATACTGTTTAATGCAGGGCTATTATTAATAGTTAAACAAAATTCAAATAATCCAAACAACTCTCGAATACAATTACATAATTGAACTCTCTAACTACAACTTACGAACGCTATCGAAGAATACTTAAATTCTGTTATTGTAAAACAAATGATAAAGCATTTATAGAGGAACTTAAACAAGTTATTAAAGTTTATATAAAAAAATAAAACACCTAAATCCCTGCCGTTTTATTATTTGTCAACAAATGTATGCAAGTGTAAATAGTAAATATATTTACAACGTAACATATAAAACGTAGCGTACAATGTAATATAGTGTTATTACACTGTGACAAACCACCGCTGCTCCACGACGAGACAAAATCTTCACCAATAATCATCATTCATAATCAGAGTCTACTAGATCCTTCAAGTGTTGCTGATAATCCAAATTTAAGCCAATCATTAACAGCATTATTGTTAAATTCAAACGAAATCCCAATGCAAGCATGTATGAAGAGAGAAAGTAAACTTATTTAATGAATATAATATCATGAGATGAAACAAATGAATTAAATTAAATAAATATAAAATCGGTGTACAAGTATTATTTCATAAATAAATAAAATATCATTAGATTGCAGCCGTGTGTACTACTTGTACACATAGTATTTACTTCATCTATGAAATTCTTCGAATGAAATCAAATCTAGCCAACTAAACACAAAATGCTAGCTAGATTTTATTTTTTCGGATAAATTTCTAACTTGCAACTGTAAATATTGTGTGTGTAAGTAGTACGTGTGGCCACAGTCCAACAGATGAAGATTAAAAATTATACAAAATAAAAGTTTTGAAAATAATAATTTTTAAAATTTTCTATTTCCTACAATAAATAAAAAAATAATCAAAAATATTATGAATGTAAAATCAATTCAATTTAACAGATAATGTAAATATTACCTACAAAAATTAAGTACCCATACTTTTAAAATATAAGTAACTTTAAAATAAAATAAAAATACAAAACATACATAAGATAATTTAATTTTAAAAAAATATACAAAATAAATTTGACAAATAATGATAGAAGAAGACAAACACACAAATAATAATATATATTTGTCGATATTGATAATAATACTTTTTATAAGATTTCTAAGACGTAAATGAGATTCAATTTATAAATTTTAATGAACCCACAGCGAAATCACGACATACGGTTATTTTGTTATAATTAGTTATTATTAATAAAATGAAATTTTATGAAAAAACTAAACTATATTTTAAATCGTCTTATACATAAAATATAGTTCCTCAAAAACAGTGTAATAACACATAAAATTATTTACAAAATATTAGCACTAAAATTCCTTAAAACGTGCCCAGATAAAAGCAATATTATTGACTTAACTGATATTAAGTCAAAATAAAATAAATGTTAAAAACAAATTTTTTTTATGTTATCTAACTTATAAAAAGTATCGCTTAAAACTGAAATATGATTAAAGCATACATGATTCCATTTCTGAAATATCGCTTCCATCCAGACACCGTGAGTATAATAATTTCATTGTACCCATTAATTAAATAACAAATTTATACAAATCTTAAATGTATAAATATCACATAACACGTAATACTTAACAGACAATAACTGTGATAGCTTGCAGAAAAATGTTATCGACACAATTTCAGACAAAAGTAAAACCAACCCCTGTACAAAATATCACAAAACAAAACACCAGTTCAAAAACGAAAATAAATTAAACTATATATAAGCACTAAACTTACTCTGTTGTAAAAATTATATTAAAATTATGAACGAACTGTCAAATGTTATTTAAGACATAATAAATATTGACTACCAGAATAAATTTAACGAATATATATATTTATATAAAAATTCAGTCCAAATTCATTAATAATGTGCGTTCTTTAATTGTGCACTAGATATAAAGTTCGGAGTTAATCGTAAATAATAACTTTATTAAAAATTTGTCACTCTAATTAATATGTATATTTTAAAATGACATAAAATGTGTAAAAACATATAAATTATGATATGTCTTAAATGTTGAAATCAACAAAGTCAAAGGCTGTAGCCGGGTAAGCATGCAAAATCGGCCTTTGCATGGATTTGGCTGATTTTTTTTTTGAAAGTCACATTCTATATAACATTCAACCTGACCAAATATCAACTTCCAAAAATTTGTAGTTTTCGAAAAAAAAAATTATTTTTGATTTTCAAAAAAAAATTTTTTTTTGATAATCTATGAATCGAATTTGATGGTGCTTACAGTATATTGTAGAGGTACTTATGATACATCAGAGGTAATTTTATTATGATCATCTGATCATAATTACCTGGAAAAAAAAATTAATAAAATTTAAAAATTAAAAAAACACCATGATGTACTCGGGGGGCAATCACCATTTTTTCACCAAATATACCTAGTATGTACCCATACAACATATCAAAATCTCAAATTGTTCCGAAGGGTATAACATACTCGTATAAATATTCAAAATATTTTGCAAGCAATTATATGCCAACGGAGGCGTGGCTTGGTGCGGACGGACCATAGAGATACTATAATATAGATAAAAGTAACATAACATTTCATGTAAGTGGAAACAACATGTAAATAATTAATAATAGAGTTATTCTCATTTTTTTAAACAGGGCTTGACTGGCCCGGTGGGATATCGGGAATTTGACGATGGCGCGTGCCCTGACAGGGTTAAAAATAATAATTTTTAGTATTAAAATTAAAATAAAATTAAATATTTTTCTCAAGTGCCGTTTTTGCGAATCACGTGAGTTCGAATTATGTTATCGTGTAATAGTGAGGTACCAAAGCCTTGTAAATAGCTTTTGTATCACCTACAAATAAATTGTCGTTTTCTAATTTCATTATCTATTTTGATGCAGAAGGAGATAGAAACTATAGCAATACCTATTTGGTATTAAATTAAAGGTTGAATAATTTCGTCTTTTTAAACGTCAAACATTATTTAATTTATTTTTATTTTCTTAAAATATTAACAAAAATTTTTAAGCCTTTTATTTTATACAAAAAACATTTAAAACTAATATATAAAAAGAAAAATTTTCTGAATCAAATACACTAATTATTTTCGCTCTACGCACTTGAAAATTAATTCAGTAATGCAAACTAATCATAAAAACATTTGTTCTTGTACAAAAGTTTAATAAAAAATTTTTTTTCATAATTTAACCTGTATTAATATTTAATCTATATTTTATTAAAAATTATTATTTTTAACCTTGTCAGGGCACGCGCCATCGTCAAATTCCCGATATCCCACCGGGCCAGTCAAGCCCTGTTTAAAAAAAATGAGAATAACTCTATTATTAATTATTTACATGTTGTTTCCACTTACATGAAATGTTATGTTACTTTTATCTATATTATAGTATCTCTATGGTCCGTCCGCACCAAGCCACGCCTCCGTTGGCATATAATTGCATGCAAAATATTTTGAATATTTATACGAGTATGTTATACCCTTCGGAACAATTTGAGATTTTGATATGTTGTATGGGTACATACTAGGTATATTTGGTGAAAAAATGGTGATTGCCCCCCGAGTACATCATGGTGTTTTTTTAATTTTTAAATTTTATTAATTTTTTTTTCCAGGTAATTATGATCAGATGATCATAATAAAATTACCTCTGATGTATCATAAGTACCTCTACAATATACTGTAAGCACCATCAAATTCGATTCATAGATTATCAAAAAAAAATTTTTTTTTGAAAATCAAAAATAATTTTTTTTTCGAAAACTACAAGTTTTTGGAAGTTGATATTTGGTCAGGTTGAATGTTATATAGAATGTGACTTTCAAAAAAAAAATCAGCCAAATCCATGCAAAGGCCGATTTTGCATGCTTACCCGGCTACAGCCTTTATATGGTTTGATGAGAAGATATGTTTAGGGTCCATCAAAAAGTAAGCATTTAGACCCTCAAGTATAAAATTCACAATTCAAAATGACTAACCACTTTTAACTGATTTTTTAATTTTTATATAATTCATACCATTTAAGTTTATCTTAAAACCCCTTATAAATAACAAAATATTTTCTACTGTTTCTTTTAATTTCCAAATGGTTCAAATGATTAAAAATTAAAAGTAAAATTCGTTATTGATATTAAAAAAGTTCCCTTAACAAATCCACATCTGCGTAATTAACCGTCCCTGAACTCTAAACGTTCTATATAAACATCATCGTCATGATTTCAACAATAAATACAAGAGAACCGATAATCTTAATATACACTCACGGAAACAATTAAAGGACCACTTGATTTTGCCGAAAAAAATGCTCATTTTCAGAGTAGTGCCAATAGGTCAAATATTATTATTTTTTTACATATAGGGTATGGAAATTGAAGGAAATTTTATATTCTTTTCAAATTCAGGAGTATTTTTGTGTTATTAAACGTTTTTTTATGACCAAACCGCGGATGAATAAAAAATAAAAAATTTGATTTTTTTTTGCAATTTTGAAAGTTGCACACGGGGATGTTTAAATTTTTTTTCAACTTTTATGATAGACATTTTTTAGGAAATTTCCTCAGTTTTAAAAAGCTGTTTTCAAAAAAAATTAACATTTTTTAATGTTGCGATATCTGAGTTTGAATGAAAAAAGTACCAAAATGTTTTAAATGACCATAAAAAGCCTAATTTGGGTCATACAAAAAAAAAAAAAAAAGAAAATTCAATCTTAAGCAATAACCTATTGTATAGTGGCATTTAAAAAATGATTCATTTTAACTTAACCCTTCAAATACGGAAAACAAATTCATGTTCGAAATTAAATAATCCTGAAAAAATGACCTTTTTTAAATCTTAATTATAATGTTAAGAACATAATCAGAAATTAAGTTCTATGAAAGAACATGAAAATTAGACATGTTACCTTCAATGTAAATAAAGGTTCCAATAAAAATCTTTTAATTTGGCTGAGATATAGCTTTTTGAACATTTCGCATACGTTTAGGACTTGACCGTACTTTTTACAACAAATTTTTCTTTGAGATTTTTTATCGTAAAATAATCAACATTTGAGAAAATTTGTAAGAGGGGAAAAGTTTTTGTGTTTTGTTAAAGAATATTCATCATTTTTTTCAGATGTTTTGT